>OU342736.1:240507392-241732392 GCA_910589765.1 Avena atlantica
ACAGTAAAATGAAAGCAAAAAGCATACATCATCCATAAAACATACAAGTCATGGCATACGAAGTCTACCACAAACACTAAGGTCAAACATAACTTAGACAAATTTTTGTGAAAATACGACAAGTGTGGTGGTCCAACTAGAGGAGTACGTTACAATTCTCACTCACTTGCCAAAATAGCTATCAGGGCATCCCTAGAGGCAATCTATCGATCTTGGTCACAAGATTCCAATACTAAGTATATGATCTCTTCTCTTAGACGTTGGTTGGTAGCCTCTAAGTCTTGGGTATGCTTCTTCTCTTCTCAAAGGTCATCCTGAGTGTTGAGCATTCGACACTTGAGTCTATCACCAAGCTCCTTGATGGCATTCCAAGCTGCATTCCCTGCAGAGTCAAAGAATGACATGTGCATTTCTGAGTTGGTGACCATGTAGAATCCCGAATCTTTGTGGTTGTCTTCCTTTATTTTGTACAAGTGACGTTGCACCCACCATTATTATTCTCCTTCATCCATCACGAGAAATCCCTTGTACACTGTTGCACCATGTATCCCCATGGTAACCATAAGGTTCTTGAGTGCTTTGGGAAACTCCGTCTCACACTCCAAAGTCATGGTCATGAGTGGTCCCTTCCTGATGGCTTTGTTGATGGAGTTCATATACAAATGGAGATGAGAATGAAGATTAGAAAAGTTTACGAGAAAAAAAGACAAGTGCGGAATTTTGCAAAGAGTTGCATTTCTCCTAGTGGGTTCCTTAGTCTAATCCAACTTAGGATCATAATCCTACAGGCAACACAGTGCTCTAATACCATCTGTAAGAACCCACCTTTATAAGGTAAAGGTCCTTGTGATTCAATCCTAGTCCATGTATCAAATGCTAGCATCCACAGTTTAAGATGAAGTACATAGATACAAAGGTTCTTATTACATCTTCATTCCATATAAACATAATCTTTTACAACTCCATAACCAAAGGCTAGTACAAGAGTTCATAACATAAATAAATAAAGTAAAGTCTTCATCTTCATGTGCCACAGGCAAGCATGTTGAGTGTAGACTCATAACCCTAATCCTCATTAGAGTAACCTGCAACATCATAAGTTACAGCCACAGTGGGTCAATACATTTGGAATTGTATTGGCAAGTGATACCATAGTAGAATAGTAGTATCTAACCTCTATATGAATTTGGCTAAGTGTAGCTTAGGCTTGCTTTGCTCAAAATAGGTTTTTCCTATCAGTTGAAAAACACTAGGTTTTTGTTTTGACAAAAACTCCCAAGGAACCACCAATAGACATTGGTGAACCTTTACCCCTGTTAAACCACAAGTTTTTAACTTAGAAATTGGGATGAGGAGATCCTTGATAGCTTCAATGTCTTGATGCTCAAATTGTCCGTTGCCGGGGACACAGCTAAGTACTTAGGTTTTTCCTTCTCGAGAGGTGGTGCACTTTCCCCACAAGACTCGATATGCATCGAGACGAGATCTTTCAGAAACCTTCCCTTAGACCAAATGGAAGCGTTCCATCCTATCACCCTACCACCATCTATCCATTTGGCTAAGTTATTGCAACCTATATGATCAAGGCAGAGCCCATATGCCATGTGGTTGCACTAGAAGCTTCTAAACACTAAGTATATCAAATCCCTTTGTTCCTGGGTGGCTTTCCAGAAGTGTGATACACAAGGTAGACCATATACATGGGCCTTGTCTAACCACTCAACATAACCCAATCATACCATTCCACCAAGGTGATTCATTCACTTAGTTGTTTTATTAAGCAAAAATATAAGTCAAAGACTAAGCAAAATTTCCATAACATATATATAATCCTCCCTTGTTTGCAACTAGCTAGACTAAGTGTAAAGTTCCCAACCTTTAATAAGGTAGAGATCCCTGTGTTTACAATGCTAGTCCCTGGATCAATAGCTAGCATCCACAGTTAAGATGTAATATCAAGAAACAAAGGTCATAATACAACTTTATAACCAGGAATAACATAATTTATTACATCTTACATAGCTAATTTGGCTATCTCATTACAATGCAGCAGAATAATACAATAGCATGGGGTCCTTCATCTTCAAAGTGCCACAGGCAGACATGTTGGTTGTAGACTTGTAATCCTCATCAATAAACTTCACTAACATCAAACAAACCTGCAACATAATAAGTTGCAGCCACAAGGGTCAATACATTTGAATTGTATTGGCAAGTTTCACTACTATGTAGAAATAAGTGGATCCTATCATTTACATGCATATTTGGCTAAGTAGGGTTTAGGCTCATTTCCAGAAAGCAATATAGTTTTGTCCTATCTTTTCAAAGTAGTTTTGATCTTTTGTCAAAATCTTTCTAATCTTCTTGGAAAACTCCAAGTGCTTCAAATCCCCTTGTTGTCACCATCAAGTTTTACTTTGAGAAAATTGGAATGTCGAGATCTTCCATAGCTTCAGGCCTTAGTTGCTCAGTATTGTCCGTAACCGGGGACACGGCTAAGTACTTAGAATTTTGATCTTCTGCAGAAGTTGTACACTTTACCCACATGACATAATCTCATCTTGATGCCACCAGTGGCCGCTGGATAAGTACTCACCAAGATGGAGTACTGGCAGATTAAGAATGTGACAAAGTCTTTCCATAGGAGTCCTCCCAATACACAATGCTAGCTTCTCATCCAGGCACCAATGTTGGGTTTCAAGTTCCCTTACACAATTCTAGTTAACCTGAAGATGCCAATGCATGGGTCTTCCACTATGTAGTTGACTAAGCCAGAGCCCATTTAGCATGTGGCTGTACACAGAAGCCACTGTACGAGAAACATGTTCAATCTCTAAGTCCCTGGGTGGTTTTCTTCTAGTGCACATACAAAAATAGATGACCATATAAACATGGTTCCTTTTGTTGCCACCTTGTCCAAAACTTGTGTATCCTCTTTCCACCCAGGTGGTTCATTGAGAACTTGTTTTATTATATAAAACATATATTTTTTCAACACTTTATATAATCATAACATGTATCCCATCCCAATATATAGCAGGGCTAAGCATACTACAACTACATTGTTTTCCACTAAGGGATATATAAGGGTATCCTATTAGTATTTAGCATAGCATAAAATATAGTAAACCTTTCCATGCATGTTACAAAATCCACTAAGTGTAATGAAAATAGTATGACTTGGATGATAGTGTCACTTGCCTTTTTAGTAGAGAATGATGGTTCACTTCTTTATCTTGCAAATATCACACTCTTCTAATTGCACTACAATTCAATCAAGCAAACACCAATTCAACTAGATTTCCAACCAATTAATCACACATAAAATAATAGAAACAAGGTCATGCATGCAAGCATGAATAAGATATTTTTATTTGCAAAGGTGGTTCCTACTAGGCTCTAAACATTATAAAGTTCTAAGTGGTCATTTACTAAAGTGGTAAAACCATTTGCAAAAGGTTTTATCTATAAACCATTTTTAAATCAAATCATTATTTTATGTGGTTGAAAATGCTTTTAGCAAAGCAATATTCTTTAAATAGTTCACCAAATATATTTTAATTCTCAAAACTTGGTGTTTAGGGTCAGAAGGTCTGAATCAAAACATTTCCCAAAGATTTTACTCAAAAATCATTTCTAAACCAAAAACAATATTTTTATTTGACTAGAAATGAGCTAATTCAATTATTTATTCCCTAACTTCACAAAATACATTTTTAAATCCATAAGTTGGTTCCTAGGGTCAGTAGGCTCACAACAAACCATTTTGCAAAGATTTCATATTAAAATTTTATCTAGAACAATTTTTATACTCATAATAAGCCTACACAAGTTTCTGTAATTTCAACCAATTTTCCAGAAGCAAATCATTAAACAAAATTCATGGTTGCAAAGTACTTGCTCTGCTGAATCCATTGATATAAAATTTGCAAAATTTGGACGTGTAGAACTAAAGTTATGAACTTTTCAAATTTGCAAATCTAATAGAACATATTTCTATTTTTAATCCTGAGTCTGGCCACGTGGCGTGTTTCTATTGGCCGGTACCGCTTCGTGTGGATCAGCCTCTCTGGACCGCAGGATTTCATTTAAATCGCACGGCGTAGATCCAACATACCCTTCCGATTAAATGAATCTATCTAAACCACTGGATAACGATCCAATGGCTTACAGTAGCCAGACCATTTCTAGGCGGCGCTAGCGGCGGCTGGTGTGCTTGCCGATGTTGCAGGAAGCAAGGGAGAGGGGGAAATGGCTTACAGCGTTCGCGTGGTCGAGGTGAAGCTCGAGGTGGCGTTGGCTTGGCGAGGGGCGCTCGGAGCTGCTGGCAATTCCTCGCCGAAGTCGGTGGCGGTGTCAGGCGTCTCTGGAGGTCGTCGGGGCGAGGCTGCAGGTCGCGCCGAGGCAAGATAGAGGCACGGTTAGACGCGGGAGAGTGTGGCTTTCACGTGAGCATGACCGAGAGGGCTCGGGGCGGTCTGGCTTACCAGGGAGACTTCGCCGGAGACGAGACAGACGGCGGTGGCGCTCTGGTGATGTCGAAGCCGAGCTTCTAGAGCGCGTGGGAGCGAGCTGGGGCTATGGGCAGACGCGCAAGGGACTGGAGAGCAAGCTTGCGTGCTCGGGGAGTGGAGAGGCGGCTGCGGTTCGCCGGAATTCGCTAGAAAAGCTCGCCGGAGCAGCGGCGGTGCAAAGTCGATTCGAGGCAGCCTGGTGGCTCCCGTGCAGTGATTTTTGAGGGGAAATGGAGAGGAGGGAGAGGTGATTAAACGGGCGAGGTCGCAGGCGAGATTAACTCAGCCATCAACGCGTATTGACGCCGACAATTAATCGGCAAGAACAACAGGGGGAACGGCTGGCGCGGTGAAGACGACGACGTGCTAGCGTGGGGCCCGTCTGTCAGTGAGAGAGAGTGTGAGAGAGGGTACGGGGTCCACCTGTCTGTGTCTCTACGGGTTCCTTTCTAAGTAGAAAACGTTTCACGCGTGGGGAGTTTAGTTGGGCCTGCTGGGCCTGTTTGCTGGGCTGGGTTTGATTCACTATTTTTTTATATAGGAAGCTTTTTCTTTTTCCATTTGGAATTTCTGTTTTGATTTTATTCAAACAATTCAAACACCCAAATGAATTCAAACCTTTGCCAAACTTTGTGTAGATTTTAATTCCGTTTAACAACACAAATCAAAGTCCAAAACAAAATAATTTTTATTCCATTAACAAATAAATAAAATAGACCTTAGCCTTTAATTCAAATAGGATTTAATTTATTTTAAAACTCTATTTGAAATCTAAATAATACCACAATTATTTCAGTAGGTTTTATTTGAATAAATAAAACACTTGGAAAACTTATATAAAATAAATTAACAAGTTTTAGTGTTTATTTAAAAAGGAAAAGCCTTTACTTTAATAAAATTGGATAATAATAAATCCTCATTATTTTATTTAAATAAACCTTTACCCCTTTTATCAAATATAAATATTTTATTTGCAAAAGCTTGGCCAAGATTTAATTTGGCTCTATAAAATAATCCTTATTTATAATTCTACCTTTTCTTTTGAAAACCAAATATTTTTATTAAAAGATACAAAAATAGTAATTCCAACTATTTTAATTTTTATTTATTAATTGTTTATATTTTTATATCCCTTTAAGATTTTATTTGATCAAAATAGGTTTTGATGTTTCCAATTGGAATCAAAAAGTTTCTTCTCACCTAAATTTCAACAAAAATTTATTTTGTTTATTTATTTTTCACATTTCAAAATTTGGAAAATTTTGGGATGTGACACTAAGAATGATAACATATCAAGTGTCTTAACTTAGAGACAATTCTATCAAGACTACAACTACTAGAATTTCCCAAGGCATATCATAGTTTATACTTAGCAAAATTTCATGCAAGCCCTATTCAAAATATCACTAGTGCATATTCAAAATAATAGGACAAATACATGTAGCACCACTTGCCTTGGTAGTTGGGGAGTAGCAACAATCTTCACAATAACAATCACCACTAGTACCAAAATCTACACACAAAATGATAGCACCAAATTCTCATTCAAAATATTCAACCAAAAATATATGAATGCATGCAAATGCAATGGAATGAATTTTTCTACACTAAACCAAACAAACCAAATAGTACTGGAAACAAAAGCATCTATTTATAATCTAAATAAACCTAAATTTGCTTTAAAATCATTTTCCAAATAATTTATATAGCCAAAATAATCCTATATTTCATTCTGCAAATAAACCTAATTTTACAGAAGAAAAATACAAATTCAAGCCCACAGTAGTGTAGTATTTAATTTTTTGAATCCATTGATATCTTATTTGCATTTTTTGGATAAAAAGAACTCAAGTTATAAATTTTACAAGTTTGAATCTCTAATAGATTCAAAAACAGATTTTAATTCTAAAAACCAGACACGTGGGCGCTCCTGATTGGTCAGTACCGCTTCGCGCGGATCAAGCGCATGGACCGTTGGATCTAAGTCAAATCCAGTGGATCGGATCTAACGATACCGATTCACGCTAGGTTCTAATCTTAGCCCTAGGATCCAGATCTGACGGCGCTAGCACATGCAACCAAAGGTTGGCGGCGCTGGCGATGGCTGCGCGGCTGCGGCACTCTGCGAGTGACGTTCTGGCGGTTCCAGGAAGCAAAGGAGAGGGTGCGGGGCATTACCGGAGTCGCTGTGGCGAGGGGATGGTCGAGGTGATGTCCGTTGGCCAAGGGGTGCACGAGGTCGCTGGGAATTTCTCGCCGGAGATGCTACTGGCGACGGGTGTGCTCGGGCATCGTTGTTGGCAGCGCTACAAGGCACAGGAAGGCATGCAAAAGGCGGCGTTATATGCACACTGGAACGGTGAGTGTGAGAGCATGAACCAGAGAGAAGGGGGAGGGCTAGGTTTACCAGGAGGAGTCGCCGGAGCAGAGCTCGTCATCGGGCACACGCGGTCGTCGACAAAGACAACTCTACAAGTCACCAAAAAGAAGCCCGCAAGCAATGTTAGATACACGGGAGTGTGGTGAACAAGCTAGCAAGAACTAGAGGGCGAGGGGCGGGGAGTTCTCACCGGAATTGGTCATCGGAGAGGCTCGGTACCGCGGCGGGGTAAGCATCAATATGGCCAGTAATGGGGAAATGACCGCGGAGGCGCGGGGGTTAAGTAGAGGGGATCAGGGAAGGAAATCGCTCGCTGAATCAATGCAATTAAGCGCGGTATCAATGCGCCAGTAATGGGGAAAAAGGCAGAGGCGAGGTGGTCTCCGGCGTTGAATGAGGAAGAAGGGGGTGACGTGGCCGAGGGACCCAGTCGTTAGCGAGTGGGTGTGCTCCTGCAGGGTAGGAAACAGGGGAGAGGGGGAACGACCTGGGTGGGCTCGTGGGCTGTTTCTTGCATTGGGTCGTTTAGGTAGCGCTGGCCCTTTAATAATTCTTTTCTCATTTTATTTTTCTATTTGGATTTTCAGGAAACATTTTCAAACCAAATTCAAATGAGTTTGATTTCTAATCGCTTCTAGATTTTTTTAGTGTGAACCTTGCACTTATTTGTGTATAAAACACTATTGTTTAATCCACTACACCTTGATCCTTTGAAAATAAAATAAAACCATTCCTTATTGATATATAGATAATAGGCATAAAAATGATTTTATTTGGAGTTTTGATTTGAAAATTTTTGTGCAAGTCAAGAATGCTATGAATGCATGAATGAAATGCAAGCTTTTGTAATTCATGAATTTTGGGATGTTACAAGTTAAGATAAATGTTATGCTAGTATCCTTAGCCTAGCTAGTAGAATGCAAGGGTGGAATATTCATGTTATGATACTATGCAAATTTTATGCCTATGTTTTTGATTAATAAAACAACATGTTAATGAATCACCTGGGTGGAATGGGAAGATTGGTTTGTGTTGAGTGGTTACACAAGGCCCATGTCTATGGTTTACCTTGTGTATCGCACTTGTGGATGGCCACCAAGCAACTATAACATCCCAAATTTCATCAAATGAAAAATTTAGATTGTTACATTCATAGCATATTGATCTTGCACAAAATTTTCAAACCAAAACCCTAAATAAAACCATATTTAACCCCTCTTTATATATTATATATGGGGAAAGGTTTTATTTTATTTTTCAAACCCGAAAAGGTTTTTGAATGTTGGTATGTGTTTGACACACTTTTGGATACTAGGATCACCATACAATTTTTTGCTGAAAGTTTGAATTGTTTTGGATTTGAATTGAGCTTTGAAAACCATTTCAGAAAATCAAAACAGAAAATGAAAAAGAGAAAAGGAAGAAAAAATAGCCAGCGCTGCCTATCTGGCCCAGCAAGCCCACTCGGGGTTTTTCCGCTCTCCTCTTTTCTCACGCGCCCGCGCCTCACCCACTCGCTGACGCCCTGGTCCCACTGCCACGTCGACGTCGTCGTCAATCACGCGCCGGAGAGCCCGTTCCTCGCTGCCGTTTCTTCCCCCGATTGATTTTGCTTAATAGCGATTGATTCGTGGCTTGATTCTTCCCCCGGGCACCGCTAATTAAACCCCACTACCCCTCGCCATTCCCCTCCCCCCACACACAGTAACCCCAGAGACACCCCAGGCTCTGCAAATTTCGATTTGAGCCACCACCGCCCCGACGAGCTTCAGCGACAAATTCCGGTGATCCCCGACCCCCTCTCGCTCTCTGGTTTGCTTTTCCATGACCCTTTTCCTCGTACGCATCCATTGATGCCCTCCATATGTTCGCTTGTGCCCTGTAGGCTCGCCTTCGTCTATGCCCGCCAACCACAGACGCCATGAACAACTCCGATGAGCAATCCCGAACAAGCCCGTGTGCCCCGCCCTCGCCCGTGACCTCCACTACGTCCGCGCCATCTCCGCGACCTCGGTAATGCATTACGCCCTTCCCCTTACCCCCTAGCATCGCCGGCAGAGCCGTCGCTGTCGCAGCTTGCCATTCGCGCCGCCCATCTGTGGCCAGAGCAACAAGATCCGTTAGATCTAAATCTAGGGGCTAGGATTAGATGTTTAGACGAAACGGTACGGGCAGATCTGGGCCACGCGATCTAACTTAGATCTAACAGCCCGCAAACGCGATCCGCACTGTAAGACCCCACCTTTTAAGGTAAAGGCCCATGTGATTAAAATTCTAGTCCCTGGATCAAAATGTTAGCATCAACAGTTCAAGATGAAGTACAAAGATACAAAGGTCATTATTACATCGTCATTCCAGAGATAACATAGTCTTTACAACTCAATAGCCCAAGGCTAAAACATAGAGTTCATAACATAAAGTAAATAACTAGAAGTCGTCATCTTCATGTGCCACAAGCAAACATGTTGAGTGTAGACTCATAACCCTAGTCTCCATCAGAGTATCCTGCAACATCATAAGTTACAGCCACAGAGGATCAATACATTTGGAATTGTATTGGCAAGTGATACCATAGTAGAATAGTAGTATCTAACATATATATGAATTTGGCTAAGTGTAGTTCAGGCTGGCTTTGCTCAAAATAAGGTTTTTCTTATTAGTTGAAAACACTAAGTTTTTGTTTGACAAAACACCAAGGAACCACCAATAGACATTGGTGAACCTTGACCCTTGTTCAACTACAATTTTAACTTGGATAAATTGGGATGAGGATATTCTTGATCACTTCAATGTCTTTGATGCTCAAATTGTCCGTTGCCGGGGACACGGCTAAGTACTTAGGTTTTACCCTCTCGAGAGGTGGTGCACTTTCCCCACAAGACTTGACATGCATCGAGATGAGACTTTTCAGAAGCATTCCCTTAGACCACCATGGACGCGTTCCATCCTATCAACCCTACCACAAAATGTCCATCTGGCTAAGTTCTTGCAACCTAGTTGGTCAAGGTAGAGCTCATATGCCATGTGGTTGCACTGGAAGCTTCTCAACACTAAATGTCTCAAATCCCTTTGTTCCTGGGTGGCCATCCATAAGTGTGATACACAAAGTAAACCATAGACATGGGCCTTGTGTAACCACTCAACATAAACCAACCATACCATTCCACCCAGGTGATTCATTCAGGGCATAGCCTTAGGGCACTAATTTCCTACTTGGTCCAACCTCCTCAAACCCTAGCTATGCCCCTCCTTATATAGGCGTGTGAAGCTAGGTTACATCCCTTTGGGTTCTATGGTTACTGTTTGGATCTTGGTCATTACTGTGCGAGATGGGTCATGGGCTAGCCCTGAGCCCCTTAACCTAGTCCACAAAGCTAGACAGCTAACGGTCTTATCGTACGTTGCCTATAGTTCTTTTGGTGTCATACAGTGACTTTGTACGTCAGCCCTTGCTTTGGGCGTCACCCGGCTCCTTTTGTTTCACCCGGCGTCGCCCTTCTCTTTTGACCATGCTTTACCATGGTCCCTCCTGAACCTCACTCGGAAGGCTGCCAGGTGTCCTTTCTGACTCGACCTTTCCTCGTGATACTCGGCTCGCCGCTTTCTGCATGGTAAACAAACTTGTCTTATATGGGCCGACATAATTCTTATGTCGGCCGTACATGAACTTCTTACCCGGCCATTGTTACCCGGCCTGAGTTATCTTATACTTGACATAAGCCAAGTTGGGCAATGTTTTACCCCTTATGACCCTACCGGGGGTTATCCCCCCGACATTAGTCCCCGAAGCTGGTGAGGCCTAGAAGTTTTTGTTGCTAGGCGTCTCCATGTTCCTTTAATGTTCTTGGAACTTCTTTTTCTCTCAGCATTTACTGCTTACGGTGCACTGTTTGGTGTAATCTCAACCTTTTCCGAGCCTATCTTGCTGCTTTCGAGTCTCATATTTGACTTTCTGGGTCATTTTTTGCCTCGTGCCGAGTCACTTTGGGCGCTGCCGAGTCATTTTTGGCTTGCCTTAGTCATTGACAGCTTGTAAGCATGATGAATTGCCTCAAATTTTGCTCCAAATATTGACCGCACAGTGACGGCGGTGCAGTAACTACCCGTCACTATGGCTGTCCCATCGCCCAGCGCCTCGTGTCCTGCGCATCATGACGTGGCCCAGGATTTTTCGTGTATTGCCTACACATGGCACTCGCTGATGCGCTCACTTGGCTGGATACACGGCCACATGGTGGCCACATGGCGTAGACGGATCCCACGCCGGCATTTTTTACTCTCCTTAAGTAGGGGTGGGGGGAACTTAACTTACTTTTCCTGTTCAGTTTCCCGTTGCCCTCTTCTTCTTCCTTGCGCCCCCAAAATCCTAACTGCCTCCTTGTGGTTCTTCTTCTCTATTTCTTATTTCCTGCGATTCCTTTCTTCCCCCTTCTATTCCATTACGGGTCCTTGTGCCTCCAAGATTCTTCCAACAACGGGAGAGTCCGAACCCAGCAACATTATGGACGCCCGTGATGTCGGTGAGGAAGCGGAGGAGCACGAGGTCGCCGCCGTAGAGCGCGGCGGCTGGGAGGGCTCGTAGGTTTCTGCGGAGGAACTTGAGTGGTTGCGCTCTACCAGGCGCATCCTGCTCGAGGTCGATTGTCGCCTCCCCTTAGGTGAGCTCATCCCTAAGCCAAAGGCTAATGAGAGGGTTGTTTTCCTCTCACACTTCGAGCGTGGTTTCGCTCTCCCCGCCGGTAATTTCTTTGTTTCTTTCCTCTCTACTTTCCATCTGCAAACCCACCATTTGCCTGCCAACACCATTGGCTCCCTGTCTTGCTTCATTTCTGTCTGTGAAGGCTATCTTGGTATTTGGCCCACTGTTCTTCCTTGGGCCAAGTACTTCAACTTCCGGATAGAAGTTGTGCTTGATCCCGGTGTTCCCCACGGCAAGAAGAGGCCCACTAGGTGCGGTGCCGCTAGTACCACGCCCAGGAAAGAGTCAATCTTTCCTCGGGTCACCGACATAAATTCTTGCAAGAAATGACATAGAACTTTCTTATATGTCAAAAATAGCGGGTCCAACGACTACATTCGGCTTCCCCCCTTCAAGGACGAGGTTCCCAGCAAGGAGTTTTGGAAGCTTGACCCGTGCGACAAGAATGCCGTGGTGAATGAGGCTCATGGGATCCTCGAGAGGCTGCTCTCGTCAGATGAGAACTTCCACTTAACTGAGGAGGATCTCATGTGTTCTTTTACTGCACGCCGAGTCAGCCCCATCTAGGATAGAAGCCACAAGATGTGCTTCATGATCAGGCCGCGAGACCCTACTCGTCACTCCACTTTGGAGCTCACCAATGACTCTGATGCCCGCCGAGTCAGCTCGATTTTCAAGCTGACCTTGGCGGAAAACTAGGCCTGGAGCTGCCCACTTTCAGCCGGGATAGGTTTGTCCCCTGGGTAGCGTCCGAGTCACCCATTTTCTGCCGACATAACTTTCCTTACATTCATTTGATGTTCCGTTTATTTTTTTTATCTCATTCTGTTTGTCTTCCGTAGAATCTCGTTCACCAGGTTGATGACAGTACCGTCCCCCCTGGGGCCTACTATGAGGATCGCTCTAACACTGATGAAGTTGAGTTTGATCTAGAGTGTTTCATGCCAATCCCGCACGCCTCTGCTGCCTCTGCTCCGGGTAAGACCTCTACTCGAAACCCCTTGCGAGATTGGTCTGATGATGATGATGTGGACTATGAGGTTTTGGAGGTACTTGTCTTTTGACCTTAACTTTCTGACTTATCTAAATGAGCTCGTAATTTACTTATGCAGCTGGCCAGGTACATGAGGTTCCCCCTCTCGCTGTGGGCGGAATCGGCAAGATCCCTGCCGCTAAGTCGAGTAAGCGGCGCAGGGCCTCCTCCAGTTCTCAGCCTTCAAAGAAACAATGACTCGATCCTGTTGCACCTCCTGTTGCCACATTATCCTAGACTCGCAAAGCCGCTGGGCGCCGGGTCACTCGTCGCATCCCACGTGATCCGACCGTTTCCGGGTAACTTTATCTGCCTATTACCTTTCATTTTATTTCCAGTTCTTTGCTTGTCCTCTTATAGGTTTCTATTTTACTTTCAGCGTGGCGGCTATGTCTGCTAGCCAAGCCGCACATAGCATGGCTTCTTCGCCATTAAGGCATGCTCCTCCTCCTCGTGTCGACACTGTTGTGCAGAGCCCTTTCCAGGAAACTTCCCCCACTACTGAGACTCATGCGTCCCAGAGTGAGGCCGACCCGGCGGCGCACCCATCGGAGGAGACCGGGCCTAGCTCTCCAGTTGTTTTGCCAGAACAGATCCTTGATCCCGGTGCCAACAATATCGGCGCCGAGAAATCCCCTGTGATTGGCTCACCAGTTTCTAGTGTACCCATTGACCCAATTGTATCCCCTTCTTCTGCTGCTGAGCCTGCTCATTCGGCTCATGTATCTTCTCCAACCAGTTCTAGACCTGCTCCTCCTGCCTTTTTGGCCAAAGATCAGACTCGTCCTGCTGCCCAAGGCCACGCTCGCCCCGCAACTAGTAAGCCATCAGCGACCAAGCAACTGACTCTAATCCACGCTCCAGGAACCGCTCCATAGATTCGGCCCACACCATCAACAACAGCACCCGCTCTGGCATGTCATATGGGCGAGTCTGTAGATGCCGGATCTGGCAGTGCTTCCCGGGCTAGTGCCTTGCATACCAGCGTTGCTGGTACCCTCGTGTCGGGGTGGGAACTATCCTGAAGAGAGGGCAAGTCCTGACTCGGACGCTCAGCGGGCACGGCCTTGGTTCTGTGGAGTGCTACTCCGTTGCCTGGAACGCGGCTGGCGAGCAAGTGGTGAGCTCCGGCACTAGAAAAAAGATGAAGCTAGGCCCCAAGGCTGTCTCAAACATGACTCATCAAGCCATTGCCTTGATGGCCAAAGCAGATGAAGTGAACGAGGTACGTAACTTTCTTACTCTTTTGTGTACTGAGTATCTTTTTATTGTACATGATCCCTAGTCCCCGAGGTTATACCTGAGTAAGGAACTTAGTCGGCTGTAAGCTCTAAGTTAGAACCAAAATGTTATTCGGTTGTAAGCTTGATCGCACACCTTCTGACTATCTCTTTTTTTGTGTAGCTTACGCACAACAAGCGGACCAAGGTGCATCAGGCTCTCCTCTTGGAGTATAGAAAACTTGAGGTCACTCACCAAGATCTAAAAGCTGAGGATCAGGGCCAAGGAACTTTTCCTTACTCATCTTGCTTTTATTCGGCAAAGTCTTCTTGATTTATCTCCTTGAATTTTTCGTGTTGTTTTTCCACAACTTCTGCCCAATCCACCATTGATGCTTTGCACTTACAGATCAGCGATGCTAAAAGTAAGCTCTTAGAACTTCTGTCACCTCCCTGCATTTATGCTTATTCCTTTTTCATTTTTATCTCGAAGGATCCGAGATAAATTGTTGTTACTGACGAGTCACATGCTCCGAATAAGCAGAGAAGCACCGGATCGAGCTCCAAAAGGTGAGAGACAAGGTGACTCGGATGAAGAATCAGATGGCGGATATGGAGCAGAAGCACTAGTCTGAGTTGAATGGCCCGTGGGAGGAGCTTGCCGAGAAGGATGGCCAACATGCTGCTAGTGCCGAGAAAACCAATAAGCTGCTCAAAGAGGCTGAGTTGGCCGTTCAGTCGGCGCACCAGGACCTGGACGCTCTTCAGGCCAAGACTAAGATTTAGCAAAGCAAGCTTGGCGCCATCAACTCTTTTCACGATAGTGAGTTATTACCCTTTTCACTGTACTTCTATCATTACTCTCTGCCTCTTTTTCATTGTTTTGTTAATTTTCTTTCGCATTCGCAGATAACTTCCCCGAGGCTGAGATGTTCGTGATAAGGGCCATGAAGAAGGTTCGAGCCGAGTCTAGAGCTCCTGCTGATGGCGAGATCACCATTGATGAGCACCTGGTGGTGCTGTTAGAGCGTGCAACCACTCTGAAGTCATGTGGTGTCGACTTTCCATGCGTTTAGGATGCTCTGGCCGGATGAGGATGTGCCCGCGCTTATCGAGCCCTTGGCCGCCAAGCTGCTTCTTACTGAACATAGGCTGGATCAATGGCGTGAGTCGGTCGGTCGAGCTGCAGCGGACAAGGCCCTTGCCTTTGTGCTCTCATGGTACGAGGAAATCAAGCTTGATGTTCTCGAGCGCATGAGGGCTGAAGGTAAGTGGATCCACGATCCTGAGCTCATCAAGAAGCGCCATGAGCGATCTTATGCCATGGTCGAGTTTGCTCTGGTGCACGCTTGGTGCGATGGGCCCAGCTTCCTCGACCTTGGTGAGCCTCTTTCCAAGAGTATCGATGATGACAGTGCTAATAGCGAGGCCACCGAGTCAGACGGTCTTGAAGACTTGGCTGACGCGCGTGACTCGGCCGACGCTCTAGATGACGCTCCCAACTCTAGCCCTAAGAACGCTCCTCCAAGTCCAACCACTTCTTAAGCTGGTTATGAAAAACACTTAACTTTGATGAGATCTTCGGTATGCCGGGTCCAGATGTAACATACAGTGCACTTATTTTGGGTGTGTTCCTTTTGATAGGTCTTAAACTTTTAATTTGCTCTAAATGCCAATCGTCCAGGGGCAAGTCCCCGAGTTTCATTTTGTCGTTCCCCTTTTCCTTGAATTTGGATCTTGTCTACCATTTTTGGTATTCGACATTAGAGTCTCAAAGTTCTAAGGATTGAGTTAGAGGATATGAAACTAGACCACTTGACCTAGGATGATTCGACATACAAACCAATATATCCTGCAATGGATTAGTTAAAAGCATACATAGGGTCAACTCGCATTTTCCCCTTTACTTATCCGGTGTTCATGTTTACTCGTCGTTGATCTTTTCCTCTTACTTGCCATGAAGCCGTGTTTTCGGACAACAACATAGTCGAAGAGTTGATTATATCCGAGTAAACATTACTTGTTCTGAGATAAGTCTTAAGTGTCAATGCCAGCCGACATAGAATTTTCAAGGATAAACATAAGGGGTAGTCCCGAGTTAGTTTTTTGAGTCATATAATTTTATTATCAGCACATAGCCGGCATGAGTATCCGACATATGAGAGTTCGAGAGATACATACACTGCTTCTCCTAAGTTTATAAAGGACATATCAGTCCACATTCCATGGCCTTTTGGTCTCATCACCTCATATGTCCACCTTGTTCTTTTGTGCTTAACGAGCATCTATTATGTAATATGAATCATTGTGCAATGCTTTGCTTACAATGAATGGTCCTTCCCATGGGGGTGATAGTTTATGCATCCCAGCTGTGTGTTGCACCAATCTGAGCACCATATCCCCTTCTCGGAAAACACGAGGTTGAACTTTTGGGCTATGATAGCGTCAGAGGTTTTGTTGGTATATGGCGGATCTGGACAACGCCAATTCTCTTGCTTCTTCGAGTAAGTCAACTCCATCTTCTCGGGCCTTTTTCACCTCGGCTTCCGAGTATTGCCTTACTCTTGGCGAGTCATACTCTATCTCGACAGGCAAAACTGCCTCTGCCCCATACACAAGGAAGAACGGCGTGTATCCTGTTGATTGATTCGTAGTTGTCCTTAAACTCCACAATACTGAGGGTAGTTCCTCTATCCAGCAACCGGGTGATCTCTGGAGTGGTTCCATTAGGCAGGGTTTTATCCCGGATAGAACTAAGCCGTTAGCTCGTTCAAGTTGTCCATTTGATTCTGGATGAGCGATTGACGCTACATCAAGTCTTATTCATTTTTCCCCATAGAAACGAGCGAAAGCTCCTTCAGCAAAGTTTGTGCCATTGTTTGTGATCACACTATGTGGGTAACCGTATCTCAAGATTATATCTTTTAGGAATGTGACAGCTGTTTTTTCATCCAATTTTTTGATGGGCTTCACTTCTATCCATTTGGTGAACTTGTCAACATTTACTAGTATGTGAGTCATGCCACCCCTTGCTGGCTTGAATGGTCCTACCATATCCAGGCACCATACTGCAAATGTCCAAGTGATTAGTATAGTTTTTAACTCATATGCTGGCAAGTGTGACTTTGACGCATAACACTGGCAACCGTTGCATTTTCTTACTAGCTCATGTGCCTCAGCTAGTGCACTTGGCCAGTAGAATCCATATCAGAATGCCTTGGCTACCAATGCTCTTGATGATGCATGGTGCCCACATTCTCCTTGGTGAATGTCCAATAATATTTCTTGGCCTTTCTCTAGACTTATGCAACGCTGTAGTACACTCGTCACACTCCTTTTGTATAGCTCCTTGTTGATTATTGTGTATGCTTTTGCTCTTATTTCTGTTTGTCTTGCTAATGTCTCCTCATCAGGCAATAACCCATCTTTCAATTAGTTAAATATTGGTTGCGCCCAGGCCAGTATCACTGGTGTCGGGTCTATTTATCCATCAATTTCCATTGGCTCAGCCGACATGTGTTCTACCGACATAACATGAGGAGTCTCCGAGTGTGATTCGGCAACCCCTGAGGTGAGTAGAATAGTCCCCGAGTTACTCGAACCTGCCCCTGAGTCAATGTCCATTGGCACAACGTCTGACTCCTGGTTTGCCGGGATGAGCCTAATTGACTTGGAATCCGGTGATGGCTTGATCGATGGTTTTCTGAGATGTTCCAATGCTACCCCTGGTGGGATTGCTTGCCAAGATGAGCCTAACTTGGATAGTACGTTAGCTGCCTCATTCTTTGCTCTGGGTATGTGATGAAATTCACACCCGTCAAAGTATCCCAAAATCTGTTGCACATGAAAACGATACAACGCCATATTCGCATCCAATCTATCCCAATGCCCAGAGACTTGCTGGATAACCAAATCCGAGTCACCAACACACATGATCCTTTTGATGCGAATTTCCTTGGCCACTTTTATGCCATGGACAAGTTCTTCATACTCGTCTACATTATTGGATGCAGCGAAGTGGATCTGCAACACATACCTAAGCTGATCCCTCTTAGGTGATGTGAGCACAATCCCAGCACCCAGACCCATCTTTGTCTTGGTTCCGTCAAAGTGCATCTTCCAGTAATTCGGGTCTGGCAGTGGTGGCTCGTATTGCATTTCCATCCAATCCATGAAGAAATCAGCTACTGCTTGAGATTTAGTTGCAACTCGCCTATCATATTGTGGAGTGTCTGGTGCTAGCTCTATGGCCCATTTTTCCACCCAGCCACTGGAATCTTTGATGCCCAATATATTCGAGATAGGTGCCTCGCATATTACCCGGATTGGGTGTTCTTGGAAATAATGCTTCAGCTTTTTTGCTGCCATATACACCCCATATGTCATTTTTCGGTAATGGGGGTAATTTTGCTTTAATATAGAGAGCACTTCGCTCAAGTAATAAACTGGCCTTTGGACTAATTTGCCCACTTCTTCGCACTCTACCACTACCATTGCACTTACAACTTTGTTGGTTGCGGTGACATAGAGCAGCATTGGCTCTTTGGATAATGGTGACGCTAATATTGGTGTTGTTGCTAACATCTTTTTGAGTTCATGGAAAGCGCTGTCAGGTTGCTGTGTCCATGTGAATTTGTCTGATTTTTCATCAGTTAATATAATTGTAAGGCTTTTTCGCCTAGCCGACTAATAAACCTACTCAACGAGGCCAGGCATCCTGTAAACTTCTGAACATCGTTGAGGGTTTTCGGCAATTCCATTCTCTCGATGGCCCTGATCTTTGTCGGGTTAGCCTCAATTCCTCGGCTAGACATGAGAAATCCGAGTAATTTTCTAGCCGGGACACCAAATGTGCATTTTTCTGGGTTAAGTTTCATCCGGAATCTTCTTAAGTTTGCGAATGTTTGACGCAAGTCCTCAATTTGGGTATGAATTTTTTGGTTTTTATCACCACGTCATTGACTTATACTTGAACATTTTTGTCCAATTCATCTTTCAAGCATTTTTGCATGCAACTTTGGTATGTTGCACCTGCATTTCTCAATCCGAATGGCATAGTACGATAGCAATAAGCCCCATCCGAGGTGATAAAAGTTGTCTTTATTTGATCATCCGGATTCACTGGTATCTGGTGGAAACCAAATTACGCATCCACAAACGACAACAACTCACACCCGGGAGAAGAGTCAATGACTTGATCGATCCTTGGTAGGGGAAATGGATCTTTTGGACATGCCTTATTGAGGTTCGTGTAGTCAATACACATGCGCCACACCACTGCCACATTCGGGTCATCTTTTTTCTTCACGACCAAGACTGGATTTGACAACCAATCTGGGTGCAGTACTTTCATGATAAACCCGATAGTGAAGAGTCTGGCTATCTCGGTGGCTACCACGTTCCTCCTATCTTCGGCGAAGCAGCGGAGGGGTTGCTTCACCGGCTTGGCATCTGGCCTTACATGAAGAGTGCTCAGCCAGCTCCTTCAGAACTCCTTGCAAGTACTGTGTGGACCATGAAAAGATATCCCGATTCTCACGGAGGAAGCTAGTGAGCTCACTTTCCTATTTTTCAGTCAGCCCAGCACCAATGGTAACTATGCGTTCTGGGAAAGCCTCATCCACCTGTATTTTCTTTGTTTCCTTGGTAGCTTGGAAAGATACACTACCATGCGGGTTAGTGAGTGTCGTCATAGACATTTGTGCTGCTTTGGCCAATGCTGCCACTTCCATCATTTGATGCTTTTCCTGCGCTATGACCAGTGACTCGGCCAGTGAAGATCCGGCTAAGGCGCAAGCAATTGATCTCTTGTAATCTCCTTTGACCGTGATAACTCGTCATGGACCTGGCAGTTTTATCTTTAAGTAAGCTATGTGAGGAGTATCCATAAACTTTTCCATAGCCGGCCTGCCGAGCAAGGCATGGTATGAGCTGACCAGGTCAACCACCTCGAACTCTATGGCTTCAGTGCAAAAATTTCTCTGTTGCCGAATAAGACATCAACCTAGATCTTGCCAATTGGTTCACAGGACAATCCCGGCACAATACCATGAAAATTTGTCTTAGTCAGTTCCAGCATGTTCATCGTGATGCCTAACTTGGGCATGGTATCCTTGTACATGATGTTGATGCTACTTCCATTGTTAATCAGTTCCTTGGAGAACTTCACATTGAAATCAGGGCCCATGAAAGTTGGATCCTATACAAGAACATAACCTCATGGTGTTGGCATGATCTTGGGGTGATCCTTTATGATCCAAGTTATCTCTTGTTTAGACCAATGCATGTACTTTGTAATTGCGGGCATTGTGGCATTCACTACCATCATTCGTCTCTATTGACTCTTCTTATCATTCGGCTCTGTAACAAATATGACATAGCTCTATTGATAATCTTTGTACTCATTTCTGGTGCCGTGGCCGACATGAGCGTCATCACCTCTTGGGTTATGCACCTGATGCATAAGCTCTCTTCTCTCTTGGTTATGATATCTCGGATGATGTTCTCATATCTATGCTCAGCTCCAATAGCTTGAGCATTTCCTCCTGTGAGCGGTGGTGGGGGGGTGGTGGTAGCTGCTGAGTCGGCGAATCCACCTTGTCTCCTTTCTAGAACCAAGTGCATTATCTTGTTGTGTGATTTGCCCGATTGCTCAAACTCAGCGTGTGGAACTTACACGGCTGATCCAATATCATTTCATAAGTATATTTCTTCCTGTCCTGATATGGCTTTCTTTGTTCATATGGCTTTTTGCCATCATTCTTTGGTGTCCATTACTGTTGCCCATTTGTCCTTTGACGTTGGATACTTCCAGCATCCGGATGATCTTGACTCATAGCTGCAACTTGAGTCGAACCATATTTATAATATGGTCTCTCATCACTTCTTTTGTTTCTATACTCAGCTCTTTTTTGGCGCCTTTGTGAGCTGGCTGCGTTGTAGATCTGAGTCTCAGTCATCCCGTCTGCCCACATGAGCAGAGGCTGAGTCGGATCTCCCAACCCGTATGAGTCGGCAATTCTTATTGTTTCTGCCAAGCTCGTCGGCATATCTCTCCGTAACCTTTGCCACAGTACACTTCCGTGCCTGCATCCTTGTGCAAACCATGCAATAGCCTGAGACTCAATTACCCCTTTCACAAGAGTTGCGCATCGTGCACCACCTTGTGAGGAACTCCCTGTCTGTTTCATACGGCCTTTGCTTGCACATAGCAAGTTGTTGTGGGAGATTCGGCCTCTTGTAGGTGCTTGTGAAGTTGCTCACGAAAGCTTCCTGAAAATCAATCCAGCTGTTGATGCTTCCGGGTGGCAAATTATTCAGCCACACCCTTGTTGGTCCTTCTAGCATCTGCGGCACATATCGCACTTCCCATCTCAAATTTCCCTGTGCGGTCTTTACTGTTGTTCCATAAGCTATGAGTCAGTCTTTTGTCTTTGTTCTTCCATCGTAGGTCTTTGTCCCTCTGGCCAGCTGGAAGTTTGGCACTGGCGGTTCCTTCATGATCCTTGGGCCAAAACATGATGGACCCTGTGGACCTTGCGACTCGATTAGTTCTGCCATCTTTATTCGATCGAGCTTTAGCCTTGCATCATCTGGCATAAGATTCCTGTCGCCGAGTCTCGCTGCCATTGCTTGGTACACATGATCCGGCAATTCATACCCGTCATTTACCATCACCGAGTAACCATCATCGTATTTTTTTGCGTTCGGGTCTGCAGGTTGCTGCACTGCTTTTCCCGCGATTTGCTGTCTCTTTTCGGGTTGAGTTGGTGCAGGATTCGAAGCTTGGTTTCCTCCTCCTGCCGAGTGAGTTCCATGCCTAGGTTGAGGTGCAAAGTTCTGCCCCCGTTGTCATTTCTTTGTGCTGCTGGCCTTTCTCAGCCAGCGTTTCCTGGTTCTCATTTCCCTGTACGACATTTCTTCTTTCTCCCTGCGAACGGGCCGGGTTTGTAGGGGTTCGTAGCATGGAAAGCAAAAAAATTCTACCGCATGCACACAAACAAGCCAAGATCTATCTACAAGATTGTAGCAATGAGTCGATAGAGAAACTCACCCTTGAAGATTCCAAAGCGGTTAATAAGAGCAGATTCTCGTGGGTGATGTAGTCATACACTTGCCGATCTCAAGATTGCATAGACGATCCTTCCGGCGCTGCATTCCTGCAGCGCTTCCGCAGTCGGTCAAACGTTCGATACTGGATGATGACCTTCCTCTCCCTTGTTCCAGCAGGCAGCGGAGGTTGTAGCACTCTCCTCGTGATTCCGGCAGCACGACGGCATGGTGTCGGAAGTAGAGGGAAGATCTCGCAGGGCTTCGCCTAAGCCGGAGCGAGTATGGTGGAGTAAGAGAGGGCCTTGGGGATCTACGTATTCAGAGGCACGAAGGGGAGGTGGTGTAGCCGACGGCTAGGGTTTAGGAAACCCTAGTCGGCGACTTGGAGGAGGCCCTAGGCGGCGGCAGCACTTGGAGGTGGTGGCGCCAAGGAGCTAGGGTTTTTGGGTGTGAGGGGTAGGGGTGCGTCCTACCCCTCCTTATATAGGTGGGGGAGGCGGTTTGGGAGGAGGGAGTCCTCCTCCAACTCCTCCTCCTTGGCCGGCGGGGGGAGGGAGTGGGACTCCTACCCTAGGTAGGTTTCCTACTCTCCCTCCACCAAGCAATGTTCGGATTTGACTTTTCAAATTGGCGTTTGACTTTCAAACTTGAATTTGATTTCTCTCTTGATATTGCCCAGCCAAGTGACCTAGTACATGATGCAACCATTCCACATTGTCATGAGACATCCATGTACCCTTCCCCTTCCGGAGTGCCGGACCTTCTAGACCCTTCTAGAACATTCCTGGTGAAAACACCAGAATCATTTCCGAACTCCGAAACAGGACTTTCCTTATATGAATCTTATTCTCCGGACCATTACAGATATCCTCGTGATATCCCGGATATCATCCGAGACTCCGTACAACATTCTATCTCTTACTCATCATTCCATAACTACACAACAACATCGAATCCTTAAGTGTGTCCCTACGGTTCATGAATTATGCGGACATGACCGAGACACTTCTCCGATCAAAAACCAATAGAGGAATCTGGAAATTCATATGGCTCCCACATATTTCTACGATTACTTTGCAATCGAATGAACCACTTACATACGATACGAATTTCCCTTTGTCTCATGATAGTTTACTTATCCGAGGTTTTGATCGTCGGTATCTCTACATACCTAGTTCAACCTCGTTACCGATAAGTACTCTTTTCTCGTTCCCGTGATATGTGATCCCTTGTGAGCCAGTCACATGCTTGCAAGATAATTGGATGACATTCCACCTAGAGGGCCCAGAGTATATCTATCTGTCATATGGATGGACAAATCCCACTCTTGATCCATGTGCCTCAACCCATACTTTCCGAACACTCAATGCCACCTTTATAGCCACCCAGTTACGGTGTGGTGTTTAATGTCGTCAAAGCATCCTTCCGGTGATGGTGATTAACATGATCTAATGGTCGAAGGAATTAGGTTACTATGTATCAGAAATCTTATAGCAAACGAACTATTAAAATGACTTGATCTTTATGCTACCCTTATCTATAGGAGTATGTCCATCATACCATTCTCCTAATGATATGATCTTGTTGTTAACAACATCTCAATGTTCATGATCGGGAAACCATGATCATCTATTAACCAACAAGCTAGTATTATAAAGAGGATTTACTAGGGACTCTAATTTAGTTTACAAATCACACAAGTATTAATGTTTCCGGTTAATACTATTATAGCATGAATGTAAACATTTATCATAAACACAAAGATATAATAATAACCACTTTTATTATTGCCTCTAGGGCATATATCCAACAGTCTCCCACTTGCACTAGAGTCAACTAATCTAGATTACATGGTAATATACCGAACACCCATGGCGGTTTGGTGCTGGTCATGTTTTGCCCTCGGGAGAGGTTTAGTCAACGGATCCACCACATTCAGATCTGTGTGTACTTTGCAAATCTTTATGTCACCATCTTGGACGTGCTCTCGAATAGCGTGAAAATGTAGCTTGATGTGCTTAAGCTTCTTGTGTGACCTTGGTTCTTGCGCATTGGCTACGGCGCCCATGTTATCACAGTAGATAGACTTTTCGTCCAGCGCACTTGGAACCATACCGAGCTCTATAATGAACTCCTTCATCCATATTTCCTCTTGTGAAGCCTCCGAAGCAGCTATGTATTCCGATTCAGTTGAAGATCTCGCCACAACGCTTTGCTTTGCACTCCTCCAACTAACTGCTGCACCATTCAAAGTAAATACGTATCCAGATTGAGATTTAGAATCATCCGAATCGGTGTTCCAACTAGCATCGGTGTAACCATTAACAACGAGTTGTTCATCACCTCCATAAGAAAGAACCATATCCTTAGTTCTTCTCAAGTCCTTAAGGATGTTTTTGACCACTGTCCAATGATCCACTCCTCGATCACTTTGATATATGTTAGTTAAACTAACATCATATGCAATGTTGGGTCTAGTACATAGCATGGCATACATTAGAGATCCTATGGCTAAGGCATAGGGAGTCTTACTCATCCTTTCTCTATCTTCTACCGTTGCAGGATTTTGAGTTTTACTCAAGGTCGTATTGGGCAACATGGGCAAGAATCCTTTCTTGCTATCTTCCATTCCAAACCTCTTTAGAACTTTGTCCAAATATGTACTCTGTGACAATGATATTAGGCGTCTTGATCTATCTCTATAAATCTTTATGCCTAATATGTAAGCTGCTTCGCCAAGATCTTTCATTAAAAAACTATTATTCAAATAATATTTGACACTATTAAGAAGATCTACATCATTCCCAATCAACAATATGTCATCTACATATAGTATTAAGAATGCTAGAGAGCTCCCACTCACTTTCTTGTAAATACAAGATTCTCCATAAGTTTGTATAAAACCAAAACTTTTGATTACCTTATCAAAACGTTGATTCCAACTTCGGGATGCTTGCTTCAATCCATATATGGGCCGTTGAAGTTTACATACCTTGTTAGCATCTTTAGGATCGACAGAACCTTTGGGTTGCATCATATACAACTCCGTTGAGGAACGCCGTTTTGACATCCATCTGCCATATCTCATAATCATAATATGCAGCGATTGCTAACATAATCCTCATATACTTAAGCTTCTCTACTGGTGAGAAAGTCTTATCGTAGTCAACTCCTTGAATTTGTCGAAAACCATTTGCGACAAGTTGATCTTTATAGATAGTAACATTACCATCAGCATCTGTTTTCTTCTTGAAAATCCATTTGTTCTCGACAGCCTTCCGGCCATCCGGTAAGTCCACCAAAGTCCATACTTGGTTTTCATACATGAATCCAATCTCGGATTTCATGGCTTATTGCCATTTATTGGAATCTGGGCTCATCATTGCTTCCTCATATGTCGCAGGGTCATCGGTGTTGTCCACCAACATTATACTCATAACGGGATCATACCAATCAGGAATGGTACGAGTTCTTGTTGACCTGCGAGGTTCCATAGTAACTTCAATCGAAGTTTCATGATCAACATAATTAGCTTCCTCTCTTATTGGTGTAGGCGCCACAGGAACTACTTCCGGTACTGTGCTACTCGCAAGTTTGAGAGAATGTTCAATAACCTCGTCGAGTTCTACTTTCCTTCCAGTCACTTCTTTCAAGATAAATTCTTTCTCTAGAAAGGATCCATTCTTGGCAACAAAGATTTTGCCTTCGGATCTATGATAGAAGGTATACCCAATAGTTTACTTCGGGTATCCTATGAAGACGCATTTTTCCGCTTTGGGTTCAAGCTTGTCTGGCTATAACTTCTTTACATAAGCTTCGCAACCCCAAACTTTAAGGAACGACAATTTAGGTTTCTTCCCAAACCATAATTCATACGGTGTCGTTTCAACGGATTTAGATGGTGCCCTATTTAAAGTGCTGTTGTTTCTAATGCATAACCCCAAAACGATAGCGGTAAATCTGTAAGTGACATCATAGAACGAACCATATCTAAGAGAGTTCGATTACGACGTTCGGACACACCATTACACTGTGGTGTTCTCAGCGGTGTCAATTGTGAAAGTATTCCGAATTTCTTTAAATGCTCGCCGAACTCGTAACTTAGATATTGACCTCCACGATCAGATCGTAGAAATTTAATCTTCTTGTTACGTTGATTCTCCACCTCACTTTGAAATTCCTTAAACTTCTCGAAAGTTTCGGACTTATGTTTCATGAAATAGATATACCCATATCTACTCAAGTCATTCGTGAAGGTAAGAACATAACGATAACCACCACGCGATGCTACACTCATTAGACCACACACATCGGTATGTATGATTTCCAATAAGTCCGTAGCTCGCTCCATCATACCAGAAAATGGAGTCTTAGTCATTTTACCCATCAGACATGCTTCGCATCTTTCAAGTGATTCGAAATCAAGTGATTCAAGAAGTCCATCGGAATGGAGTTTCTTCATACACTTCACTCCAATGTGACCAGGACGACAGTGCCACATATAGGTCGTGTTATCGCTCAATTTCAAACGTTTGGCTTCAATGTTATTAATATGTTTATTTCCACAATCGAGATTCAATAAGAATAGACCATCTATCAAAGGTGCATGTGCATAAAACATATTACTCATATAAATCGAACAACCATTATTCTCGGACTTAAACAAGTAACCGTCTCACAATAAACATGATCCCGATATAATGTTCATGCTCAACGCAGGCACCAAATAACAATTATTTAAGTATAAAACTAATCCCGATGGTAGATGAAGAGGTAGTGTGCCAACCGCGATCACATCAACCTTTGATCCATTTCCAACACGCATCGTCACCTTGTTCTTCGCTAGCTTCCGTTTATTCTGCAGCACCTGTTTCGAGTTACAAATATGAGCAACCGAACCAGTATCAAATACCCAGGCACTACTATGAGTACTAGTGAGATACACATCAATAACATGTATATCAGATATACCTTTCTTCTTGATGTTGCCGTTCTTCAAATCCGCTAAGTACTTTGGGCAATTCCGCTTCTAGTGACCTTCTCCCTTGCAGTAAAAGCACTCAGTATCAGGCTTAGGACCAGCCTTGGTCTTCTTCGCCGGCGCGGCAACTTTCTTACCGCCCTTCTTGAAGTTTACCTTTTGCTTAGACTTGCCTTGCTTCTTGAATTTGGTGGTCTAATTGACCAACAACAGTTGGTGATCTTTCTTAATCTCCACTTCTGCAGATTTCAACATGGAGAAGAGTTATGGCAACGTCTTGTGCATGTTTTGCATATTGTAGTTCATCACAAAGTTCTTATAACTTGGTGGCAGTGATTGGAGGAAACAGTGAATCCCCAAAGAATTAGGAATCACTATACCCAAACTTTGGAGTTTATTTGCATGCCCAGACATCTTAAGCACGTGCTCGCTGACGGAGCTGCCCTCTTCCATTTTGCAGTTAAAGAACTTTTCAGAATCCTCATAACTCTCAACTGCCGCATGAGCCTCAAATATCATTTTGAGTCAAGGACAATATCATGTGGGTCATGGTTCTCAAACCTTTTTTGAAGCTCCAATTCCAAACCATACAAGATAGCACACTGAACTGTGGAGTACTGATTCTTCCGAGTGAGTTAAACATTCTTTACTTCATAGGTAGCAGTAGTTGCATGCGGTTCACCCAGCGGTGCATCCAACACATAGGTAAAATTACCAACATTGAGGACAATCCTCAAATTGCGGAACCAATCCTCGAAGTTGCTTCCATTGTTTTTCAACTTTTCTTTCTCTAGGAACGCATTAAAATTGATGGTAGGGGCCGCCATTGATCTACAACATATTTGCAATAGTTTAGACTAAGTTTATGACAAATTGAGTTCTAATTAATAGTTAAATTAATCTAGGTGAACTCCCACTCAAAACAATATCCCTCACGTTGTTTTAGTGATCACACGAACCAAATCCACCACATCAAAACCGATCATCACGACAGTTGATGTAGCTTCAATGGCGAACAATCAACATGTTCATCATATCCTATATGACTCATGCTTTACCTTTTGGTGATCCGTGTTCCGAGACCATGTCTGTACATGCTAGGATCGTCAAGATTAAACCTTATCTTCCGCATGAGCAAATATGGCTTGCTCATGTTGTATACACTCGTAGAATCTAACACACCCGATCATCACGTGGTGCTTCGAAACAACGAGCTTTAGCAACGGTGCATACTAAGGATGAACACTTTAAAACTTGAAATTTGTGTGCTTGAGGGATCATCTTATAATTCTACCGTCGCAAACTAAGCAATACAAGATGTATAAAGGATTAACATCACATGCAATTCATAATATGTGATATGATATGGCCTTTCTTCTTGTGCTTCCGATCTCCATCTTCAAGCACAAACATGATCTCCATCATCACCGGTATGGCGTCAAGGTCAATGGATCCGTTTCATGGTTGTCGTCCACCAGCTTCAACTATTACAACTACTTTGAATAGACACGCAGGTCTTAACGGAATGTAAGGACAACCATATGGCTCCTGCCGGTTGCCAACTTACAATAAGGAACATTGCATACATCAAATATAATCATAATCATGGCCATATCACATCACATCACACCCCTGCAAAACAAAGTTAGACGCCTCTAATTTTCTTTGCATATTTTACGTGGTTTGGGGCTTTCAATAAGTGTCGTTCTAACTTACGAACAAGAACCACAACGTTGATGCTTGAACTATCAAGTGCCCATTGTAAATTGAATCTATATTATGATGGGAGAGATAGACACCCGCAAAGCCACTTATGAAATACAAGTTGCATGTTGAACGTGGAGCAAGTCTCATGAACGATGTCATGTAAGGTTAGCCCGGGCCACTTCATCCCATCATACCGCAAGATGCAAAGTACACAAAAAGCAATTGATAATAAAAGAACCATCGCCCACTATGACCATTGTGTTCTACTCGTGCAACAGATCTACATATATACACGGCTCTGATACCACTGTAGGGGTTCGTAGCATGGAAAACAAAAAATTTCTACCGCATGCACACAAACATGCCAAGATCTATCTACTAGATTGTAGCAACGAGTCGATAGAGAAACTCACCCTCGAAGGTTCCAAAGCGATTAACGAGAGAAGATTCTCGTGGGTGATGTAGTCGTACACTTGGCGATCTCAAGATCGTGTAGACGATCCTTCCGGCGCTGCGTTCCGGCAGCACTTCCGTAGTCGGTCACACGTTCGGTACTCGATGAAGACCTTCCTCTCCCTTGTTCTAGCAGGCAACGGAGGTTGTAGCACTCTCCTCGAGATTCGAGCAGCACGACGGCGTGGTTTCAGAAGTAGAGGGAAGATCTCGCAGGGCTTCGCCTAAGCCGGAGCGAGTATGGTGGAGTAAGAGAGGGCCTTGGGGATCTACGAATTTAGAGGCACCAAGGGGAGGTGTTGTAGCCGGCATCTAGGGTTTGGGAAACCCTAGTCGGTGACTTGGAGGAGGCCCTAGGCGGCGCCTGCACTTGGAGGTGGTGGCGCCAAGGAGCTAGGGTTTTTGGGTGTGAGGGGTAGGGGTGCGCCCTACCCCTCCTTATATAGGTGGGGGAGGCGGTTTGGGAGGAGGGAGTCCTCCTCCAACTCCTCCTTGGCCGGCGGGTGGAGGGAGTGGGACTCCTACCCTAGGTAGGTTTCCTACTCTCCTCCACCAAGCAATGTTCGGATTTGACTTTTCAAATTGGCGTTTGACTTTCAAACTTGAATTTGATTTCTCTCTTCATATTTCCCAGCCAAGTGACCTAGTACATGATGCAACCATTCCACATTGTCATGAGACATCCATGTACCCTTCCCCTTCCGGAGTGCCGGACCTTCCAGACCCTTCTAGAACATTCCCGGTGAAAACACCGGAATCATTTCCGAACTCCGAAATAGGACTTTCCTTATATGAATATTATTCTATAGACCATTCTGGATCTCCTCGTGATATTCCGGATCTCATCCGAGACTCTGAACAACATTCGGTCTCTTACTCATCATTCCATAACTACACAACAATATCGAATCCTTAAGTGTGTCTCCCTACGGTTCGTGAATTATGTGGACATGACCGAGACACTTCTTCGATCAATAACCAATAGAGGAATCTGGAAATTCATATGGCTCCCACATATTTATACGATTACTTTGCGATCAAATGAACCACTTACATACGATACAATTTCCCTTTGTCTCATGATAGTTTACTTATCTGAGGTTTTGATCGTCGGTATCTCTGCATACCTAGTTCAACCTCGTTACCGATAAGTACTCTTTTCTCGTTCCCGTGATATGTGATACCTTGTGAGACAGTCACATGCTTGCAAGTTAATTGGATGACATTCCACCTAGAGGTCCCAGAGTATATCTATCCGTCATATGGATGGACAAATCCCACTCTTGATCCATGTGCCTCAAACCATACTTTCCGCACACTCAATGCCACCTTTTGTCAACACCCGGATTTTTAATCCCAGATGCCTATTATGCCATACATCGCAATCCCAGGATTACCATTTTTGCGAGACATTACAGGATTGGATACCACAGTACATCATCCATTACAAACCATATATATGGTCTTACATAATTAAGGATCTCATGATCCAGTTCTTAATACAACTCAAGCAGCGGAAATACGTAATGCTAAAGGTAGCGTAGGCGAAGCTCCATCTTCGGGTTCACAGGCAATGCTGACGATGGGAGATGATCCTAGTTGTCGTAACCTTCCTGGGGTCCTTCATCCTGGTACTCCTCTTCATAGGCTGGCCACGGGAATCGCCAGGGACAAAGCCATGAGTACTCTTTAAGTACTCGCAAACTAATACTAACAAGTGAAGGGGGTGTTTGTAGTAGGACACTAAGCTCTGGGGTTGTTTTGCAAAAAGCCATATTTACCTCTACTAAGTTCAGAAGCAAGAAAAGCTAGTTCAAATTTTATAACACCTAAGTGGGAACTTGTATCTCATATCACAACTCTGTTGTGGTCAAGTCAAATTCTCAATTCGTTTCACAAGTCATTTTGAAAACATCTGACGGGGGAACAGTATGGCCACTCCAGCTGTCCATAACCGCAGACGCGGCTATTTGAATAGTTTGATACTCTGCAGAGATTGTACACTTTCTCCACAATATTGGATACATCCGTCAGGAACAAATCCTGAATTCACCATACTCAGTATGCGGATAATCAATCCTAACCTTTCAATTACACGCCCTAGTATAGGCACCTCTCCTGTGAGTTTGGCCTCCCAACCATGACCAACTGCCATCTTGGGTACTGCATAGGTGGACAAACTTCACAAGGTAGCCTCATCTTAGACCTTGGCCGTAAGGGAACCCATACTAAGATATATTTTCGGGTATTGTGGTTGTACGGTAAAATTGGAATGGTATCGCATCCAGACAACCATCAGTTTTATAAAGGGCTAAGGCTCATGCCTCAACAGTTTCATCATCCAAATCATCTAGTGTTCAGGAACAGATGTCAAAACATCTCAGTAGAATGACTCATCATTCTAAGGTTTTCATAACCATTTTCCACCAAGTATTCCCACCTAGAGTTGATCAAGTTTTATGCTTAGCACTAGCATCTACAAGTGGGGGTAAGTACTAATGAGGGATGGTAAACAAGTGGAGTTTAACTAAGTTCAATCTCATGGCTTGGGATGACATCAAGATTATCTAGCTTATGCCAAATTTAATGCTCTTGATGCAACCTTCAATTATCTTCCTAGAATCTACAAGTGACTTAAATAAACTCTAAGAAGTAGCTTTAATAAAGAAATAAAGTAAAAAGCTTGCAAGTAAAACTAGGAGGGGGTATCATCAAAGATTTCTAACCAAGCATGCTTAGTGCATTGCATAGGTTATCTAACTTTCATAATTGCAAGTGTTAGCTTGCTCAATCAACTAGTAGTATTAGGATTGCCTTGTGTAGAGCAGTGGTTGAAGTTCTCCTTGGCTTCTTCCTCGTAGTATCCTCCTTCCTCCTCGTATCCTTGGTCGGTACTAGCGTCTATGAATAAATACGAGGTACACAATCACCAAACAATACTTAACTACTTTCAATCATCACACAAAAGGGTTCTATAGATGATCTAGCATCATCATTAACATTACAATATTTAAGCATTTTCATTATTTATTTGTTTTTAGAAAAGTAATTTCTACTCATTGAAAAACTACTTAAGATTTAATATTCTCCAACTCAAACATGGGATCATGTTGACACATGTCATCACCACATATTTTAGTCCATGGGAATGTGATTTAAAGTGGTGTCACAATTTGATAAGATTTAACCTTTTATTTTAAATAAAATAAAGTGACTAGAAATGCCTATGTGTCATTCTTTTATTACTTGAACATTATCTCTGTAAGTAAACCCATATATTTTTAAATATTCTGAAAGGTATGATCAAATGTGATTTTTGAGAGTTGGAATCAACTCAAAAGCTATTATGGTTGTTATTTTTACCAAGGTTGATCTACAGATCCAAATGATTTGAATCCAACGGGCTTGGAATAAGCATTTCAATACCTTTCTAACAAAATTGGTTTCATGTAATTTGGTTTACTGAATCGATCTGGGATCATTTTTGAAACTAGGTACAAAACTGAGATTGAATATAAATAGAAAAAGCTAAATTCAAATGGTTGGGCTGCGCGCGAAGGGTTTTTGGCCGGCCCAATGTCACTCCTCAGCGCGGGGCGCAACTGACAGGGGGGTCTACTGGTCAGTGGCTCATAAAACGCGAAGCGGTACGGGGCGATGTGTTGCGTTGGATTAGAAGTGAGATCAACGGCTGAGGGTCGTCGGCGACGATGAATATGTCACCGGCGAGCTTGAACCCTAGCGGCTCAGTGGGGGTCATGGGAGGCTCACTGGGGCTCAGGCGAGGGTCGGCGATGGGGGCGAACGACGAAGTCGACGACGGCGATCCTCCTGGTACCGGCGGCTCCTCCTGGGGCGGCTCCAATCGATGGCCCCCTTCTTCTCCAGCAGCGGCGGGCTCCAGTCAAATTCCGGCGATGCACTGCTCGCGTTGCTCCGGTAAGAAGTGGGAACTCCCAGTGAGAGGTGGGGAGTGATATGGTGTGATGAAATCGGGCGAGGGTGGCCTCCTTTTATAGGCTCGACGGCGAGACCGAGAGGGATGGGCAGGCGACGGTGGCGACACGGCTACGGGCGTTGATGGGGATATGCCTACCGGGGTATACCCAGCAGGACTTTTCCGACTGGCCCAGGAACTGGCGAGTGGGCCTGCAAGACGTCGATTGGATTGAAGCCCAACGAGGAACTGAGCGACTGGAAGCTGAAGGCCTAGGCGAGTAGATAGGCCCAGTTGGATTAGGTTAAACGAGTACCGAAGCTTTAACTGAATCGGTTGAGATATGTAAACCCTTGGGGAGGTGAGCCTATATAAACCTCCCTATAGGGTGAGTAGTGATACGTTCCATCATACACCCAAGCGACTCGCCGCCTAGCCGCCGAGCTCGCCCATTGTACCACCTCCATAATACAATCTAGCAGGAGTAGGTCTTTACCCCCCGGGGGGCCGAACCTGGGTAAACCCTGTGTCTCTGCCCTCATCTCGCACCGCAGATAGCTGGCCGCCCTTGCCCCTTGTTCTACTACTCGCTGCCGATTGCAGCATCTGTCGTGACCATTCCCAAGATAGTGGCGCCCACCGTGGGGCCTGGCCGGTCTGGCCGGTGTTCTGCGGCGAGATCCAATCTGCCCATCAACGAGACGGTCGCCACCGGCCGCATGATAGCGATCGGCGAGATGCTCCAAATCTTGTCGAGCAGCTACGTCCTGGCGGCGCGACCCGTCACGCACATCGTGATCCCGACGATCGGCACGATCAGCCTCTTCGTCGGCCTCACCGACGTCATCGTCTCGGAGGATTCGGCTCGCATCCGCGAGTCGCCGCCACGCGATCGGCTCTCCGAGAGCCAGATCCGCACGATCCATCGCCTCGCCTCCGAGTACAATTCGGCCCACAGCAACGTGGCCGAAAACTTAGCGGCTACAGAAGACGCGGCCCTCAACGACGACGCCGACTCGGCGACCCCGGTGTCACTCGCCGGGTCCATCACCGCGGCTTCACCCGCGGGCTCCATCACCCAGGTCTCCAACGTGGGAGACTTCGAGGACCCCTCCATCCTCGGGATCTCCGAATTCGACTCCGGGTCGGAGAACTCCGCCGACCTCCGCGACAGAACCGGTCGCCACGCCGCGACCTACATGGCGACCGGCACCGATCCGCCGGAGGATCCATTCTCCACCCCAATCCCTCCTAACGCCACGGCAACGAAGGTCGAGGAACTCCGCTTGAAACTGGCGGAGGCGGTGCGCAAGGAGCAAGCCGAGCGCGAAAAATTTCTCCTCGAGCAGGTGACGGCGCAAGAACTATCGCGCTACCACCAGCAGCGGATCAGGTCGCGCCTGAACCCCACCGTTCAGGGGCGCGCCCTGAACTTCGACGACGAAAACAACCCGTCCCGCGTGGCAGAGCGCGCGATCTGCGAGAACGCGCCACCAGGAGGAAGCGACCGGCCCCCGCCAGGATCAACGGCGATGGGCGCCCCACCTCCACCCAACCGCACACCTCCCAGGGACCAGCCGCGGATAGTAGTATCCTCACGGGAGCGAGACGCAAACGGCCTCCCACTGTTCTCCACCCCGATGGACAACCTCGTGGCAGGCCGAGCAACAACCGACTGCATCACGGCCACCGGCGACGGCGCCCTACAGATCCAATACGTCAGGGCCCTGCTCGCAAAGGCCGTCGAGCAGCAAAGAGCGGGCGCCGACTCGCAAGGTCGAGTATACTCGCGTTCCTCGGGAAGCAGGGCGGCCTCGAGCGGCCGCCTAATGGCGACAAACACACTGAACTGCCCACCACCGGAGCCACTGCAGCTCCAACACCGACCAGCGAACGGGGCACTCTCCACCAACGACCCCAGGCCGGCGACCAACCTCGTCACCGCCAACGTTCAACCCATCGACGCCCGCACCCACATCATCAACAACCAAAGCTGGCGCGCACGCCAGCCCGACGACCTGCGACACACCCTAACCAATCGCCGCGACGGCGAGCCCATCGGGTCGCTCAGCCGACTCGGCCCCAAGTGCTTCGGACCAATGATCCGAGGCGAGAAGTACCCGCCAAACTTCAAGGCGCCGAAGGAGATAGAAAAGTACGACTCCTCGTACGACCCCGCCGTCTGGCTCGACACATACCTCATGGCAATGGGGATCGCAGGCCACACCGACCTGCTAGCCGCCCGTTACCTCCCCCTGATGATGGAGGGGATGTGCAGGCAGTGGATCAACACCCTCCCGCAGGACAGTATCGACTCCTGGGAGGAGATGCGCGACGCCTTCGTCAGGCACTTCGAGTGCTCCTATACCCGCGCCACCACCATCGAGGACCTGGAGCGATGCGTCCAGGGACCCCGCGAGTCGACCCGTAACTTGGTCCAACGGTGGTAAGAACTCTGGTACAACGCGGTCGGCATCCACCCGGACACCGCGACCCATTGCTTCAAGACCTCGTGCCGCTACGAGCCCCTGGTCGCCAAGCTCAAGCGACACTCTCGCACACTCGACAACATCCCCGACCTCCTCGAGATCGCCAAACGGTACGCGGAGGAAGACCCATACCAGGAAACTGACGACGAGTCAGGAGGTCAACGCCGCACGAGTGGCAACGACAGCGGACGACGGTCCGACCTATGCTACAGCAACACTCGCCTCACCGGCAAGCGCCGCAGTGACGGGCGAGTCGACTTCGTCGCCAACGCCGGGCACGCGCAACGCGAGCCCAAGAGCTTCCGCCGCGAAGGAGGACAACGCCGCGACGGCAGCAACTACAAGGCCAAGCCAAGGTTCGACCCCGCGGCTCTCCTTAACCAACCATGTGCATTTCATAGCAGGGAAGGGAAGCCCGCAACGCACACCACCGCCGACTGCCACACCCTCAGGGAGATCAAGAAGGCACGACGAGCACGGGAGGATCCCGACAACGACCCGCCAAACGGCGGAAAATTCGGCAAAGTGGTCGGCTCGCTCCATACCTTCACGGGCTTCAACACGAAGCGCGAGAAGAAGGTCATCGCCCGGGTCGTCGCAGTCAACACGGTGGCCCAGGTGGACGTTCCCCAGTTCCTCAACTGGTCGGAGCAGCCCATCACCTGGAGCCGACAAGACCACTCGCCACGCATCGAGTATCCAGGTCGAGTCGCCCTGGTGGTCAAGCCTAAGGTCGGCGACTACTGGCTCCCCAAGACATTGATGGACGGCGGCAGCTCCATCACCATCCTGTACCTGGACACCTTCAGGCGGCTGCGGCTCCCGCAGTCGATGATCTAGACGACCCACACCACGTTCCACGGCATCGTCCCCGGTCGGAAGGCGTACCCGATCGGTAAGGTCACGCTGCCAGTCACCTTCGGCACACCAGCAAACTTCCGCACCGAGCGGATCGTCTTCGAGCTGGTGCCCTTCGACAGCCCCTACCATTGCGTCCTGGGGCGCCAGGCGTTCGCCAAGTTCATGGCAGCTCCCCACTACGCGTACAACGCGATGAAGCTCCCCGGGCCGTGCGGCGTCATCACCATCAACGGCGACCCCGACATGGCCGCCGAGTGCGAGGCCAAAGGAGCCGAGCTCGCTGACGCCGTCATCGCGGCGGAGACAAACCACACTGATGAGCTCGCCAAGTATGCAAGCGGGGTCAACAACGACGACCCCACCATACTCAAGAAGCCCAACTCAGAGGGCACAAACACCTCAACCTTTGAGGCCACGACGCACACCCGCACCGTCGAGTTGGTCCCAGGCGACTCCAGCCAGACGGTGACGATCGGGACGGGCATGAGCCCAGCATAGGAAGGCGCGCTCATCGAGTTCCTCCGTGAGAATAGGGACATCTTCGCATGGAAGCCCTCTGACATGCCCGGTGTCCCTAGGGAGCTCGCTGAGCACAAGCTAAACGCCGACCCCAAAGTGCGACCTGTCAAGCAGTCGCTGCGGCCCTTCAATGAAGAGCGCCGCCGAGCAATCACCGAGGAGGTGCAGCGTCTACTCGCTGCAGGCTTCATCCGACCAATCAAATACTCCAAGTGGCTGGCAAACCCAGTCCTGGTCGAGAAGAAGAATGGGACCTGGAGGATGTGTATCGACTACACAAACCTGAACAGCACCTGCCCAAAGGAGCAGTTCGTCCTCCCGCGGATCGACCAGATAATCGATTCAACCGCGGGCTCGGAGTCGCTATGTTTCCTCGACGCCTACTCTGGGTACAACCAGATCAAAATGGCTATCGAAGACGAGGAGAAGACGGCGTTCATCACGCCATTCGGAGCCTTCTGCTACACCGCCATGACCTTTGGCCTCAAGAACGCTGGGGCGACCTACCAGCGGTGCATGCAAGAATGCCTCGTGAGCCAAATTGGCCCTCAACATCCACGTCTACATCGACGACGTGGTCGTAAAGTCCGCTCGCCTGGGCGACCTACTCGCCGACCTGGCGGAAACATTCGCCAACCTGCGAAAATACAAGATAAAGCTCAACCCAGGCAAATGCACCTTCGGTGTACCTGCAGGACAACTACTGGGGTACGTCGTCTCCAAACGAGGGATCGAGGCGAACCCCACGAAGATCGACACGATCGCCCGGCTCGGCAAACCCGAGTGCCTGCGCGACGTCCAGAAACTGGCCGGGCGAGTAGCGGCTCTCAGTCGCTTCATCCCCCGCCTGGGCGAAAATGCGATGCCCCTATACCGCCTGATGCGCAAGAACCCCACCTTCTAGTGGGACAAGGAGGCGGACGACGCGCTTTGCGACCTCAAGAAGGTGCTACTCACCGCACCGCTACTCGCCGCCCCCGCCGACAAAGAACCCATGCTGGTTTACGTCGCGGCTTCCGAGCGCGTCGTCAGTGCCGTCATGGTCGTCGAACGACCAGACGAAGGAAAAGAGCGCCCAGTACAGCGACCGGTGTACTACATCAGCGAGGTCCTCACCGAGTCGCGCCAGCGGTACCCCCAGTACCAAAAGCTAGTATACGCGGTCTTCAGAGCTCAGCGGCGCCTGCCGCACTACTTCCAGGAGCACCCGATCACGGTCGTTTCCTCGACACCACTGCAAGACATCATCCGCAACCGTGAGGCGACCGGGCGGGTCGCCAAGTGGGCCGTCGAGATCGGCGTCCACAACATCAACTATGAGCCGCGAAAAGCGATCAAGTCGCAGGCCCTAGCGGACTTCATCGCCGACTGGGAAGAGGCCCAGCAGCCAGAGAAGCTGCCATACCTCCATTACTGGAGCCTGCACTTCGACGGCTCCAAGAACACGGACGGCGCAGGCGCAGGGATCGTGCTAACTTCACCAAAGGGCGACAAGCTCCGCTACGTCCTCTGCCTCGACTTCACACCCTGCACCAACAACATGGCCGAGTACGAGGCCTTATTCCACAGCATGCGAGAGGCCAAGGAGATGAATGTCAACCGACTACGCTGCTACGGCGATTCCGACCTCGTCGCAGGGCAAGTCGCTGGCACCTGTGACACCGTCTCCCCCACCATGGCGGCGTACCGCCAAGCAGTGGACAAGTTGGGCGGGCACTTCACGGGCTACTCCGTCGAGTGGATCGACAGGCGGAAGAACGAGGAGGCCGACGCACTATCTCGCATCGGGTCGGCTCGACTCGCACCACCCGCCGGTGTCTTCCTCGACACGATCACCAAGCCATCAGTCTCTCCCCCGAGGGAGATCGACATCGGAGTCCCGCTCCAACCAGAGGCAGCCCTGGTCGCACTCGTCAACGAGCCAGACGACTGGACCAAGCCCTACATCGCCTACCTGGAAGCCGGCACCTTGCCGGCAGACGAGACAGAAGCTCGGATGATCGCTCGTCGATGCAAATCTTACGCCATCATCGACGATGATCTCCACAAGCGCAGTGTCACCGGCGTGTTCCAACGCTGCGTCCAACCCGCCGAAGGACGCAAGATCCTCCACGACATCCACTCCGGTGACTGCGGCCACCACGCCGGCGCCCGCTCTCTCGTCGCCAAGGCTATGCGACATGGCTTCTATTGGCCCACCGCACACGCCGACGCTGTCGACATTGTCCAGCGGTGCGCCGGGTGCCAGAAGTACGCCAACCAGACGCACGTGCCGAGCTCAGTGTTCAAAACAATCCCCATCACCTAGCCATTCGCTGTGTGGGGCATGGATATGGTAGGCCCCTTCAAGAAGGCCCCCTCCGGCTACACCCACCTGCTAGTCGCGGTCGACAAATTCACAAAGTGGGTGGAGGCCAAGCCAGTTCAGAAATGCGACGGGAAGACCGCCACCAAATTCCTACGCGAGCTCATATATCACTACGGGTTCCCAAACAGCATCATCACGGACAATGACACTGTGGCATCCCGCAAAACCACTACTAGAAAATCGCGTTGTTTTTGTGCATTGCATCATCATGACCGCATGCGCATGTCATCATGCCGCATTGCATTTGAGCATCGTCATCATCTTGCATTTGCTTGCATAAAACTAATTGCGGAAAAACCTGTTTTGTTTTCTAAACGCCCCATCTTTATTCAAACGCCAAACCCGGGTCTGCGGATTATCTTGTTTTGTCTGCTATCGGTTTGCAAAAGTTTGTTTGAAATAAATGAATCATTTAATTATTTTTTTGTGGGGCAGTCGAACGGGCCGATTCGACCCGAACGACCACCCCCAGAATAATCGGTCCACCTAAACCAGCCCCTCTAAATCCTAAGTTCACCCAAACCTATCCTAACCACCCTGCCTCCACCTCACTCCCACCAATAACCTGCCGCCACCTCATCACCTTCCCTCCCCATATCCAACCCCAACCCGCCACCTGGCCTCTCTCTCCCCCACTCTCCACCCACCGCCAGTAGCACACCCCAACCACCCCGGTCAACACCACCCACACACACAGCCCCCACGCCTGGCCCGCCACCTGCCCCTGGATCCCACCCCTCCGGCCCCACCACTCCCTCTCCTCTCCCCCGAGACCCCCTGTCCCCGCTCCTCCCCTGTTCTTCTTCCCCACCTCGTCTCCCCGCGCCCCTCTCTCCTCTCTCCACCCTCCGGCAGCAACCGCCCTCCGCCGCCGGGTCACCTTCCCTTCCCTCCCAGCATCAACCGCCTCCCGAGCGCCGCCCCGCCCAACCACCGCTCCCGCAGCCGCCCCGCCACCGCCTTCTCCCGCGCTCGCGCCGCCCCTCTCGCCAACGTCCTCCCCTCGGCGTCGCCGCGTCCCCTCGCGCGCGTCGGCCCCGCCGTCCTGCATCCCCCTCTCCGGCGCCGCCCGCTCCACCTCTGCAACCTGCGCGCCGCCGTCGACCGTCCGGCTCTCCTCGCCTCCGTCTCGAGCGCCGCCAGGCGCCGCCTCCTCCGCCTCCTCTGTTCCCGCGAGCTCCGCCGCCAGCGGGTTCCCCTCCGCCGCCGCCCTCCATGCGAACGCCCGCCTCCCGCCTCTGCCTTGCTCGCGCCCGCGAGCTCCCCCCTCCGCTCGCGCGCCGACGCTGCCGGAGCCGCCGAAGTCCTCCTCGCCTCGCCAGCGAGCTCCTCCGCGTCGCCCTGCTCCGCCGGCCGCGTCCCCTTCCCCTCTGGCCACGTGCGTGCCGCCCTCCACCTCGCCACGACCTTCACCGCCGCCCCTCACCAAGCGCCGGCCCCATCGCCGTCCCATCGCCACCGCTGGTTCCGAGCTTCCAGTACTGCGCAGCCCCGTGCAGAGCCGCAGTACCCCGTCGGCCCCTGCTGTGTTGACGCTGCTGCTCGGCTGCAGCAGGCAACTCTGAGGCTTTTGGAGTAAACCGTGTCCCTGCCGTGTCGGCTCTCTGCAACGTTGTACAGCATGTGGTGGACGCGTAGGGAGATGGGCTACCTCGACAATATTATCTTCACGGGACGACAACTCTCCATCCCGGGTTGCCAGGAACTTTGACCGGAACTAGAGAGGTCGGTACCTCAAGATCTCCCTCACGGACCGCAAGACCGTTCCCCGAACCCGAAGACCGATCTCGTACCCGGAGCCGCGCCAAGAACTCCGAAAAACCCCGGTACCCGACAAGTTTGCCATCGACCTCGAGTTCTCCTACACGGATACCAAGCGACAAGATCTCCTTCATGGGTTGAATGGAACCGCCATGACCTCCTCCAAGGATCTGATGGCCGAGACCTCGCACCGGTCCCGGAATCCGAAGCTCGACCCCGATGCCCCGAGGCCACCGAGACCCCGGCACGACAAGTTCTTCCTCTCGGATCCGTGGACACCGAGACGCTGGACCCTCAAGTTCTCCTTCACGGACGACAAGTACTTCCCTCGAACGCCAAAACCCGAACTGGAAGGACGCCAAGATCGCCACAAGGACGACAAGTTCTACTTCCGAACGACAAGACCGGCCGATCCGCGGAACCGACAAGAGCGAACGCTTGGACCCAAGACCCCCGGCACGTCACGTCAAGTTCTCCGTCTTGTATCCGCTCCCGCTGATCCCGTCGAACCCTGAACCCTGAGACCAACCCCGAACCCCGGAACCCCAAGTTCGTCGAGACCCCCTAATGTGTGAACCCCTTCCCGAAACCCTATTTTATAATATAATACAACTTGTCGCATATTAATCATTCATCTTGCATGCATATTTTTGTGGTTTGGGGGCCTTATGCCGATTCGCCGCTAATTAAATATGGGGCCCATATGCGGGCAAAACTAGTCTCATATCGGCCTCATTGAAATTTGTGTAGCGAACCGGTGCTATCTTCTGCCTTGTTAAACAACATTTAAATTGCGGGGTAGCTAAACAACATGAACCACCTAATTAATTGTCGGGACCCCCGGTTCCGCTTAATATGACCTAATTGCATCGCACCTTTGCCATGTCATACATCATACATGCATCATGCCCGATCTTATGCCGTAGTATTAAATATTGCATCCGGTGTTTATTCTAGTGTTTTGCTTCTTCGCGGATAAGGCCGTTGAGTTGATGTGAGCTTCGCCCCGATCTTCGGATGAACCTTCGGCAGTGTTTTCAGGCGAGCATCTCCCCCTTTCTACCTATCTTACTTTTATAGTATTTATTCCCTCATGTTGATCTATTGCTATCTGTGTTGCGTTGCTCTAGTTTTCGTACCCGTGAAATCCCTTGCAGCCCTATATTGCCATGGCTACCTCCTATTACATGTTGTTTGGTAGATAGTTGGACTTGCGCGTCGTAGTCGCTCGCTCAAGTGTTGTTGCGTGTCGCCATGTGCCACAGTTGTTGGTGTATTGCCACATGTCTGATGTTGGAGATGATCTCGGCTTTATTTCTCGTTCACTTTAATTCCTGTTTAACAACTAAAATTGAAGTAAGTAAGCAGAGGCATCGGTGGGTGATAGATAATTTTTGGTTTCCGACCGCCCACTTGTGTCCCGTAGGACCCCGAGTGCTTGATACCTGTTCCTTGATTTATCGCGCTATCCACATATGGGGAATTATGGGGCCCCCTGAGCCAGAGCTTGATTCAGTCTTATTTCTTGGGGCCACAAACTAGTTTGAGGTTTTATTTACTATCTTGTACTTATGCCATGCTTTACCGCTTTATTTATGATTGTGCGAGGAGCACACTGTACTGTTTAGGATCGGGACACGATTCCGCGGTGTCGACAAGCTCAGTTTTGGGTTCCCAGTCGTTCACAGCCGTCCACCCAAACCTCGGGTCCGTCTCGGAGCTAGCTTACTTCGTTGCGGGTGTACTCCAAGGGGTGGCCCCCTGAAATATTTCTGAATCCTGTGATTGCTTTGTCGTGAAGGCCTCGTTGGGTTTTGATTTGGTTTTTCCGAGGTTGATCGTGTGTGTGTTGCTATTTGTGCACCCCGGCCGGGTTAAAACTTTCTAAAAGCCGTGTCCGCGGTTATGGACGACTTGGAGCATAGTATCTCTATCATAGACAACTATAACTAAAGTTTACTGTTATAAATTGACTTGTATCTGATATGACTAGTAATCAGCTTCAACTACAACGGAATGGCTAAATAAAACTGCCCACAACTGCTTGTCTGGATTGTCGCTTGCGACCATTGTATTTGACTAGTAAGTATTGCAACTATAACGGACTGGCTAATAAAAGTACCAACAACTACTGGGTTTTGGGTTATCTCATGCTAATTGTATCTGATTAGTAAGTGTCGCAACTACAATGGAATGGTTAACTAAAAGTGCCCACTGCTTATTTTATCAGGATGATTATCTATACTTGACTAGTAATTGCTGCAACGATAACCGAATAAATAAAAATGCCAACTGTGTGAGTTCCTCGGTTGACCTCCTCGATCGGTGTTGAGGGGGAAACGCCAGGATAGGTTTGATTGGTGGTAGTATCAGGTTGGTTCCGAATAGATCTTTCTCACCCCTCTCTGATTGCCGCCAGTTGTATCGAGTCTCTATAGGGTGTTCAGTGCATGCTGCCGCTGCCGCTTCAGTCCACCATACCTATGTAGGCGAGGACCGCCGAATTCTAGCCTCGCCGTGTACTGGCCTCAGTACTGACGCTCCTCTTTTTCCTATGCCCTTTGTCGGCACCCCTTTTGTTTAAGCAGGTTTTGAGATCGACGCCGTTAGCAGGGTTACCCTTCCGGCTTGGCCTGGGCAGGGTTATGGACGCCATTGGTTATTCTTCAGGGCTCTTAGCCCCATTTGCATCTTGTCCGTAGTCGGACGCTCTATCATTTTCAAGGTGATTTGGACCTTTGTACTGTATACCTGTATTTTTGACCCATGGAGTCGTGTTGTATATATATCTGTTCTGTGGGTCCCATCGAGGACTGTTGTGTAATGTTATTACTTCGTTTTCCACCCGCACGAAAGTGCCTGGTGGGCACCTTTGAATCGTTTCTATGCGGGTTTGGCGGGAATCGCTGAAACTTGCATAGGTCCGATTCTGAGGGTGTTACAGGCACCAACTTCGCAAAAGGAGCCATGGCTGAATTCTGTGAAGAGCACCACATCCGGCTCGACCTCGCGTCGGTTGCCCACCCGGAATCCAACGGCCAGGCAGAACGGGCCAACCAAAGCATCCTCCACGGCCTGAAGCCGCGACTCCAAGTACCACTCGAGCTCACCGCCGGGTGCTGGGTCGAGGAGCTGCCCTCTGTCATCTGGGGGATCCGCTCCTCAGTCAACATGTCGACAGGGTTCACCCCCTTCTTCATGATTTACGGCGCCAAGGCAGTCATGCCAACCGACCTCGAGCACGACTCGCCGCGGGTCGTCCACTACACGGAGGCCGCAAACGAGCTCTCCTGCCAAGACGGGGTCGATCAAATCGATGAGGCACGTGACCTCGCTCGGTCACGCACCGCTATCTACCAGCAGGGACTCCGCCGCTACCACAGCCGGCGGGTGAAGACTCGCACCTTCCAAGAGGGCGACCTGGTGTTACGCCTCATCCAGGACAAGAAGGGCATGCATAAGCTCTCCCCTGCGTGGGAAGGGCCATTCTCCATCGGGCGAGTACTTGGCAACGACGCGTAATACCTCATCGACGTCTGCGGGGACAGCGAACTCGACGTCATGCGACCATGGAATGTAAACCTCCTACGGAAGTTCTACGCCTAGAACCCCACATATGTACTCTCGAGTCGCTATGAAATAAAAAGAAACGGTTACCGCAAATTGCGCCTACTCTCCATGTCTTGTGCCACTCGCACTCGTAATAACAGCGTTATGCTAACCGCAGAAGTCAACCTTTGGTACAGCGATCGGCACGGCTAAGTAGTGCGGTACCAGAGCACTGAGTCACCTCAGGTCTTGCATCGTCCATAAAAAACGCCTACCCGAAGCCCCATCGGAGTCGCCTAGCTCGACTGGTTCTACGAACAAAGACAACTGCCTTCGCTTCTTACAGCGACCATGGTCCTCCGCATCCTTGGCATAGAGACTCGAACGGCTAAGTACCACGCTCGGGGACTGAAGACCAGTTCATTGCGAGCGGTCCGGGAAAACGCCAAGTAGGAGAGCATGCCCAGGACTCGCCACGCGACTGACCCCACGGGCCAGGCAGGAGTGACGCGCTCAAACTAACGCGCTAAGTCCTCAACCACCCTCGAGTCGCACCTAGAACAACCAAGTACCACGCTCGGGGACTCGGTCTCCCGACCTCGTTCGCGCAAGGGAAAACGGCAAAGTACAGAGCACTCAAGGGAGTCGCCTAGCGACTGGCCCTCCGAGCCCGGGCGAGTCGACCATAATGACAAAACACATAAAAACAACAAACACATCACATACGAGGTAAACCCCACAAAAGGGCGGACGCGCTCGGGGACTCGTTCAAACATCAACCACAAACACATGACAAATACCAAAATAGACACGATGTCTCATTCGATTGCATGTCGCATTGTCTCATGTTACAAAATATACCCGCATGGCAGACCTGCTGCTAACGCCACCAGGCAAACTATCCTACTCTGTAGGCTTTGATGACGACTCGCCAACACCACGGCGATTGCGGATGAACGGCGTGTACGGGTTCGACGGATACGTCGTCAGTTCACCCGCCATCGCCGCGCGAAAGGGTTGCTCGACCTTGAAATCACGATGCGGCGGCTCGGGGTCGTTCGGCATGACGACTGTCTCCTGGTACGGAAGGAGGTCGCCCATTGCCCAGACACGCTCCGAGTATGCGGCGGCGTGATCCTGCAACTTGAGGACCTCGGAAAGCTCCACCGCGCCAGTCGACGATGGGTAGCCACTCGTCACGTCGTCGATGTCGAAGTCCTCGGGGAAGTGGGCAAGCCCAAGACTAAGTCCCGTCGCCGCTCCGCGCCGAAACGCCGACCGCGTCATGAACTCAACGACCGCGGGCGCCTTCTCCAAATACCTCCACACCTCAACGAGGTCGCTGGGAATCACTTCCGTGGGTGATATCTCTTGGAGATAGGCACGGATGCATGTCGCCGACAATGTTGCCGAGTCGACAAGCATGCTTACACACTGCCGCGCGTCGAACGAGCTCGCCTCTTCCGCGCTATCGATGATGCGACCTGTGAGTAGAAGACAATAATGAATACAACGGACACCACAAATGGCACAACTACTGGAAGAGGCAGACGCACTTACCAATCAACGGGCGGGCGAGATCCGTGATGAAGCATTGAAGCGATGTATGGTCGTCCTGAAGCCCAGCAACAAGGGCATCCGACACTTTGCGATCCTCTTCGGCGGCGGCAATGGCGGCCTTGGCTCGCCCATCAGCCGAGCTCGCTTATTCCTTCGCTTCCCGCAGCTCGCGCTCGAGGTCGGCGATCCGCTGTTCAGCCAAACTCAAAGCCGATTGTGCCGCCGCCAATTCACCAGCAGGGAAAAGCCCCTGGCGAGCTTCCTCTGCCTTCGCGGCAACAGCCTGAAGCCCTTTGTTCGCTTCCTGGACGATGGCCAGTTCCTTCTCCGCGCGCTGCTTCGCGGCCAATCGGTCAGCCGATTCAAGTTGTAGACCCTGCACATCACCAAAAAGGTTAATCAAAGCACAATTCCTAAGTGCCCACCCGCTGAAATTCAGTGAATGCGCACTCGGGGACTGGCAACCAAAAAATTCCTAAGTGCCCACCCGCTGAAATTCAGCTAGTGCTCACTCGGGGACTGGCAATCAAGAAATTCCTAAGTGCCCACCCGCTGAGATTGAGCGAGTGTGAATTCGGGGACTGGTACTCAAAAGAAATTCCTAAGTGCCCACCCGCTGAAATTCAGCGCGTGCGCACTCGGGGACTGGATGCGAAAAATAAAGATAAGACATTAAAAGAATCAGGCCGTTGCAAAGCACCGACCTGATCCTCGGGGACTGGAGGTACCTGGATGGCTGCGCCAAGCATGCCGTGGAGTTGTATCGCGTCCACGGACGCGAGGAGAGCCGGCGTATGCCCACGACGTTGGTCGACTTCAGCATCGGCGGTCCCAGGAGCGTGGCTCGAGGGTGAAGTTCCACTCGCCGCGGCCGCCTTGGTGATGAAGCGCGGGAAGGTGGAAATAGAGGCACCCGCCCCAAAGGAGGTCGGTTCGGCCGTCCCAGGCAAGGGAGCGCCCTCCTTCGTAGACGCGGCTGCCTCCATTACGGGTCCAGCTGGCGCGACCGCCGTGTCGTCAGAAATCGTGACGACGTCGTCACCCTTGGCCTTCTTGCTGCCATCCGCAGAGACGACGACCTCGTCCGCCTTCCTCTTGCGGGAAGGATCCTCCTTGCTAACGACGGGTGGCTCCTTAGCCACGGTTGGGTGGCCCATCCTCTTCACCCCGGTCCTGTTCAACAATTATGTAAGCAATAAAATTCGAGCTGCTATGGAAGACAAAGGAGGGAGAGTGTACTCACTTGGCGACTGGAATGAAGCGCAGTCCCGTACGGAGGCCGGCTGGCTTCTCTAGTTCGGGGCCCAGTCGGCGGATGAGCCCCATTTCCAGAACGTCGCGTGCCCAAGACACGGACGGTTTCTTCGTTGTTGAGGCAGCAACCGGAGCCTCCGGAACGTCTTCAATAGGAGCTTCCTTGTGAGGCGAAGCCGCTGCGACCGAGGCGTCCCCCAGCCCAGAGACTGGGGCGAATGGCGGAGGCATCGATGCCAGGGGCACCTCGATGGTGGCCGTGTCCAACGCGGCTCTCGTTGGCGGCCTCGTCCTTGGCCGGGCTGGGGGCATCAGAACTGCTCGCTGAATGTGGCGGCGAGGCCGGCCTCGTCGGTTTGGTCTTCGTCTTCCTCGGAGGCGCCTTCACCTCCTTTTCCTTCTTCTTCTTTTAAGATGGAGTCTCCTGGCGGCGCGAGGTGGTTTCTGGAAGCTCGTCGTCGTCATCGTGACGCTCGAGGCTTTTACTTGCCTCAAGCTCTCGTTGACGCTGCCCACGGGTCTTGCGGAGCAGTGGGGCGACTTCCTCTTCGGATTCGTCGTCGCTGTCGCCCTCGTCGCTCCCGGCATTGCCCTTGGCGGGAGGCGACTCGCCCACGTCCTGGACGGACGAGATCGAGTTCTCATCGTCCGAAGGTGGGAGCCATCCTTCCACCACTTGGAATAGCTGCAATGAATACAAGATGAAATTAGAATTACCGCGACTGCATAAACTACGACTGCGAGCGAAGTGAAGCGATTACTGTTGGGGCTGGACGCTTTGCGGTATAGGGGGCGACCCCAGCCTGTGCGTCCAGGTATACCGCTTGGGTGATTTTCTTCAGTGCTGGGATGTAGTCCTCCAGCTTCCACTCGTCGAGGCAGGCCTTCATCGAGTCTTCCCGGCCCGTGTACTGGTACATGTAATGCTCGCGCCGAGCGAGCGGGACGAGCCGCCGCCCGAGCCAGCAGTTGTACAGGTTTATCGTCTGGAGGCCCTTCTTCTTCAGACCGCGGATGGTCTAGAGCATATCTTTGACAACCATCCACTGGTCGTTGGGGAGCTTGCCGACTTGGAGACGGCGTGGCTCGGACCGATTGATGGAGTACCGCGGGATCGCCGCCTCGCCCTCCGGGGTCGCCTCGGCTACGTAAAACCATGATTTCTTCCAGTCGCTCGCTGCCTTGGCGGGAAGCATCAGGTCGAAGAATGAAGCCTTCGACTTTAGATGGAAGGTTAGGCCTCCCGCGGCTAGCATTGGCCGCCCGCTTCCTCGCGGCTGATCCGTCCGTGGAACAGATCTTGCCATAGGGGGAAGTAGGGCCGGCAGGCCAAGTAGCACTCGCAGAACGCCACAAAGATGGCGAGCTGCTCGATGTTGTGGGGACCCAGATCCGAAGGCTAGATCCCGTAGTAGGCGCAGAAGCGCCGGAAGAACAGGGACATGGGGAACCCTAGCCCCCGTTCAAGATGGCTGGTGAAGCAGATGAACTCCCTCTCTCGCGGATTCGGGGTCGTCTCTCCGGCTGCGGGAATGCGCCAACAGCCGGCTCGCAAGATCCCGGCCTCCTCGAAGGAAGCCAGTTGCGCCCTCGTGCATTTAGATCTACCCCACGGTTCGGTGGAGAGGGCCATGGCAGAGAGATTTGCTGGGGGTCGGGGGATTTCAGGTCGGTTGGATCGCGACGCGAAGGGAGGCAAAAGGTGCGCGCAGTCGGAGGAAATGGTGAGAAGGTGGTTCTCTGATCGCCTGCCATTCCTCTTATATAGCGGTTGTTACCCGCCAAATCAGGGAGCCGTTACTACGCGTTGATTACGCCAAAAGTTACCGTTGGATTACCTCAACGGCTAGTTTGACCACGGTTAACGGTCCAACTTTGGCCACTCGACTCGCCGACCCTCTCAGTATGACAGTGTTTGCCGGCCTCGACACGCCACAAGCTGCGACCTGGACGATTGGTTTCTCCTTTATACGGGAGCCCGCCGATGATTCGACTGGATGTCCACTCTGAAGCCGTATACTCCGACTGCCAGCAGCCACCTACGCCTAATAGACAGCGGCCTCGGGGACTACTGATGGGGATATGCCTACCGGGGTATACCCAGCAGGACGTTTTCGACTGGCCCAGGAACTGGCGAGTGGGCCTGCAAGACGGCGATTGGATTGAAGCCCAGCGAGGAACCAAGCGACTGGAAGCTGAAGGCCCAGGCGAGTAGATAGGCCCAGTCGGATTAGGTTAAACGAGTTCCGAAGCTTTAACTGAATCGGTTGAGATATGTAAACCCTAGGGGAGGTGAGCCTATATAAACCTCCCTATAGGGTGAGTAGAGATACGTTCCATCATACACCCAAGCGACTCGCCGCCTAGCCGCTGATCTCGCCCATTGTACCACCTCCATAATACAATCTAGCAGGAGTAGGTCTTTACCATCCGGGGGGGCGAACCTGGGTAAACCCTGTGTCTCTGCCCTCATCTCGCACCGCAGATGGCTGGCCGCCCTTGCCCCTCGTTCTACTACTCGCTGCCGTGACCATTCCCACGACAGGCGTCTAGAGGCATGGCCGAGGTTGGCGATCGACGGGCGGTCTCCTGGCGATGCTCTAAAGCTTAAATGCGCGTGTAGGGGCAGTGGAAAATGGTCGGGAACGCGCGGTGCTCTGCGAGGCAGAGGCGGCGAACTTTGCGGCGAGCGGTGTCTACGGGGTACGAGCGGTGAAACGAGCATGTCTGGTGGTCTCCTGGGACGGTGGGGTGCATGCTGGCAGCCGGCAAGGGCTCGAGGTGGTCGGGTTGCGTGGGAACGGCGCGTGCACTAGGATCCGCGTCGGCATGGTCGAAAGAGGCACGGGCACGGCGTTCCTGGCAGTTCTGGTCTCTGTCTTCGATCTAGGGCTGGTCGAGAGGGGGCTGTGAGGCATGGGATGCATGCTAGACAAGGTTGGCACGGCTAGTTCTTCTCCTAGCTTGTTGTCCACACTGGGGTGACATGGGTGCTCTCTGCCTGCTCACCATTGATGACAATGGCCAACTTACAGTGGTGCTAGAGGTTAGTTAAGGTTGCTAGATGATCTACTAAGTCTAGTTGTAACCAGATAGGGAACAAGGTTGGTCCAAAACACTGCTCAACATAGTGTTTTTGATTTTGTTGATTTGCATCTGCAACCTGTTTGATGAAATGGCCGCAGGAACTTTAGTTTTGAATTTTGAAAAGATTTTTGGTGGGTGTGCTAGGTATGTGTTGAGGATTCTGTGGATGCTTGGGTTTTGAAAATTGAGCTTGTTTGAGTGGTTTTTGAAATAGTGGGATCTTCCCATATGAAATAGATTCAATTTTAAACTGTCATTTAAACTAAGCATTTAAATGTTTTTGAATGATCACAAAGTGGGACTTGGTACCTTATTATGAGTACTATCAAGGGGTGCAAAGATCCATACATGTTTATGTTAAGTTCTGAAAGTTAGAGATAGCCAAAGTAGGCATGGGAGTTAATTTGGCCAAAGTGACCATTCAATTAATTTGTTTGTTTTGACTTGTTTGTCTTTGGGAAAAGTTTGGGGATTGTTTAGATGATGTTTATTTCACCTAAGAATCATTTTACAAGCAAAGAAACACAGAACCAAGGCAATTCAAAAGAATCAAATTTTCATACACACACATATGAATGCTTTCATATTTTTAATTGGAAAAGTTTTTGTTAACCCAAATTTTGATGATTAGTGTTTGATGATTCAAGTTTAATATTTTTGGGTGTTACAAACCTTCCACCCTTAAACAAAATCTCGTCCCGAGATTTGAAAAATATCAAAAAGGATTACCTAGGATTTGAAGAGATCGGGAAACTCCGTCCTGATGTTATCTTCGCGCTCCCAGGTAGCTTCATCTTATGTGTGGTTGCTCCACTGAATCTTGAGAAACTTGATGCTTCAGGTTCTGGTATCTCTGAAGGATTCTTCCAAAATACGGATGGGTACTTCGGGATAGGTCAGGTCATTGTTGATTTCTATGGTCCGGTGATCAATATTCTTGAACACTTCAGTCTTCTCCGGAACTTCGAGGCACTTGAAAAGTAATGAGATATGGAACACATTATGCACGTCTGACATCTTTCGGGTAGTTCCAATTGATACGACACTTCTCCTCGACGGTTCAGAATCTTGAAGGGGTCGATATATCTGGGGGCTAACTTTCATTTTAGTTGGAAACACTGCATTCCCTTCAATGCCGACACTTTCAGATACACAAAATCTCCTATGTTGAAGGCGAGGTCTCGACGTCTATTGTCGGTGTAACTCTTCTGCCTTGACTGGGATGTCTTGAGGTGCTCACGAATCTTGTGAACCTTCTCTTCTGCTTCTTGTAGGATATCGGGTCCGAAAATCTGACACTCTCCTACTTCCGACCAATTCAAAGGGGTGCGACACTTCCTTCCATACATGAATTCAAATGGGGCCATTTGCAAAATAGCTTGATAACTATTGTTGTATGAAAATTATGCAAACGGCAGACAGTCTTCCCACTTAGATCCATATTCTAACACACATGCTCTCAGCATATCTTCGAGTATTTGATTTACTCGCTCTGTTTGTCCATTGGTATGAGGGTGATAAGCGGTGCTAAAATCTAGTCTGGTTCCTAAACCTTCCTGGACTTTCTTCCAGAATCTCGAGGTAAACTGAGTTCCTCGATCCAATACAATGTTCTTGGGGACTCTGTGCAAACTGACGATTCTAGCGATGTATAACTCCGCTAGCTTCAAACTCTAATATGTGGTCTTGACTGGTAAGAAATGGGCGACTTTGGACAATCCGTCCACTATGACCCAGATAGAGTCATTTCCCCTACTATAAGTAGGCAATCCGGTGATAAATTCCATTCCAACGGAATCCCATTTCCATTCCGGAATCTGCAATGGTTGCAACAATCCAGCAGGTCTTTGATGTCATGCCTTGACTCTCTGACATATATCACACTTGGCGATATAGCTTTCGATTTCTCTCTTCATCTTATGCCACCAAAATTGCTCTTTCAAATCTTGATACATCTTCGTTCCTCCGGGGTGGATAGAATAAAGAGTATCATGAGCTTCCTTCAGAATAACTTCTTTCAACTCAGAATCTGCTGGTACACAAAGGCGTCCTTTGTACCACAGAACTACTGCTTCGTCTTCGGTGAATCTGGGTACTTTGCCTGTACCGATACGACACTTGATTCCATCGATACTAGCATTTTCTTTCCGCGGCTCTTTAATCTGGCTGATCAAAGTGGGTTGAAGTTCTATGCTAGCCAAAAACCCTTCACTCACTAATTCCATTCGAAAATCTTCCATCTCTTTGTGCAAGCTTGTTTGCTCCTTCAAAATCAAAGAGTTCAAGCGGCACGGCAATCGTCTAAGGGCATGTGCTACCACATTGGCTTTACCCGGGTGATAGTGAATGTCCAGGTCATAATCCTTGATTAGCTCAATCCATCTTCTATGTGTCATGTTTAGCTCCTTTTGAGTGAATATATACTTCAGGCTCTTGTGATCCGAATAAATCTCACAATGGATTCCCATCAGGTAATGCCTCCATGTCTTCAGGGCTAGAACTATGGCTGCGAGTTCGAGGTCATGGGTTGGGTAATTCTGCTCATGTTGTTTCGGTTGTCGAGATAGATAAGATATAACTTTGCCTTCTTGCATTAGCACACATCCGAGACCGATTTTGGATGCATCACAATACACGTTGTAGGGCTTCGTGATATCCGGCATGATTAAGATTGGGGCTGAAATCAATCTCCTCTTGAGTTCTTGAAAACTCGCTTCACATTTGTTCGTCCATTCAAACTTCTTGTCTTTCTTCAGCAATTGGGCCATGGGTATGGCGATACTCGGGAATCCTTCTACGAACTTGCGGTAGTAGCCCGCCAATCCGAGAAATTCACGAACTTGAGTTTGAGTTGTTGGGGCTTGCCAATCTTCGACATCTTTCACTTTTGCAGGGTCAACGTCCATTCCTCCGGCTGATGCAATGTGGACGAGGAATCCTACCTCCTGTAACCAGAATTCACATTTGCTAAACTTGGCATACAACTGATGCTCTCTAAGGGTTCCAAGAATGGTCCTTAGGTGTAGATCATGTTCTTCTTCTGATTTGGAATAAATCAGAATGTCATCAATGAAAACAACGACAAACTTATCCAGGAAGTCCATAAAAATATTATTCATGAGATTCATGAAATAAGCGGGGGCATTGGTTAATCCAAAATACATGACAGTATACTCGTATAATCCATATCTGGTGGTAAAGGCAGTCTTTGGAATATCCTCTGCGCGAATCTTGAGTTGATGATAGCCAGTTCTAAGATCAATCTTAGAAAACACTTTGGCACCGGTCAACTGATCAAACAAATCTTCTATCTTGGGCAATGGGTACTTGTTCTTGATGGTGACATCATTCAACTTTCGGTAATCCGTACACAAACGGTTACCTCCAACCTTCTTGTCCACGAACAAGACAGGTGATCTCCATGGTGACGCACTTGGGTGAATCAATCCAATTTCCAGCATGGCATCCAATTCCTTCTTCAGTTCTTCTAGTTCAGACGGGTTCATACTATATGGTCTCTGAGCTATGGGTCCTGTTCCGGGGATTAGTTCAATGATAAACTCGATATCCCGATCTGGGGGCATACGGGGCAAAACATCTTGAAATACATCGGGGTATTCACAGACTATCCAGACATGATCAATGGTAGGTTGGGCTATACTCTTGTTGCACTTGAATTGACGGGGTAAGGTCTCTGATACATGCGCGACTGATATTCCGGCTGTACTGGTCATGGTTATGGCTTTCTTGGAACATTAAATCAATCCTTTATGTTTAGACATCCAATCCATTCCTAGTACTACTTCCAAACCTTTAGTTCCGAGTACTATCATATTAGCATAAAAATCTATGCCATGGATTCGGATAGGGACGGCTTTGCAAATTTTCCTAGATTTGGTGGTTGAACCGGGGATTTGAACAATCATAACATTCTTCAGTTTGGTTGGTTGAATCATACCAGTGCATGCAAATTCTTCAGTGACAAATGAGTGCGATGCACCAGAATCAAACAACACGCTAGCGAGTACTGAATTAACAGAAAACATACCCAGCACGATGTCTGGCGCTTCCTGGCCTTCTTCAGCATGCATGAGAAAAAGACGGTCGTTGCGGTTGAGAGAATTCCCTAGGGAAAATCTTCTTCCAGGATGAACATGACGCTTCTGCTGAGCTGGGGCATTGGCAGTGGGGGCTGCGGCATTCTTCTTAGGGCACTCATTGGAGTAGTGACCTTTATTTCCACAGTCATAACAAGTCACTTGCGACTTGTCCTTTGCTGCCATAGGCACAACATTGCTTCCAGTCCTCGGGGCAGTATTGGTGTTGGCCGTAGCATTGTTGTTGTTGAACTTGGGTGGTGCACGGTTGAAATTGCCAGAGTTGCCGGGTTGTTGTGATTTCCTCCGGGCCTCGGGTTTCCACGGTTGGGATAGGTAGGACGGTTCATCGGGTATCTGTTGGTTCTCGGGGCAAATCCTGGAGATGGGTTAGGGCGATACTTTGGGGTCTGATGGGTTCCTGGCTGATGCATCATGCGACGCTTGCGGTTCTCATTGGCTTGGTTGATCTTTCCTTCCATCTGGATGGCAGATTCGACAAGGGCTTCAATATCAGCAAAGGGGATATTGACCATCACAGTCTGCATCTCATCATGCAGACCATTCAAGAATCTTTCTTTCTTCTTGGCTTCAGTGTCGATCTCATTCGGGGAATACCTAGCTAATGACAAGAATTTGTCACGGTATTCCACTACGGTCATCCTTCCTTGCTTCAGTTCTCTGAACTCATCTCTCATTCTCTTGATCAAACCCGGTGGCACATGGGTTCTGCTGAACTTGACCTTGAATTCTTCCCAGGTCATCATCTCTCCTCCGGTCATTGCACGAACGTTGTTCCACCATGCTCTCGCATCTCTGGCTAGATAGTGGGTGGCGAACAGAACTTTCTCGTTAGCTTCCACTCCGGCGACTTCCAGGTTGTTCTCCATGGTTTACAGCCAATCATCTGCGTCTAAGGGCTCTTCCGACTTAGTGAAAATAGGTGGGTTGGTATTCTAGAAATTCTTGAGCTTATATCCATGGTTGTCTTGATTTCCTTGGCCTTGATTGTTGTGGGCTAGCTGAGCTATCTGCTGAAGGGTGGCTAGGTTGGCTAGACGCTCGGCTCTTTTGGCTTCGCGGTCAGAAACCAACATTTGCAGGATCTGCAACATCGGGTCCGGGGATGAACCACTTCCTCCGCGTGGCATCTTAAGATTGAGATAGATCATGAGAAAAGAGGGAAATTTCTAAGGTTCTGGGATTTTGAGAAGTTGTTAATGTTTGACTCAGATTTTCTAGCAACTTGCTTTTCATTCATTCATTCATAGCACACAATACAAACACACACCACAAAACAAGAAAAACAGATGATTTTAAGAACCATTCTGGAAACTACGATACAGTGGGAGTGAACACAACTCACTACGCTAGTGCTCAAGTGCTACTACTCCTCGGAGTCAGTGTTGTCGTCATCCTCATCATCCTCGTCGTCATTGATGAAGGCGAAATCATCCTCATCGGTGAAGAATTCCATAGCCTGATCCTCCAGAAAATCATCATCATCGATGAGATAGGAGTAGGGGTCTCCACGAAGATCCTCTCCGGCATTCTCTCTTTCCTCCAACTGCATGTCTCTCTCGTGGATGGTCTCCTACAAATCCAATATACGGTGTCGAAGACGGGCAATGATGTGCTCCTTCTTGTCGAGCTGACGGCGGCGAGACTTGCGATCCTTTGCTAGCATGCCGATGGTTTGATCCTTTGTCTTGATGATGGCGGACATGTTGTTGGAGTAGTCATGGAAATTGTCCAATTCCTGCTGACGATCATACATCATGAAGCTAAGGTGGTCCAACTGGGTCTTCAGCTCGTGGTGGTATGGGGCTTCCAGTGGCTGTCCCATAGCATCACGCCTTGGACAAAACTCAAAGCGGGTACCCTTGATCTGGTTGATACTCTGCCAACAAAAACGGGCAAGAGCTTCCTGCATGGCCCTGGCAAGTCCATCGAGCCAGTTGTTCTCTCTTAGGGTGAAATGAATTCCCTCGGCTGTGAGAGGTTCAATCTTTCCTCGGAGACTTGCAACAATTAGCCACTACAGATCTTCTCCTCCTTGATTATTGAGCTGATCTCTGAAGAACTTGGGGTGCGGACGCTCCAGAAGTTCCGAAAGCTGGTCCAAATCCCGCTCAAAGATAAGGTCTCCTCCATTCCCCAACTGATAAAATTTGCTGTACTTTACGTCCATCTATAAGAATGTAGGATGAGTAAGTTAGTAGAGTGATCAAGTGCGTCAAATTTTAGGTATTTTGCAAGAGTTTTTGAGGAACATGAATTTTTATGAAAGAAACAAGTGATAAGAATGGGAATAAGTTTTTGTAAATATTTTCTTCCTTTCATTTTGAAACTAAGTTTTTGATTCAAACGTCCAGTCTAACTAGGGTCTCCTATGGTCAGGATGGCTCTGATACCAACTTGTCAACACCCGGATTTTTAATCCCAGATGCCTGTTATGCCATACATCACAATCCCAGGATTACCATTTTTGCGAGACATAAAAGAATTGGATACCACAATACATCATCCATTACAAACCATACATAAGGTCTTACATAATTAAGGATCTCATGATCCAATTCTTAATACAACTCAAGCAGCGGAAATATGTAATAATAAAGGTAGCGTAGGCGAAGCTCCATCTTCGGGGTCACAGGCAATGCTGACGATGGGAGATGATCCTAGTTGTCGTAACCTTCCTGGGGTCCTTCATCCTGGTACTCCTCTTCATAGTCTAGCCACGGGAATAGCCAGGGACAAAGCCATGAGTACTCTTTAAGTACTTGCAAACTAATACTAACAAGTGAAGGGGGTGTTTGTAGTAGGACACTAAGCTCTAGGGTTGTTTTGCAAAAAGCCAGATTTACCTCTACTAAGTTCAGAAGCAAGAAGAGCTAGTTGAAATTTTATAACACCTAAGTGGGAACTTGTATCTCATATCACAACTCTGTTGTGGTCAAGTAAAATTCTCAATTCGTTTCACAAGTCATTTTGAAAACATCTGACGGGGGAACAGTATGGCCACTCCAACTGTCCATAACCGCGGACGCGGCTATTCGAATAGTTTGACACTCTGCAGAGATTGTACACTTTCAACATAATATTCGATACATTCATCAGGAACAAATCCTGAATTCACCATACTCAGTATGCGGATAATCAATCCTAACCTTTCAATTACACGCCCTAGTATAGGCACCTCTCCTGTGAGTTTGGCCTCCCAACCATGACCAACTGCCATCTTGGGTACTGCATAGGTGGACAAACTTTATAAGGTAGCCTCATCTTAGACCTTGGCTGTAAGGTAACCCATACTAAGATATATAAGTTTCCAGTCAAGCCCTACCCAATTTTCGGGTATTGTGGTTGTACGGTAAAATTGGAATGGTATCGCATCCAGACAACCATCAGTTTTATAAAGGGCTAAGGCTCATGCCTCAACATTTTCATCATCCAAATCATCTAGTGTTCGGAAACACATGTCAAAACATCTCAGTAGAATGACTCATCATTCTAAGATTTGCATAACCATTTTACACCAAGTATTCCCATCTAGAGTTGATCAAGTTTTATGTTTAGCACTAGCATCTACAAGTGGGGGTAAGTACTAATGAGGGATGGTAAACAAGTGGAGTTTAACTAAGTTCAATCTCATGCCTTGGGATGACATCAAGATTATTTATCTTAGGCCAAATTTAATGCTCTTGATGCAACCTTCAATTATCTTCCTAGAATCTACAAGTCACTTAAATAAACTCTAAGAAGTAGCTTTGATAAAGAAATAAAGTAAAAAGCTTGCAAGTAAAACTAGGAGGGGTATCATCAAATATGTCTAACTAAGCATGCTTAGTGGATTGCATAGGTTATCTAACTTTCATAATTGCAAGTGTTAGCTTGCTTAATCAACTAGTAGTATTAGGCTTGCCTTGTGCAGAACAGTGGTTGAAGTTCTCCTCGGCTTCTTCCTCGTAGTATCCTCCTTCCTCCTCGTATCCTTGGTCGGTACTAGTGTTTATGAATAAATACGAGGTACACAATCACCAAACAATATTTAACTACTTTCAATCATCACACAAAAGGGTTCTATATATGATCTAGCAGCATCATTAACATTACAATATTTAAGCATTTGCATTATTTATTTGTTTTTAGAAAAGTAATTTCTACTCATTGAAAAACTACTTAATATTTAATATCCTCCAACTCAAACATGGGATCATGTTGACACATGTCATCACCACATATTTCAGTCCATGGGAATGTGATTTAAAGTGGTGTAACAATTTAATAAGATTTAACCTTTTATTTTAAATAAAATAAAGTGACTAGAAATGCCTAAGTGGCATCCTTTTATTATTTGAACATTATCTTTGTAAGTAAACCCATATATTTTTATATATTCTGAAAGGTATGGTCAAATGTGATTTTTGAGAGTTGGAATCAACTCAAAAGCTATTATGGTTGAAATTTGAAAAATGTTTGAATGCAGAAAAGCTTCTGCCTTGTTATTTTTACCAAGGTTGATCTAGAGTTCCAAATGATTTGAATCCAACGGGCTTGCATTAAGCATTTCATTACCTTTCTAACAAAATTGGTTTCATGCAATTCGATTCACTGAATCGAGCTGGGTTGATTTTTGAAACTAGGTACAGAAATGAGTTTTAATATAAATAGAAAAAGCTAAATTCAAACGGTTGGGCTGCGCGGGAAGGGTTATTGGGCCGGACCAGTGTCACTCCACAGCGCGGGGCGCAACTAACAGGGGGGGTCTACTGGTCAATTGCTCATAAAACGCGAAGCGGTACGGGGCGATGTGGTGCGTTGGATTAGAAGTGAGATCAACGGCTGAGGGTCGTCATCGACGATGAATATGTCACCGGCGAGCTCGAACCCTAGCGGCTCCGTGGGGGTCGTGGGAGGCTCACTGGGGCTCAGGCGAGGGTCGGTTATGGGGGCAACCGATGAATTCGATGACGACGATCCTCCTGGTACCAGCGGCTCCTCCTGGGGTGGCTCCAATCGATGGCCCCCTTCTTCTCCAGCAGCGGTGGGCTCTGGTCAAATTTCGGCGATGCGCTGCTCGCCTTGCTCCGGGAAGAAGTGGGAAGTCTCAGTGAGAGGTGGGGAGTGTGATGGTGTGATGAAATCGAGCGGGGGTGGCCTCCTTTTATAGGATCGACGGCGAGACCGAGAGGGATGGGCAGGCGACGGTGGCGACACGGCTACGGGCGGCTATAGGCATGGCCGAGGTTGGCGATCGACGGGCGGTCTACTGGCGATGCTCTAAAGCTTAAATGCGCGTGTAGGGGCAGTTGAAAATGGTCGGGAACGCGCGGTGCTCTGCGAGGCAGAGGCGGCGAACTTTGCGGCGAGCGGTGGCTACGGGGTACGGGCGGTGAAACGAGCATGCCTGGTGGTCTCCTTGGACGGTGGGGTGCATGCTGGCAGGCGGCGAGGGCTCAAGGAGGTCGGGTTGCGTGGGAACGGCGCGTGCACTGGGGTGCGTGTCGGCATGGTCGACAGAGGCGCGGGCGCGGCGTTGGCGGTTCTGGTCGCTGTCTTCGAGCTAGGGATGGTCGAGAGGGGGCGGTGAGGCATGGGCTGCATGCTAGACAAGGTTGGCATGGCTAGTTCTTCTCCTACCTTGCTGTCCACACTAGGGTGACATCGGTGCTCTCGGCCTGCTCACCATTGATGACAATGGCCAGCTTACAGTGGTGCTAGAGGTTAGTTAAGGTTGCTAGATGATCTACTAAGGCTAGTTGTAACCAGAGAGGGAACAAGGTTGGTCCAAAACACTGCTCAACATAGTGTTTTTGATTTTGTTGATTTGGATCTGCAACCTGTTTGATGAAATGGCCGCATGAACTTTAGTTTTGAATTTTGAAAAGATTTTTGTTGGGTGCGCTAGGCATGTGTTGAGGATTCTGTGGATGCTTGGGTTTTGAAAATTGAGCTTGTTTGAGTGGTTTTTGAAATAGTGGGATCTTCCCATATGAAATTGATTCAATTTTAAACTGTCATCTAAACTAAGCATTTAAATGTTTTTGCATGATCACAAAGTGTGCCTTGGTACCTTATTATGAGTACTATCAAGGGGTGCAAAGATCCAGACATGTTTCTGTTAAGTTCTGAAAGTTAGAGATAGCCAAAGTAGGCATGGGAGTTAATTTGGCCAAAGTGACCATTCAATTAATTTGTTTGTTTTGACTTGTTTGTCTTTGGGAAAAGTTTGGGGATTGTTTAGATGATGTTTATTTCACCTAAGAATCATTTTACAAGCAAAGAAACACAGAACCAAGGCAATTCAAAAGAATCCAAATTTTAATACACACACATGTGAATGCTTTCATATTTTTAATTGGAAAAGTTTTTGTTAACCCTAATTTTGATGATTAGAGTTTGATGATTCAAGTTTAATATTTTTGGGATGTTACACCTTTATAGCCACCCAGTTACGGTGTGGTGTTTGATGTCATCAAATCATCCTTCCGGTGATGGTGATTAACATGATCTCATGGTCGAAGGAACTAGGTCACTATGTATCAGAAAGCTTATAGCAAACAAACTATTAAAATGACTTGATCTTTATGCTACGCTTATCTATAGGAGTATGTCCATCATACCATTCTCCTAATGATATGATCTTGTTTTTAACAATATATCAATGTTCATGATCGGGAAACCACGATCATCTATTAACCAAGAAGCTAGTATTATAAAGAGGCTTTACTAGGGACTCTAATTTAGTTTACAAATCACACAAGTATTAATGTTTCCGGTTAATACTATTATAGCATGAATGTAAAAATTTATCATAAACACAAAGATATAATAATAACCACTTTTATTATTGCCTCAAGGGCATATCTCCAACAGGGTTTCCTTGAGCCATTGTCGGGTCATAAGCAACCATCTGCTTGTTCCTTCCTGAATCCGCACTCTTTTCTTTTCTCTGTCTTGGCGCCACTCCTGGTGACAAGGCTGTATGGCCTGCTGATATTGCCGGGATTGTAGTTGCCGAGTGAACCAGGTGTGACCTCCTAGATATACCCGGATTCGCCCTGTAGTACGCTTCATTTAGCATACCTGCTGCTCTTACTAACTCATTGACTCGTTCCTGTTGTTTCCTCTTTGCTTCACCCGTCAAATGGGGAAGCTCAGCCATTGCTGCCTCTACGGCTCTCAGATTTGCTGCTGCAGTATTATATGTTAGTCGCATGGCTGTTTTGTTGCTGTTTTCTGGTGTTATCTTTGACGTTGCGTCCTCCAATTCTTCATTGAGGTTTCTTCCTATCAACCTTGTCGCATCAAGCCGGGTCTTTGCGCCCTTGACTCGATTTGCCGAGTTGAGCTCTCGAATGGTGATATCCACATATTGTTGTAACTGCGCTAATTCCTTAGCCTTCTCCAAGACTTTTATCCTGTCCTCTTCTAACTCGGCCTGCACGCGCGCTGGATCAGCTTCTGGTGCTACTAGCTCTGCTAACTTCTCTATTGCTTCTTGCAATTCTTTAGCTCTCTTACTCCTAGCAATGTTCTCTGGATTCTCTAGAGGCGCTTTTGCAGTTCTTGCCGCCCTTGGCGTTTCCTTTGTATTTCCTCCCTCTGAATCCTCATTCACCATAGGGACTACCAGAGGTGCTGGTGGATTCGGAGCTGTCATCATTACCTCAACGGAGACGAGTTGATGAAGCTTTCCTGTGGCTGGAACCGCAGGTGGATCTGGCGCTAGCATGACGCGCTCCGGGTATGCGTTCTCCACGTGCACAGCGACGTATACCTGGTTCTCGCCGAATTTGATTAAGCGACAGCCCCTTGGGAACGTCTTGGTCCCGAAGTAGCCTGTGTTGTCGCTGACGAAGTTGAGTGCTCCAAACCTCTATATGAGGTCGGAGTAGACGCGTTCGCCCGTCTTGGCGATGATGTTGCCTGTCTGGATGAAAACACCAGCAATCGTCTGCTTCTTCCCCACGGTGGGCGCCAACTGTCATGGTGGTGTCACGGCAGATGCCATGGGTAGGCTTAAGTTGGGGGCCGAATGGACGCTTGAGGTAACCAGGAGGGAGTGTACGGTCTAGCCGCGCACAAAGAACAAGATGAACTCTCCACGCTTAAGATTTATATTGATCCAAGAAGTTTACAAGTGCTCCTAGAGCTGTTTGTGCATAGCCTCAGGACACTAATTTCCTACTTGGTCTAACCTCCTCAAACCCTAGTTATGCCCCTCCTTTCATAGGCGTGTGCTGTTGTGGATATACCAAATAGGTATACCTACGGCATAGTCTCATACCGGCAAGCCCGGGTGGCCCACAGTTGGTGGTTAGGCCTATGGCATAACCGGGCGGCTTAGTTGATGATAGACAAGACGGAGGTCAAGCAGGGATAAATGAAGGCGACGTGCCACCGCCTTAGATGGAAGCCGGAGCCTTGGAGGACACGAAGACTAGTTAGTGTTAGTCTAGGACTGTGTAACCATATCCGGCTGGGACTCTCCATGTAACCCTAGATCCTGGCGTCCTTATAAGTCGGCCTATGGGAGCCTTTAGGGCACAAGAACAACAACTTCATAGCACTACTCGCACACAGCGAACTCCCGCAATCATGTAACTCGGCGTATTGTCATTAAAGTGATTTATAGCAGGAGTAGGATCTCACTACCGTCGTGAGATCTGAACCTGGGTACCTCGTACCCGTCAACCGTCCGACTTCCCCCACATCTCCAAACACGCACTGTGAGGATCCCTCCATGGCGTACTCGTCGGGAATACCACGACAGTGGGGCAAGAGGCGCTTATAGCACAGATCCGGGCGGGATCCCTCGCCGTCTTCGAAGGCGGACAAATCACACATCTCCAATAACGCACCGGCTTCGTCATCTCTCTTCCTAGCATGTGGTCGAGTCGGTGGTATCCTGGAAATCTACGTCTACATCATCATTAGAGGTATCGGAATCTTCATCGACAAAATAGCGGCGGCCGTGCTTGGTTTTTCCTCGCCGAAAGGTTGACGGAGCCGGCAGGCTTACGTCGTACGAAATTGACGTCACGAGTGTAGTAGATTGGATCGGGAGTGTCGGGCTTTCATCTTGGTAATCATAGCTGGCCACTTCTAATTCTAATCGCTATCTGCCTCGGTGGTGTTTCTTCCGTATACAAAAATCAACTAGAAGCGTGGTGCTTTTCTCCTCCATGGAGTACCGCATCTTTAGAGCCAGCGGCAGCTTCGATCATCGCAATGTCTTCAAGGTTGTCGCGTTTGGTTTGTTTCGATGTCGGATTGGTTCAGATCGTAAGTGATCCCGTACGGCAGGATGGCTGTCATGGTCGAGAAGCAAACACTAACGGACACGAGTGCCTAGCCTGACTTGTTTTTGTCAACACATGCAGACCAGATCACTACGTGCAGACGAGGACAACTTTTGTCAAGGACACATTAGTAGATCCATCAAGCGATCATAAAGACAAATCAAACATCGTGAAGTGTGCTTTTTAAAACTACTACTTCATGTGAAGGAGTCAGCAATTTTTGGTTTGCTCGTGTGGTTCCACGAGCACACAAGGAACAAAATTGACTGATGCATGTTATACTTGCTAGTCGGAGAAGCATACGTGTGGAGTTGTGGCTACTGAAATTTTTCAGTGACCGGCTATGCTTTGGTTTTTACCGTGGACGGTCCCAGTTTCGACGCAGCGGAATTCACGGCTCGCTACATCTTCACCTTTGCTGCGTCCGGTTTCGTTATTGTTGTGGACTACTTTGCCCTCTCAACTTCGCCGTGGATGGATCCGTCTTCATCCGAGTTCGTCGTGAATAACACCGATTTCGCTCAAACAGCTAAGTAACCAATTTATATTTATTATTTTAATTGTTTATAATCATAAGATTAAGATTGGTTCACTTATATCCTAAGTCTTTACCGCTTTATTTTTTGATCATATCTTTTCCACGATTTTCCTTGCGCTCGTGAGTATAATTTTTACTGGCTTGCCGTTTTAGGCCCCAATATACATAAAAATTCCGCCTTCGGGCGTTAGCTTAAGTTTTCTGGATACACGTTTTCTGTTATTTTTATGTGGATTCCGGAGTAGTGACTTTTCGGCACTCAAATCCAGCGTTTTCACTAGTGGAAACGAGGTCTTTTGTTGATCCCAAAAAGGGGCTTTAACACCGGTTCTTCTACGAACCGGTGTTAAAGGGGGGGCCCTACCAGCGTGGCCCCTGTGGCATTAAAGGAGCCCCCCCTTTAACACCGGTTCGTGCAACGAACCGGTGTTAAAGGTCCCAGCACCAGTGGCCCGCGCACCCCCCCCCTTTAACACCGGTTCGTGGCATGAACCGGTGTTAAAGGGGGGGGGCTATATAAGACACCACCCCAGCCCACACACACCCCACTCTTCCATTCTTTCATATTTTGGAGCCTAGCAAGAGGGTGTGAAGAGTGCTAGTTTGTGTTTTTTTCATATGCACTAGAGGTGTTCGGTGAAATGCCCGAGAGCTCAAAATAAGCTTTCTTGTTGCTCTTTCCGTCTCGGTCGAGGTCGGCAACTATAGTTTCATGTGTCATTGATGTACTATATATATAAATGGTCATCTCCCTATTATTTTTTGATATATACTACATATTAATGCAGATGAATCGGCAATGGATGTACGGTGACCGCCGCACTTCCGAGTACATTACTGGTCTCCAAAATTTCATCGTTGTGGCTAATGCAAACCGTGGTCACAATGGTTTTATGTGCTGTCCGTGTGTTCACTGTCAGAACAAGAAAGACTACTCAAATACCAGAACCATTCACGCCCACCTGCTTCGATCCGGTTTCATGCCCAGCTATAATTGTTGGACCAAGCACGGAGAAAAAGGGGTTGTGATGGAAGACAACGAAGAAGAAGAGGATGATGAAAACTATCATAATATGTATCCTGGATATGATGATAATGCAACGGAGGTAGATAATGAAGATCAAGAGGGAGCAGATGGGCCCGCTGATGACGATCTTGGTCGGGCCATTACTGATGCAAAGGAAGAATGTGAAACTGAAAAGGATAAGGAGAAGCTGGAGCAGATGTTAAAGGATCACAAAACATTGTTGTATCCAACTTGCAAAGATGGCCACAAAAAGCTAGGTGCCACACTGGATTTGCTGCAATGGAAGGCAGAGAATGGTGTGACTGACAGCGCATTTTCAAAGTTGTTGGTAAAAATGAAGAATCTTCTTCCAAGAAATAATGAGTTGCCTGACAGTACATACCAAGCAAAGAAGTTTGTCTGCCCTCTAGGATTAGACGTGCAGAAGATACATACCTGCATTAATGACTGCATCCTCTACCGCGGTGAGAAGTACGAGAATTTGGATGCATGCCCGGTATGCACTGCACTGCGGTATAAGATCAGACGAGACGATCCTGGCGATGTTGAGAGCGAGACCCCTAGGAAGAAGGTTCCCGCCAAGGTTATGTGGCATGCTCCTATAATACCACGGTTAAAACGTCTCTTCAGAAATAAAGAGCATGCCAAGTTATTGCGATGGCACATGGAAGACCGTAAGAAAGACGCGATGTTGAGACACCCCGCTGATGGGTCACAGTGGAGAAAAGTCGAGCGAGAGTACCCGGACTTCGCACGTGACGCAAGGAACTTAAGGTTTGGTCTAAGTACAGACGGCATGAATCCTTTTGGTGAGAAGAGCTGCAGTCACAGCACCTGGCCTGTGACCCTATGTATCTATTACCTTCCTCCTTGGTAGTGTATGAAGAGGAAGTTCATTATGATGTCAGTGCTCATCCAAGGCCCGAGGCAACCCGGCAAAGACATTGATGTGTACCTAAGGCCATTAGTTGAAGAAATTTTACAGCTGTGGGCAAAACCAGGTGTACGTATGTGGGATGAGCATAAAGGGGAGCCATTTGACCTACGAGCATTGCTTTTCGTAACCATCAATGATTGGCCTGCTCTTAGTAACATTTCAGGGCAGACAAACAAGGGATACAATGCATGCACACACTGTTTAGATGATACTGAAAGTGTATATTTGGATAAATGTAAGAAGGTTGTGTACCTAGGGTATCGCCGATTTTTTCCGAACCTGCATCCAGTAAGAAAGAAAGGCAAGCATTTCAAACGTCTGGCAGAACCCCGGAGGAAGCCTGTCCTCCGTACCGGTGAGGAGATATTTCGTATGGTCAAGGACCTAGAAGTAATCTTTGGAAAAGGTCCTGGCAGTCTATATGTTCCAAATGACGATGCCGGACACGCGCCCATGTGGAAGAAGCAATCTATATTTTGGGACCTACCTATTGGAAAGTCTTAGAGGTCCGCTCTTCAATCGACGTGATGCACGTGACGAAGAATGTTTGCGTGAACCTGCTAGGCTTTCTAGGAGTGTATGGGAAGACAAAAGATACACCGGAAGCACGACAGGACCAGCAACGTCTGAAGGCCCCTGAAGAGCCTATGCATCCTGAGAACGAGAAGGGTAAACGATGCCACTTAACTCCTGCCAGCTACGCTCTTACCAAAGTAGAGAAGGAAATCTTTTTTGAATGTCTGAGCAGTATCAAGGTCCCGTCTGGCTTATCGTCGAATATAAAGGGAATAATAAATATGGCAGAGAAAAAATTCCAAAACCTGAAAATGTTTGAGGGGGCTTCTACCTGAAAATGACACAATTGCCACGTGATTATGACACAATTGCTTCCGATTGCATTGAGGGGGCTTCTACCTGAAAATGTTCGAGTACCCATTGTGAAGCTATGTGCATTCCTCAATGCAATATCTCAGAAGGTAATCGATCCAGAAAGCCTACCAGGGTTGCAAACAGATGTGGCCCAATGTCTTGTCAGCTTTGAGTTGGTGTTCCCACCATCCTTCTTCAATATTATGACGCATATCCTGGTTCACCTAGTAGAAGAGATTGCCATTCTCGGTCCTGTATTTCTACACAATATGTTCCCCTTTGAGAGGTACATGGGAGTCTTAAAGAAATATGTTCATAACCGTGCTAGGCCAGAAGGAAGCATCTCCAAGGGCTATGTAACAGAGGAGGTCATTGAGTTCTGTGTTGATTTTATTCCTGACCTTAAGGCGATTGGTGTTCCAGAATCACGACATGAGGGGAGACTGCGTGGAAAAGGCACCCTAGGATGTAAAGCAATGATATGTAGGGACGGGCATTCTCTCAATCAAGCACACTACACGGTTTTACAAAGATCTATCTTGGTTGCCCCGTATATCAATGAACACAAGAATTTAATACGCCTCAAACACCCGGGGCAGTCTGATGAATGGATTATAAGTGAACACATGGCGAGTTTTGGCGGCTGGCTGCAAAGACTTCTCACGAATAACACCACTGTTGGGGATCAGCTGTACTTGTTGGCCAGGACACCGTCTTCGACTGTATGTACTTTCCAAGGGTACGAGATAAATGGGAATACATTTTACACGATAGGCCAAGATAAAAAGAGCACCAACCAAAACAGTGGTGTCCGCTTCGATGCAACAGAAGACAATGGGCAAAAGACCATGTATTATGGGTTCATAGAGGAGATATGGGAACTTGACTATGGACCTAATTTTAAGGTCCCCTTGTTTTGATGCAAATGGGTCAAGCTAACAGGAGGAGGGGTTGAGGTAGACAAGAAGTACGGAATGACAACGGTGGATCTCAACAATCTTATGAAGAACTTAGACGAACCATTCGTCCTAGCCAATGATGTGGCTCAGGTTTTCTATGTGAAGGACATGTCCTCCAGACCAAAAAAAGAAAAAATATGCAAACGAATACATCATATGATGAGCCAAAGCGTCACATAGTTCTTTCAGGGAAAAGAAACATCGTGGGAATCGAGGACAAGACAGACATGTCAGAAGATTATAATAAGTTTGATGAAATTCCGCCCTTCACAGTGAAAACTGACCCAAGCATTCCGTTAAGTAAAGAAGATGCTCCATGGTTACGTCTGAAGCGATCATAAGGAAGGGCATATGCCAAGAAGTTCATGCTCATATTATGTAACTCTAGTTCATGTTTTTAATATTAATACATGTCTTGAGTGTTAGTCATGTTTTGTGGATGGACCGGGACTATGAGAAGAAGTTGTCCCGATTCGTACTTACCATTAAGATCTGATCTCCAAACGCGCGCGGTCACATATTAGGGAGTGCCTCTATGACCAGTTTCTTGGAGATGCCGGAGGACTAGGCTCCGTCGGCATCTCCCTGAAACTGGCCGTAGTGGTGTCCCTGCTCTCGAAAACCATCTTGCAGCTTTGTAACTTCTCTAACTAGATCAATACACCAGGGAGCTAACTAATTTCACATATTAGGGAGTGCCTCTATGACCAGTTTCTCGGAGATGCCGGAGGACTGAGCTCCGTCGGCATCTCCCTGAAACTGGCCGTAGTGGTGTCCCTGCCTCAAACTGGCTGGAGGACTGGACTCACAAGGATGCCTATTTATAGTACAAGCAGCTCGACATAGTGTTGACACTTAAAAAATAATGTCGACACTCACCCCTATTATTAGTGTTGACTCGTGTTTTGTGCCGGATGGTGTCTACAACCGGGACTAAAGGTTCATCTTTAGTCCCGGTTGGTGACACCATCCGGGACAAGGTACACGCCGCACGACATAATGTCGACATGCACTCACCCCTATTATTAGTGTTGACTCGTGTTTTGTCCCGGTTGGTGTCTCCAACCGGGACTAAAGGTTCATATTTAGTCCTGGTTGGTGTCTCCAACCGGGACTAAAGGTTCATCCCGCCATTTTTTCCCGCCATTTTTCTTCCCGCCATTTTTCTTCCCGCCAGTTCTTCCCTCCAGTTCTTCCCACTAGTTCACTATATATATATATATATGTAGGGGGTTGGCCTCCATTGTCATTGCACATCTCTAGACTCATATCTGCAACCTCATCACTCTTTCCCATGGCTTCCACCGTAGCACTAACCCACAGGGAGGCGGAGGCGCTTTGCGCCTCGAACTACCCCTGCCCGCCGGGCTACTGTGTCCCCGTCGGCTGGATGCTGAGCGTCGGAGGCGTGCCGGTTCCTCCTGTCCCTCTAGGTGTGGCGCGCCGGATGGCCATCACGAACCACTACTACTTCGAGCTCACGCCGGAGCAGCGGAGGAATCCCAGATGGCATCCCGACTATTTCCCTACTTGGGAAGCCTTCTTCGTGGATCGGCATGAGAGGGCGCTCGCCAGGCACGAGGAGGACGGCCCACCTCCTCCTAACTTCAACGAGGCCGGCCGTCGGCTATGGTGGCGCGGTCGGACTCTCCAGAGCGTCATGGCCTATGACACTGCCGCCGACTCTAACCCCCGTCTGCGCTACCCTCAAGTCCAGCCCATGTGCTACCCTCAAGTCCAGCCCACGCGTACTCTCCAGAGGTTCAATTACGGCGACCCGGACGACGACAGCGATGACGGCGGCGGCGAGTACGACGACTATAGTGGCGAGTATTACAGGTGTAGGCAGGAGCATGACTGAATCACTCCAACATTCCGAAACAAGTTCGGCCGATTGTTACTTAATCTGGCCATGTATCTTAATTTTCAGTTCTTTTATGTATCTTAATTTTCAGTTCCAGTTCGGCCGATTGTTACTTAATCTGGCCATGTATCTTAATTTTCAGTTCTTTTATGTATCTTAATTTTCAGTTCCAGTTCGGCTTTATGTAACTGTCTTAAAATGACCTAGCTCATTCGAGGTTTCTTGGCTTTCGGGTCAAATGACCAATGTTATGGCTAGAATCAAGGCATAGTTTGCAAGAGGAGTTTTCCTTTTTATCGCACCAAAAAGGCATTTTCCATTTTCCGAGCATAAAAAACGGACGGTTTTGTGAAGCAACCACCAAATGGCTAATTCAAAAAACCACCAACACATTTTTAGGTTCACAATATGCTATTTTATCAAAAAACAATGCAAGTTGAGCGAGGCTTGGTGAGATTCAAGTGTATACAAAAGATGCGACATTTAAATATCCAATCAATTCAAAAATGTTAATATAAAATATGCGGCATTAAAATATGATTTGATCTAATAAAAATCATTTTTTAGATGCTTAATATTTCTTATGTTCAAAGTTTTAGGATTTAACAATTTATTTTTGTTTGAATTGAATAATAAAAATTTATATGTAAGTGTTTTAATTATTTTAAAAAATTTCATGTAAAGTAAATATAAAATGATTTACATGAATGGATAGATATTATTTTTCTGAAAATTATGATATATTATTCATATTTTTCTGAGTTGAAATGAAAAAGATATGAATTTTCTAAATTCATATCATATTTTTTGAATTAAAAAAGCCCCTTTAATGCATGAAATAAATGCCCCCCCTTTAACACCAGTTCCAGACAGGAACCGGTGTTAAAGGGGGGGGGCATTTATTTTGTTTCCCGCGCGCACCCCCCCCCCCTTTAACACCGGTTCATGGCTGGAACCGGTGTTAAAGGGGGGGGGTAATAAATACGCGTGCAAACGAATCCCCCCCCTTTAACACCGGTTCCAGCCACGAACCGGTGTTAAAGGGGGGGTATTAAATTCACCTTCCCCTTCCTTTCTTCCCCCCAGAGCAGCCAGATCGCCACCGCCACCGTACCGCCATCGCGCGCGCGCCATCGGAGCAGAGAGAAGCGCCGCCACCGCCACCGCCCATCGGAGCAGAGAGAAGCCACCGCCGGCCGCCACCGCCCTCGGAGAGTGAGGGAGGAATCGTCCGTGGGTGCCCTGAATCGTCGGCCCTGTCACCCACCTCTGTCCGCCGCTCGCCATCGACAACGCCGGCGTCCCCGACCTTCCCCGGCCTCGTCGACCCCACCATCGGCTTCCTGGTGAGCCTCTGCTGCTCAGGCACATCTTCTCTTCCTCCCTCACGGTCTATATCGCCTCCGCATCGTGTAACCGCCGCCAACCGCCGCAGTTCCTCATCGTTCTCTGTTCTTCGGCGACCAAAAAGGGGAGGCGCCGCCACTACTAGGTCCGCCTCGACCTCCTCTTTCCAACCAGCCCAACCACAAGTCCCCGCGTGTAGCAGATCGACGGGAGCAAGATCGACCTGAGAGGAGCTCCATTGCTGACGTCAGCGTGATGCAATATACGTTTTCTTTTTCTTTTATTATTTCTGTAATTATTTCAGTGAAGAAAATACCTGACATGTGGGCCCTATCTGTAAGCGACAAAAACATTTCCATAAATGTTTTCTAATTAAGAAAATTGTTTATGTAAATTCCAAAAATGCAAATGGTTTTATAATATTCCAAAAATAATTTAAAATGAAATAATTGAAAATGCAATTATTTTATAATGCATTCGCGCGCAGAGAGCAGAGAGCAGCCGCGCCGGCACCGCGTCCAGCCCTCGCCGTCGGAGCCGCCGCCCTCGCCCTCGGAGCGGCCGCCCTCGCCCTCGCCGTCGGAGCCGCCGTCCACGCCTCTGCGTCTGGCAGTCGGCGGCGGCACAATGTGAACAATGTGTCAAAGTTGGCGGCACAATGTGAACAATGTGAACAATGTGGGGAATATGTGTGACGTATAAAAGATGTAGTCGTGTATTCATATTTGAGTAAAGTTTCTGATGTTGTAACATCGATAATATTGTTTATTTAGTGTTGGTGGTGAACTTGATGGTCAAAATTGGGAAACTCGAAACTAAGATGACATGTAATTATGGAGGGAGTAGTAGTATAGATAGGGTGTCAAGCGGGGAGGGTTCGCGGGCAACGTAGTTTCACCGGCTAATATAAATTGTACTACATGCATAGATTAAAACTTGTATACAAATTGGACCTCTGACTCATCCTGATTAGGGTGTCGACCCTCGAAACTCGTTTAAAATGATCAAGAATCCTTAGGGTTTTAATTTCATTTGTATATTTATTTGTGTATTTTGGTATGAATAATATGTATATTTGTGTATGAATCCAAGTCCACTTGAATGTTTACACTCTTACTCTAGATAATATTATTGTTTTAGAAACTATGGATCCACTTAGTAGAAACCTTGAAGAAGAAGAAATAATGGAGAACATTATTGATGAGGACACCTCACAATATCTGAACTTGGAGGGACATGATGACGACAGCTCAAGTACTAGTCATGGAGAAGATGAAGACTCCGGTGAACGCAATTTAATGGTTACAAAGTCCGGCGAGGTATATGCATTGATTAAGCCTCTGCTGACTTCCACCAACAATCTTCTTCTACATGTATTAATTAACGCTTCTTTCTTCTTTTAGCCCTCTGGATCGACCAGCCAGCAACCATCTTCTTCTACGAAAAAGAGCAAGCGAGGCGCGAGCCAGCGGTTGAAAGATCGAAGCAGTCCGTGTTGATGGCAGGCCGATGGAGCCCAAGAAGGCCGCAGACAAATTTGTATGTCAGGCTGGAGTTCTTGTTAGGGACCAAATCCCAATCACAATTGAAAATTGGAATAAGCCAAAGAAGGGCGACGGTACCTTTGTCGATGACAGATCCAAAGAAACGCTTTGGAATTCATTGTTGGTAAATTTCACCCTTCCTCCAAAGGAGGATGAAAACAACCCGGTTATAAAGGAAAAGGTCAAAGAGTGGACTCTAAAGAAGATGGCTGACGCTTTCCGCAACTGGAAGACAAAATTGAACAAATTTGTCAAATCTGGCGAGACTCCAAATTTCGAAGACGCATATTATGCGAAGAGAAGACCTCACTGGCCCGAATTTGAGACATATAAAAAAAGTGCTATAGCTAAAAAGAGGTCAGAAACCAATACGCTTAATGCCCTGAAGAAGGAATATCACCAGAGGACGGGGTCAGGTGGCTACATATCTCAGAGGCCTAAGTGGGAGGAAGCTGAGAAGGCCCTGCGCGAGAGAGGGATCACACCCCAGACAGATGGGTGGGACCTACGTGCAAAGACTTGGTTCTACAGAATCGGGGCAAGGTTGGACCCAGAAACAGGATTGTGTATCTTCCTAACCATCCTTGCCAAACCCGTCACTGAACTCATCACGGCATACGAGGAAACATCTGCCAGGACCTTCCATCCCAACAGAGAGAATGACCAGCTCACACGCGCCATCGGTAAAAAAGAACACCCTGGACATGCACAAGGCACAGGGGGTATGACATGGAAGGATGGGTTTGCCGACTGGAGCGACTCTTACAGATGGCGCGGCAGAAAAGAAAAAGAGCGTACAGAGCGGATGACACAGATAGAACATGCACTTGCGGCGCTGCAGGCGCAAGTGAATGCACAACAGAGCCATCAAGCTACCGGCCCATCTCAGCGGCACGAAGAGCCTGCATTGGAAGCTGCCCGCGGCCCAGACTCTGCGCGGAAAAGCAGTGTGGCTTCCACGGAGAACGTGCAGCCCACGCTCGAAATGACGGGTCCTCGATACCCCGTGGATGAGATCACGGAGAGCGAACACGCTGAGCTGCATGTGAGATTAATGGGCTTATCCATTAAGGTGGCTGTCGGCTATGCCTAGCTGGTGGAACTTACCACTGCCGACCGATTCCAGATGGCTATGCTATTTTCGGGGTGGATGAGGTTGTGAAGGAATATGAGGAAGCACAGCTTGACCATGCTACAGGTGAAGGGGAAACTCAACTCAAATTTGCAGTGAAAACAACCATTCTTTGGAAGAAGGAACACATTGTGCTTCCAAATTGGAGGTCACTGGCACCCCCGCCGTATCCGCAGCGTCAGCAGTCTGAGCCTCTTCAGCTATCTCCTCCGCGGCAGCCATCTCCGGCCCGTCAGCCATCTCCTGCGCGGCAGCCATCTCCGGTCCGTCAGCCATCTCCTGCGCGGCAGCCATCTCCGGCCCGTCAGCCATCTCCGGTGCTTCATCCATCTCCTCAGCGTAAGCGGAAGAGCACTGCCACGAGGAGCATCAGTAGCACTGCCACAATGAAATCCGTAGGAAACCGTACGCCAAAGAGTTCAACAAACTACATCCCGCAGCCTTCCTCCAAGCCATTGCCGGTTTTACCGTGGAATCGCAGCGACGAGGATACCAATAGGATCTCGGAAGAATAGGTCAAGAAATTCTTTGCACCTAGACGGGCCGAGCCAAAGGAGAAAATAGAGCCGGCGGTGGTGGAGAAGTTTTACAATAATATTTTGAAACCTGAAACCCCACTTGTGCCGGACTACGAGCGCCAGATTTTGAAGGCGGATGCAAGGCGCCGTAGGGAGACTGAAAGTAGCAGTCGTGAGGCACCCCAGAAAACAGTTCCCATGCTCGGAGAGCAGGAAAACCAATCATGTGCCCCGCTCCAAATGTTCGACACACGAGACGCTCCTCCCGTAAATGATTACGAGGCAGAACTACAAAGAAAGGCCAATGAGATGGGGATGACTTACATTTCATACTTGAACGTCATGGGAGACAACTTGCCCAAATGCGATGCCAACCCCATACAGCCATGGAAGTATGGGAAGAATCTCGTCAAGAAAGAGGAGTTGAAGACTCTACCAACAAAGATGCGAAAATTGCACAAGTGGTACCTTGATTTGTGCAAGACGAGAAAGGTAGAATGGATCACGGCGCATATAAGAGATCAGATTTTCTTGTGCGGAGACGACGCAATCGACTTCAACATTCAAGACTTGCATTTTCTATTCAATCAGAAGGAACTCGACAAATCTGCCATCAGCCTTTATTGTGTGTAAGTACTATTTCTGTAATTTTTATCTCATCTCATTCACTTCATTAATTGCATGTATATATATATATGTGCTCACCATATATGTATATACTATTATGCAGGAAAAAGGTTATGGAATGCATGAAAGGAGGCCCTTTTGACATTGGGTTCGTTGACCCAAATAGAGTTCATGAACAAGTGGTAAGAGACAAACCCGGGCAAACAGAAGATTACTTGCTAAAGTCTTTACTGAGACAACAAACCAAAAGGGAAATACTATTGCCTTACAACTTCTCGTGAGTACTGTTACCCTCTCTCTTGTACACATTCTGTTTCGGCTTACTCGATGTTAAGTGTAATTGATGATGAGTTATGCGTGCGTAGGTTCCACTTTATTCTGCTAGTCATTCAACCCGACTCAGGAAAAGTCCTTGCCATGGACTCGTTACGAAAAGAAAAAGAGCTATGGGCAGACTTTAGAGAGATGCTCCAGAGGTAATTTCAATCATATTATCGCACTAGATCGGCAACTTTCGTGACAATAAGTAATTAATTCCTCATTTATCCATTTTGTTTGTCGGACAGGGTTTGGAAAAGGTTCACGGGCAGGTCCGTGGGTGAATGGTAAGAAGAACTAAAATTTGTAGACCAAAATGTAAGTAATACTAGCTAGCTTCCAATTCCATTATATCATGCTTTATTGATTATTATTTTGATTGAACTCTCTATTCTCGTAAAGTGCGCGCATCAGGGACACGGCAATAACTTATGTGGGTACTATGTTTGCGAATTCATTCGCAACACGATATGTGCGACGGGCCAAGCCGCACTAGAACAACTTAGAGTAAGTAAACAAAGTCTACAACATTATTTTATTACCATCAATTGTGTTGAGTTTTATTCTTATATATATTGACGGCCCATTCTTCATATATATTCAGATCGAACGGATGCGGGACCAACTCCTACCATTTGAACGCATACGAGCCATTCAAGAGGAATTGGCGGGGTTCATACTTGATAAGGTTGTCACGCCTAGCGGAGAACTCTTTAGATATCCACCAAAATGAACGATGACGATGTATGTGCCGATGACGATGTATGTGCCGATGACGATGTATGTGCCGATGACGATGTTTGTGTATAATAATAGTTGCTTAATTATTCATGTACTCGTATGTACCGATGACGATTTATGTGTATAGCGCTCCCGATCGATTCCCCCTCGCTCCCCCCCCCTCCCGCAGAAATACGCTCAGTACGGGGCAGAACCGGTGTTAAAGGGCCCCCCCCTCTAACACCGAACCATCAACAGCGGTTGGGGAACCGCTGTTAGAGGGCCCTCCCAACCGGAGTTAAAGGGGGGGGGCTCTGCACTAGTGTTTGGCCTTGGGTTTTGGACGGTGCCATTAGGCATCATCACCTAAGGACATGTTTCTGTGTTGCGAGTCTTCCGTCTCACGAAAGATCAAGCATAAAAACCAGAATAATGGATAAGCCAGCACTTGCTTAAACAAAAATTTACATAAACTATTTAAATTAGTTGAGTTTTTTCCTCCTAAACAGTTTTATGTGTTCAATTGCTACATTGTTTCAGCCTTAAAAGCATTTGTTCAAGGTCATGTTTGTTCCGCCTTACATTTATTTGTTGAACACGATTAAAGGAACAATTTAATACATTTATATTTTTTTGTTTATGTTTCAGGTACGTAACGCTTGGACATTGCCCCGTTCCTTGGATTAAGGTGTTTTAAGCCGGATTTTCACTAGACTTGACACCTCGGGGGCTGCAATTGCAATTGTTGACCAAGACTTGAGCCGCCTTTTAGGATGTCGGATCGACACTCGTGGGTTTTGTATCTCTAATTTAAGAGCTTTATCTCGCCTTGCGTCCAAGCCCGAACAAACCTCGGGGGCTACAGTACGATGATCTCCAAGACATGGTTTAGTTCTCTTTGAGCATCAAGCCGGAAAATTCATGTGAATTCCACCTTGACGCTCGGGGGCTACACCGATGCTGATTTTTTGTGAAGTTCTATATGGAACACCAAGACGAAAGTATTTCCGACTTGGCGCTCGGGGGCTACACTATTCATATTTTCTCTAAAGCTACTCTGAGAGCACCAAGACGAATTTAGTTTGAAACTCTGACTTGGCGCTCGGGGGCTACAATCGTTTGATGTACAATTATGCATGTTCTTTTGAGCATCAAGCCGCCTTCGACGAAGCCGACTCAATGCTCGGGGGCTACATATGGTTATGTCAACAAAACTTTCAAGACGGTGAAAAATCCGGCTAGCGAAACTTGGGGGCTTGACATTAACTTTGCCTTCACGGAAGTTTCCTGGGTTACACGGCTCGATGGCCTGAACATCCATGACTTGAGAGGATCTAAGACCTTAATTCGGCATGATGTTATGTTTGTGACTTTGTTGGCTCTAAGTCGGCAGTTTGGCAGCCTTTATGATCATGGCCCGATAGCCGTGATTTTTTCCGGCTTACCTATCATCCTGCATGGATGATGATATTGAAGATATTCCTAGAGCTTCGAAGAATCACTAACGATTCGTTAGAGAATTCTCCGCCTTGGACTCGTTCATAGAAGCATACAAGCAACTCTATGGCTAGGCTTAGTCGGAAGAGAATATGATATGGGTGCCCTCCAAGATTCTTCGCGAAGCACGCCTACAAATTGAAGACGACGTGATACTTATGGTCAAAGATAGACGAAGGAACGCGAGGATCTTGAAGAACTCCGAGGGCTACTGTTGTGGATATACCAAATAGGTATACCTATGGCATAGTCTCATGCCGGCAAGCCCGGGTTGCCCACAGTTGGTGGTTAGGCCTATGGCATAACCGTGCGGACCAGTTGCTGATAGACAAGACGGAGGTCCAGCAGGGATAAAGGAAGGCGACGTGCCACCACCTTAGATGGAAGCCGGAGCCTTGGAGGACACGAAGACTATTTAGTGTTAGTCTAGGACTCTGTAACCATATATAGATGGTACTCTCCATGTAACCCTAGATCCTGGCGTCCTTATAAGCCGGCCTACGGGAGCCTTTAGGGCACAAGAACAACAAGTTCATAGCACTACTCGCACACAGCGAACCCCCACAATCATGTAACTCGTAGTATGCCATTATAGTGATTTATAGAAGGAGTAGGATCTCGCCACCATCGTGAGGTCTGAACCTGGGTAAACTGTGTCAGGCCATCCCGGACGCTCTCCGTCTTCCCCCCCACGTCTCTGAACTCGCCGTTGGGATACCCCTATGGCGTACATGTCGGCAATACCACGACATGTGAAGCTTGGTTACATCCCTTTGGGTTCTAGGGTTACTATTTGGATCTTGGTCATTATTGTGCGAGATGGGTCATGGGCTAGCTCTGAGCCCCTTAACCCAGTCCACAAAGTTAGACAGTTAATGGTCTTCTCGTACGTTCCCTACAGTTCTTTTGGCGTCATACAGTGACTTTGTACGTCAGCCCACTACAAGGAATCTGTCTATATATGACCCTCAATTTTCGTCACAGAATCGTCATAGTAGTCCTTTTATGACGATTCTATGACGATTTTGAGATCGTCGAAAGCTGGGCGTCGCAAATGAACTATAACGACGTTTTTGGTAAAATCGTCATAACCGTCTATGACGATATTGAATCGTCATAACGTCTATGACGATCCAATATCGTCATGGACCTTCTAGCCAGGCCAGCTCAGATCCTACGTGGCCGATCCTACGTGGCAAAATTGTGACGAAATGAAATCGTCTTAAATCAAAATCAGCCCAGTCCATTTTAGTTGCTTACTTGGGCTAAGCCCAATAATTCTGGCTTTTCTTTTTCTAGTCGTCGGCCTTTTATGGTGTGTCTCTCTCAGGCCTTAGCCTTTTTATGTCCTCTTTTCTATTTTGGACCTCGGCCTTTTTACGATACATTTCTGTTTGGGATAGGCCCGCTTTTCAGTTTCAATTTTCATACAGCACTTGTCCAGTTTTATTTTTCATGGTTTGTTAATAATTTAACAACAAATAATTTAATCAGAACTGAGTACATCAATTATTTTTGATAATCAAGAATATAACGATATTATCATTGTTTAAATCACAGATACTGATACTCAAATAATAATCCAGGTTTGAAAATACAACAAAAAATGAATATGCATAACTCTATTACAATATTTCCGATGTTCAAATGGCAGATACTGATATACAAAATAATAATCCAGGTATAAAAATACAACACAAATTAAACCTTCCATCATAATACAAGGCTGCAACAGAATGTAAAACCACTACAGGACCATATCCCTTGAACAGGTAACATCCATCGACGGTCAGAGCACGAGGAAACAAAGCATATCCTTCCAGCCAACCAAACTCGACTCCAAAGCTAGATGCCCCTTGTTATTGCATTATCAGGACCTCTCCCCTACACAAACAACACATCAAGTTGCTAACTGCTTATGGTATATCAAATAACACAGCATGCATGCTTCCAAAAAAAATTATATCAGACCATAACTATCAAATAGAACTTTACCATGCTATGAAACAATATGTATCTATCCTGCAAGAACAACATTCAAAACAGAAATGCACCTGTATTGCCTATGAGCAGCTAACAGCTAATAGTCCTAATTTAGGTATCATATCAGACAATGATACATACATGAATTCAACTCAAATTTATAATGCATGGATACACCTATTAATTTAGCATATGATCCATAACACGATGTATGTTCAATTCCAGTTTTACACTGAGATTATTGTCACACGCATCAGAGCCTAAATATAAAGGAACATGTACAGCAATGGCCTATCAACCAAGTAACAAGGGACACAGAGAGGTTAAATCAAGGACTTATCTAATCCAGAGAAGGAAGCGCCTCTGCAGTTGCAGCGCGGTGAACTCGATGATATGAACGCGGTGCCATGGCTAGGTTTGGTGCGCTGTAGCATGAAATGTAGCACACAGGTATCTCCCCTGGTTCAGCACATCACCACACATTTGTGTCTGGGAATAAATAATAACTTGTAAGCAAGAGAATTTAATAAAATATAATTGTGTACTGGATACAACAATGGTGGAAAAAAATGTTTGGTAAATATACAATAAGTCATTTCCCAAAGCTCTAAAAAATGGAACTATCGTGTGGTCAGAGAGGTTATAAGGCAAATTTTGTCTACAAAAATCAGTGGTGTGAATTCTCAGATGTACATTTGTGATTCTTGTGAAGATATCAACATGACTATGTATAGCAACAGCATGCTTGGTTCAGCAACAGCATGCTTCGTTCAGCAACAGCATGCTTCGTACTAGTTGAGTGTGCAGGGACAGGAACATTTTCTGAGCTTGGTGATTCAATCTATCTTGGAAGAAAGGCAGCAACAGCTATGGCTCCTATAACTTAGCTCTTGCTATTTCAGGAGCCTAAGTTAGTCAATATCAAAACTCATCCAGTGGCTCTCTGTAACACCCTCAGAATCGGACCTATGCAAGTTTGGGCAAAATTCACCAAACCCGCATAGAAACGATTCAAAGGTGCCCACCAGGCACTTTCGTGCGGGTGGAAAACGAAGTAATAACATTACACAACAGTCCTCGATGGGACCCACAGAACAGATATATAACAGCGACTCCATGAGTCAAGAATACAAATATAATATACAAAGATCCAAATCACCTTGAAAACGATATAGCGTCCAGCTACGGACAAGATGCAAATGGGGCTAAGAGCCCTGAAGAATAACCAATGGCGTCCATAACCCTGCCCAGGCCAAGCCGGAAGGGTAACCCTGCTAACGGCGTCGATCTCAAAACCTGCTTAACAAAAGGGGTGCCGACAAAGGGCAAAGCAGAAAAACAAAGAAGGAGCGTCAGTACTGAGGCCAGTACACGGCGAGGCTAGAATTCGGCGGTCCTCGCCTACATAGGTATGGTGGACTGAGCGGCGGCGGCAGCAGGCACTAAACAACCTATAGAGACTCGATACAACTGGCGGTTATCAGAGAGGGGTAAGAATGACCTAACCGGATCCAACCTGAGGCTAACACCAAACAAACCCATCCTGATGTTTCCCCCTCGAGACCAAACGAGGAAGTCAACCGAGGAACTCACACAGTTGGCAGTTTTACTTATTCAGTTATCGTTGCAGCAATTACTAGTCAGGTTTAGATAATCGTCCTGATAAAGTAAGCAGTGGGCACTTTTAATTGACCATTCCGTTATAGTGGCAACAATTACTAATCAGGTACAGATAGCATGAGATAAACCCAAAACCCAGCAGTTGTTGGTACTTTTATTCAGCCATTCCGTTGTAGTTGCAATACTTACTAGTCAGATACAATTGTCGCAAGCGACAACCAAACAAGCAATTGTGGGCAGTATTAATTAGCCATTCCATTATAGTGAAGCTGATTACTAGTCATTATAAGTCAAATTTATAGCAGTAAACTTTAGTTATGCTTGTCTATGATCGAGAAACTGTGCTCCAAGTCGTCCATATCCGCGGACACGGCTTTCAGAAAGTTTTACCCGGCCGGGGTGCACCAATAGCAACACACACTCGATCAACCTCGGAAAAACCAAATCAAAACCCAACGAGGCCTTCACGACAAAGCAATCACAGGATTCAGAAATATTTCAGGGGGCCACCCCTTAAGTAGATCCCGCAACGGAGTAAGCAAGCTCCGAGACGGCCTCAAGGTACTGGGTAGACGGCTGTGAACGACTGGGAACCCCAAACGGGGCTTGTCGACACCGCGGAATCGTGTCCCGATCCTAAACAGTACAGTGTGCAGTACCTCGCACAATCGTAAATAAAGCAGTAAAACATGGCATAAGTACAGGATAGTAATAAAGCCCCAAACTAGTTTGTGGCCCCAAGAAATAAGTCGGAATCAACCTCTGGCTGAGGGGGGTCCCATATACCTCCCGGATGTGGATAGCGCGATAAATCAAGGAACAGGAATCAAGTACTCGGGGTCTCACGGGACACAAGTGGGCGTTCGGAAACCAAATATTATCTATCACCCACCGATGCCTCTGCTTATTCAATTTTAGTTGTTAAACAGAAATTAAAGTGATGATAAGTAAAACTAGAATCATCTCCAACATCAACATGCGACAATACATCAGCAACTGTGGCATATGACGACACACATCAGCACTAGAGCAAGCAACTACGACGCGCAAGTCCAACTATCTACCAAACAACAGGTAATAGGGTGTGGCCAAGGCAATATAGGGCTGCACGGAATATCACAGGTACGGAATCTAAAGCATCGCAACACAGATAGCAATAGATCAACAGGAGGGAAGTAAATACTATAAAAGTAAGATAGGTAGAAAGGGGGAGATGCTCGCCTGAAAACATTGCCGAAGGGTTCAACCGAAGATCGAGGCGAAGCTCACATCAACTCAACGGCCTTATCCGCGAAGAAGCAAAACACTAGAAGAAACACCGGATGCGATATTTAATAAAACGGCAGAAGATCGGCATGATGCATGTATGATAAATGACATGGCCAGGTGCGATGCAATTAGGTCATATTTAAGTGGAACCGGGGTCCCGACAATTAATTAGGTGGTGCAAGTTATTTAGAACCCCGCAAATTAAATGTTGTATTAACATGACAAGATGAGTTTCCGGTTCGCTACACAAGTTTAAATGAGGCCAATATAAGGCTAGATTTGCCCGCATATGGGCCCCATATTTAATTATTAGGTGAATCGGCATAATGCCCCCAAACCGATGATATGCATGCGAGGATGGCAATTCAATTTGCAACAAGTTGTTATTATGTTATAAAATAGGGTTCGAGGAAAAAGGGTTCACACATAGAGGGTTCGGCGATCTTGGGTTCCGGGGTTCGGGGTCCGAGGTCGGTCTCAGGGTCCAGGGTTCGACGGTTCCGTTCTCGGGTATTGGGGTAGGTCTTGGCGCATCGGGGCGCATCGGATTCTTCCGGTCGGGGCGTTCTTGTCGCGTTCGCGGTCTTCGGGTCATGTCGACGGTCATGGCGTTCGGGGTGAAGCACTTGACGTTCTCGAGGGAGTACTTGTCGCACCGGTTTTCCTTCGGGTTCTCTGTCGATGATCTTGTCGTCGAGAAGAACTTGTCGGGTCCTCAAGTCGGGTCGGCCGGTCTTGTCGTTCGGACGTAGAGCTTGTCGTCCTCGTGGCGATCTTGCCGTGTCGTGGCTCGGCCTTCGGATCGGGCTTCGGGGTCCTGGGATCCGTGAAGGAAAACTTGAAGTCTTTCGCTTCGATTGTCGGGGTCAGACTCAGGTCTCGACGCCTGTAGAACTTGGTGTTCCACGAGATCGGGTTCCGTGACGGCATCCTCGGTGCTCCTTGTCGAAGGCGTCGGAATCCAGAGGCGGAGCTCTTGTCGAGGGTTCGGGTTCCGGTTTCTTCGGACAACGACGCCGGACTCGGGTTCCTTGTGACCATCTACAAGCATAACATCACCTGCTGCAACACATGCTTGAGATGGGCAGGAACACACACACAGGCACAAAACGCGGCACAGCGCAAAGCGTGCGACGGACGGTGGCCCCGGTGGTGCTGCGGCAGAGTCCGGGGAGAAGCTCGAGGAAGGTCCTGAGCGGGCCAGGCAGGGCGACGCTGCTTGGGGGGGGGGGACGGCCGGCGCTCGAGGGGGGGGTCGGTCCGGCGAGGTCGAAGCCGACGGGGACGGGCGGCTTGCCGCGGTATGCGGGCCGGCGCGGGGAGCTGCAGGGCGAGCTCGACCGCGGTGGGGCGGCGAGCTGGCCGCGGGCAGAGCTTGAACGGGCGGGGGCGGGCGGTCCGGCGGGTGGCTCCGGGAGGCGGCGATGCGAGCTGGAGAGGGGCGCGTGCGGGTCGACGGGGAGGCTTGGGGCGGCGCCGGCGCTCACGCGGGGGGACGGGACCGAGGCGGGCGGGGAGGCTTGGCGGAGCAGGCGGGGAGCGGCGGAGCTTGGGGGGGGTTGGTGGCCGCCGGCGTGCGAGGCGACGGCGGGCCGGTGCGGTGCGGCGCGCGCGCGCGGGGAGGGTTCCGGCGAGCGGCGGGCGGCGCTCCGGCGGGGTAGGGCCGACGCGGGGCGAGAGGAGGGGTGCCTGCGAGGCGGCGGCGGAGGCGGCTGGGGCCGGAGCGGCAGCGGCGCTGCGGGGCTGCTAGGCTGCAGGCGCGCGTGCAGGAGGATGATGGGGACGGGGCGCACGCGGTAGGGGTGGGTCCCGCGGGGCCCAGGTGGGGACGGTGCAGGGGAGGCTCGCCTGGGGATGGTTATCTGGGAGAGAGGCCCGGCGGTTGGGGGCTGTCACGTGGGTGGGGTGGAGTGTGCGTGCGTGGTGTGCGTGTGTAGTGTGCCTGAGAGGGAGAGAGAGGGAAGGGAGAGAGTGGGGGTGAGGGAGTGACGTGGCGTGCAGGGAGTGGTGGGGGTTTTTGGGGAGGGTGAGGTGGCAGGATGGTATTGGAGGGAGTGAGGTGGAGGGATGGGGGTGGGTAGAATAGTGGGTGAGAATAGGATTAGAAGGGCGGCAGGTTTGGACCGATTTAGTTTATGGGGCGGTCGTTCGGGTCAATCGGCCCGTTCGACTGCCCCGCTAAAATAATTAAAACGTTGTTTGTTTTAAACGGGCCGTCTGCAAACCGATAGCGGCCAAAACAGAATATTCCGGGGACCCGGTTTTGGCGTTTGAATAAAAGACGGGGCGTTTTAGAAAACAAAACGGGCTTGCGAAAATAGTTTTATGCAAACAATGCATGATGATGACGATGCAATGCACAAATTCAACGCGATTTTCTAGTAGTGGTTTTGCGGGATGCCACACTCTCCTCTGCTTTGTACTAGTTGCAGCAGCAACTGCTACAGAGTTTTCATCCAGTGTCTGAATGTATTCCCAATGTCGGACTGAACTTAACAATTCAGTGAACTGAATAAGTTAAACAAAATAACAACTTTGGAAAATCGAAATAGCAGCATCGACTGCTTGCAAAATCTGCAACGAGTTTACATAAGTTCAAGAAAATAGCTTCAGGTTAACTGATTAGAATGTATCTTTTCCTGTGGAGGGTTCTGCACTAGGCATATTCAGGGGATCTTCCATATTCAGTAGTTCAGTGAACTTTGCAATATGCTCGTATCCATTGGAGATTGACAGCAATTTTGATGTAATCTCCTGCTCGCTCGGCACATGTCGCCTGTTGTTTATAAAATAAAACGCTAAGTGAGTATAATTAGGTGTGTCAAAATTGTAAATTTCGCGGGGATAGCTCAGTTGGGAGAGGACATGAAGCTACTGTGTGGTCAGAGAGGTTATAAAAATTTAATATGGGCACAATAGAGACTATTGAGACATGCATCAGGATATACACAGATACACAATAAGTATTGACACATGCATCAGGATATATACTAGTACTTCAACTGCAATGAGATATGTTAGTCGAATCACCACTTCAACAACGACAAATATGTATTGGAGTAAACCATTTGGCAAACAAATTCTACTATTATTCCCCAAGTAGACACAGTAGTAGCATCACTAAGTTCTACTATTTCTATTTCAGCAGCAGCACCACCGAGTATGGGACTGGAGTACCTTACCACTTAGCATGTCGATGTAGAAGTCGCCAATCTTGCCGCTGGAGAGGTGAACGAGGTGAAGGCGGAGGTGATCTTGAGAAAACTGGTGTTCACTTCGTCCTCCATGGTCTGCTCTTGTCCGCTGAACAGCAGGCTACCGGATACCTCGGCCGCTGCCACATCCTCCCAGTCCATCGTCCGGTACTCGCCCCTCCTTGCTCCTCCATTAGGATTCGAACCTGAAAAAACACAAGAGATGACATGACACATACAAGTCAAGTACTCAGTGGAATAGACAAGTTTCAGAGTAGTGCGAGTAGACTCATTGGGTATCAAAAGAATTGAGAAAGTTCATTTTTCAACACTAATATTCATTTTCTCATATCATTTGATTGCACACAAAGATTAACTGCAGTAAAAATCCGGCAATTACATTTCCTTCTACTAGTAGTCTATCACTTCCTAGCAGTTTGGACAAAAGCACATCCTGTGCAAAAACGATACATAGCAACCACAAGGGACAGAAAATGTTGAGATCTATAATGGCAGGACGCATACGAAGGTAGTGTAGGAGCGATGATACAACGAGGGAGTTACATACGACCTTACGCGTTGGATGGACGCAGATGAAGGTAGTCCAGGAGCTCCTCCTCGTACACCTTGACCTCTAACTCCTCCTCTGCTGTCGATGTCATCGCAGCTCACAGTCACATCTAGGGGAGCCTGCAGAGAGAGACAGAGGGGGATTGTTAGAGAGAACGCTAGCAAGAGAGGGAGTGGGATGGAAAGAGAGAGAAGGGGTCGGACGAATAGTGATTGAGGGACGCGGGGCAGTATACCTTGATGTAGACGCTCTCGCGGACCACCTCCCAATCACCGAGCACCTTCTCACCGGTGTGTACCACAGTCGGATCAACATGAAGCTCGCCGCCGTTGACCCATCCAGGGTCCTTGACGCCACATCTCTCCCTGCCCCCATTGTCATGCCGTCTGAAACCCTAGAAGATGGGGTTTCCGTGTTTCTTTGCAACCGGTGATGGATCTTGTGTTGGTGGAGAAGGGACGGAAGGGACTAGTCCCAGCTCTGGCTAGGGGGTCGAGGGTGGCGCCGGCAGAGGATTCGGGGGCAGCGATGGGCAAGGCGATCAGAGGGGAAACAGAGGGTGTGGCGAGGCGATCTGAGGGGAAACAGAGGGGTTGGAGGTGGGGCGAGAGATCCGGGTGGGGTATGGCGCGGCGTCGACAACGCAGGGAGAGGTGGAGATGGATTTGGGTGCGACGCGGCGTCGACAGCGGCGGCGGTAGGAAGGACGAGCACAAGATAGGGGAATCGAGAGGGCACAAGGTAGGGCAAGGAAGGGGGCGGCGGGAGGGCACTCGACGCGATCTAGGTTTTTGTTTGACAGATGGAGTGGTGTGCTTCTTCGGGTGACCTACCAGGCATTGGATCGACGCTGAACGGTCCAGATCAGGCAGATGAGGCTGATCCGTGGGAGACATCTTTCCTCTGTTTTGATTGGTTGGTTCATAAAACACCTCATTTTTTGTACTTGGAAAATAGAAAATGTTTTTTTTTTCAAAAAAAATGAAAATTTCCTGGGATAAAATTGTTCGGCATTCTAAAATGCATATGTGAGCACAATTTTTTCATGTAATCTTGAAAAGGTATTCTCAAAAAACCCATTTTCTATTTTCCGAACGCAAAAAACGGGGCGTTTTGTGAAGCAACCACCAAATGACAGTTTTAGAACGGTATCGCCACATTTTGTAGAAATATTAGACCACCTTACATGGACAATGTCCCAACCGGGGTATCTCAAACCTTTCCGTTCACCCCTGGCGAAAAAGACAAATTCCTGCCAAATCGGCAGGAAGTGGGTCCGGTTTGAACTACAGGTACATGATCCGATGCTCATGATTTTTGGAAAAAATCATTTTTAGACTCACAATATCATGTTTCTTCAGAGATCCAACGCATGTTCAGCGAGGCTCAGCCCCGAGCTAAGAACCTTCGTGTCCGCGGTTTTGACCATAGTTTGAAACGGGCATAAAAAAATAAAAAACGGTCCGATCAACGCAAATCCTTCGCGTGGTGTCTTATTATGTGACATATTTGCAAGGAAAAATACCAAACTTGGTAAATTAAGTATGTCTCGAAAAACCCTTCGCAAAATGACCTATCATGTTCGAGGTTTCATGGCTTTCGGGTCAAATGACCAATGTTATGGCTAGAATCAGGGCATAGTTTGTGATAATCTGCCCGTATTATGCACACATATGTATCATGGTATGGAGAACAATGTTGCAGGAGAAAGTTTTTCTTTTCGACGCACGGAAAATCCATTTTCTATTTTCCGAACGCAAAAAACGGGGCGTTTTGTGAAGCAACCACCAAATGACAGTTTTAGAATGGTATCGCCACATTTTGTAGAAATATTAGACCACCTTACATGGAAAATGTCCCAACCGGGGTATCTCAAACCTTTCCGTTCACCCCTGGCAAAAAAGACAAATTCCTGCCGAATCGGCAGGAAGTGGGTCCGGTTTGAACTACAGGTACATGATCCGATGCTCATGATTTTTGGAAAAAATCATTTTTAGACTCACAATATCTTGTTTCTTCAGAGATCCAACGCAAGTTTAGCGAGGCTAAGCCCCGAGCTAAGAACCTTCGTGCTCGCCGTTTTGACCATAGTTTGAAACGGGCATAAAAAAATAAAAAACGGTCCGATCAACGCAAATCCTTTGCGTGGTGTCTTATTATGTGACATATTTGCAAGGAAAAATACCAAACTTGGTAAATTAAGTATGTCTCGAAAAACCCTTCACAAAATGACCTATCATGTTCGAGGTTTCATGGCTTTCGGGTCAAATGACCAATGTTATGGCTAGAATCAGGGCATAGTTTGTGATAATGTGCCCGTATTATGCACACATATGTATCATGGTATGGAGAATAATGTTGCAGGAGAAAGTTTTTCTTTTCGACGCACGGAAAATCCATTTTCTATTTTCCGAACGCAAAAAACGGGGCGTTTTGTGAAGCAACCACCAAATGACAGTTTTAGAATGGTATCGCCACATTTTGTAGAAATATTAGACCACCTTACATGGACAATGTCCCAACCGGGGTATCTCAAACCTTTCCATTCACCCCTGGCAAAAAAGACAAATTCCTCCCGAATCGGTAGGAAGTGGGTCCGGTTTGAACTACAGGTACATGATCCGATGCTCATGATTTTTGGAAAAAATCATTTTTAGACTCACAATATCATGTTTCTTCAGAGATCCAACGCAAGTTTAGCGAGGCTAAGACCCGAGCTAAGAACCTTCGTGCTCGCCGTTTTGACCATAGTTTGAAACGGGCATAAAAAAATAAAAAACGGTCCGATCAACGCAAATCCTTCGCGTGGTGTCTTATTATGTGACATATTTGCAAGGAAAAATACCAAACTTGGTAAATTGAGTATGTCTCGAAAAACCCTTCACAAAATGACGTATCATGTTCGAGGTTTCGTGGCTTTCGGGTCAAATGACCAATGTTATGGCTAGAATCAGGGCATAGTTTGTGATAATATGCCCGTATTATGCAAACATATGTATCATGGTATGGAGAACAATGTTGCAGGAGAAAGTTTTCCTTTTCGACGCACGGAAAATCCATTTTCTATTTTTCGAACGCAAAAAATGGGGCGTTTTGTGAAGCAACCACCAAATGACAGTTTTAGAATGGTATCGCCACATTTTGTAGAAATATTAGACCACCTTACATGGACAATGTCCCAACCGGGGTATCTCAAACCTTTCCGTTCACCCCGGGCAAAAAAGACAAATTCCTGCCAAATCGGCAAGAAGTGGGTCCGGTTTGAACTACTGGTACATGATCCAATGCTCATGATTTTTGGAAAAAATCATTTTTATACTCACAATATAATGTTTCTTCAGAGATCCAACGCAAGTTCAGCGAGGCTCAGCCCCGAGCTAAGAACCTTCGTGCTCGCCGTTTTGATTATAGTTTGAAACGGGCATAAAAAAATAAAAAACGGTCCGATCAACGCATATACTTCGCGTGGTGTCTTATTATGTGACATATTTGCAAGGAAAAATACCAAACTTGGTAAATTGAGTATGTCTCGAAAAACCCTTCACAAAATGACCTATCATGTTCGAGGTTTCGTGGCTTTCGGGTCAAATGACCAATGTTATGGCTAGAATCAGGGCATAGTTTGTGATAATGTGCCCATATTGTGCACACATATGTATCATGGCATGGAGAACAATGTTGCAGGAGAAAGTTTTCCTTTTCGACGCACGGAAAATCCATTTTCCATTTTCCGAGCGACCAAAAATGGGGTGTTTTGTGAAGCAACCACCAAACGACAGTTTTAGAATGGTACCACCACATTTTGTAAAAATATTAGACCACCTTACATGGACAATGTCCCAACCGGGGTATCTCAAACCTTTCCGTTCACCCCTGGCGAAAAAGACAAATTCCTACCGAATCGGCAGGAAGTGGGTCCGGTTTGAACTACAGGTACATGATCCGATGCTCATGATTTTTGGCAAAAATTATTTTTAGACTCACAATATGCTATTTCTTTAGAGATCCAATGCATTTTGAGACAAATTTTTTCTTTTCGTCGCACAAGAAAAGCATTTTCCATTTCCCAAGTACATAAAACGGGGCATATTGTGAAGCAACCACCAAATGAAATCCACTATTTTAAAATAAATAAATAATCATAATTAACACCCTAAGAGGATCTACTGATTTTTATAAAAATTTAGAGCCAAAAATCAATTATTTTGGATTTTTATTGAAAAAGATACAAAAGAATTAACAAAATAGGAAAAAGAAAAAAACTTTCTGAATAGACGAACACATCGTCCTAGGACTAAAACCGGACCACCAACTAAAAGAAAATGCGAGCCCAACAAACCACAAGCCCATCAGTCGTATAAGGAAAAGATAAAAAAATAGGTGGAGAAAAACAGGAGGCCTCGTGTCTCCTTGGCCCAGGCCCAACAAAGGAAACGTTGTTTAAAAAGGGCGAGCTTCATTCCTTGACACAAACTGACTAGTGGCCTGGTGGTTAACCACCATCGGACCTAGCTGGGCGTTGCGGGTTCGAACCCCCGTTCCACCCCCTTTTGCTCTATTAATTGACAATGCTCAACTGAACATGGCCATATTCATAAATTTGTAGCGTGGGATGAAAGCACAAATGCCATCGTGGCTTAGTGGTTCTAGTCCTCCTTAGTGGGATAGAGAAATTGGTTGCGGGTTCGAACCCCGCACCTCCTTTTTTTCCTGCTTAATTGGCAACGCTCTAAAGCAGACAAGTGGATTGTCACATAGCCAAAAATTGACACATAAAAATGACACGTAGGCGTAAATGATGAGGTGGCAGACAACTCATGTCAATTTATGATAATTTGGACAATATGACGATTTAAAATCGTCATAGTGAGCTACAAGTAACACCATAGGCTGCTTCCATCAAATTATGACGATTTCATCTAAAGTAACTATGACGATTTTTGGCAAAATCCTCGTAAATTTCCAGGGTATAGGCCCTCTTGAACTGCTTACAACCATCTCATGAAAAATCGTCATAACTCTATGACGATTTTGTTCACGGTCACTCTTAGAAGGTCATAGAATAACACATTCCTTGTAGTGGGCCTTGATTTGGGCGTCACCCGGATCCTTTTGTGTCACCCGACGTTGCCCTTCTCTTTTGACCACGCTTTACCATGGTCGCTCCTGAACCTTACTCGGAAAGCTGCCAGGTGTCCTTTCTGACTTGGCCTTTCCTCATGAGACTCGGCTCGCCGCTTCCTACAGGGTATACAAACTTGTCTTATACGGGCCGACATAATTCTTATGTCGGTCGTACATGAACTTCTTACCCGGCCGTTGTTACTTGGCCTGCGTTATCTTATACTCGGCATAAGCCAAGTTGGGAATTGTTTTACCCCTTATGACCCTACCGGGGGTTATCCCCCCGACAATGACCTTAGAGAGGAGAAGAAGTATACCCAAGACTTAGAGACCGCCATAAAACGACTAATGGAAGATATCATAGACTTAGCATATGAGTGAGAATTGTGATGTATTCCAATAGTTGGGCCACCACACTTATCGTTTTTCTCGCGTTAATAATTTGATCATACCAACCTATGTGGTATGGAAAGTTTTAGTTTAAGTTATGTTGAACCTTAGTGCTTGTGATAGATTATTGTATGCCATGACTTGTGTGTTTTATTGTTGAATGTATGCTTTTGTCTTTTGTTTCACTACCTTATGTTTTTATCCTTATTTGTGTTGTTTCTAATTTTTCTCTATCCTATGCAATAGATGCCTAGCTTCGTTATCAGCACTGCCGAGGTCTTCAAGGGAACTTGTTTTGGTTCTCGTATTGTGGAGCTCACTAGTGTGCTCAATCTCCCCTCCCTAATATTAAGGGACTTCATCTTACAAAGTTCAGGAGGAAGGATCTATAAGGATTTAGTGTCTCGCAGCCAGGACGCCAGTCGGAGCCACCCACCGAGGAGATTGCCTTCAAGTTGATGCATGATGACAAGGAGAAGGGACTCGACGTTTCCATGTAGGAGCTACTTGGACGCCTTTGTGGACGTCACTCCACCGAGCTCAGGGGCCTCTACTTTGACCCATTTGGGAGACGTGACGAGGAGAGAGAGGCTGTAGTGTATGATGATGCCACTAGAGAGACTATTGAGCCTATACGTCTCTACCTTCAGGACCTAGAGAGCCTCGTTAGACACCTCGACACTAATAGGACCAACATCATTCTTAGCAATGATGAGCTATAGGTTCAGTTGAGGGAGAAGGACAAGGCCTTCACGGAGCAGGATAAGAGCATCAAGGATATGGAGGCTAGGTTCGAGAAGCAAGACAAGAGGTTCAAGAACCAAGAGAAGAGAGTGAAGGATAGGAACAAGAGGATCAATGAGATGAAGGATGAGATAGAGCTCAAAGATCTTGAGCTAGAGACATAGCAGGGAGTGATAGAGAGGCTGCACTTGCATAAGAGAGCCCTTCGGGCGAAGGTCGATGCTTTGACCACCACCGTGGAGGAGTACAAGACAGCAACGGAGACAACGGGACTTACTATAGTAGACGAGGAGGTTGATATGGTGGAGTAGTGTTGACTACTTAGCCACCTATCTATCTATCATACTTATATTTATCGAGTTGCAATGATCATCCAACATGTGGATGGATTTGCTAGCGTGTTTACTTTTCCAAACTTGTTATTTACGTTGTTTAAACTCTAAGTTTATCTTGTTCTTGATTATTTGTGATTGTTTCTATGTGATGTATTGTGCATGTTAGTATCTATGGGTTATATCTCATTACTTATCCTTATTGAAACCACAAATGCCTCCCCGTCGTGCCAATCCCAACACTAACAACAATAACAACAATGGCAATGAGATGTAGCAGCTGATGACAGCCTAGACTTAGTGGATGCAAAAGATGACCCAGTTCATGGCGAATCAGAATCAGAACCACAACAACAACAACAACAACAACAACAACAACAACAACAACAGCAGCAACAACAGCAGCAACAGCAGCAGCAACAACAACAACAACAACAACAACAACAACAACAACAACAACAACAATAACAACAACAACAACAAAAACAACAACAACAACAACAACAACAACAACAACAACAACAACAACAACACAACAACAACAACAACAACTACTACTACTACTACTACTACAACAACAACAACAACAACAACAACAACAATAGCAGCAGCAACAAGAACAACAACAACAACAACAACAACAACAACAACAACAACAACAACAACAACAACAACAACAACAACAGCAGCAGCAGCAGCAGCAGCAACAAGAACAACAACAACAACAACAACAACAACAACAACAACAACAACAACAACAACAACAACAACAACAACAACAACAATCAAAACAACCCACCAGCCTTTGATATGCTTACAAGGTTTCTAAGGTTGAGGCCTGCAAAGTTCTATGAAACCACTGATCCTATGGTAGCCAATGATTGTCTACGTTCTCTGAACAAGGATTTGGTCACTATGGGCTGCACTGATGAGGAAAAGGTCAGATTTGCAGCACATTTGCTTGAAGGTCCAGCAGCCACATGGTGGGATAATTTCCAAATCACCACTCCTATTGAAGATGTGACTTGGGCAATATTTGAGGATGGATTCTGCACTGCTCATATCTCATCAGGAGTGACGAGTTTGAAGAAGAAAGAGTTCCACAACCTTAAGAAACGTCACCGTAGTGTGGCAGAATATATTGTGGAGTTCAACAATCTGGCACGCTATGCACCAGATGATGTTGACACTGATGCTAAGAGGAAGGAAAAAATCCTCGAAGGACTGAATGATGAGATGTGCATGCAGCTATCTATTGCATATGTTCCAACTTATCAATCACTGTGTGACAAAGCCACGATCTTGGAAAGCAAGATGAAGGAGGTGCAAAGTAGGAAGAGGAAGCACCACTTTGATAAGCATGGATCGGGATCGTCTCACAAACACGGGAAGTATAACAGCCACCACAACAGTAACCGTCACCATGATAACAAGAATCACCATAGTCATGACAATGGTAGATATAAGAACCACAAGAGTGGACAAAAGAGCCATCACAGTGGGAATGTGATAGGGCAAAGGTGTCCGATCTTTCGATGAGATGATGATAGTCGATTTGGTGGAGTTCGGGCTTGACGATCCGACTACACGTGCGAGCACGACCGCCAATGCAATCGCTAGGCCAATCTCCTGGAGGTTACCGATCCTGCGGGAACACAATCAGCCTGACCAGCGAGGGTCTTAATTCCTACCTGAAATCGAGAACAAGTAAGAACCAATATTGAAATCAAGATATTGCGGATTAAGAGGAAAGCTTTATTGAAGAGGTGGGATCCTGAATAGGTGCGAAGTACAAGAGGCCTCTGCGACGCTCGAGCCTTGGCGAAGTTGCGACTATGGCTAACTTAATGTCTAAACAAAATCTGAGTCTAAAGGTTCGGCTATGGGGCGTATTTTTGGGCGAAAAGGTGGGGTTTCGGCCAGCCATGGAAGTGGTGGACGAATCCAACCCTAAAAGTCCTTTTCCCCTCAAATACGGACTCTAAAAAGTGGCTAATTAAAATCCTGCGAAAATTACATGGGCCTGGCCCAAAATAAAGGTGTCGCAGCACCATATTATGCTATGGACGAATTCCTAAAGTATTGATCTTGAATATTTCGTCCAAGCCTTCTTTCTTCGTGGCCTCAAAGTTCTGAAATCTTCATCCTTGGCCTTCTCTTGGATCATCACATGCTTGCTGCCATCTCCATGCATGGCCATGCTCCAATGCTTGTCCCTCTCATCCATGCTTGGTCCATCATTCCTAAGAGTAAGAAATATATCTGATTTAGGCAGTATCATATTCTCATGTATGTAAGGAATAGTTCCAAGAAACGAAAGTACCTGATAGTTAAGTTGTTTGGCACGAGATATTGTGATGGGTCCTTGTATGTGTGTTGCTGTAGGTACAACGGTTGTATCAATAGTAGGGATGTCCACATCATGCTCCGCTTCTTGAATTGAAGTCGTCCTTGACGCAATCTCATCTTCCTCAGCAAAGTAAGGCTTCAAATCTGCAATGTTAAATGTAGGACTAACCGTACCAAAGTCTGCAGGCAACTCAAGTTTATATGCATTATCATTGATTCTCTCTAACACCTTAAAGGGACCAGCAGCACGTGGCATTAACTTAGACTTGCGTAAATCAGGAAAACGATCTTTACGCAAATGTAACCAAACAAGATCGCCAACATCAAACACAACATGCTTGCGCCCTTTATCCCCAGCAAGTTTATACTTAGCATTCATGTGTTCAATGTTATCTTTAGTAGTCTTATGCAAGTTTAATATCATTTCAGCGCGTTGTGTAGCATCCAAATTATGTTGCACCGAAGAAGGTAAAGGCAATAAATCAATAGGTGCACGAGGAACAAAACCATACACAATCTCAAATGGGCACATCTTTGTGGTAGAATGCAATGAACGATTATAAGCAAATTCTATATGAGGTAAACACTCTTCCCACAATTTTAAGTTCTTCTTTAAAACAGCCCGTAACATAGTAGATAAAGTTCTATTTACTACTTCAGTTTGACCATCAGTTTGGGGATGACATGTAGTACTAAAGAGCAATTTAATCCCCAACTTAGCCCATAAACATCTCCAAAAGTAGCTAAGAAATTTAGTATCACGATCAGAGACAATAGTATTTGGCACACCATGCAAACGAACAATTTCACGAAAGAACAAATCAGCAATATGCGTAGCATCATCCGTTTTATGACAAGGAATAAAGTGTGCCATCTTAGAAAACCGATCCACAACAACAAAAATACTATCCCTCCCCTTCTGTGTTCGTGGCAATCCCAAAACAAAGTCCATAGAAATATCCTTCCAAGGAACACTAGGAACAGGAAGAGGCATATATAAACCATGTGGATTAAGGCGAGACATAGCTTTTTGACAAGTAGTGCAGCGTGCCACAAATCGCTCAACATCTCGACGCATACGTGGCCAAAAGAAGTGTGCAGCAAGAACATCCTCTGTCTTCTTGACACCAAAGTGTCCCATCAATCCTCCTCCATGCGCCTCCTATAACAACAAAAGACGAACAGAGCTATCTGGAATGTATAGTTTGTTAGCACGGAACACAAATCCATCATTGAAGACGAACTTGTTCCAAGTTCTACCATCTCTACAATTCTGCAACACATCTTTAAATTCAGCATCATGCACATATTGTTCCTTAATAGTTTCCAATCCAAATATTTTGAAGTCAAGTTGAGATAACAAAGCATAACGGCGTGACAAAGCATCAGCAATAATATTATCTTTATCCTTTTTGTGTTTGATAACATAAGGAAAAGACTCAATAAATTCAACCCACTTTGCATGACGACGATCCAACTTAGCTTGACTACGAATATGCTTCAAAGATTCATGATCAGAATGAATAACAAACTCTTTAGGCCATAGATAATGTTGCCAAGTTTCTAATGTCCGAACCAACGCATATAATCCTTTATCATAAGTAGAATAGTTCAGACTAGCCCCACTCAGTTTCTCACTAAAATATGCAACAGGTTTTCCCTCTTGTAATAACACCCCTCCCAAACCAATTCCACTAGCATCACATTCAAGCTCAAAAGTCTTAGTAAAATCAAGAAGTTGGAGTAAGGGAGCATGTGTTAGCTTATCTTTCAATATGACGAAGGCCTGTTGTTGTGCATCGCCCCAAACAAAGGGCACATCCTTCTTGGTAAGCTCATTCAGCGACGCGGCAAGTGATCCAAAGTCTTTGACAAAGCGCCTATAAAAACCAGCGAGGCCAAGAAAACTCCTCGCTTGTGTGACCGTCTTGGGCTGCGGCCAATTCTCAATAGCTTCAATCTTGGCTGGATCCACTTCAATACCCTGTGATGTAACAACATAGCCAAGAAACGCAACTCGATTGGTGCAAAAGGTGCACTTCTCAAGGTTACCAAACAAACGTGCATCACGTAAAGCATTAAAAACAGCACGTAAATGGTCCAAATGATCCTCTAAAGATTTGCTATAAATCAGAATATCATCAAAGTAGACTACCACAAAACGTCTAATGAAAGCACGTAAAACTTCGTTCATTAATCTCATGAAAGTGCTAGGTGCATTAGTTAAACCAAACGACATTACTAACCACTCATATAAACCGAACTTAGTTTTAAATGCTGTTTTCCATTCATCTCCTAATTTCATACGAATCTGGTGGTAACCACTACGCAAATCAACTTTAGAAAACATGGTAGAGCCACTGAATTCATCAAGCATGTCATCTAAACGTGGAATAGGATGATGATAGCGAATAGTAATATTATTGATAGCTCTACAATCAGTACACATGCGCGAAGAACCATCTTTCTTAGGTACCAAAATAATAGGAACAGCACAGGGGCTAAGGGACTCACGAATATGATCTCTGTCGAGTAGTTCCTGAATTTGGCGTTGTATCTCCTTTGTCTCCTCTGGATTGGTTCTATATGGTTTGGCAACGTGGCACCAGGAATTAGATCAATTTGGTGCTCAATTCCTCTAATAGGAGGTAGTCCTGGTGGCAGCTCAGCGGGATAGACGTCCTCATATTCCTGCAAAAGGTTAGCAATAGCGGGTGGCAAAGAAGGAGGCATATCCTCAAATGAAAACAAAATCTCTTTGCAGACAATTGCATAACATTGAGTATTGGTTACATCTAGTTCAGCAATATCAATTTTATTTGCAGGACTCTTCAAACGAATTTCAGTAGCATGTGTAGAATCAGATTTAGTGTTCTTTGGTGGTATAAAATCTGCAGCAACAATCTGATTCTCACTTTTATTTTTCTCCTTAGTTTTAGCTCTACTAGCTCTAGCAAGATCATCTTTTAAAATTTGTTCGGGAGTCATAGGTTTTAGACCAATTTTCTTTCCATCATGCATAAGAGAATAGTGATTAGTTTTGCCATTATGAACAGATTCTCTATCAAATTGCCATGGTCTACCAAGTAACAAAGAACAAGCTTGCATGGGTACAACATCACAATCAACAAAATCAGAATATGTACCAATAGTAAAATGCATGCGTACCGTTCTTGTTACCTTGATCTTGCGAGAACTCTCAAACCATTGGATGTAATATGAATGTGGGCATTGTCTTGTTGGAAGCGCAAGCTTCTCTACCATGTCAACACTGGCCAGGTTATTACAACTCCCTCCATCAATGATGATCCGTATAGCTCTTTCCTTGACAACACCATGTGTTTGGAAAAGGTTGTGGCGTTGATCTTGCTCAAATTTTCTCAATTGCACACTCAACACATGTTGTGTAATTAAGCTCTTGTATTGATCAGCAGATTCATCTCCCATTACCTCTGGCTCTTCATCAGCATCAGAATTGTCTCCATCTCAAGCAGAAATAAGGGCTAGTGTATCTTCATCAAAGTCACTCGCTGAATCGTATTGACCATCTTCGGGCACCATCATCACACGTTGTGTTGTGCACTGTCTCTCAATATGACCAAAACCCCAGCACTTGCGGCATTGTATATCCTTTGTCTTACTCGTGGAAGCCATAGAAGATGCACTACGAGCAGGAGCATTGGATGATGGTGGAGGAGTCGCTGGAAATCTTGTGGTGGCCTTGGATGTGGTAGTAGCTGGAAGCGAATCACGAGGAGGTGCTGATTGTCGGGATGTCCAAGTGGATGTGCGACCTGCAGAATTATTAGTCCTCCTCCATGGTGTGTGTCGATCCTGCACTTCACGTTCAGCTTTGCAAGCAAGATTAAACAAACGAGTGATAGAATTATATTCCTTATAATCTAAGATGTGCTGAATGTCCTTGTTTAATCCACCAAAGAAACGTGCAAGCATTTGTTCATTAGATTCAACAAGACCACACCGAACCATCCCCGTTTGCAATTCCTGATAATACTCTTCTACTGAATTTTTCCCTTGCTCTAAACGTGTCAGATTCTTTAGTAAATCATGTTGATAAGTAGGAGGTACAAAACGAACACGCATAGCAGTTTTTAAAGCAGTCCAAGTACTAGGAATAGTAGTAGGGTTTAAACGACAATACTCAGACCACCAAAGGGAAGCAAATTTAGTAAATTCACATGTAGCAGCACTAACACGCATATTCTCAGGATATTTTAAGCATGCAAAACGTTGTTCTACTTCCATCTCCCATGTAAGATATGCATCAGGATTATATTTACCCTCAAAAGATGGAATATTTAATTTAAGCTTTGCAACATGATCATCATCACGTACCGGTGGTCGAGCGTTGCGGTAGTAATGTCGGGGACGACCAGCAGGTACCTGTGGAGGTTGTTCAACCTCCTCGTCAAACAGATCGTCGTCGTCGGGGTCGTAGTAGTACCCGTCGTCTGTCCCCAATGTGGCAGCAGCAGCCGCGGCGGAAGTCTGAGGAGTGTCAGCCGCAGCGGCAGCCACCGGCGGTGCGGCGGGAGCTGAACCAGCAGTCCGACCCATGATCGGAATGTGCCGTGCGCCATGTGTGGGTGCCGGTGCGGGTGCGGGCAATCGGTTCAAGAGCTCCTTGAACCGAACGTCAAGCTTGGCGTTGAAGGATTTCTCGAGTCCATCGATCTTGTCCACGGCGTTGGTGAGCTTGGTGTCAAACTCCCCTAGGCGCGTATCCACGTCTTCAGCGCGACTGACCAAGAGCGCGGAGAAGTGGGCATGTAGTTCTTCGTTCGTCATGGTGGCAGGGTTCCGCGAAGTATCTGTCATGGTTAGTCCTTAAGAAGCACAGGTATATACTACAGGAATATGGTGGAAGTCACGCGTAATCCGTCAAGCAATATACGAAGCTCTTACAAGTTCTTACCAAACAGCAGGAAAAGGCGATGTGCAACTGCGAGGATCAGTGGGTCCAGAGATTGAACCAAGCGATTACCAGGAGTCGAGACACCGCATGTGGAGAATATCTATGGAGCTCTAGGAAGGCTAGCAAGGGGGGTTAGCAATTATCAAAACAGCAATGCAAAAGTTGAAAGAATGCTCAACGACGGTACTGTCCTGGTCCTAGGCTAGACCGTACTAGAGACGCGAGCCTAGATCACCAACGATGTCACGACGCGACACAACAAGCACTGTATGATGATATGGCACCCTAAAAAGCGAACCGAGATGCAGAAAATCACTATAATGGCGAGTGTCTAGAACTGATCTACGGGGTCTAAAAAGAGGTTAGCCCCAAAAAAAAATTTCGAATTTTTTTATTTTGCTCCGGAAAACGCGCAGGCGCCAAAAAAATATCGCTATAACGGCCGATGGAGAAAAGTGATCCCTAAAGCCGAAAACTAGTATAGACAGATTTTTTTTTGCTCTCCTTCTGGACTTACGGCCGGACTCTTAGCGCGACACAGACTTTAGCTGAACACGGAAACAACAAAGAAGGAAAGTCAAAAGAAATAACTAGGAAATAGTAACTCTACTCGGACTCGTACCGCGGCAAGAAAACTGATCGTATCTGTGTCGCGGTAGGAAGGCGGTGGCGGAGTATTAGGATTTATGGTGGCAGGGTATATGGCGGCGGAATATGGTGGCGGAATATGGTGGCGGTGATCGGCGAGTGTGGCGGTAACTATTATGATCAGAACTCGAAACTCTAAGGGACGAGACACTAAGACCAGCAACTCGACGCGACGATGTAGACACAAATTCAACAATGCAAAAACTGAAAAGATAATGCGAGGCGTAGATTGGTTATGGGATGGATCTAAACTGTAACTGTGTTTTTGGCTTTTTCGTGGGTTATAGGTAAAAACAGATCTAATCTACGAAAACAGTAAAATCTCACCGAGCAACCTGAAATCTGATACCACTTGATAGGGCAAAGGTGTCCGATCTTTCGATGAGATGATGATAGTCGATTTGGTGGAGTTCGGGCTTGACGATCCGACTACACGTGCGAGCACGAGCGCCAATGGAATCGCTAGGCCAATCTCCTGGAGGTTACCGATCCTGCGGGAACACGATCAGCCTGACCAGCGAGGGTCTTAATTCCTACCTGAAATCGAGAACAAGTAAGAACCAATATTGCAATCAAGATATTGCGGATTAAGAGGAAAGCTTTATTGAAGAGGTGGGATCCTGAATAGGTGCGAAGTACAAGAGGCCTCTGCGACGCTCGAGCCTTGGCGAAGTTGCGACTATGGCTAACTTAATGTCTAAACAAAATCCGAGTCTAAAGGTTCGGCTATGGGGCGTATTTATGGGCGAAAAGGTGGGGTTTCGGCCAGCCATGGAAGTGGTGGCCGAATCCAACCCTAAAAGTCCTTTTCCCCTCAAATACGGACTCTAAAAAGTGGCTAATTAAAATCCTATGAAAATTACATGGGCCTGGCCCAAAATAAAGGTGTCGCAGCACCATATTATGCTATGGACGAATTCGTAAAGTATTGATCTTGAATATTTCGTCCAAGCCTTCTTTCTTCATTATGGTGGCCTCAAAGTTCTGAAATCTTCATCCGTGGCCTTCTCTTGGATCATCACATGCTTGTTGCCATCTCCATGCATGGCCATGCTCCAATGCTTGTCCCTCTCATCCATGCTTGGTCCATCATTCCTAAGAGTAAGAAATATATCTGATTTAGGCAGTATCATATTCTCATGTATGTAAGGAATAGTTCCAAGAAATGAAAGTACCTGATAGTTAAGTTGTTTGGCACGAGATCTTGTGATGGGTCCTTGTATGTGTGTTGCTGTAGGTACAACAGTTGTATCAATAGTAGGGATGTCCACATCAGAATGGCAATGGAAGTCAGCCTGCTAAGAGAGACACCAGTCAGGTTGAATGCTTCAAGTGCAAGAAAACTGGGCACTATGCTAATGAATGGCTAGAAAAGAAGGCTGATGGAGCCAACAAGCCAAACCCTTTTCAGAAGGGTCAAGTGAACCACATCAATATGGAGGAAATCTATGAGGAATCTGATGCTGTGACTGGTAAGGTCAAGCTTAACTCTTTGCCAGCACTTGTTCTTTTTGATACCGGCGCATCGCATTCATTCATATCAAAATCATTTGTTGATAAAAATGGACTTCCAACTGAAACTATTGGATGTCCTATTAAAGTAAGCTCTCCAGGTGGAGAGATGATAGTGAAATTTGGATGTCATGATCTAGTGATAGAATTTGGAAAGTATAAGTTTACAGTTAGTGTGATAATCCTAGATTCCCAAGGATTGGATGTAATTTTGGGCATAGATTGGATGACTAAGTATGAAGGAGTAATTTATTGTGCCAATCGTACTGTTACACTCACAACCCCGGATAAGAAACGGATTTGGTTCGTCTAACTTTGAATCCAAAGAGACTAAGCTAAATTCTCTTAAGGGGGTTTGCGTAGATAGTGTACCAGTGGTGAAGGAGTATCCGGATGTGTTTCCAGAGGAATTACCAGGAATGCCACCAGATAGAGATCTAGAGTTTTTGATTGACTTACTGCCAGGATCTGGACCAATAGCAAAGAGACCATACAAGATGTTAGTTGGTGAGTTGAAAGAACTCAAGAAACAACTTGGAGAACAGTTGCAGAAAGGATTTATTCAACCAAGTTCATCATCATGGGGTGCAACAGTTCTGTTTGTTGAGAAGAAGGATAGAAGTCAAAGGTTATGCATAGATTATCGTTCACTCAAATAGGTGACTATAAAGAACAAGTACCCTTTACCTAGAATCAATGATCTATTTGATAAGCTAGAAGGAGCCCGTGTGTTTTGAAAGATTGATCTCCGATCATGCTACTTTTAGCTAAAGATTAGAGAGCAAGACATACCTAAGACTGCTTTTACCACTAGGTATGGATTGTATGAGTACACCGTGATGCCATTTGGACTAACAAATTCACCAGCTTATTTCATGAACATGATGAACAAGGTGTTCATGGAGTTTCTTGACAAGTTTTTTGTCGTATTCATCGATGACATTTTGATCTATTCCAAGAGCAAAGAAGATCATGAAGAACATTTGTGTTTGATTCTTGAGAAACTCAGGGAGCACAAGTTGTATGCCAAGTTCAGTAACTGTGCATTTTGGTTAAATGAAGTTGGATTTCTTGGACATATTGTGTCAGGAGATGGTATAGTTGTCGATCCCACAAAGGTGTCAGCTGTAACTGAGTGGGAATCTCCCAAGTCAGTAAAGGAAGTTCGTAGTTTCCTAGGCTTGGAAGGATACTATAGAAGGTTCATTGAGAAATTCTCAAAAGTAGCTAAGACAATGATGGAGTTACTTAAGAAAGATAATAAGTTTGATTGGACTGAAGGATGTGAAATCAGTTTCCAAGAATTGAAGAAGAGACTAGTGTCAGCACCAGTCTTATGCCTGCAAGATTTGGAGAAGGACTTTCATGTCTATTGTGACGCTTCTCACCAAGGATTGGGTGGAGTTTTGATGCAAGAAGGAAAAAGTTGTGCCTTATGCCTCGAGACAACTCAAAACTAATGAAGTGAATTATCCTACTCATGACTTAGAGTTAGCCTTTGTTGTCCGTGCACTCAAAACATGGAGACACTATCTTTTGGGAAAGCGTTGTGAAGTGTTCATGGATCACAATAGTTTGAAATATATTTTCACTCAGAAAGAACTCAATATGAGACAAAGAAGGTGTCTAGAGCTCATCAAGGACTATGACTTGAGTTTGCAATACCATCCTGGTAAAGCAAATGTTGTAGCAGATGCTTTAAGCCACAAGGTCTATGTGAATGGCATTACTAAGGGAGAATTTCCTGATGATCTGTGTGCCCAATTCAAATATCTAAAATTGGAGATAGTGCCTGAAGGATATGTCATGTCTTTGGAAATTCAACCAACATTATTGGACAAGATCAAAGAAGCCCAAAAGTTGGACAAGGAAATAGAAGAGATTAAGAGCAAAATTAGTAAAGGAAAGGCGAAAGGATTCCATGAAGATGAACAAGGAAAATTAAGGTATGGAAAGCGTATCTGCATTCCACAAGATCAGGAGCTTCAGAAATTGATTATGCAAGAAGCACACAATTCACCATATTCTATTCATCCGGGTAACAACAAAATGTACATGGACGTGAAGGAAAGATTTTGGTGGAACAATCTCAAGAAAGATATCACGGAGCACATTACTTTGTGTGATGTGTGTAGTAGTGTGAAGGCGGAACATCATAAACTTGCAGCATTATTGCAACCACTACCTATACCTGATTGGAAGTGACATAAGATTGGTATGGATTTTATCATCGGACTACCCAGGACCAGGTCTGGTTATGACTCTATATGGGTTGTTGTGGATCTCTTAACTAAAGTGGCTCATTTCATACCCGTGAAGACTACTTATACAAGTGCTAAATTGGCTAAGATCTATATGAATAGAATTGTATGTCTGCATGGAGTACCTAAGAGTTTTGTGTCTGATAGAGGATCTCAGTTCACTTCGCATTTTTGGCGACAACTGCATGAATCATTGGGAACAAGGTGTAATACCCCCGGTCACTCCGGACCGACGGCTATCACTTATGGCAGCTCAATAGGATCTCTAGACTAGCCCCACAGACCAACACTAGTCTTTTCTACGCACTTTGTCCTCACTCATGCGCACCCGGTTACCCACTTCCCGGTCGGTCACCCATCCTAGAATTGCTCTAGGCCAAGCACGCTTAACCTTAGAGTTCCTTTCGAATGAGCTTCCGAAAAAGAATTTACAACTTGTTGGTATGGGTTTCCTATCAATCCTATTGAACCATGCGCCAGGGTCTCACATACACCCACCCTTAGATGATCGACGTCCTCGTCGATCAACCACAAGCCAGGAACGTCCCCTCTTGGCACACGTCTGTGCGTCCAGTGCCGGCACATGTGCCATGCCGTGTCCACACCGGGCCACACGCGCCATGCGCCACATGTCTGCCACTGACCCGCACACGCCCGTTTAACTGCGAGGGTCGGCTCTGATACCAATTTGTAACACCCCCGGTCACTTCTGACCAACGGCTGTCACTTATGGCAGCTCAATAGGATCTCTAGACTAGCCCCACAGACCAACACTAGTCTTTTCTACGCACTTTGTCCTCACTCATGCGCACCCGGTTACCCACTTCCCGGTCGGTCACCCATCCTAGAATTGCTCTAGGCCAAGCACGCTTAACCTTAGAGTTCCTTTTGAATGAGCTTCCGAAAAAGAAGTTGCAACTTGTTGGTATGGGTTTCCTATCAATCCTATTGAGCCATGCGCCAGGGTCTCACACAAGGCTAGAATTCAGCACAGCTTTTCACCCTCAGACTGATGGACAGACGGAAAGGACCAATCAGATTTTGGAAGATATGTTAAGGGCATGTGCACTAGACTACGAATCTACCTGGGGTGAAAGTCTGCCATACGCATAATTCTCTTATAACAACAACTATCAAGCAAGTATAGAGATGGTCCCGTTTGAATTCCTTTATGGAAGGAAGTGTACTATGCCATTACTATGGAATGGGGTAGGAGAAAGAAATTTATTCGGACCAGAATTGATCAAGCTGAAGAGAAAGTTATAATGGTAAAAGACAGATTGAAGATAGCCCAATCCCGTCAAAAGATTTACGTAGATCCAAAGCGTCTGGAAGTCACCTATGAGGTAGGGGATAGAGCTTATCTTAGAGTCTCACCACTTCGTGGTGTGAAGATATTTGGAGTCATAGGAAAATTGGCACCTCGATATGTTGAACCATTCAAGATTTTGAGCCGCAAAGGAGAAGGGGCTTATCAGATTGAATTACCTGAATCATTGTTTGCGGTTCACAATGTGTTTCATGTGAGTCAGTTGAAGAAGTGTCATCCGGAGATGGAAGAAACTTCATTGAAGGACACTATACCTTTGGAAGAGGTACATTTGGAGAGTGATCTCACTTCTGAAGAGAAGCCTATCAATATTCTCGAGACAGCAGAAAGAGTTACTCGTACTAAGACTATCAAATTCTACAAAGTACATTGCAACCATCATACCGAAGAAGAAGCAACTTGGGAAAGAGAAGATGACCTTCGGAAAGATCACCCACACCTATTTGCTAGCCAATTCGAATCTTGAGGGCGAGATTCATCTTAAGGGGGGTAGATTTGTAACATACCAAATTTCTTCAAATGAAAAATTCATATTGTTGCATTCATAGAATCATAGCATATTGATCTTGCACAAAATTTTCAAACCAAAACCCTAAATAAAACCATATTTAAACCACTCTTTATATATTATATATGGGGCAAGGTTTAATTTTATTTTTCAAACCCAAAAAGGTTTTTGCATGTTGGTATGTGTTTGACACACTTTTGGATACTACGATCACCATACAAATTTTTGGTGAATGTTTGAATTGTTTTGGATTTGATTTGAGCTTTCAAAACCATTTCAGAAAATCAAAACAGAAAATGAAAAATAAAAGGAAGAAAACAATAGCCAGCGCTACCTTTCTGGCCCAGCAAGCCTTTCATCCCAGCAAGCCCACCCGGGGGTTTTCCCCTCTCCTCTTTTCTCACGTTACCGCGCCTCACCCACTTGCAGACGCCCTGGTCCCACTGCCACGTCGATGTCGTCGTCAATCACGCGCCGGAGAGCCCATTCCTCGTTGTCGTTTCTTCCCCCGATTGATTTCGCTTAATAGCGACTGATTCATGGCTTGATTCTTCCCCCAGAGCACCGCTACTTAAACCCCCACTGCCCCCTCGCCATTTTCCCCCACACAGCAACCCCAGTGAGCCCCTAGGCTCTGCAAATTTCGATTCGAGCCGCAACCGCCCGGACGAGCTTCGGCGACCAATTCCGGTGAGCCCCGACCCTCTCTCGCTCTCTGGTTTGATTTTACGCGACCCTTGTCCTCGTACACATCTAGTGATGCCCTCCATATGTTCGCTTGTGCCCTATAGGCTCGCCTTCGTCTACGCCCACGAACCACGGACGCTAGGAGCAACTCCGACGAGCAATCCCGGCCGAGCCCGTGCGCCCCGCCCTCCCTCGTGACCTCCACTGCGTCCATGCCATCTCCGCGATCTCAGTAATGCATTACGCCCTTCCCCTTACCCGTAGCATCGCCGATAGATCCGTCGCTGCCGCAGCTCGCCATTCGCGCCGCCCATCTATGGCCAGAGCAACCAGATCCGTTAGATCTAAATCTAGGGGCTAGAATTACATGTTTAGATGAAAGGGTACGGGCAGATTTGAGTCGCGTGATCTAACTTAGATCTAACGGCCCGCGAACGCGATCTGCACGAAGCGGTACGGGCCAATCAGATGGCGCCGCGTGTCTGGGTTTTTGTTTTAAAATCCAGATTTGATTCTATTAGATGAATTAACTTGTAAAATTCATAACTTTTGATCTATTTTTTCAAAAATTACAAATAATATATCAATGGATTCAGAAAATTGAGCCCTACACATCTATCGCCTTGGTTTGTCTATTTTCTTCTGTAAAATTAGGATTTTGTACAGTAACATTTTTAGACCTATTTTGACTATATAAATTATTTAGAATTTTTTTTAGAGTAAATGTTGGTTTATTTAGACTTTAGAAAGTTTACTTTGTGTTCAGTACTGTTTAGTTTGACTTGTTTAGTGTAGAAAAATCTTTCCATTGCATTTGCATGCATTCATATATATTTTTGTTTGTATTTTGAATGTGAATTTGGTGTTATGATTTTATGTGTAGATTTTGGTGATTGTTGTGATTGTGATTGTGAGGATTGTTCCTATTCCCCCAACTACCAAGGCAAGTGGTGCTTCATATTTTTTCCTACTATTTTATATATGCACTAATAATATTTTGAGTAGGATTTGCATGGAGATTTTTCTAAGTATATGGTATGCCATGGGAAATCCTATATATGTTGTGTTAGTAAAATTTTCCTAAGTTAGGAGACTTTTTATATTATCATGCTTAGCCTAGATAGTAGAAAACAAGGGTGGAATATTCATACTATGTTGTTATGCAAAATGTAATACTTTGTTTTTGAATAATAAAACAACATGTGAATGAAGCACCTGGGTGGAATGGAAAGATTGGTTTGTGTTGTGTGGTTACACAAGGCCCATGTCTATGGTTTACCTTGTGTATAACACTTGTGGATTGCCACCCAGGAACAAAGGGATTTGAGATATTTAGTGTTGAGAAGCTTCTAGTGCAACCACATGGCATATGTGCTCTGCCTTGACCAACTAGGTTGCAAGAACTTAGCCAGATGGACAGTTGGTGGTAGTGTTGATAGGATGGAACGCGTCCAAGGTGGTCTAAGGGAATGCTTCTAAAAAGTCTCGTCTCGATTAGGGGTGGACATAAATCTCGAGGCTCGAAGCTCGGCTCGGGATCGACAAGGCTCGGCTCGAGGTCCGCTGTATCACCCCCCGTGGTTAGGGTTAAACTAACCTCAGATCACCATCTAAGATAGGTTCAACTCCCAAACACGGAGGATCACAGTATGATTCGGTAACATTACAGAACACAGCAATTCAACATCAAAGTTTAAACTCTTAACAGAGTAAGATATTAGAGTTATTACAAACCAGAGGTCATAGACCCAACATTACATCACAGAACGAAAGCAAATTATGTTGTTCTACACAACAACTTAGCAAAAGGCCTAAGAGGCCATAAAAAAAAGCGGCGTCCATCCCATAGTACTTAGGCTGCTACCTGGGACCCCCAACTACTCGTCGATGTCAACGAAGAAGCCACCTTCAGTTGCAACCGGATCCTCTGTAGAAAAACAACAATGGCGCAAGGCTGAGTACGAGAATGTACTCCGCAAGACTTAGATAACCTAGTATCTATATGCTATGGCTATAAAGGCTTTCTCTGGATTTTCTTTTGCGGAAAGAAATCTTTGTTTGTAAACAAGAGAGAGAATAGGCACATCTACTCAGAATCTTTTAAAAGGGGATAAGATACCGACTTCTTCATCTTGTTCATCACATCTCGATAACCACTAGCTTCATCAGAACCTCCTATCTAGGATCACGCCCTCGACCCAGAGGAAGCATCCTTAAGCACACTTGGATCAACAAGTTTTTTTAACAGTTAAAGTTATCTATGATCTTAGAATCTGGTCACCAAGCGTTCATAACCATGAACAGGGCTTTTCGAAAAGATTAATACCCTGCAGGGGTGTACAACTTTACCCACACGTACCAACCGACTCTTAATGCCAAATATTATTAGCCCTCTTCCTTTGAAGGCCGGCAGAGGGTGGTTGACCACGACCTTTACCTTGCTTTCGCCGAGACCATGAGTCACGCAATAAGTATGATTCCGCCGTAATGGGTCAAATCCCGAAGCCGGTACTAAAAGATGTGAGGCGAGGTTGGTTTACCAGGGGCTCCATCCACCCCAAGCAACCGCGGCCACGCTTCCCTACCTGTTATGATGCACCTTCTCTTTCGAAAACGTTTTCAATGCGTATGCCAAATGGAAATCCCGAACTATGTGACTCAAGGAATCTACTAGCAAGTTAGTTGCTCGTGAGGTTTTCTAGGCCCCGTGTGGTTCTACGCTCGTGTCGGTTCCACAGGCAAGAACTCAGTTCCTAGTGGTGGCGAGCATGGGAATATAAAAACCACACCCAACGTGGCCTCCCATACAAGCCTTAACATGTTTAGTTAACTCCGTTGATGATGTCACCATCTCCTACCTCACTACCTTCCTTGGCACCTCTGATTCATCATTGAATAGATCAGACGCTGATTCTATGCTTGGCTAATATGTCTATAGCAGAAGCTCTACAAGGCTCACATGCCAAACCTCGGTATGCTAGGAGCAGTGGATCAGGAGTATAAGGCTACAAAAGGGAAACAGTGCAGCAGATAGGTAACACTAGCTACTGACAAAAGGCCACATTGTAATCGTGTGCATCATAGTGAGAAAGTAATATACTTTATAAAACATAGGTTCAGAATGAGAGGCTACGCTTGCCTTGTCCTTTAGTAGACAGGTACAGATCTTCGATGTTGTTGACTTCAGCTTCGGGTTTGGATCCTATCGTGAAGAACCAAATACCGGAAAGAGAGGCAACAATCAAGACATGGCATCGATGCAATGCTCAAACAAGGATGATGATATGACAAGTTGAATTGCATTGAAATGGAACCCTAAAACATGCTCGGCAATTTAAACGGGGTTCCGAGGGTTGAAAACCCTAATTCGGGAAACTCCAGAAACACATGAGAGGGGCTGATTTAGTTCTCTAATTAAACTTGTCATTAAATTTGTTGATCAATGTATGATTATAGCTTAAAAAGGTAGAACTCATTTTTTTGAAAATTTTGGTATATTATTTATATTTTTCTGACTTATAAATCATAAGTTATTGAATTTTCAATATTTAAATCAATTTCTGACATATTTAAACCTTTATTGCATCAGGCTGACGTCATAATATAACCCTGGGCTTTTGTTACCACATCTGAACATACCCATAGTGACTGAGTGGTGGGGCCAAAGCCACATCAGCAGCCACATGCGCAAAACAGGTTCAGGGTTTTCTCACTAAAGCTGGGACTACCCACACCGACTGACGGGTGGGGCCAAGGCCACTCAGGCAGGCCACGAGAGCGCCACGCGGACCTCGCCGCAGTACGCGTTGGCCAGCGGCCAGGGATGGCGGAGGAGGGCGAGAGGGGACGCGCGGATGGGCGGGTTCGAACGAGCGCTGCAAGGCGAACCTAAAGGGGGCGGCGCCGCCGGTTATTGGTCACCGGAGCAGCCTCCATGCCGATGGACGGCGGCAACGCTTGTAGATCGGTGATGCGGCGTCGGCACAGAGGGGGAGGAAGCAGGCGAAGGGTGCCTTGAGCACCAGGGGCTCACCACGATGCTCGCAGGAGGGTTGGGGAAGCCAGGCGAGGCCGGGATCGACGGCGAGCGGCGGCAACTGATGGCGGAGGAAGCTCTTGATTCTGGCGATTGGGGGCGCGCCGAGCTGGGTGAGCTAGCTAGGAAGGACGGGGAGTCGATGGAGATCTCGGTGGTGATCTCAACCGGGCGTGGGGTGACCGGCAACGCCAAGGACGATGGCGTCTGCGAGCTAGATCTCGCCGGCCATGGCGATAGGGATAAGGGGAGGGGGAGTGGCGCGTTGGGGCTTCTCCACTACAGCGGTAGGGCCTCTTATAGACGCTGGAGAGCGGCGACGAGAATCTTGGGGCGGCCTCGTCGGCGGATGGTGGTGGCGACGACATGTAGGAGCTTCGGCTCCGGCGTCGGCATCGAAGACGATGAAAGACAGGTCCGATGGGGTATGGGCCTTCTCCTGGGCCCCGGGTGGGCTGACCTGGGCTGTGGCCTAGTAGGGCTCTGGCTCTATTTTTTTCTGTAAAACTATTTTTTCTTTTCTAATTTCAGTTTTGCTTTTTGTAGATCTTATTTGAAATCTATTTTGCACAATTCAAAAATACTAGAGACTTTAATAAAGTTTACAAATTATTCACGGGACCTTGTAGACCATTTGGGCTCCTTTATTTTGTAACTTTCAAAATCCAAACACCATTTGAATGTGGTTCAAAGGGAGAGGAAAAATTAGGGTTTTAGAGTTGCACTTAATCCACTCACTTGATCACATGCAAGTATTTTATTGAATTAAACAGATGCATGCAATGCTTAGGTGCTAATTACATATATTGCAAACTTGGGCTGTTACAACTCTACCCCCCTTACAAGAATCTCGACCCGAGATTCCTAAGTTTTGGAAAAGAAGGCAGGGTACTCAGATCTAAGATGATCTTCTCGTTCCCAGGTTGCTTCATCCTTAGAGTTATGAGACCACTGAACTTTTAGGAACTTGATGTTTTTGAAGGGTTTTGCGGCATAGTAAATCAAAATTTTCTACGGATGCGAACAGAGGGAAAGCCAAGATCTAATCTAGGAGATGCAAACAATGAGAGAGATTGGATTAGATCTTCATACCCTTGAAGATTCGCACAGCGGAACGTTCGTCGGAACGTGGGTGATGTAGTCGTACTCGCTTCTCCTCCTCGTGATCCGATCCGATCTAGCACCACAAGTGGCGGTGCCTCCGTGAGATGCACACGTGCAGCACATCGACGTCTCCTCCTTCCTCGGTCCAGCAAGTATGGTGGAGAGACGGATTGGATCTACAACACGACGGCGTGGTGTATATGGTGGAGAATTTCTGCAACAGGGCTTCGCCTACAAATAGTCGGGAGGGAGAGAGGAGGGCAGCAGGACGGCTAGCTCTTGGAGGGGAATGTGTGGGGGGCTGGTGCGCCCCCAGCCCTCTTTATATAGAGGGGTGGGGCGCAGCCCTAGCCCCTCCCCCAAGCCCAAACCGGCGGCCCCAAAGGAGGAGGAGTGGGGGGCAAGGAAACCCCCCTTCTAGAAGCTCTATCTAGGGTTTAAACCCTCTTTGGACGGCTGGGCCCTATGGGGCCTTGTGCCCCTGGCCCAATGCAGCCAGGGCACTCCCTCATAGGCCCATGCCCCCTCCCGGAAGGTGGGGCCACGTTGGTCCCCTTCCGGAAGGTTCTAGAAGCTTCCGGTACAATACCGATTAACCCGGAACAATTCCGAACTCCAAAAAACTGCACTGCCTTATATGAATCTTATTCTCCGGACCACTCCGGAACCTTTCGTGATGTCCCGGATCCCATCCGAGACTCCTAACAAAAACTCATAAACCAATTATCCAATCTATCCTAGCGTCAAGACACGTTAAGTGTGTGACCCTGCGGGTTCGAGAATATGCAGACATGATCTTCTATCAATAATCAACAGCGGGGTCTGGAAAACCATATTGACTCGCACACATTCATCGATGATCATATCGGATGAACCACGATGCCAGGATTCAATCAATCCCATATATATATATTCCCTTCGTCTCGCGATATTTTACTTGCCTGAGATTTGATTGTCGGTACCGTCATACCTAGTTCAATCTCGTTCACAGCAAGTACTTTACTCGTTCCGTAATCCGATATCACTTTGTGATTAACTCCTTAACCACATGCTTGCAAGCGGTGTTGATATCGATTACCGAGTGGGCCCGAAGTATATCTCTCCGACTTGGGAGGGACAAATCCCATCTCGATACATACAACCCAACATATACTTTCCGATCACCTGAGAGACACCTTTATGATCACCCTCTCATAGGATGACGTTTGATGACCTCAAAGCTTTCTTCCGATACCAGGGAGTTGTATTATCTCATGGTCTAAGGAATACAATATTTGACATAAGAAAAGCTTCGCAAAGACAAACACGATGACACGATCTAATTGCTTCGCTTAGTTTGGGTCTGTCCACCATATCATTCTCCCAATGATATGATCTCATTATTAATTGACAACTCATGTTCATGGTTAGGAAACCTTAACCATCATTAATCAATGAGCTAGTCCTTAGAGGCGTACTAGGGACACGGTGTTGTTCACAAACCACACAAGTATTAAAGTTTCCGCTTAATACAATTCTAGCATGGAATATAAACATTATCATGAACAAGAATTATAATAATAACATCTTTATTATTGCCTCTAGGGCATAATTCCAACAGTTTCCCACTTGCACTAGAGTCAATAATCTAGTTTACATTTGGCAACAATCTCACACCCATGGCACTGAGGTGCTGATCATGTTTTACACGTGGAAGAGGTTTAGTCAATGGATCTGCGACATTCAGATCTGTATGTACTTTGCTAATCTTCAGATCTCCATCTGCTATATAATCTCAGATTATATGAAACTTGCGGTTGATATGCTTGGTCTTTGGATGATATCTTGGTTCCTTAGCGAGTGCTATGGCGCCAGTGTTGTCACACAATATCACCAGTGGGTCCAATGCACTTGGAACCACGCCAAGCTCAGTGATGAAGTTTCTTATCCAAACTCCTTCACTTGACGCTTCTGCAGCAGCCATGTATTCCGCTTCTACTGTAGATCCCGAGATCACGCTTTGCTTGCAGCTTCTCCAGCTCACAGCTCCTCCATTCAAAATATACACCTATCCTGTCTGAGATTTAGAATCATCCTTGTCGGTGTCGAAACTAGCGTCGACGTAACCTTTTACGACGAGCTGTTCATCACCCCCATATACTAAGAACATTTCTTTAGTTCTATTTAGGTACTTTAGGATGTTCTTCACGGCTGTCTAGTGTTCCACTCCTGGATCACTTTGATATATGCTCGTCAAACTAAGAGCATTGGACACATTCGGTCTAGTACACAGCATGGCATACATGATAGAACCTATGGCCGAGGCATAAGGCACTTTGCTCATAGCTTCCCTATCATTTACCGTAGCAGGACACTGAGCCTTGCTCAATATCTTACCTGACAACATAGGCACTGAACCTTTCTTTGCCTTATCCATTCTGAACCTTTTCAGAATTTTGTCTAGGTATGTACTCTGGCTTAAAGCTATCAGGCGTCTTTGTCTATCTCTATAGATTTTGATGCCCAATATATAAGTAGCTTCACCTAGGTCTTTCATTGAAAAACACTTGTTCAAATAACTCTTCACATCGTTAAGCATGTTGATGTCATTTCCGATAATCAATATGTCATCCACATATAATACCAGAAATGTCACCGAGCTCCCACTCACTTTCTTGTAGATGCAAGCTTCGTAGCTCTTGATCACTTGATCAAAATGAAGGTTCCAACTCCGAGATGCTTGCTTCAGTCCATAAATGGAACGCTGAAGTTTGCATACTTTATCAGCATCCTTAGGATCGACAAAACCTTCGGGTTGCATCATATACAACTCTTCATCAATGTTGCCATTGAGGAAAGCAGTCTTGACATCCATCTGCCATATTTCATAATCATGAAACGCATCAATTGCTAATAAAATCCGAATGGACTTAAACATCGCTACGGGAGAGAAAGTCTCATCGTAGTCAACACCTTGAACTTGTCGAAAACCTTTCGCGACAAGCCGTGCTTTATAGACGGTAACATTACCATCCGCATCCGTTTTATTCTTGAAGATCCACTTGCACTCAACGGCCTTTCGGTCGCTAGGAGGGTCCACCAAAGTCCATACTTGGTTTTCGCTCATGGATCCCAATTCGGATTTCATGGCTTCTAGCCATTTCTCAGAGTCTGGGCTCATCATCGCTTCCTCATAGTTCGTAGGTTCACTGTCTTCTACTAGCAAGACAGTCAAGACAGGGTTGCCGTACCACTCAGGAGGGGCACGCGACCTTGTCGACCTGCGACGTTCAGTAGCAGCATCGTCCGAAGTTTCATGATCCTTGTCATTAGCTTCCTCTATTGTTGGTGCAGGCGGCACTGGAACAATTTCAGGTGCTGCACTACTCTCCAATTCAAGAGAAGGTTCAATAACCTCGTATAGATCTACTTTCCTCCCACTAAATTCTTTCGAGAGAAACTCCTTCTCAAGAAAGGAACCGTTCTTTGCAACAAACATTGTGCCTTCGGTTCTGTTATAGAAGGTATACCCAATAGTTTCCTTAGGGTATCCTATGAAGACGCATTTCTCCGCTTTGGGTTCGAGCTTGTCCGGCATCAACTTCTTGACGTAAGCTTCGCATCCCCAAACTTTAAGAAACGACAACTTAGGTTTAGCACCAAACCACAGTTCATACGGTGTCGTCTCAACGGATTTAGATGGAGCCCTATTTAAAGTGAATGCAGCGGTTTATAATGCATAACCCCAAAGTGATAACGGCAAATCAGTAAGAGACATCATTGATCGGACCATATCTAATAGGGTTCGATTCCGGCGTTCAGACACACCATTGCGCTGTGGTGTTCCGGGTGGCGTGAGTTGCGAAACAATTCCGCTTGCTTTAAGATGCGTGAGAAAATCATAACTCAAATATTCGCCCCCACGATCGGATCGTAGAAACTTAATCTTTCTGTTACGATGGTTCTCCACTTCATTATGAAATTCCTTGAACTTTTCAAACGTTTCAGATTTATGTTTCATTAAATAGATATACCCATATCTACTTAAGTCATCGGTAAAAGTGAGAAAATAGCGATATCCACCGTGCGTCGAAACACTCATCGGTCCGCATACATCGGTATGTATGATTTCCAACAAGTCCGTTGCTCGCTCCATCATACCGGAGAACGGGGTTTTGATCATCTTGCCTATGAGGCATGGTTCGCATGTGTCAAATGATTCAAAATCAAGAGACTCCAAAATTCCATTAGAATGGAGTTTCTTCATGCGCTTTACACCAATATGACCTAGACGACAGTGCCACAAATAAGTAGTATTATCACTATCTACTTTGCATCTCTTAGCCTCAATGTTATGGATGTGTGTTTCATCCCTTTCGAGATTTAGAAGAAATAAACCATTCACAAGAGGTGCATGACCATAAAAGATGTTACTCATATAAATAGAACAACCATTATTCTCCGATTTAAATGAATAACCGTCTTGCAATAAACAAGATCCAGAAATAATGTTCATGCTCAACGCAGGCACATAATAACACTTATTAAGGTTTAAAACTAATCCCGAAGGTAAAACTAAGGATAGCGTGCCGACGGCTTGATCCGTTGCCAACGCGCATCGTCACCTCATCCCTCGCAAGCTGCCGTCTATTCCGTAGCTCCTGTTTCGAGTTACAAATATTAGCAAGTGAACCAGTATCAAATACCCAGGCACTACAACGAGGGCTAGTAAGGAAAACATCAATAACATGTATATCAAATATACCTTTGATGGTGCCAGCCTTCTTGTCCGCTAAGTACTTCGGACAGTTGCGCTTCCAGTGACCCTTGTCCTTGCAATAGAAGCACTCAGTGTCCGGCTTAGGACCAAACTTGAGCTTCTTCTCAGCAGGGGCAGTGCGCTTGCCGCCGCCCTTCTTGAAGGGCTTCTTTGCTCCCTTACCTTTCTTAAAGGTGGGCTTGTTGACCATCCACACATGATTATCCTTTTTGATGTCCACTTCCGCGGCCTTCAGCTTTGCAAAGAGCTCGGTGATCGTATCAGTGGAACCAATCTGATTATGAGTCACTACAAAACTTTTGTAGCTGGGAGGGAGTGATTGCAGAACCCTGTCAATCTTGAGCTCCTCTGGAATCGTGCATTCCAGTTGCTCAAGGCGTTGAGTGTAGCCCGTCATCTTAATGGCGTGCTCACTAACGGAACTCCCATCCTCCATCTTGCAGTTAAAGAACTTCTCAGAGATCTCATATCTCTCAGAAAGGGCCTGAGTTTGAAACATGGTTTTCAGCTCTTCGAGAATCTCAAAGGGCCCGGGATAGTCTTCAAAACGATTTTGAAGTTCCGGTTCCATAGCAAACAACATGGTCCTCTTAATCACAACATAATCATCTTTGCGCGATTGATAGACAGCTTTCACATCAGCCGGCGCAGTTGCAGCAGGGGGTCACCTAACGCTTTCCCAAGGACATAGTCCTTTTGACCGCCAGAGAGAATGATTCTTAGATTGCGGAACCAATTGGTGAAGTTAGACCCATTGTTTCTAAGCTTTTCCTTCTCAGCGAAAACGTTGAAGTTGAAGTTGCATTTAGCCATTTGATCTACAATATTTGCAAGTACAAATTAGACTATGTTCATGATAACTAGTTCAACTTTTAATCAAATTACTGGATGAACTCCCACTAAATTCAACATCCCTCAAGTTGTTTAGTGAACACGATCCAAATTCACCACACCTAATCCGATCTTCACGAGAAGAGATGTGGTTTCAATGGTGGACAACGAAGTGTCGATCATATCATTCATATGACTCATGCTTAACCTTTCGGTTCATGTGTTCCGAGGCCATGTATGTACATGCTAGGCTCGTCAAGTTAGACCCAAGTATTTCCGTGTGTGCAAAACTGGCTTGCACCCGTTGTATGTGAGCGTAGAGTCTATAGCACCCGATCATCACTTGATGCTTGGACACGAAGAACTTTCGCAACGGTGCATACTTGGGGAGAACATAGTTTTTATCTTGATCTTTAAGTGAGGAATCATCTTATAATGCTACCGTCGCGATCTAAGCATAATAAGATACATAAAAAGATAAACATCACATGCATATAACTTTATGTGACATGGTATAGCCAATCTTCGCGCAATGATCTCCATCTTGTGCGTTTCGGCATGATCTCCATCACTCCACCATGATTGCCTCCACCACAAATAGCAACTACAACTATTGCTAACTACTTAGTGATAAAGTGAAACTATTACATGGCGCATAAGAAGTTGACACACATGTCATACACAATTATAAAGACAACCATATGGCTCCTTCCGGTTGTGTACTCATCGACATGCAAGTCGTGAAACATTACAAAACATGATCATCGCATACATTATACACATCACATCTTGGGCCATACCATATCACAGAAAACACTACCTGCAAAAACAAGTTAGACGCCTCTACTTTGTTGTTGCATGTTTTACGTGGCTTATGGGAGTAGATGCTAAGAACGATTCTTACCTACGGAAAGCCACAATGGTGATATTATGGTTGCCAAACTCCGGTGTTAATCCCATGACAACTATAGTGAGAGAAACTGACATCCACCAGCCGCATGTGTGGAACAAGCCACACGTCAAGTGCGGAGCCGGTCTCGCGAATGACGTCGCCTAAGGTTGGCCTGGACCGCTTCTATCTCACTATCGCGCGTCATAAGAAGAACACAAACAAGAGGCTTGCAACAGAAAACATCAACGCCCGCAACAACCATGTTGCGTTCTACTCGTGAAACACATATACGCATAGATCTAGCTCTGATACCACTGAAGGGTTTCACGACATAGTAAATCAAAATTTTCTACGGATGCGAACAGAGGGAAAGCCAAGATCTAATCTAGGAGATGCAAACAATGAGAGAGATTGGATTAGATCTTCATACCCTTGAAGATTCGCACAGCGGAACGTTCGTCGGAACGTGGGTGATGTAGTCGTACTCGCTTCTCCTCCTCGTGATCCGATCCGATCTAGCACCACAAGTGGCGGTGCCTCCGTGAGATGCACACGTGCAGCACATCGACGTATCCTCCTTCCTCGGTCCAGCAAGTATGGTGGAGAGATGGATTGGATCTACAACACGACGGCGTGGTGTATATGGTGGAGAATTTCTGCAACAGGGCTTCGCCTACAAATAGACGGGAGGGAGAGAGGAGGGCAGCAGGACGGCTAGCTCTTGGAGGGGAATGTGTGGGGGGCTGGTGCGCCCCCAGCCCTCTTTATATAGAGGGGTGGGGCGCAGCCCTAGCCCCTCCCCCAAGCCCAAACCGGCGGCCCCAAAGGAGGAGGAGTGGGGGGCAAGGAAACCCCCCCTTCTAGAAGCTCTATCTAGGGTTTAAACCCTCTTTGGCCGGCTGGGCCCTATGGGGCCTTGTGCCCCTGGCCCAATGCATCCAGGGCACTCCCTCATAGGCCCATGCCCCCTCCCGGAAGGTGGGGCCACGTTGGTCCCCTTCCGGAAGGTTCTAGAAGCTTCCGGTACAATACCGATTAACCCGGAACAATTCCGAACTCCAAAAAATTGCACTGCCTTATATGAATCTTATTCTCCGGACCAATCCGGAACCTCTCGTGATGTCCCGGATCCCATCCGAGACTCCGAACAAAAACTTATAAACGAATTATCCAATCTATCCTAGCGTCGAGACACGTTAAGTGTGTGACCCTGCGGGTTCGAGAATATGCATACATGATCCTCTATCAATAATCAACAGCAGGGTCTGGAAACCCATATTGACTCCCACACATTCATCGATGATCATATCGGATGAACCACGATGCCAGGATTCAATCAATCCCATATATATATTCCCTTCGTCTCGCGATATTTTACTTGCCCGAGATTTGATCGTCGGTACCGTCATACCTAGTTCAATCTCGTTCACAGCAAGTACTTTACTTGTTCCGTAATCCGATATCACTTTTTGATTAACTCCTTAACCACATGCTTGCAAGCGGTGTTGATATCAATTACCGAGTGGGGCCGAAGTATATCTCTTCGACTTAGGAGGGACAAATCCCATCTCGATACATACAACCCAACAGATACTTTCCGATCACCTGAGAGACACCTTTATGATCACCCTCTCATAGGATGACGTTTGATGACCTCAAAGCTTTCTTCCGATACCAGGGAGTTGTATTATCTCATGGTCTAAGGAATACAATATTTGACATAAGAAAAGCTTCGCAAAGACGAACACGATGACACGATCTAATTGCTTCGCTTAGTTTGGGTCTGTCCACCATATCATTCTCCCAATGATATGATCTCATTATTAATTGACAACTCATGTCCATGGTTAGGAAACCTTAACCATCATTAATCAATGAGCTAGTCCTTAGAGGCGTACTAGGGACACGGTGTTGTTCACAAACCACACAAGTATTAAAGTTTCCGCTTAATACAATTCTAGCATGGAATATAAACATTATCATAAACAAGAATTATAATAATAACATCTTTATTATTACCTCTAGAGAATAATTCCAACATTTTGACGTCGTGTTTTGCGCTCGGTTTCATCAAGGATACGAACAGTATACTCATGATAAGTCAGATCCTTCTGGAGATCAAGAGTTTGGTGATCCACACCACGGATAGGATCTTTGAAGCAACACTTGAGTTGTGACACATGAAAGACGTCATGCACCACAGGGAATTTTGCAGGCAACTCCATTTTATATGCGATTTTACCTTGCTTGGAAAGAACAGGAAAAGGACCAACATAGCGAGGAGCCAGTTTGCCTTTGATACCAAAACGATGGACACCCTTCAGAGCAGTGACCCAAAGATAAGCTTGATCACCAACTTCATATTCAACATGTTGATGGTGACGATCATGATAACTTTTCTGGCGAGACTGAGCAGTTTTCAAACGATCTCGAATGATAAGAACTTGTAGCATCCCAGTTGTCTAACCCCTGTAATGCTACATGTTATAATAATAAAATGGGCCACTTCCAACATATAATTGTTGCATCATCATCATATCATGCTCATGTCATCATATCACCTTGCATTTGAGCATCATATAAAACCTTTTCTTGTTTGGTTCTTATCTCATGTGCATGATTAACTGTAGTTGCCTCTTGATATTGTATTTGGTTCTTAATAAATTGTTAAATGCCCAAGTTGAGTTGTGGGCATCTCTCTCTTTGACTCCACCACCTTTTCTATCACCACCTTATAATTCCACCATCCATATAATATGAGCTTGGCATTTTAGTTTGAGTATCTCTAGCTCATGTTGTTGGTTGGATCCACCCATCTTCTTTTGCTTGGCCTTGCCCACTTTTTGGGAATGCAAGGATTAAAGCCACATGAAATAATGTTGTTTTCACAATATAACCATTGGGCATTAATTATGTTGCATGGGCCATGCAAGTGCCACCTATTCTAGTATTTGGTTTTATTTGAATTCTAGTTGGATCATCTTCCTTTGTTTAAATCTTTTGTTGGCTTGTAGTGTTCTTCACCAAATCTCTCCATCTCTTCTTCCCTTTTAGTTAAACCCTTCCCCTTCTCCTTTGATCTTGCTTGTTCTTTGTTGGAGCATGCATGGACCAAAGAGCAACCATCACCACATGTTCATCTCTCTCCCTATCTATCTTTTCCTTGCCTTGTCCTAGTTAGTTGTTTGGACCATGCCTGAACCATCTTAGCTAAACCCTAATATCTACCCCCATGCCCCATAACCTTCCTATCTATAACTCTAAACCCCACCCATTCTAATCTTCCCCCAAGGTGCCCTCTTTCTTTCCTCTTAGTCAATCCCCTTTTTTCCAAACCTCCTGGTAACCAAGTCCATATATTTTTGAAATCAGTAGATGGTTTGATTTTTGCATTGGTTTGAAAACAAACAAAGCAAAAAAAACAAAAGAGAAAGAAAGATAAAAAAAGGAGAGAAAACCTGGCAGCCCACCCAGCCGCGGCAGCCCAGTAGCAACCCCACAGGCAGTTCCCCCCGGCCCAACTCGTCCCCCTGGCCCGATAACCCCCTCTCACGGCGCCGTTGTCCTGTTTCTCTTCCCCGTCGCCACCCCTTCTCTCCCTGCGCGCGACGGAAAGCAAACGGCGGGAGCAGGTGGCCGTCCCTCGCCGTCGTCCGCGTCAGCAGCGCGCACGGCACGTGAGCCCTGCCCCTTCTTAGCCCAAACCGCGCAGCCTCCCCCTCAACCCTAGCCTCCCCTCTCTGCCCCCGCGCCGCCCCCTTCTTCCTTCCCCTTCGCTCTCTGTCCCCAATCCGCCGAAGCCAGCACAGCGGAAGCGTCGAGGAGGAGGAGGGGAATCGCTGGCGCCTCGTCGGGACTGCAGCAGGAGGAAACCCGGAGCCGCCACGAACCGCCGCATCGCCAAGCCGACCATGTCCGGTTCCTAGCCGCCCCTCGCCGTCCTGCTGTCGTCGTCGCCGCGCCGCGTGTCCCGGAGCTGCACAAGGACCCAGAGGACGAACGGAACACGGAGCGCGGAGGAGAAGGCCGGGACACCTCGCCTGCGGCGCTAGCGTCGCTCGCCGTGCACGTCGTCGCTGCCAACCCTTCGCCAACCTCCTGCACGGTGATCCCCTACTCCCCTGTTGTCCCTTGTTACAGAGCAGCCGCCGTGCCGTTTCAGCCATGCTGTCGGTCGCTCGCGCGTCCAGCAGCCGCCCTCGCCGCCCTCTACCTCGCTAGCCTCGCCGCTCTGGCGCACGCCGCGCTCGCCGCGCGCGCGCGCGAACGGCAGCAGCACCAGGAAACCCCCCCCTCGAGCGCCTCTGTTCGCCTCGCCCCGACCGCCACAGTCCTCCTCCGCCAAAACCCTAAACATGAAACTTGTAGAGCTTTGTTCCCTCTCCAACTTCGATGTTTGTGGCATCTCCTGATTCTCGACGAATCGCTCGCCAAGCTCGACGCAAGTTTGCTGCATCTCGCTGCTTTCCGCGTTCAGTTCGTCAGTTTCAGCAGTCAGACCACCCCCGTCGCTTTTCTACTTTAGCCCCTCATCTTCCTATGCCTCAACCCGCAGTCCCCTTGGCCCTCTGTCAGTGTCCGTTGGCTTTTTGCAAAAAGGCTCCTGGGCTTCCTGGAGCTCAACCCGCGGTCCTTCCTCTCCTAGCCGCTGGCGTGTGGGCCAGAGAACCCCCTGGCCCCACCTGTCTGTGACCCAGGCTAGTTTAGGCTATGTAGTAAACGTCCAGAATCTGTTTTCAAATTCAAACTTAGGTTAAATTAATTCAAATTCAAATCCAATTCAGTTTTTTTAATAACTTTGCCATACTAAATCCAAATTTGACAAATAATATATGTATGGATATCAGAAAAATGAGAGGATTTCAAATATGCCATCCAATTTGTCTTTTGCCCAATTAAAATTCCAAGTTTAATTAAATTACAACTAATGCCACTAGGATTTAAATAATTAATAATTTTTGTTTTATAAATCCAAATTTAGCAAATGATATGTCTAAAATGATCAGCTCGACGAGACCTTTCTGTTTATGCTATCCATGACTTCAATTGCAGCATGCATCATATAAATATATATTGAACAACAACTGTTATGGCAATAAAATGTGACTAAAACCCAATTAAATGTTATTTTCTTGTCCTCCACACCTCACCCATGCCATGCTACCTTACCTGCCATGTAAATTGTGCATCATTCATCATGGCATGATTGTTTGCTTGACGCATCTTATTCATATGCTTGTGCTCTATATTCATGTTGGCCTTGTTGTTTGGTTTTTCTCGGATAGACACTGAGCAGGGGTTGTATCAAGAGAACCAGGAGCACTACCCAGATCCGTCCCTCGCTTCAACTGAGATACCAGGCAAGCACTACCACATGCTTGCATACATACAGTACCTATTGTCTCTATCTTATTCTTGCATCATTGAGTCGCGATTGCATTAAATTGAATCCCAAGTATGCATAGCCTTTACTTTCAAACTCCACCAAGCTTGTTTCCTCCATCCCATGAGCCACTACTATAGGAGTTGTTTGAGCCATGCGAGTCGTAGAACAGCATGTGTAGGGTATGTGAGTGTCTGTTGGATAATGAGGTACCTAAACAACTTAACCTGAGTAGTTCTGGGATAACTAAAGAAAGTGGCACCGGTGAGCAACATCTGCTATTTGGTTTTTCCTGCTCACTTGTGTCCCGTAAGACCCCGAGTACTTGATTCCTGTTCCTTGAATTATCGCGCTATCCACATCCGGGAGGTATATGGGACCCCCCTGGGCCAGAGCTTGATTCCGTCTTATTTCTTGGGGCCACAAACTAGTTTGAGGTTTTATTACTATCCTGTACTTATGCCATGCTACTTCTGTATATGCTGTTTAGGTAAGCGGGATGTTTCCGTGGTATCGACAGTCCCCGATTGGGGATCTGCTGTCGTTTACAGCCATCGACGCAAACCTTGAGTCCGTCTCGGAGCTTGCTTACTCCGTTGCGGGTGTACTCCAAGGGGTGGCCCCCTGAAATATTTCTGAATCCTGTGATTGTTCAGTCGTGAAAGCCTCGTTGGGTTTTGTTTTGGTTTTTCCGAGGTTGATCGAGCGTGTGTTGCTATTGGTGCACCCCGGCCGGGTAAAACTTTCTGAAAGCCGTGTCCGCGGATATGGACGACTTGGAGCACAGTTTCTCGATCATAGACAAGCATAACTAAAGTACCGCTTTAATCTGACTAAGTAACTTGACTAGTAAATAGTGTAACACTCATGCAATGGTTAATAAAATTGCCAACGGATGGGGGGTTGTTCGTCCGCTTCCTTGTTGGTAAGCAGGGAGGAGGATGGATCGGTTGAGATTACCATTTTAACTGTTGTTCTTAAATTCACGGACATCCGTCTATCATTGGTTAGGCGGATGGTAGCGTTTATCTGTAGAATTGCTAGGGTTTATCTTTCGCTGCAATTGCGTCACCCCAGGTTGTGCCCCCTTTAGAGGCATTAAGACTTGCTGAGTACCCTTAGGGTCTCACACGATAAATTATTGGTTCAGATGGACAGGTACCCCCGCAGGGCGGATACTGGGTGGAAGAAACCGAAGATGTGGGCAACGATCGTTCGGTGTAGAGATTCCGGGCACGGGGATCCGTGAGACCTGTAGTTGGGATGTGCTTATTTCTATGGCATCTTATGCCGATTTGCTTCTTATCCGTACTCGGATTTTGTTTGCCGCTTCCGCATGATACTCTGATGTGTGTTGTATGAGGAAGTATCCTAAAATATAGATCTATCTAGGTCATTTGAATCTTGCCGTATGGCGTTGGTATATTTCCTTTCTTTCTAGATGGTATGGCTCTGATGTACTCTTGTATGGTGGCTTGCGTACATACCCACTTGTGTACGTAGTTGATCCCTTCGCCTGCCGACTACGCCGCCCGTACAGGTCCCGTTGAGAGGGTAGTGGTTGGGATGTCTGAAAGGACTACCAGTGAGTGGCTTTTGGGGCCCCACCGTACTATTTCAACCACTACCACTCATCCAGGCTTGTATCTAGGAGCGTAGTTCACCGAGGTAGTTACAATTGGTATCAGATCCATCCCGACCTTCAGGGTTTCAGCCAAACGGTCGTTGTCAGTCTAGCAAATATTTTGGTAGTTATGTATATTAGGGAAAAACAAAAACGCGAGAGTAGGACTGCTTCCACATTTCTTCTTACCCTCCCACCCACCCTTTTCTGGTAAGGAAGTGCAACGTTTTCAATCCTCTTCTCAAGATTCAAACTAGGATTCACGTGTTCTGGGTTTCCGTAGTACCATAGGGTGTGTGTGTGTGTGTGTAATCCCTTGTCTATCTGTTGCATCCAAGTTGTTATCTTATCTGCCTTTGGTTATCAACTGTTGGTACATTCCATACCGACAGGCTTTTGTAAACTGACGCAATCTATCTTCCTCTTTGTATCCGACGCTATCTTGTTTGGGGTGTTCGTTTCCGTAGTTACCAATCTTTAGGTTTCGTCGTGAGAAGAAGGGGTTAGGATATGTGTTCCACTTGTTCATGTGCGGTGTAATGATTTGAGTGCGGGATGGAGTCGCGACCATACCACTACTTTTATCATTCGCTTTTGTATATTGAATCGGTAGAGTCACTAATCTTGATTCGTTAAGTAATTTTGCGCATCTATTGGTATTGTAATGCCGAAATTTGTGGAAAATTTTTTCTTTGATATATTTGTGTACCACACTCCTTTTCAGTCGTGTGCGATATGCTTAATATCTTTTAGGTGCTATGAACTTTGTTGATATTTTAATATCATCTCAGTAAATTGTATCCTTTAATCTTGGTTAATTCCATCTTGGTACTATTTTGGATTATTATCATTCTCCATTATAGTACTGACTTGAGTTTTATATCAATGACAGGATGGCTCCACCACGCCGGACTGATGAGGACATACCTCCGGAACTGGGCTCAGCGCTGTCAAACATTGCTAATGCTTTGGCAGCTATGCAAGAGAACCAGCAGCGCTTTGAGGAGAGCGTCAGAAGAAACGAGTTTGCTCCACTTCCTCCACCTCCCAAGCGTGGTGACATCAAGAGCTTCCTCAAGTTCAATCCTCGTTAGTTCGATGTTTCTGACCGACCTCTGGACGCGGATGATTGGCTGCGTGAGATCTCAAGGTTGCTCGAGACTGCTGATGTTCCAGAACAGGAGTGGGTCAAGTGTGCGACTCACCTTCTCAAGGGAGATGCAGCTCTTTGGTGGGAGAACTACTTGAAGGCAAGCTGCACTGGTTTCCAGCCAACTTGGGAAAGGTTCACTGCAGCTTTCAAGGAGCAGTTTCTCTCAGAGATTGAAATGGAAAGGATGAAGGAGGCTTTTCTCAACCTGAAGCAAGAGAATGATAACGTCAACACCTACATCAGGAACTTCATGAATCTCTCTCGTTATGGTGGTGATGAGGTATCTGATGACAAGAAGAAGCAGAAAAGGTTCAGGCAAGGGCTCAATGCGTCGATCAAGTATGCAATCACGCATGCAAGACCGGCAACCTTCCTGGAACTACAGCACACAGCACTGCAAGAGGAGGCAAGTAGGCAAGTGTTCGAGGAGTCCAAGAAACACAACAGGGATGCATCAAGCTCTGCGGTTATGGCAGCTCCTTCTAAGCGGCGTGTCTGGGTTCCTAACACCCCACCGTCGCTCCCGGCTCCACCAAGACCTGCAAGTTACGCGCCAAGGCCATCAAACTTCACCACTGCGACTCCCAGGGGCTACAACAACAACTACCCGGGAGCGCCTGGCGGAGTCCCTGGCTACTCTGCTCCACGTCCAGCTAGTGCCTGCTTCGTGTGTGGAGATCCTGGACATCGAAACTGGAACTGTCCAATGAAGAACAAAGCTCTTCCTACACCCCCGCCAAGATCTGCAACAAGCTCTCCTTCGGTTCGTGCACCACCGCCTCGGGCTCTCAACATCAACACTAAGCCCGGGTCTGCGGTTGTTCGGGCCAACTGCGTCAACGCCTCTCAAGCTGAGCTCGCACCTGGAGTTGTTATGGGTATGCTTTCAGTTAACTCAGTTCCTGCACGAGTTCTCTTTGATTCTGGTGCATCGCATTCCTTTGTGTCTCACAAGTTTGCAAATGAGAACGAGTTAGTCCTGGGTCCTCTCCAAAAGAAGTTAATGGTTCTTTCTCCTGGAGCAAATATGATGGCAACTAAGATCAGCCATGGCAATAAAGTTGAGATTGGTGGCTCTTCATTCTTGGCTTCTTTGATTGTTCTGGGCAACTCTGACATTGATGTCATTTTGGGCATGGATTGGTTGACAGCAAATGCAGCTGTGATCGATTGTGCTGAACGCTTAGTGTCTCTGAAGATTCCTGAAGGCCATGTAGTCTTTTCTCCAAGTCTGACTCCTGCTGTCCAGCTCTATTCCTTGGCGGCTCTGAATAATGATGCTATGGAAGCTATTCAGAAGGTACCAGTGGTCTGTGAGTTTCCAGATGTCTTTCCTGAAGAGTTGCCAGGTATGCCTCCGGATCGCGAGGTTGAATTCGTGATTGAGCTTGAACCTGGAATGGCTCCTATCTCCAAGAGGCCATATAAAATGGGTCCTTCTGAGTTGGCTGAACTCAAACGACAACTTGATGAACAAGAGAAATTGGGTTTCATTCAACACAACACTTCTTCTTGGGGCAGCCCAACAATCTTTGTGAAGAAGCGTGACAGAACCGATAGGCTATGTGTTGATTATCGGGCTCTCAATGCTAAAACCATCAAGAACAAATATCCTCTCCCTCGGATAAATGATCTATTTGATCAGCTGGCAGGAGTTGTGGTGTTCTCTAAGCTGGACTTGAGAAGTGGTTATCACCAAATCAAGATTCGCAAAGAAGATGTGCCCAAAACAGCTTTCACCACTCGCTATGGCCTGTATGAGTACACGGTCATGTCTTTCGGTCTCACCAACGCACCTGCTACCTTCTCGAGGCTGATGAACTCCGTTTTCATGGAGTACCTTGATAAGTTTGTTGTGGTATATCTGGATGACATTCTGGTTTATTCCAAGTCTAAGGAGGAGCATGAAGAGCACCTGCGGTGTGTCCTGAACAAGCTTCGTGAGAACCGCTTGTATGCAAAGTTCTCTAAGTGTGAGTTTTGGCTTCCTGAAGTAACCTATCTTGGTCACGTTATCTCTGCCAAGGGCATTGCAGTCAACCCGGAAACCGTGAAGACAATAGTTGAATGGCTTCCTCCTGTTAATGTCAAGGAAGTACGGAGTTTTCTCGGCTTGGCTAGCTATTGTCGTCGCTTTGTTCAGAACTTCTCGAAGATAGCAAAGCCTCTTACCGACCTCCTCAAGAAAGGCAAGAAGTACCTGTGGACTCCTGCTTGTCAAGAAAGTTTTGAGACACTCAAAGAGAAGCTCACTTCCACACCAGTCTTGGTTCCTCCGGATACATCTAAGCCTTTCCAGATATTCTGCGATGCCTCTTTGCAAGGATTGGGTGCGGTCCTTATGCAAGAGAGACAGGTGGTTGCTTATGCTTCTCGTCAGTTGAAGACGCATGAGATCAACTATCCCACACATGACCTGGAGCTAGCAGCAGTGGTCTTTGCTTTGAAGCTATGGAGGCACTACTTGCTTGGTAACCGTTGTGAGATCTTCTCGGACCACAAGAGTTTGAAGTATATCTTCACTCAACCGGATCTCAACCTTCGGCAAAGGAGATGGATTGAAGCAATCAATGACTTTGATGTGACCATCAACTACACTCCAGGCAAAGCAAATGTCATGGCAGATGCGCTTAGCCGTAAAGCTTATGTCAACAACCTCATGGTAGAAGAGCAGCAGCCTCTCTTGTGCGAGGAATTCCGTCAGCTGAACCTGGAAATTGTGGAACAAGGGCTTCTCCTGAACCTTCTGGCTACTCCTCGCTTGGAAGAACAGATTCGTTCTCAGCAGCGTGGTGATCCGCACACCAGAAAGCTCATCTCTAAGCTTGGCCTTCCGAAGTATGAGTCCTTTCATGTTGATGATCAAGGCACACTCTTCTTTGAACACCGGATGTTTGTTCCAAACTACCCGGGTCTGAGAGACCAAGTTCTCAAGGAGGCACATGATTCGGTTCTTTCTATCCATCCTGGCAGCACAAAGATGTACATGGACTTGAAAACACAATACTGGTGGCCTGGGTTGAAAAGGTATTGTGCCAAGTATGTCTCAGAATGTGATGTCTGTCGCAGAGTCAAGGCTGTCCATCAGAAACCATTTGGTCTTCTACAGCCATTGCAACCTCCGGAATGGAAATGGGAGAAAGTAGAGATGGACTTCATCACTGGGTTTCCTAGATCGCAGAAGGGCAACAATGCAATCTTTGTTGTCATCGACAGGCTTTCTAAAGTGGCTCATTTCTTCCCCGTCAAGGAAACAATTTCTGGAATTCAGTTGGCTGAGCTCTATATCAACAGGATTATCTCTTTGTATGGGGTTCCACTTGAAATCAGTTCAGACCGTGGGAGCATCTTCACCTCAAAGTTCTGGGAGAGTTTCCAAAAAGCTTTGGGAACAAAGTTGAACTTCAGCACTGCTTACCACCCTCAGTCTCAAGGACAAGTGGAAAGAATCAATCAGATTCTGGAGGATATGCTTCGAGCTTGCGTCATCTCGTTTGGCATGAAGTGGGAGGAGTGCCTTCCATATGCTGAATTCTCCTACAACAACAGCTTCCAGAAGAGTCTGAAGATGGCACCATTCGAGGCTCTCTATGGACGCAAGTGCAGAACTCCGATTGGTTGGTCAGGTGCAGGAGAAAGAATCTGGTTTGGCCCTGACATTGTGACTCAAGCAGAGGAGAAGGTGCATATCATTCTGGAGAACCTGAAGATTGCTCAGAGTCGTCAGAAGAGCAACTATGACAGGAAGCACACGGATATGGTATATGCCCCTGGTGATCTCGTCTACCTTCGTGTCACTCCCATGAGAGGAACACACCGCTTCGGTATCAAAGGAAAGTTGGCTCCTAGATACATCGGTCCTTTCAAGATACGTGGTAGAAGAGGAGAAGTTGCTTATGCACTGGAGCTTCCGGAAAAACTCAAAGTCCATGATGTTTTCCACATCTCTCAGCTCAAGAAGTGCTTCAAAGATCCCGGCAGGACCGTAGATCATGAGCTAATCGACCTCAAAGAAGATCTGTCTTATCAAGAACACCCCACCAAAATCCTTGAGACCGCAGAACGAAGGACGCGCAACAAGTCCATCAAGTTTTGCAAGGTGCAGTGGTCACACCATTCTGTTGATGAAGCAACATGGGAGCGTGAAGATGAACTCCGTGTCAACCACCCTTCTCTCTTTGTGTCTTCTTCTTCTTCTTCCTAGAATCTCGGGGCGAGATTCCTGTTTAGTGGGGGAGAGTTGTAGCATCCCAGTTGTCTAACCCCTGTAATGCTACATGTTATAATAATAAAATGGGCCACTTCCAACATATAATTGTTGCATCATCATCATATCATGCTCATGTCATCATATCACCTTGCATTTGAGCATCATATAAAACCTTTTCTTGTTTGGTTCTTATCTCATGTGCATGATTAACTGTAGTTGCCTATTGATATTGTATTTGGTTCTTAATAAATTGTTAAATGCCCAAGTTGAGTTGTGGGCATCTCTCTCTTTGACTCCACCACCTTTTCTATCACCACCTTATAATTCCACCATCCATATAATATGAGCTTGGCATTTTAGTTTGAGTATCTCTAGCTCATGTTGTTGGTTGGATCCACCCATCTTCTTTTGCTTGGCCTTGCCCACTTTTTGGGAATGCAAGGATTAAAGCCACATGAAATAATGTTGTTTTCACAATATAACCATTGGGCATTAATTATGTTGCATGGGCCATGCAAGTGCCACCTATTCTAGTATTTGGTTTTATTTGAATTCTAGTTGGATCATCTTCCTTTGTTTAAATCTTTTGTTGGCTTGTAGTGTTCTTCACCAAATCTCTCCATCTCTTCTTCCCTTTTAGTTAAACCCTCCCCCTTCTCCTTTGATCTTGCTTGTTCTTTGTTGGAGCATGCATGGACCAAAGAGCAACCATCACCACATGTTCATCTCTCTCCCTATCTCTCTTTTCCTTGCCTTGTCCTAGTTAGTTGTTTGGACCATGCCTGAACCATCTTAGCTAAACCCTAATATCTACCCCCATGCCCCATAACCTTCCTATCTATAACTCTAAACCCCACCCATTCTAATCTTCCCCCAAGGTGCCCTCTTTCTTTCCTCTTAGTCAATCCCCTTTTTTCCAAACCTCCTGGTAACCAAGTCCATATATTTTTGAAATCAGTAGATGGTTTGATTTTTGCATTGGTTTGAAAACAAACAAAGCAAACAAAACAAAAGAGAAAGAAAGATAAAAAAAGGAGAGAAAACCTGGCAGCCCACCCAGCCGCGGCAGCCCAGTAGCAACCCCACAGGCAGTTCCCCCCGGCCCAACTCGTCCCCCTGGCCCGATAACCCCCTCTCACGGCGCCGTTGTCCTGTTTCTCTTCCCCGTCGCCACCCCTTCTCTCCCTGCGCGCGACGGAAAGCAAACGGCGGGAGCAGGTGGCCGTCCCTCGCCGTCGTCCGCGTCAGCAGCGCGCACGGCACGTGAGCCCTGCCCCTTCTTAGCCCAAACCGCGCAGCCTCCCCCTCAACCCTAGCCTCCCCTCTCTGCCCCCGCGCCGCCCCCTTCTTCCTTCCCCTTCGCTCTCTGTCCCCAATCCGCCGAAGCCAGCACAGCGGAAGCGTCGAGGAGGAGGAGGGGAATCGCTGGCGCCTCGTCGGGACTGCAGCAGGAGGAGCCCGGAGCCGCCACGAACCGCCGCATCGCCAAGCCGACCATGTCCGGTTCCTAGCCGCCCCTCGCCGTCCTGCTGTCGTCGTCGTCGCCGCGCCGCGTGTCCCGGAGCTGCACAAGGACCCAGAGGACGAACGGAACACGGAGCGCGGAGGAGAAGGCCGGGACACCTCGCCTGCGGCGCTAGCGTCGCTCGCCGTGCACGTCGTCGCTGCCAACCCTTCGCCAACCTCCTGCACGGTGATCCCCTACTCCCCTGTTGTCCCTTGTTACAGAGCAGCCGCCGTGCCGTTTCAGCCATGCTGTCGGTCGCTCGCGCGTCCAGCAGCCGCCCTCGCCGCCCTCTGCCTCGCTAGCCTCGCCGCTCTGGCGCACGCCGCGCTCGCCGCTCGCGCGCGCGAACGGCAGCAGCACCAGGAAACCCCCCCCTCGAGCGCCTCTGTTCGCCTCGCCCCGACCGCCACAGTCCTCCTCCGCCAAAACCCTAAACATGAAACTTGTAGAGCTTTGTTCCCTCTCCAACTTCGATGTTTGTGGCATCTCCTGATTCTCGACGAATCGCTCGCCAAGCTCGACGCAAGTTTGCTGCATCTCGCTGCTTTCCGCGTTCAGTTCGTCAGTTTCAGCAGTCAGACCACCCCCGTCGCTTTTCTACTTTAGCCCCTCATCTTCCTATGCCTCAACCCGCAGTCCCCTTGGCCCTCTGTTAGTGTCCGTTGGCTTTTTGCAAAAAGGCTCCTGGGCTTCCTGGAGCTCAACCCGCGGTCCTTCCTCTCCTAGCCGCTGGCGTGTGGGCCAGAGAACCCCCTGGCCCCACCTGTCTGTGACCCAGGCTAGTTTAGGCTATGTAGTAAACGTCCAGAATCTGTTTTCAAATTCAAACTTAGGTTAAATTAATTCAAATTCAAATCCAATTCAGTTTTTTTTAATAACTTTGCCATACTAAATCCAAATTTGACAAATAATATATGTATGGATATCAGAAAAATGAGAGGATTTCAAATATGCCATCCAATTTGTCTTTTGCCCAATTAAAATTCCAAGTTTAATTAAATTACAACTAATGCCACTAGGATTTAAATAATTAATAATTTTTGTTTTATAAATCCAAATTTAGCAAATGATATGTCTAAAATGATCAGCTCGACGAGACCTTTCTGTTTATGCTATCCATGACTTCAATTGCAGCATGCATCATATAAATATATATTGAACAACAACTGTTATGGCAATAAAATGTGACTAAAACCCAATTAAATGTTATTTTCTTGTCCTCCACACCTCACCCATGCCATGCTACCTTACCTGCCATGTAAATTGTGCATCATTCATCATGGCATGATTGTTTGCTTGACGCATCTTATTCATATGCTTGTGCTCTATATTCATGTTGGACTTGTTGTTTGGTTTTTCTCGGATAGACACTGAGTAGGGGTTGCATCAAGAGAACCAGGAGCACTACCCAGATCCGTCCCTCGCTTCAACTGAGATACCAGGCAAGCACTACCACATGCTTGCATACATACAGTACCTATTGCCTCTATCTTATTCTTGCATCATTGAGTCGCGATTGCATTAAATTGAATCCCAAGTATGCATAGCCTTTACTTTCAAACTCCACCAAGCTTGTTTCCTCCATCCCATGAGCCACTACTATAGGAGTTGTTTGAGCCATGCGAGTCGTAGAACATCATGTGTAGGGTATGTGAGTGTCTGTTGGATAATGAGGTACCTAAACAACTTAACCTGAGTAGTTCTGGGATAACTAAAGAAAGTGGCACCGGTGAGCAACATCTGCTATTTGGTTTTTCCTGCTCACTTGTGTCCCGTAAGACCCCGAGTACTTGATTCTTGTTCCTTGAATTATCGCGCTATCCACATCCGGGAGGTATATGGGACCCCCCTGGGCCAGAGCTTGATTCCGTCTTATTTCTTGGGGCCACAAACTAGTTTGAGGTTTTATTACTATCCTGTACTTATGCCATGCTACTTCTGTATATGCTGTTTAGGTAAGCGGGATGTTTCCGCGGTATCGACAGTCCCCGATTGGGGATCTGCTGTCGTTTACAGCCATCGACGCAAACCTTGAGTCCGTCTCGGAGCTTGCTTACTCCGTTGCGGGTGTACTCCAAGGGGTGGCCCCCTGAAATATTTCTGAATCCTGTGATTGTTCAGTCGTGAAAGCCTCGTTGGGTTTTGTTTTGGTTTTTCCGAGGTTGATCGAGCGTGTGTTGCTATTGGTGCACCCCGGCCGGGTAAAACTTTCTGAAAGCCGTGTCCGCGGATATGGACGACTTGGAGCACAGTTTCTCGATCATAGACAAGCATAACTAAAGTACCGCTTTAATCTGACTAAGTAACTTGACTAGTAAATAGTGTAACACTCATGGAATGGTTAATAAAATTGCCAACGGATGGGGGGTTGTTCGTCCGCTTCCTTGTTGGTAAGCAGGGAGGAGGATGGATCGGTTGAGATTACCATTTTAACTGTTGTTCTTAAATTCACGGACATCCGTCTATCATTGGTTAGGCGGATGGTAGCGTTTATCTGTAGAATTGCTAGGGTTTATCTTTCGCTGCAATTGCGTCACCCCAGGTTGTGCCCCCTTTAGAGGCATTAAGACTTGCTGAGTACCCTTAGGGTCTCACACGATAAATTATTGGTTCAGATGGACAGGTACCCCCGCAGGGCGGATACTGGGTGGAAGAAACCGAAGATGTGGGCAACGATCGTTCGGTGTAGAGATTCCGGGCACGGGGATCCGTGAGACCTGTAGTTGGGATGTTCTTATTTCTATGGCATCTTATGCCGATTTGCTTCTTATCCGTACTCGGATTTTGTTTGCCGCTTCCGCATGATACTCTGATGTGTGTTGTATGAGGAAGTATCCTAAAATATAGATCTATCTAGGTCATTTGAATCTTGCCGTATGGCGTTGGTATATTTCCTTTCTTTCTAGATGGTATGGCTCTGATGTACTCTTGTATGGTGGCTTGCGTACATACCCACTTGTGTACGTAGTTGATCCCTTCGCCTGCCGACTACGCCGCCCGTACAGGTCCCGTTGAGAGGGTAGTTGTTGGGACGTCTGAAAGGACTACCAGTGAGTGGCTTTTGGGGCCCCACCGTACTATTTCAACCACTACCACTCATCCAGGCTTGTATCTAGGAGCGTAGTTCACCGAGGTAGTTACAGAACTTGATCTTCTTCTTCCTGGATCATATCCGGACCAAAGAACTTTCTTTCGCCGGTTTCTGACCAATTCAAAGGAGTACGACAGGTTGTTCCATATAAGAATTGGAAAGGTGCCATTTCTATACTGGGCTGATAGCTGTTTTTGTAGGAGAATTCAGCAAAAGGAAGGCATTTCTCCAAGTTCTTGCCAAAAGATATGACACACGCTCTAAGAATGTCTTCAAGGATTTGATTCACTCTTTCGGTCTGGCCACTGGTGCTAGGATGAGAAGCTGTACTGAAGGACAGACGAGTTCCCATAGCTTGTTGGAAACTTGCCGAGAACCTTGAGGTGAACAAACTTCCACAGTCAGAGATGATTTTCTTCGGTACCCCATGAAGGACAACTATTCGTGAGATATACAGATCAACCAACTGATTATCAAGTAATGCTCTCGCGAATAGGTAGGAAGTGAGCAACCTTGGACAGATAGTCAACGATTACCCAGATGGCATCATTTCCTTTCTGAGTCTTAGGAAGACCAGTAATGAAATCCATACCAACTTCGTCCCATTTCCACTCAGGTATTTTATGTGGTTGTAGAAGACCAGCGGGTCTTTGGTGCTTAGCCTTGACGCGACGGCAAACATCACATTCAGCAACAAAACGAGCGATATACTTCTTCATACCAGACCACCAGAATCTTTGACGAACATCCCGATACATCTTGGTACCTCCAGGGTGGATAGAGAGAGGTGATTCATGAGCCTCTCGGAGAATTAAATCCCTCAAATTTGTCCTTTTTGGCACTACCAGACGGTTACCAAAGTAGACGATGCCTTGATTATCAATAGAGAAACACTTAGCAACCCCGCTAGCAATGTTCCCTTTGATTTCAGCAACTTCAAAATCATTCTTCTAAGCAATCTTGATTTCATCCTCTATAGAAGACTTCACTTCAAGAGTAGAAAGGATTCCACGAGGAACTACTTCAAGATTCAATCGAGCAAATTCCTCATGAAGAGAAGGTTGTGCTTGTTTGATCATTAGGGTGTTGCAATAAGATTTACGGCTCAGCGCATCAGCAACGACATTGACTTTGCCAGGTTGATAGTTGAGACCCAAATCATAGTACTTGATGAGTTCCAACCATCTTCTTTGCCTAAGATTCAGATCAGGTTGTGTGAAAAGATACTTCAGATTCTGATGATCCGAGTATAACTCGCAATGACTCCCAAGAAGGTAATGTCGCCATTGCTTAAGAGCATGAACAACAGCTGCAAGCTCAAGATCATGAGTTGGGTAGTTGTTCTCATGTGGTCTTAGCTGACGGGAGGCATAAGCCACCACATGTCCATCTTGCATCAACACACATTCGAGACCTTGGTGAGAAGCATCGGAGAAGACTACAAAGTCTTTGATAGTGTCGGGGAGAACCAACACGGATGCAGTGGTTAACTTGGTTTTCAACAACTGGAAGATTTCTTTAGCCTTATCAGACCATTCAAAATTCTTCTCCTTCTTAAGAAGATCAGTCATTGGCTTTGCAATCCTAGAGAAGTTCTCGATGAATCGACGGTAGTAACCAGCCATCCCGAGAAAGCTTCGGACATCCTTGACGGATTTAGGAGACTCCCAGTTGAGAATAGTTTGAATCTTATCGGGGATAACAGCAACCCCTTTGGCAGAGACAACATGACCAAGGAATATGAGCTCTTGTAACCAGAACTCACATTTGGAAAACTTGGCATAGAGACGATGTTCTCGGAGTTTTGTCAGCACCAACCAAAGATGTTCAGCGTGCTCTTCTTCAGTTTTGGAATAGACCAGAATATCATCGATGTAGACCACGATGAACTTGTCAAGATACTACATGAAGACAGAGTTCATAAGCCGCATAAAAGTAGCGGGAGCATTGGTAAGACCAAAGGACATGACCGTATACTCGTAAAGACCATAACGAGTGGTGAAAGCAGTCTTTGGAATATCTTCCTTACGGATCTTTATCTGGTGATACCCTGACCTTAAATCCATTTTGGAGAAGATAGTGGCACCACTTAACTGATCAAATAGATCGTTGATCCTAGGGAGAGGATACTTTTTATTGATAGTCACGGCATTGAGTGGGCGATAATCCACAACCAGACACGATATATTGGTATCCCGCTTCTTGACAAAGATGGTAGGACATCCCCAAGAAGATGTGCTGGGCTGAATGTATTCTTTTCCTTCTAACTCCTCTAATTGCTTCTTCAAGTCCACAAGCTCATGAGGAAGCATACGATAGGGTCTTTTAGAAACAGGAGCAGTTCCAGGAACTAACTCTATGACAAACTCCACACTTCGATCAGGTGGCATGCTAGGCAACTCCTCAGGAAAGACATCCGGGAATTCACAGACCACGGAAACATCTTGGATCTCTAGCGGAGGTAGAACTTCAAGAACATACAACTCCGCTTCAAGAATAGAAACAACTGAAGGAGATAGTGACCCTACGGTCCAATACTTGACTGTTATGCCAGCAGGACTAGTCAAAGTCACGTACTTGGTTGTACAATCGAGAATGGCTTGATAACGGGTCAACCAGTCCATGCCCAAAATGATGTCAATATTAGTTGACTTGAGGGCAATCAAAGAAGTGGGGAAAAGTTGAAATGAAACTTCGATTAGATTCCCATGACTAACCATGGTGGAACGCCAACTAGAACCAGGAGACTGAACTAGTAGAGAAACGGATAACCCCTCAAAACTTATCCCATGCATTTGAGCAAAATCTTGTGACATGAATGAATGCGATGCTCCAGAATCAAACAAAACTTTAGCGGGAATTTGATTAATACGAAGCGTACCCATGATGACGCTTGGATCTTCCTGAGCCTCCTCGGCAGAGATATGGTTCAGGCGTCCTTTTCCAGCACCTGGATACTTATGATTCTTCTTTGCTAGTTGTGCCTTATCAGCAGCACTCTTTTGAGGACACTCCCTTACATAGTGGCCAGGCTGGCGAAAATTGAAGCAGATAGTACCTGATCCAGTGCCAGCAGTAGAATAGTTTGATCCACCAGCATAGCTTGAAGTAGCATTCGGACAAGGAGCATATCCAAAAGACCTTGGAGTGTAAGGAGCACGTGGCACAAAACTGTAAGGTATGAAGACATGACGCTTCTTATTACCAGATCCAGCCTTGTTATACCCTTCCTGAGGACGCTTTCGAGTTTCTTCATACTCCACTTTTCCACTCTCGGCTTTCATAGCCTTGTTGACAAGACCTTGGAAGTTACCAAAGTCCATGAGGTGGATATCACGGCGAACCTCAGGGTCCAGTCCCTTGAGGAACAGATCTTGCTTCTTAGCATCAGTGGAGACCTCTTCAGTAGCATAGCAGGCAAGACGATTGAAGTTGCGCTGGTAATCACACACGGAACCAATGCCCTGCTTAAGCTTGAGTAACTCCTCCCTCTTCTGATGCATCAGACCCTCCGGAATATGATAAGCTCGGAAGGCTTCAGTGAACTCTTGCCATGTAACAACATGTTGAGCTTCTTGCATAGCCAAGAAATTTTCCCACCAGGAATTAGCTGCTCCCTCCAGATGATAGGCAGCAAAAGTCACCCAATCAGCTTGAGCAACATGACCAACCTGAAGTTTGCGCTCCATGGTGCGAAGCCAGTAGTCCGCATCAAGTGGCTCAGTGGAATAGCTGAAAACTGGCGGAGTGAGACGTGTGAAGTTCTTGATTCCAACTTGATTGTTATGGCATTGAGCAGTGTTGCGCTCAATCCTTTCAAGGAGCCTCATGTTGTCAGCACGGTTGGTTTCGTACATGGCCATGAGTTGAACCATGGACGGTGGTGGAGGAAGGTTGGAAGATTCACCCTCATTTCCGGCACCACATGCGTGAGAACGAGTACGGGCACGAGAGGTATCACCCATCCTGAAAGAACAAAAAGAAGGTTAGACAAGGGATCCAAAGGAACAAGACGGAAAGATGAACAAAGAATACTTGATATAAAGGTATCATCTTATCAAGCATGGTAGTATCAAAGCATACTAATATGTACACTAACCAGCTGACTTACAAACCATGACAATGGAATGTTAAGATGTTACACACCAAGCAAAACTAAGATGTCTTAGAACTCTAAGAGTAGCAACCAAGTATGGATTACTTTTTAGAAGAACAACCCCAAAACCACGATCCTTAAAGTTTTGAGATATAAGGTAAGGAATGAAAACCTTTTCAAACCAAATAAGGTTAGAGAAACTCTAGAAACAGAAACACACCAGAGAAGGAGTAAAAAGAATCCTAGTTAGAGTTTCTGCAAATAGTTTTAACTTTCAAATAGTTTTGTCAACTTCTAGACTCAACATCGACCAACAAAAGGGTTTCCTACAGGCAGTCCGGCTCTGATACCAAAACCTGTAGCACCCCCCGGGGTTAGGGTTAAACTAACCTCAGATCACCATCTAAGATAGGTTCAACTCCCAAATATGGAGAATCACAGTATGATTCGGTAACATTACAGAACACATGGATTCAATAGCATAGTTTAAACTCTTAACAGAGTATGATATTAGAGTTATTACAAACCAGAGGTCATAGACCCAACATTACATCACACAGCGAAAGCAAATTATGTTGTTCTACATAACAACTTAGCAAAAGGCCTAAGAGGCCATAAACAAAAGCGGCGTCCATCCCATAGTCCTTAGGCTGCTACCTGGGACCCCCAACTACTCGTTGATGTCAACGTAGAAGCCACCTTCAGTTGCAACCGGATCCTCTATAGAAAAACAACAATGGCGCAAGGCTGATTACGAGAATGTACTCCGCAATACTTAGATAACCTAGTATCTATATGCTCTGGCTATAAAGGCTTTCTCTGGATTTTCTTTTGCGGAAAGCAATCTTTGTTTGTAAACAAGAGAGAGAAGAGGCTCGTCTACTCAGAATATTTTAAAAGGGGATAAGATAGCGACTTCTTCATCTTGTTCATCACATCTCGATAACCACCAGCTTCATTAGAACCTCCTATCTAGGATCACCCCCTCGACCGAGAGGAAGCATCCTTAAGCACACATGGATCAACAAGTTTTTTTAACGGTTAAAGTTATCTATGATCCTAGAATCTGGTCACCAAGCATTCATAACCGTGAACACGGCTTTTCGAAAAGATTAATACCCTGCAGGGGTGTACAATATTACCCACACGTACCAACCAACTCTTAATGCCAAATATTATTAGCCCTCTTCCTTGGAAGGCCGGCAGAGGGTGGTTGACCATGACCTTTACCTTTCTTTTGCCGAGACCATGAGTCACGCAATGAGTATGATTCCGCCGTAACGGGTCAAATCCCGAAGCCGGTACTTAAATATGTGAGGCGAGGTTGGTTTACCAGGGGCTCCATCCACCTCAAGCAACCGCGGCCACGCTTCCCTACCTGTTATGATGCACCTTCTCTTTCGAAAACATTTTCAATGCGTATGCCAAATGGAAATACCAAACTATGTGACTCATGGAATCTACTAGGCAAGTTAGTTGCTCGTGAGGTTTTCCAGGCCCCGTGTGGTTGTACGCTCGTCTCGGTTCCAAAGGCAAGAACTCAGTTCCTAGTGGTGGCGAGCATGGGACTATAAAAACCACACCCAATGTGGCCTCCCATACAAGCCTTAACATGTTTAGTTAACTCCTTTGATGATGTCACCATCTCCTACCTCACTACCTTCCTTGGCACCTCTGATTCATCATTGTATAGATCAGACGTTGATTCTATGCTTGTCTAAGCTGTCGATAGCAAAAGCTCTACAACGCTCACATGCCAAACCTCGGTATGCTAGGAGCAGTGGATCAGGAGTATAAGGCTACAAAAGGGAAACAGTGCAGCAGATAGGTAACAATAGCTACTGACAAAATACCACATTGGAATCGTGTGCATCATAGCGATAAAGTAATATACTTTATAAAACATAGGTTCAGAATGAGAGGCTACGCTTGCCTTGTCCGTCAGTAGACAGGTACGGATCTTCAGTGTTGTTGACTTGAGCTTCGGGTTCGGATCCTATCGCGAAGAACCAAATACCGGAAAGAGAGGCAACAATCAAGACATGGCATCGATGCAATGCTCAAACAAGGATGATGATATGACAAGTTGAATTGCATTGAAATGGAACCCTAAAACATGCTCGGCAATTTAAACGGGGTTCCGAGGGTAGAAAACCCTAAATCGGGAAACTCCGGAAACACATGAGAGGGGTTGATTTAGTTCTCTAATTAAACTTGTCATTAAAGTTGTTGATCAATGTATGATTATTTCTTAAAAAGGTAGAACTCATTTTTTCTGAACATTTTGGTATATTATTAATATTTTTCTGACTTATAAATAATAAGTTATTGAATTGTCAATATCTAAATCATTTTCTGAAATATTTAAACCTTTATTGCATCAGGCTGACGTCATAATATAACCCTGGGCTTTTGTTACCACATATGAACATATCCACAGTGACTGACTGGTGGGGCCAAAGCCACATCAGCAGCCACATGCGCAAAACAGGTTCATGGCGTATCTCAATAAAGCTGGGACTACCCACACCGACTGACGGGTGGGGCCAAGGCCACGCAGGCAGGCCACGCGAGCGCCACGCGGACCTCGCCGGAGTACGCGTCGGCCAGCGGCCAGGGACGGCGAAGGAGGGTGAGAGGGGACGCGCGGATGGGCGGGTTCGAACTAGCGCTGCAGGGCGAACCTAAAGGGGGCGGCACCGCCGGTTATTGGTCACCAGAGCAGCCTCCACGACGACGGACGGCGGCAGCGCTTGCAGATCGGTGACGCGGCATTGGCACAGAGGGGGAGAAAGCAAGCGGAGGGTGCCTTGAGCACCACGGGCTCACCACGTTGCTCGTAGGAGGGTTGGGGAAGCCAGGCGAGGCCGGGATCAACGGCGAGCGGTGGCAATTGACGGCGGAGGAAGCTCTTGATTCCGGCGATTGGGGGCGCGCCGAGCTGGGTGAGCTATCTAGGAAGGACAAGGAGACGATGGCGATCTCGGTGGTGATCTCAACCGGGCGTGGGGTGACCGGGAACGGCGAGGCCGATGGCGTCTGTGAGCTAGATCTCGCCGGCCATGGCGATAGGGATAAGGGGAGGAGGAGTGGCGCGTTGGGGCTTCTCCACTACGGCGGCAGGGCCTCTTATAGATCCTGGAGAGCGGAGACAAGAATCTTGGCGCGGCCTCGTCGGCGGACGGCGGTGGCAACGACACGGAGGAGCTTCGGCTCCGGCGTCGGCAGCGAAGACGACGAAAGACAGGTCCGAAGGGGTACGAGCCTTCTCCTGGGCCCCGGGTGGGCTGACCTGGGCTGCGGCCTAGTAGGGCTCTGGCTCTATTTTTTTCTGTAAAACTATTTTTTTCTTTTCTGATTTCAGTTTTGCCTTTTGTAAATCTTATTTGAAATCTGTTTTGCACAATTCAAAAATACTAGAGACTTTAATAAAGTTTACAAATTATTCAGAGGCCCTTGTAGACCATTTGGGCTCCTTTATTTTGTAACTTTCAAAATCCAAACACCATTTGAATGTGGTTCAAAGGGAGAGGAAAAATTAGGGTTTTAGAGTTGCACTTAATCCACTCACTTGATCACATGCAAGTATTTTATTGAATTAAACAAATGCATGCAATGCTTAGGTGCTAATTACATATATTGCAAACTTGGGCTGTTACATCAGCTCGGCTCGAAGGTTGGGCAAGCCAAGCCAAACCTTGCTACTCAGGCTCGAGGCTCGACAAGATAGCTCGACGAAGCTCGTAAGACGGCTCGAAGGCTTGATGCACACAAAAGTCGTTATGATCCTTGCTAAAAGGCAATGAGAAGTAATATGATATATGCATACATTGATGTATAACCTAGTCTAAAAGAGTTTACACATGATATATGCATAATCCATAAGGTAGTCCAGTATGTGCATCACCAAATTTATGCCCATACACTATTTCCGCAAAATTAATTCCCCATACCAACCAATTAAACATAAGGAATGATTACATTATGCTAATCTAGTCTCAGAAATTACCATAGATCATATAAGAAAATTCTTTTGTAGAATATATTAACTGGAACTATCATATTATGAATCAGGGGCGTAGCTTCAGTGGTGTTGCCCGGCCAAGATAAGGAGGTGGTGCATAGCAAGGACGATGGAGGATCTCACCCAGGGGTTGTTCATGGCAATGGGAGGGCCCAGGAATCGGCAAAATCAGGCCGGGGACGACTGTGGAAGATGGCGACGAGGGAGCCTGCGTGATGAATTGAAATCTGGTGGCAAGGAATGATCGAAATCATGTTGGCAGTACGACACGAGAGATAAGAAGGACATGGGAGTGCGTTTAAGGATTAGTTGTTCTAGTACACTGGGTTATGGCGGCACGCTCGTGATCCTCCCAAGCCAAGCCACGAGCCTAATTTTTCAAAAATTTCTAGAACAAGCCAAGCCAAGTTCGGCTCGAATTTTAACGAGCTTGACCAAGACAAGCCATGAGCTGGCGCGGCTTGGCTCGATTCCACCCCTAGTCTCGATGCATGTCCAGTCTTGTGGGGAAAGTGCACCACCTCTCGAGAGGGTAAAACCTAAGTACTTAGCCATGTCCCCGGCAACAGACAATTTGAGCATCAAAGGCACTGAAGTGATCAAGGATCTCCTCATCCCAATTTCTCTAAGATAAAACTTGTGGTTGAACAAGGGTAAAGGTTCACCGATGTATATTGGTGGTTCCTTGGGTGTTTTTGTCAAACAAAAACTTAGTGTTTTCAACTAATAAGAAAAACCTTATTTTGACAAAGCCAGCCTGAACTACACTTAGCCAAATTCATATAGTTATTAGATGCTAATATACTACTATGGTATCACTTGCCAATACAATTCCAAATATATTAGCCCTCTGTGGCTGTAACTTATGATGTTGTAGGTTACTCTGATGGAGACTAGGGTTATGAGTCTACACTCAACATGTTTGCCTATGGCACATGAAGATGAAGACTTCTATCTATTTACTTTATGTTATGAACTCTATGTATTAGCCTTGGGCTAACGAGTTGTAAATACTATGTTATCTTTGGAACGACGATGTAATAATGACCTTTGTATCTGTGTACTTCATCTTAAACTGTGAATGCTAGGAAATTGATCCAGGGACTAGCATTGCAATCATAGGGGCCTTTACCTTAAATTGTGGGGTCTTAAAGGAACAAAGAGATTTGAGATGTTTAGTGTTGAGAAGCTTCTAGTGCAACTACATGGCATATGGGCTCTGCCTTGACCAACTAGGTTGCAAGAACTCAGTGTAAGGGTCCCAGCCTTTAATAAGGTAGAGTCCCCTGTGTTTACAATGCTAGTCCCTGGATCAATAGCTAGCATCCACAGTTAAGATGTAATATCAAGAAACAAAGGTCATAATACCACTTTATAACCAGTAATAACATAATTTTATTACATCTTACATAGATCATTTGGCTATTACATTAAATTGCAGCAGAATATCTATAAACATGGGGTCCTTCATCTTCAAAGTGCCACAGGCAGACATGTTGGTTGTAGACTTGTAATCCTAATCACTTAAACTTCACTAAATCAATCAAACCTGCAACATAACAAGTTACAGCCACAAGGGTCAATATAGTTGAATTGTATTGGCAAGTGATACTATGGTAGTATAGTGGAGTCTATCATCTATATGCATTTGGCTAAGTGGAGTTGAGGCTTGCATTGCTCAAAATAGATTTTTCCTTAACATTTGAAAACACTAAGTTTTTGTTTGACAAAATCATCTCTCTCAATCAAAGATTGAAGATCCCTTAACCCTTGTTCAAACCACAAGTTTTTAACTTAGAAATTTGGATGATGAGATTCTTGATTGCTTCCATGTCTTGATGCTCAAATTGTCCTTTACCAGGGACATGGCTAAGTACTTAGATTTTACACTCTGCAGAGGTGGTGCGCTTTCCCCACAAGACTTGGTTTCACCAAGACAAGATCTTTCAGAAGCCTTCCCTTAGACCGAAATGGACGTGTTCCAACCTATCAAACTCTACCACCAACTATCCATATGGCTAAGTTCTTGCAACCTATATGATCGAGGCAGAGCCCATAATGCCAAGTGGTTGCACTTGAAGCTTCTCAACATTTGACATCTCAAATCTCTTTGTTCCTGGGTGGCAATCCACAAGTGTGATACACAAGGTAAACCATAAACATGGGCCTTGTGTAACCACTCAACCAAAATCCACCATTCAAGTCCCATTCCACCCAGGTGATTCATTAACTTAGTTGTTTTATTAAACAAAAACACAAGTCCTCAGACTTAGAAATTTTCCATAGTATGGATATATATTCCACCCTTGTTTTCTATTAGCTAAGCTAAGCTTGATAGTAGTAGGAATCTTAACTTAGGAAAATTTCCACTAAGGTTTTATCTACCAGGTTTTCCTATAGCAAGGTTTATACTTAGCAAAAGTTCCATGCAAGTTTTACTTAGAAAAATCACTAATGCATAGTGAAAGTAATGGGACAAAAGTATGAAGCATCACTTGCCTTTTTGGTAGAGTATAGGTTCACTCCTTGTCCTTGCAACAATCACACTCTTCAAGTCACTACAATTCAATCAAGCAAGGCACAATCTCAATCTACCAATCAAGCAAAACATCACATAAAATCATAAAGTCAAAGTAATGCATGCAAGCATGCCAAGATTTGTTTTGTTTGAAAAGTGGTTCCTAATGGGTCTTAAACATTTGAAAACACCTAATGGTCATTTTATAAAGTGGCAAAGTCATTTGCAAAAAGGTTTCACTTCCTAAACCATTTTCAAAACAAAGTATCATTTTATGTGGTGTAGAAATATTTTTACTAAGGCATTAATCTATAGGGTTCACCAAATATGTTTTTAAACCATAAAACTTGGTGTTTGGGGTCAGAGAGTTTAAAACAAAACATTTCCCAAAGGTTTTCTTCCAAAAATATTTTTAATAAATAAACCATATTTTTATGTGGCTAGAATTGGTTTTAAATCAAAGAATCATTCTTTTGTTTCACCAAATACATTTTGTAACCTCAAAGTGTTTCCTATGGTCATTAGGTTCAAATCACACCATTTTCCAAAGATTTTATCCCCAAAATCATTTTTGAACAATTTTCATAATCTAAACAAGCATACAGATGTTTCTGCAAAAACAAACCATTTAACAGAAAACTTTTACTAAACAAATGGTATGGTTGTCTAGGGCTTGTTCCACTGATTCCATTGATATAAAGTTTGTAAATTTTGGACGTGTGGATCAAAAGTTACAAGGTTTTCAAATCTGCATCTAAATCAGATTTCAAATTCTGTTTTAAATCGATCTGTGCCACGCGGCGTGTTCTGATTCATCCATACCGATTCGGCCGGATCACGTGCTGTAGGCCGTTGGATCTAACTGATATCGCACGGCGCAGGCTCATCCTTATCCCTTCGCTCTCTTTCTATCCTAGCCGTTGGATCCAAATCGCACGGCACCTAGAACATTTGCCAGAGACGAGCGGCGCTGCGGTGGCTACCGGCGGCGCATGCTCGGCATGCGGTGGTGCTGGCGGTACAGGAAGCAAAGGAAGGTGAGGACATGCTCACAGTGATCGCAGGGTGACGCCGAAGCTCAATGTGGAGTCGTCTTGGCAAGGGGCGCACGGGAACAGGAGGAATCGCTCACCGGAGTTGGTTTGGGCAGCGATGCTCTCAGGTCGTCGTCGCTGGCGTCGTTTGGAACCACGCTAAGCCAAAAGAGAGGCACGGTGGCGAGTTGAGGTTGACGAAGCCGACGTTATGAGGCACTCGCGGGCGAACCAGTGGAACGGGGATGTAACACCCTCAGAATCGACCCTATGCAAGTTTCAGCGCTTCCCGCCAAAACCCGCATAGAAACGATTCAAAGGTGCCCAGCAGGCACTTGCGTGCGGGTGGAAAACGAAGTAATACCATTACACAATAGTCCTCGATGGAACCCACAAAACATATATATACAACAGCGACTCAATGAGTCAAGAATACAGATATACAATACAAAGATCCAAATCACCTGGAAAACGATACAGCGTCCGAGTACGGACAAGATGCAAATTGAGCTAAGAGCCCTGAAGAATAACCAATGGCGTCCATAACCCTGCCCAGGCCAAGCCGGAAGGGTAACCCTGCTAACGACGTCGATCTCAAACCTGCTTAAACAAAAGGGGTGCCGACAAAGGGCAAAGGAAAAAAAGAGAGCGGTCAGTACTGAGGCCAGTACACGGCGAGACTAGAATTCAGCGGTCCTCGCCTACATAGGTATGGTGGACTGAAGCGGCAGCGCGACATGCACTAAACAACCTATAGAGACTCGATACAGATAGCGGCTATCAGAGAGGGGTAAGAAAGACCTATTCGGAACCAACCTGATACTACCACCAAACATACCCATCCTGGTATTTCCCCCTCAAGACCAGACGAGGAAGTCAACCGAGGAACTCACACCGTTGGCAGTTTTATTTATTCAGTTATCGTTGCAGCAATTACTAGTCAGGTATAGATAGTCATCCTGATATAATAAGCAGTGGGCACTTTTAGTTAACCATTCCATTGTAGTTGCAACACTTACTAGTCAGATACAATTAGCATGAGATATCCCAAACCCAGCAGTTGTTGGTACTTTTGTTTAGCCATTCCGTTGCAGTGAAGCTGATTACTAGTCATATCGGATACAAGTCAAATTATAACAGTAAACTTTAGTTATAGTTGTCTATGATCGAGAACTGTGCTCCAAGTCGTCCATAACCGCGGACACGGCTTTTCGAAAAGATTTAACCCTGCAGGGGTGCACCAAAGTATCCACACGCACTTCGACCCTTTTTGCCAGATCAGTTAACATACACCCATCGGTATGTCGGCGGGGCCTAAGTCATGACGTTTCCCAGACCCAAAGCAAGTACATGGGGGCCACCCCCACTAAGCTACCCGCAACAAAGTCGGCCGGTCTCCGAGACGGACTCAGGGTTTGCGTCAATGGCTGTAAACGACTGGGAACCCAAAAGTGTGATTGGGCTTGTCGATACCGCGAAAACACTCCGCTTACCTAAACAGTACAGGCGCTCCACGCGCAATCGTAAATAAAGCAGTAAAGCATGGCATAAGTACAGGATAGTAATAAAGCCCCAAACTACTTGTGGCCCCCGGTACAATACTTTGAATTCAGGTAGTAATCGATGGGGGTGCCCACACACCCCACCTGTGGTTAGCGCGCTCGATCTCGGAACAGGTGTCAAGAACTCGGGGTCCTACGGGACACTAGTGAGCGGTTAAGAACCAAAAATTGTCTATTACCCACCGGTGCCTCTGCATTTACCTACTTTCAATTTTAGTTATTAAACAGTAATTAAAGCCATGATCACCTACAACATTAAACATGCGGCAACACTCCAACAACTGTGGTACTTGACGACACGCAACAGCACTTGAGCAAGCGACTACGACGCGCAAGTCCAACTATCTACCAATCAACAGGTAGTAGGATGTGTCCAAGGCAGTATAAGGCTACAAGGGATATCACGGGTACGAAAACTAGAGTACCGCAACATAGATAGCAATAGATCAACAGGAGACAATAAATACTATAAAAGTAAAATAGGTAGAAAGGGGGAGGTGCTCGCCTGAAAACATTGCCGAAGGTTCATCCGAAGATCGGGTCGACACTCACATCAACTCATCGGCCTAGTCCGTGAAGAAGCAAAGCACTAGAAGGAACACCGGATGCACTATTTAATACTACGGCAAAAGATCGGGCATGATGCATGTATGATGTATGACATGGCAAGATGCGATGCAACTAGGCAATATTATCGGAACCGGGGTCCCGGCAAATATTTAGTGGTTCAAGTTGTTTATCTACCCCGCAAATTAAATGTTGTCTTAACATGGCAAAACATATCACCGGTTCGCTACACAGAATTAAATGGAGCCAATATATGACTAGAATAGCCGTCATATAGTTTCCATATGTAATTATTAGATGAATCGACATAATGTCCCCAAACCACATGATGGGATGCAAGCATGAATAATTAAATATGCAGCAGGATATATTATATTATTAAAAATAGAGGTCTCTGATAGGGGTCACACATCGAAAGGCGATCTTGGGGTTCCGAGGGTTCGGGGGGATCGGTCTCAGGGTTCGACGGGAGAACGGCTCGACGAGATCGGTCTCGGACAACAGAAGTCGATCTTGTCGCATCCGAGAAGAAGAACTTGGTTGGCGTCGGGGGCACATTGGATTCACCCTGGTCAGGGTCGATCTGGTCGTCGCGAAGATCTTGTCGGGTCCGTGTCATCGAGTCGGTCTTGGCATTCGGGGTGAAGAACTTGGCGTCCTCGAGGAAGTACTTGGCGTCCTCGAGGAAGTACTTGGCGTATCCGTGTCGATGACCTGGGCGTCCGGGTTCTCGGACATCAGTTCCGGGAAGAAGTACTTGTCGCATCTGTGGCCTTCGGGTCGAAGAATTCGGCATGTCCGGGTTCGGTGTTCGGGTCCGGGTAGAAGAACTTGTCGTTCCGACAGGTTCAGGTTCCGTCTTTGGACTCCGGGATCGGGGCCTTTGGTCCGTGAGGTAGATCTGGGTGTCACTTTTCGATCTTGTTCACCAAGACGGTTTGATGACCTTGCCGGGTGTCGGAGTCGGTGTCGATCATGGTGAGTCCTTGGTTCAATCCTCGCAGGTTGCAACTTGACGCTCATGACAAAGTCCTTCACATACAACATAAGCTCCACGATTGCACTAACCAGACAACATCACCAAACGTTGATCCATTACATCAACACAAACATCGTATACCGCATGGCAACACACGTCCAGCAAGGGGAGAGCACGACACGCGCGAGCAGTTGCAGGGCCGGCTCGGCTCGGCCAAAGGACGCGGGGAAGGCGGCCGGGAGAACGCGAGGAGGGCAGAGATCGGCACCGCCATCGGGCTTGGGCTCCCGCGGCCGCAGGCAGGAGCTCAGGGAGGCGGCGTCCAAGGCGGTGGCAAGCGCGACTCCGGCGGTGGCCGGAGGACGGGGTGGAGGCGCTGGACGGTGAGGAGAGCGAGGCCCAGGGGGTCCAGGGCGACGCCGGGGGTGGAAGGGCGCAGAGGGTCGCCGGTCGCAGGCGGCGGATGGGGCTTCCGGCGGCGGGGTCGGCGTGGCTGGGGACGTGCAGGCCTCGGGGCGGCGGTGCCGGTGAGCGCTGGCGGCGGTGGAGATCGAGAAGGAGGGAACGACCACGCGCGGGTGGCGGTGGGCGTAGAGGCGGTTGGGCGATGGAGGGGGCTCGGGCCGGGGATCCGAGGAGGCGGCCGGCGAGCAGAGAGAGGCTGGGCGGCGGATGCGCTGGCGGCGGAGGCAGGGTCGCGCGCAGGGAGGGGCTCCGGTGAGGTCGGGCAGACCGAGGAGGAGGACAGGGGCTGCGGGGCCGACGCGGCTCGCTGCGGGGCGCGGGTGCGGCTGCAGACTCGCCGCGCGACGGTTGCTGTTGACGCCGCGGGCTCGAGCCGGTGGTCGCGGGCGACGGGGCCGGTGGTGGCTTGGGAACCGTGAGGGAGGCGGGGGCCCCTAGCGGCGATGGGGATCGACGAGCGAGGGGGAAAAGGGGTCACGAGCGAGAGGGTCGGGGAAGGAATCGGGGCTCACGAGGGAGGCGTGCCTGGGGGCGGCCGTGGGAGGACGTGCAGGGGCGGTGGGCCACGGGAGAGAGGCTGGAGGGGTGGGGCCAGGCTGTCGGTGGGCGCGGGGTAGGAGAGGAGTGGGTCAGCTGTGTGGTGTTGGGGCAGGTGGTTGAGGGTGTGGAGAAGAGGTGGGGCTAGGAGGCTGAGGTGGCGGCTGGGATGGGGAGAGGGAGTGGTGAGGTGGAGGATGATGATTGGGTGGAGAGAGGGCCAGGCTGATGTGGCGCAAAGGGATAGGTTGGGGTGAGGTGGAGGGGCCTGGGTAGATTAGGATAGGGTAGGAAAAGGTTTAGATAGTTTTGACTAGGGTTTGGAGGTGGCCGGTCAGGCTTTCGGGCCTGGCTGGCTGCCTCCTAAAAATAATTTAAAATTTTATTTATTTAAAACGGGGCTTTTGCAAACCGTGGGTAGACAAAACAAAATATTCCGGAGACCCAGGTTTTGTGTTTGAATAAAGACGGGGCGTCTAGAAAACAAAAACAGATTTTTCAAAAATAGTTTTTAAACAAACCATGCAAGATGATGACGATGCTCAAATGCAAGGTGGCATGATGACATGAGCATGAGGTCATGATGATGCAATGCACAAAAACAACGCGATTTTCTAGTAGTGATTTTGCGGGGCGCCACAATTCGACACCACTAACAATGGATCTCGCCCTCGAGATCCGCCTCATGGTACCGGGAAGAAGGGCGGCGATCTGAATCTTCTCGCATCGTGTAGATCCTCGCGACACCACTAACAAGAGGTCGTTGTCCGCGATCGTCGAGAGAACACTCCGGGAACAAAAGGTCGAAGGTGGAGGTATCAACAAATAAAGCCACCTCTAGCTTCGATAGAAAGAAGGAACCGATGCATTCTCCTCCACTTCAATGTACAAAAGCGAATAGAAGGGGTAGTCGTCATGGGGGCCAATCCACACCCAAACTATTACTCCGCACAATCAGTAGAAAAACGTGCAACCATTCTCGGAATCAGACTAAAGATCTCGACAAACGAGATTCGGAAACAAGAAGTGAGGCACACTCTACATCGGATCTGGCGTAGATGATGCCGTCACGTCAGAAAACACCGGAAGGCACGAGAAGGAACAAAGAGAAGTCCACCAGACGAAGGATTCCTCGGATAACATGAAGACCAGATGTAGCAACACCGTTATCAAAGGAGGAAGCGAAACCCTGAAGGTACGATGGAACCCAGCCACGAGAAATCCTGGACTCGAAGAGAGAGAAGAGGGCGGATTCAAAACACGCAGAGGTGAGAGGAGAGCAGCAGAGGGGTAAGGAGTAAAATCAGACCTAATCAGAACTATCCAACCGATTTTGCAAAAATAGTTTTGACACTCTACTTCGGCCGTTAGCTAGGTTATCCTACAGGCTGGACTTGTGGGGTATCGCAACTGCTGAGCTCTGATACCACTCTGTAACACCCTCAGAATCGACCCTATGCAAGTTTCAGCGCTTCCCGCCAAAACCCGCATAGAAACGATTCAAAGGTGCCCACCAGGCACTTGCGTGCGGGTGGAAAACGAAGTAATACCATTACACAATAGTCCTCGATGGAACCCACAAAACATATATATACAACAGCGACTCAATGAGTCAAGAATACAGATATACAATACAAAGATCCAAATCACCTGGAAAACGATACAGCGTCCGAGTACGGACAAGATGCAAATTGAGCTAAGAGCCCTGAAGAATAACCAATGGCATCCATAACCCTGCCCAGGCCAAGCCGGAAGGGTAACCCTGCTAAAGACGTCGATCTCAAACCTGCTTAAACAAAAGGGGTGCCGACAAAGGGCAAAGGAAAAAAAAAGCGGTCAGTACTGAGGCCAGTACACGGCGAGACTAGAATTCGGCGGTCCTCGCCTACATAGGTATGGTGGACTGAAGCGGCAGCGCGACATGCACTAAACAACCTATAGAGACTCGATACAGATAACGGCTATCAGAGAGGGGTAAGAAATACCTATTCGGAACCAACCTCATACTACCACCAAACATACCCATCCTGGTATTTCCCCCTCGAGACCAGACGAGGAAGTCAACCGAGGAACTCACATCATTGGCAGTTTTATTTATTCAGTTATTGTTGCAGCAATTACTAGTCAGGTATAGATAGTCATCCTGATATAATAAGCAGTGGGCACTTTTAGTTAACCATTCCATTGTAGTTGCAACACTTACTAGTCAGATACAATTAGCATGAGATATCCCAAACCCAGCAGTTGTTGGTACTTTTGTTTAGCCATTCCGTTGCAGTGAAGCTGATTACTAGTCATATCGGATACAAGTCAAATTATAACAGTAAAATTTAGTTATAGTTGTCTATGATCAAGAACTGTGCTCCAAGTCGTCCATAACCGCGGACACGGCTTTTCGAAAAGATTTAACCCTGCAGGGGTGCACCAAAGTATCCACACGCACTTCGACCCTTTTTGCCAGATCAGTTAACATACACCCATCGGTATGTCGGCGGGGCCTAAGTCATGACGTTTCCCAGACCCAAAGCAAGTACATGGGGGCCACCCCACTAAGCTACCCGCAACAAAGTCGGCCGGTGTCCGAGACGGACTCAGGGTTTGCGGCAATGGCTGTAAACGACTGGGAACCCGAAAGTGTGACTGGGCTTGTCGATACCGCGAAAACACTCCGCTTACCTAAATAGTACAGGCGCTCCACGCGCAATCGTAAACAAAGAAGTAAAGCATGGCATAAGTACAGGATAGTAATAAAGCCCCAAACTACTTGTGGCCCCCGGTACAATACTTTGAATTCAGGTACTAATCGATGGGGGTGTCCACACACCCCACCTGTGGTTAGCGCGCTCGATCTCGGAACAGGTGTCAAGAACTCGGGGTCCTACGGGACACCAGTGAGCGGTTAAGAACCAAAAATTGTCTATTACCCACCGGTGCCTCTGCATTTACCTACTTTCAATTTTAGTTATTAAACAGTAATTAAAGCCATGATCACCTACAACATTAAACATGCGGCAACACTCCAACAACTATGGTACTTGACGACACGCAACAGCACTTGAGCAAGCGACTACGACGCGCAAGTCCAACTATCTACCAATCAATAGGTAGTAGGATGTGTCCAAGGCAGTATAAGGCTGCAAGGGATATCACGGGTACGAAAACTAGAGCACCGCAACACAGATACCAATAGATCAACAGGAGGGAATAAATACTATAAAAGTAAGATAGGTAGACAGGGGGAGGTGCTCGCCTGAAAACATTGCCGAAGGTTCATCCGAAGATCGGGTCGACACTCGCATCAACTCATCGGCCTAGTCCGTGAAGAAGCAAAGCACTAGAAGGAACACCGGATGCACTATTTAATACTACGACAAAAGATCGGTCATGATGCATGTATGCTGTATGACATGGCAAGATGCGATGCAACTAGGCAATATTATCGGAACCAGGGTCCCGACAAATATTTAGTGGTTCAAGTTTTTTATCTACCCCGCAAATTAAATGTTGTCTTAACATGGCAAAACATATCACCGGTTCGCTACACAGAATTAAATGGAGCCAATATATGACTAGAATAGCCGTCATATAGTTTCCATATGTAATTATTAGATGAATCGACATAATGTCCCCAAACCACATGATGAGATGCAAGCATGAATAATTAAATATGCAGCAGGATATATTATATTATAAAAAATAGAGGTCTCGGATAGGGGTCACACATCGAAAGGCGATCTTGGGGTTCCGAGGGTTCGGGGGGGTCGGTCTCAGGGTTCGACGGGAGAACGGCTCGACGAGATCGGTCTCGGACAACGGAAGTCGATCTTGTCGCATTCGAGAAGAAGAACTTGGTTGGCGTCGGGGGCACATCGGATTCGCCCTGGTCAGGGTCGATCTGGTCGTCGCGAAGATCTTGTCGGGTCCGTGTCATCGAGTCGGTCTTGGCATTCGGGGTGAAGAACTTGGCGTCCTCGAGGAAGTACTTGGCGTATCCGTGTCGATGACCTGGGCGTCCGGGTTCTCGGATATCAGTTCCGGGAAGAAGTACTTGTCGCATCTGTGGCCTTCGGGTCGAAGAATTCGGCATGTCCGGGTTCGGTCTTCGGGTCCGGCTAGAAGAACTTGTCGTTCTGACAGGTTCAGGTTCCGTCTTTGGACTCCGGGATCGGGGCCTTTGGTCCGTGAGGTAGATCTGGGTGTCACTTGTCGATCTTGTTCACCAAGACGGTTTGATGACCTTGCCGGGTGTCGGAGTCGGTGTCGATCATGGTGAGTCCTTGGTTCAATCCTCGCAGGTTGCAACTTGACGCTCATGACAAAGTCCTTCACATACAACATAAGCTCCACGATTGCACTAACCAGACAACATCACCAAACGTTGATCCATTACATCAACACAAACATCGTATACCGCATGGCAACACACATCCAGTAAGGGGAGAGGGCGACACGCGCGAGCAGTTGCAGGGCCGACGCGGCTCGGCCGGAGGACGCGGGGAAGGCGGCCGGGAGAACGTGAGGAGGGCAGAGGTCGGCGCCGCCATCGGGCTTGGGCTCCCGCGGCCGCAGGCAGGAGCTCGGGGAGGCGGCGTCCAAGGCGGTGGCGAGCGCGACTCCGGCGGCGGCCGGAGGACGGGGTGGAGGCGCGGGACGGTGAGGAGAGCGAGGCCCAGGGGGTCCAGGGCGACGCCGGGGGTGGAAGGGCGCAGAGGGTCGCCGGTCGCAGGCGGAGGATGGGGCTTCCGGCGGCGGGGTCGGCGTGGCCGGGGACGTGCAGGCCTCGGGGCGGCGGTGCCGGTGAGCGCTGGCGGCGGTGGAGATCCAGAAGGAGGGAACGACCACGCCCGGGCGGCGGTGGGCGTAGAGGCGGTTGGGCGATGGAGGGGGCGCGGGCCGGGGATCCGAGGAGGCGGCCGGCGAGCAGAGAGAGGCCGGGCGGCGGATGCGCTGGCGGCGGAGGCAGGGTCGCGCGTAGGGAGGGGCTCCGGTGAGGTCGGGCAGACCGAGGAGGAGGACGGGGGCTGCGGGGCCGACGCAGCTCGCTGCGGGGCGCAGGTGCGGCTGCAAACTCGTCGCGCGACGGTTGCTGTTGACGCCGCGGGCTCGAGCCGGTGGTCGCGGGAGACGGGGCCGGCGGTGGCTTGGGAACCGCGAGGGAGGCGGGGGCCCCTAGCGGCGACGGGGATCGACGAGCGAGGAGGAGAAGGGGTCACGAGCGAGAGGGTCAGGGAAGGAATCGGGGCTCTCGGGGGAGGCGTGCCTAGGGGCGGGCGTGGGAGGACGTGCAGGGGCGGTGGGCCACGGGAGAGAGGCTGGCGGGGTGGGGCTAGGCTGTCGGTGGGCGCGGGGTAGGAGAGGAGTGGGTCAGCTGTGTGGTGTTGGGGCAGGTGGTTGAGGGTGTGGAGAAGAGGTGGGGCCAGGAGGCTAAGGTGGCGGCTGGGATGGCGAGAGGGAGTGGTGAGGTGGAGGATGATGATTGGGTGGAGAGAGGGCCAGGCTGATGTGGCGCAAAGGGATAGGTTGGGGTGAGGTGGAGGGGGCTGGATAGATTAGGATAGGGTAGGAAAAGGTTTAGATAGTTTTGACTAGGGTTTGGAGGTGGCCGGTCAGGCTTTCGGGCCTGGCTGGCTGCCTCCTAAAAATAATTTAAAATTTTATTTATTTAAAACGGGGCTTTTGCAAACCGTGGGTAGACAAAACATAATATTCCGGAGACCCAGGTTTTGTGTTTGAATAAAGACGGGGCGTCTAGAAAACAAAAACAGATTTTTCGAAAATAGTTTTTAAACAAACCATGCAAGATGATGACGATGCTCAAATGCAAGGTGGCATGATGACATGAGCATGAGGTCATGATGATGCAATGCACAAAAACAACGCGATTTTCTAGTAGTGATTTTGCGGGGCGCCACAGGGGAGATGCGCCAGGAGGTGAGGAGCAAGTTCGTGTTCAGTGGGAGGCGAGAGGCGGCGAGGTGTGGCCCGAATTGGAGCAAAGGCTCTTCGGAGACCGCGGTGGTGCGAGCAACAATGGGAGCGGCCTGGGGGCAGAGAGTGGGTGGTTCCTGGGGGCAAACGGAGAGGAGGAGCAGGGGTTTAAGTGTGCGTGATCGGGGCGGGGTTTACTCCAGCATTTAGAGCGAATTTAACGGATTGATTTCTGGCCAGAAACGGCAGCGAGGAGAGGGGCGAGGTCATCGGCGGGTGAAGACGATCGATACATGGCGGTGGGGTCTATCTGGCAGTGAGGGAGAGAGAGGGGAATGGGTCCACTTGTCATTGGCTTAGTGGGTTTCTTTCGCGGTAAGGAAAACATTTCGGGGGCGACGGAATAGGTGGGCTGGACTGGGCTGCCGGGCCTGGTGAGTTGGGTCGAGTCCAATTCTATTTTTTTCCTATTCTGAACATTTTTCTTTTTCTAATTCTTTTTCTGTTTTGAAATTCAAACAAACAAATCAAACATTCAAATAATTCAAACATTCACCACACTTGTAATGAGTTTTGGTTCTGTTTAACAAAATAAACAAAAGTCCAAAATAAAATAATAATTTTAATCTTTTTAGGATCTATTTAATAATTAAATAAAATAGACCTTAATTAATAATTCAAATAGGTTTTGATTTATTTAATAAAATATCCATTTGAAATCTAAATATTATCAAAACCAAATCAGTAGGTTTTATTTGAAAATAGAAGATATTTGGAAAACTTGTTTAAAATAAAATAACATTTTATTTTAGGGTCCAATAATAATTAAATGAATAAACCTTATTCATTTAATTCAAATAGGATTTGTTTTATTCAAATCTTTATTTAGAAATCTAAAATAAAACCAAAAACACTTCAGTAGGTTTTAATTGAGAATATAAAATACTTGGAAAACTTATTTAAAATAAATAAATAAGTTTTAGTGTTTATTTAAAATGGGAAAAGCCTTTACTTAAATAAAATTGGATATTAAATCCTTATTATTTTATTTAAACAAACCTTTACTATTTTCATCAAAACAAAACATTTTATTTCAAAAACTTGGCCAAGGTTTAATTTGGCTCTATAAAATAATCTTTATTTATAAATCCACCTTTTCTTTTGAAAACCAAATCCTTTTTATTAAAAGATCCAAAATAGTAATTTTAAATATTTTGAAGTTTATTGTTTATTTATCTTTTTAAATCCCTTTAGGATTTTATTTGATCCAAATAGGTTTTGAAAGTTTCCAATTGGTTTCAAAAGTTTCTTCTCACCCTGAAAATCAACAAAGTTTTATTTTATTCATTTATTTTTCACATTACAAGATTTGGAAAATCTTGGGATGTGACACTCAGCCAGATGGACAGTTGGTGGTAGGGTTGATAGGATGGAACGCATCCATGTTAGTATGAGGGAATGCTTCTGAAAAGTCTCGTCTCGATGCATGTCGAGTCTTGTGGGGAAAGTGCACCACCTCTTGAGAGGATAAAACCTAAGTACTTAGTCATGTCCCCGGTAACGGGCATTTTGAGCAACAAATACATTGAAATGATCAAGGATATCCTCATCCCAATTTCTCTAAGTTAAAACTTGTGGTTGAACAAGGGTAGAGGTTCACCAATTTCTATTGGTGGTTCCTTGGTTTTTTTCAAGCAAAAACTTAGTGTTTTCAAACTAATAAGACAAACCCTATTTTTGAGCAAAGCCAGACTGAACTACACTTTGCCAAATTCATATAGTTATTAGATGTTATTATACTACTATGGTATCGCTTTCCAATACAATTCCAAATGTATTGACCCTCTATGGTTGTAACTTATTATGTTGCAAGTTACTCTGATGGTGACTAGGTTATGAGTCTACACTCAACATGTTTGCCTGTGGCACATGAAGATGAAGACTTTATTTATTTCCTATGTAATAAGAACTCTATGTGTTAGCCTTCGGCTAATGAGTTGTAAGAACTATTTGTACTCCTCGAATTATGATGTAATAATGACCTTTGTATCTATGTACTGCATCTTAAATTGTGGATGCTAGCATTTCGATCCAGGGACTAGCATTGCAATCACATGGGCCTTTACCTTAAAGGGTGAGGTCTTACACAAGTTCTTGTCATTGTAAGTATGTGTGTATCATAGAGAAAAGCCAACGAGGTACCCCTTGCCCCATGACACAGGAGCTATCCCATTTCAAAATGACAAGGCAACACACAGTGAGCATCTCAGCAATCCCTTTTTTTTCTATTCGCATAGTTTCTTATTGAGGATGCTTCATATAATGCCACTATGGTTTTGCTGCAAGTTTCCACTATGATTAGGCATGGCTTAGGCTGTCCGCCCAAGCGTTTCTCTAACACATATACAAACTCCATGGACCAGCAAGCTCCCAGCTCATTTCACACCGACGACATCCATAAACAAAAGAACATGATATCAACTAAATAAATAAGTGCAATGTTGAAAGCGTGCCCCATGAAAGCATGGTTTTGCTAACTCCCAACTTACAATTTGCAGCATATAATCAGCATAAGATAGTCATAATGGTTCAGGTTTATTAAGTGCAAGAAATAAAATGTGCCTTCAAGTTCGTGAGAGCTTTAATCACTAACTTTCACATAACAAAAATTTAATTTGGAAGATAGATAAAAACATGAATATACTTGGAATGTTGCAACACACCATGCATAGGAATTTATAGTGGACTCTTTGGAATAACTTGGTTTATTGGGAGTTGGATGCACGAGTAGAGCTCATACTCAGTACAGGTGGAGGCTAGCAAAAGACTGGGAGCGACCAACTTAGAGAGCAATAATGGCCATAATCATGCATAACGACAAAACATTATTAATCAAAGCATAAAGTGATATTGCAAGTCAAAAAATAAATGATCATAGAGGCTTGAGGTGACTGGTTTATAGTCATAACATGGTGTAATCATGTGCCAAGTTAACCCAAATAAAGCATTAAAGGAGAATACCACAATATTATGTTTCTGTCTGGTAAAAACAACACAAGATTCTTTCAATGGCACATTAAGAACTCTCAGTCATTTGTGACAAGTCATGCTACAACAATAACTATTAATCATATAATAAAAATAATATCTAACATGACATCCTAAAGTCTAAGCCACAGTCTAAACAAGCTTCCTTTTGCACCACTATAAGCATGAAATATTTTACTCTTCTCCAACACCAATCAACTTATTTAAAACTACTCCCAAAGATAATAATCAACAAAGACCAGCATTCTAAACACACCTAACTAAAAAAGAGAACTAAAATTTTTTGAACAAAATAAGGGTGAAAACAAAAGCTAAACGCAGTACTAGCAAAACAGAACACTCGCAGAACAATAAGAGTGCAAACTAGAGTGTTCTAAACAATGAAAACGGAGTGTGTCTCTCTCCAAAACAAACATGCTAGGATCCCACAATATAGTACAGAAAACAAAACAAAAGAAAACTGAAAAAAATAAAGACACTCCAAGAATAACACATAGTATATGAAGCAATAAAAATAGTGTCTTGAAAGATGACCTGATATTTTTGTCGATGAAGTAGGGGGTGCCTTGGGCATCCCCAAGATTTGACGCTTGTACTTCTTGGATATTTCTTGGGGTAACTTGGGCATCCCCAGGCTTGAGTTTTTGTCCATCCTTCATCTCATCACATCATTCTCCTTTCCCTACACTTGAAAACTTCCTTCATACAAAACTTCACACAATTCTCATTAGCAACATTAGCGTATGCAAGATAGTAGATCCACTTTTAGTTCAGTTACAACTCGAGTACAACATCCATTAAAACATTAGCTACTGTAGCAACTTCTTTTAAAATCTCTTCCGATCAAAAGAACTCAAAAAGAAAGAGATCAAGAGGCAAATGCAAATAGTGGCAGAAATCTATCAAAACAGAACAGCAGGTAAAGTTAGATTTTTTAGAAAATCTTTTGTTTCTCAAATCAAAAAGTGAAAAACTAACAGTTTGATAATAACCTGGGTATGCGCAAAAAAAATTGCAGATCCATACGATGTTCTGGGATTTTTCATGATTTTTATAGCGAAGCATAGAAATCTGTTTTGGGACAGCAACTTCCCCAAATCTTACCTTCTTCCTATTAGAGGCTAATCTTGGCACAAAAACGAAATAGAAAGGATAAGGAGAGGTTGCTACAGAGGTAACAACTTCCAAGACTCAAATAAACAAAAATAAACTGAAAGCAAAAATTTAATGGGTTGTCTCGCAAAAGCTCTTTCTTTAGAGCCATTAAGATAGGCATGGTAATTTCTATGACGCTCTCATATGTATAAATTGAACATATAAGAATGAATCAAGAAGAAAATATCCAACACATTTAATTCTAACCCACTTCCTATCCAAAGGAATTTTGTAAGAAAACAAATTATTGAAACAAGAGGCTACTAGCATAGGAAGGCAAAACAAGTGCAACATCAAAACTTTCAACATAAAGAGGGGAACTTAATATTATTGAGATGCATAAAACCATGTTTCCCTCTCTCATAATAACTTTTAGTGGCATCATGAATAAAATTAAAAATATAACTATCACATAAAACATTCTTATCATGAGCCAGATGCATAAAATAATTATTACTCTCCATATAAGCATAGTCATTCTTATTAATCATAGTGGGAGCAAATTCAACAAAATAGCTATCATTATTATTCTCATCACCATAGTCATTAAATATAGGAGGCATATTGTAATCATAATTAATTTTCTCCTCAATAGTAGGTGGACTGAAAATATCATATTCATCATTGTAATCATCATACATTGGAGGTATAGTATCATCATAAGCAATAGAATAGCTATCTTCCAAAGTGTGTTCATTTGTAAACATATCATCATTGGAAGGAACATGGATAGTACTAATAGTACAAAAAATATTAATATCATCATTTTAAGAATTGGTACCCAAGAGATTCTCAATATCAAAAGTAGTGTGCTTTTCCCAATCATGATCACTACTATAGGTAACAGGCATAGGAACATCATCGAGTTCAGACTCATCAGCAAAAACTATAATAGGAGCAACATGCTTAGGGGAAGATACCATTTCCTCTCTCCTTTTACTCCTCCTCCTCCTCCTCTTCTTCTTCTTCTTCTTCACCTCTTTAAGAGCGAGAGGCTTGAAAGTAAGCTTCTGCACATACCCTAGTTTATTGTCAGAAACGATAGAACAAACTTTGGAGGATTCCTCCTTTTCATTAATAAGAACAAGACACATATTGGTCCTATCATATTTTGGTAAAGTCTCATCTTTTACAACATTTTATATGTAAGTATTTGCATGGAAATTAACAACACAATACAGATGACAACAATGCAGGATGCTATTCATATCAAAAGCACTCATATCTACCAAAGAAGTTTTTCTTGATAGCTCTTCACACCCCAAAAATTATGTAAGTTCATCATGTTGATTAGGAGTGATCATGTCATCACAATACAAAATTACAGTACTCATTGGATTAGAAAGGCTTTTATCATAGCTTGAGCACCTGAAAATTTAAATGACCCACTTTATAGCAAAGTTCACAAATAAAAGGATAGAGGGCACACACTTTTTCACCAAGATCATTTAGAGCCCTGTCCCACATTCTAGTTTATTCATTCCTGTGATGGATACAATATTCTTCTTTGATTTGATTCTTTTCACAAGTTCTAAGTGCTCCGCAAAAATTAACATGCTTATAAGAAATAGTACTTTCAGAAGTTTGAGCATGTTTATTGCAATCATTAATAACAATTTCATTTTTCATGCAGGTGTATTTAAAAGGTTCATGAGACATGTCCCAATTTTCGTTAGGAACATTAATATGAGAAGCAAAGGCTATATAGTAATCAACAATAATTTGAGGATCAAGACCATATTTAGCACTAAGCTCTTGAAAATCAGCAGTTTCAGCGAAAGACTTAATGAAATCATACTCATAGTTTATACTTGATTTTTTACCTTTATCACAGTCCCAATCTTCGGTATTTCTTTGAATTGTTTCAATCAAATCCCACTTGGCTCCAACCTCCTTACTTGTGAAAGATCCCTCTAAACAAGCATCTAGATAGTCCTCGTAATGTCCTGAAAGTATTGCATAAAAATTATTAATAACAATATTACTAGGGAGATCATGCATGGGACACTTCTTGGGCAATACTTTCTCCATCATGAGGATGAAAATTATAAATATAATTCCTATCTTTACAAATCTCACTAGGAGGATAGAATTTAGAATAAAAGAGAGGTACAGTTTCCTCCCAGCCAATAGATCGGCCATTCTTCAGCATCTTATACCATTCTGCAGCTCTGCCCTTTAGTGATTAAGAGAGTAGCTTCCTCTTAACTTGGTCCATTGAAATGCCTGTACACTTGAACAACTCGCATAATTCATGTATAAAGATCACTAGGATGGACATTTCCATCTCCAAAATAGAAGTTATTAAAAACATGTTCAACAATTTTCATAGGTATTTTAAAAGGGATACTTTCAGTATGCGGATCGCAAGCATCATTAGAATTATCACATATGGGAGATAAAGTATCATCAGAGCAAATTTTCTCCTCTAAAGATGGGGAACTAAAAAGATCATAAAAACTAGATTCCCCAAGCTTAGAATTTTCCATAGCATTAGCAATAATGGTGTTCAAAGAATTCATATTAATAACATTGCTATTAGCATGCAAATAAAGTTCCATAGGTTTTTTAATTTTCTCTTCAAATACTTCATGTCCTAACTCAAGATAAATACTATAAATCTCTCTAATTTTGTTGTTGTTTTCCATTAAGCCTAACTAGTGAAAATAAAAACAAGAAACAAAAAGATATAATTGTAGAATCTAAAGGAAATAACTTCGAGCACTCACACACCATCAACAGTACTAGAAGATAGCTTAGTAGACAGAGTATGTGAGTACCTTTACCTTACCTCCCTGCCAACGGAGCCAGAAAAGGGCTTGATGTCGAGGCATTCTCCTATTCTTGTAGATAGTGTTGGGCCTCCAAGTGAAGATATTTCTAGAACAGCAGCAAGTTTCCCTTAAGTGAATCACCCAAGGTTTATCGGACTCAGGGAGGTAGAGGTCAAAGATATCCCTCTCAAGCAACCCTGCAATTAAGATAAAATAAGTGTCTTGTGTTCCCAACACACCCAATACACTTGTCAAGTGTATAGGTGCACTAGTTCGGAGAAGAGATAGTGAAATACAAGTAATATGGATGATTATAAGTGGTAATTGCAATCTGAAATAAAAATGGCTGAAAGCAAACATGTAGCAGAATTGGTTGTAAATGGTGTTTCAATGCTTAGAAATAAGGACCAAGGATCATACTTTCACTAGTGGACACTCTCAACAATGATATCATAATTGAACACATAAATATATTTTCTTCACTATGCTACACCAAACTATACTTTGGTTGGATAACTAACACCAATTCATTGCGTAGGGCTATAAAATCACTCCTTAAAGTTCACATTCCCTAATCTAGATAGCCCCACACTATAACCTTGAGCGCACTAGATGGTTACAGACAAACACCACAATTTCATAGAGACATCCAACTCAAATTATAACTCATGATAAGTATTACTGTAATCCTTAGCCTAAGAGCCACACACAATGCGCACACTGTGTAGAGGTCCCAACATTTAATAAGGTAGAGATCCTTCATAGTGTCCTTTGTTTCCACACTTGAGACATGTGACAAGGCTGAGATCCTTCATAGGCTTGTTTATCTTGTGCTTCATCTTTTCTGGACAATTGATTGCATAATGTCCTGGTTATTTGCAATTGAAACACATCACTTGGCTGATATCTTTCTTCTCCTTTGGTATCATTGCCTCTTGTTTGTTTCTTTGGTTCTTCTTCTTTTTTGGGCATTCATTGGCATAGTGTCCCATCTCTTTGCAAGTGTAACATTGCTCTTGGGTAATATCCTTCTTGCTAGGGTTGGGGCATTTCTTCTTATTCTTCTTGGGTCTCTCCAAAGCTAGGAGTTCTTCTAGTTCATGCTCTTCATATTTCACCACAAAGGTGGGAAATCTTTCTCTCTTCTTGGGGCAGTTACTAGAGATATGACCTTCTTCTCCACAAGAGTAGCAACACTTTGTGGTCACTTTACATTTGGCCTTATGATGCATAGTTTTGACTTTGTCTTCATCCTTCTTGGTAGAAGGTGTTCCTTCATGAGGGTTTACAAACTGTTGTTGCACTCCACCTTGTTTCCTTTGTTGAACTATGGAATAGATGGGGCATTGGATAGGGACACGATTATTTCCTTCACATAGGAAACAAGTAGCTTGAGATGTGGGGCATTGGTCAGTTGGATGTTTCTCTTCACAATTGGGGCATTGATCTTCATGCTCCTTCGAAATGTGATCCTTGTCTCCACAAATATTGCAAGCTTGAGTTCCTTCTAAAATATCATCCTTGAAATCCTTGTTGTCATGAACTTCTTGGGAAGAGTTGTCTCCCATGTTGATCATTAGAGTGGCCATTCCTTGCAACAATTGGGATTGAATTTCCAAAAACTTTTGCATGGTTGGGTCTAACCCATTGTTGTTGGCTAAAAACTAAGTTTTCACTTGGTTCAACTAGGTTTGGTTTACTAGTAGTTGTTCTCTCATGTTGACCTCTTGGTTGTTGTTGTCACCATTCTTGATATTGGAGTTTCTTGGAGTAGTCATCTGTTTGGGTTGGATTGGGATTAGAATAGGCAAAAGATTTCTAAGGAAATAGTTCTAATCACACACATCACAATTCACACAAGCAATGTGCAAGCAATTACAAACAACATTCCACTCAAACAACAAAGTTCAAGCACATTTTTAGGCAACAAAATATTTTTGCTACACCACATAAGTTGGTGTGTTTGGTTTGATCTAAATATGGTAGTCCAACTATATGGTTCACTTGAGACTATTCCATCCTTCTTAGTTGATTCTTCTTGAATGAGATCATGGTTTCCTTGGGAAAATTCTTGTGTCTTAGTCACAAAACTTCAAAGGTGATGATGGTTCCTTCTAAGTTGTGTTTCCTTGGTCTTCAAGTCTTGAGCAATATTTCTTGTCTCACTTTTAGTCTTTAGTGATATCCAAGTTTAAGTCCTTGATGAAACTACAGTTGAAGTCATTAGTGATGTTGAAGTTGAAGCCATTTGAGTTGATGAAGTCCTTTGCACATGGTGAAGTCTTTGCTCATGATGGAGGCTTTTATCCATCAAGTTGAAATAGAAGAGATGTAGAGTCAAAACCAAAAATGGTTGAGGAAAGAGTTTACAAGATTGTCTGGAAATAAATTTTGGAACAAAACAACTCCTATTTTCTAAAGGGTTTTGTCCAATCCTAGGGTTACAAATCCTACTGGCAACACAATGCTCTGATACCATCTGTAGAGGTCCCAACCTTTAATAAGGTAGAGATCCCTATGTTTACAATGCTAGTCCCTGGATCAATAGCTAGCATCCATAGTTAAGATGTAATATCAAGAAACAAAGGTCATAATACAACTTTATAACCAGGAATAAAATAATTCATTACATTTTACATAGCTCATTTGGCTATCTCATTACAATGCAGTAGAATATAACAATATCATGGGGTCCTTCATCTTCAAAGTGCCACAGGCAGTCATGTTGGTTGTAGACTTGTAATCCTAATCAATAAACTTCTCTAACATCAAACAACCTTCAACATAATAAGTTACAGCCACAAGGGTAAATACATTTGAATTGTATTGGCAAGTGATACTATGGTAGTATAGTGGAGACTAACAACTATATGCATTTTGGCTAAGTGGAGCTTAGGCTTGCTTTGCTCAAAATAGATTTTCCTTATCATTTGAAAACACTAAGTTTTTGCTTGACAAAAACACCCAAGGCATCTCCCAATAGAAATTGGTGATCCTTTAACCCTTGTTCAACCACAAGTTTTTAACTTAGAAATTGGGATGAGGAGATTCTTGATAGTTTCCATGTCTTGATGCTCAAATTGTCCTTTACCAGGGACATGGCTAAGTACTTAGATTTTTCACTCTGCAGAGGTGGTGCACTTTCCCCCACAAGACTTGGTTTCACCAAGACAAGATCTTTTAGAAGCCTTCCCTTACACCAGAATGGACGCGCTCCAACCTATCAAACCCCTACCACCAACTGTCCATTTGGCTAAGTTATTGCAACCTATTGTAGGGGTTCGTAGCATGGAAAACAAAAAATTTCTACCGCATGAACACACAACCAAGATCTAATCTATGATCAAGCCAAGATCTATCTACTAGATTGTAGCAACGAGTCAATAGAATACTAACCCTCTAAGATCCAAAGCGGTTAACGAGAGCAGATTCTCGTGGGTGATGTAGTCGTACTCTTTCCGATCTCAAGATCATATAGACGATCCTTCCGGCGCTGCGTTCCGGCAGCGCTCCCGCAGTCGGTCACACGTTTGGTACTCGATGAAGACCTTCCTCTCCCTTGTTCCAGCAGGCAGCGGAGGTTGTAGCACTCTCCTCGCGATTCCGGCAGCACGACGGCGTGGTACCGGAAGTAGAGGGGAGATCTCGCAGGGCTTCGCCTTAAGCCGGAGCGAGTATGGTGGACTATGAGAGAGCCCTCGATGATCTAGGGTTTTAGACATGCCGAGGAAGAGGTGCTAGGGCCGGCGGCTAGGGCTTGGAGGTGCCCAAGTCGGCGGCTAGGGGAGAAACCCTAGGGAGCGGTGGCTATGGCGGGCGGCGGCTTCTAGGGTTTAGAGGTGGGGATCTTGTGTGCTAGGAGGGGAGCCCTGCCCCTCCTCTTATAGGAGGGAGGCGCCAACCAAGGGGAGGGGAATCCCTCCCCAACTCGGATCCCATGTGGGCCGGCGGTGGAGGAGGGACTCCTCCCCAACTCGGTTTCCACCTCCCTCTCCACTTCCCAAAAATAGCCGTTTGACTTTCAAATTGGCGTTTGACTTTTCAAACAAGGGTTTGATTAAACCCTCTATTTTGTTCAGAGATGACACTTAGTACATGATGCAATCATACCAACTTGATATAACACATTCATGTACCCTTCCCCTTCGGAGTGCCGGACATTCCGGAACCTTCTAGAACATTCCCGATGAAAAACACCGGAACCATTCTCCAACCCCGAAACAGGACTTTCCTTATATGAATCTTATTCTCCGGAACTCCTCGTGATATCCCGGATCCCATCCGAGACTCCGAACAACATTCGGTCTCTTACTCATCATTCCATAACTACTCAACAACATCGAATCCTTAAGTGTGTCTCCCTACGGTTTGTGAATTATGCAGACATGATCGAGACACTTCTCCGATCAATAACCAATAGAGGAATCTGGAAATTCATATGGCTCCCACATATTTCTACGATTACTTTGCGATCGAATGAACCACTTACATACGATACCAATTTCCCTTTGTCTCACGATATTTTACTTATCCGAGGTTTTGATCATCGGTATCTCTGCATACCTAGTTCAACCTCGTTACCGATAAGTACTCTTTTCTCGTTCCCGTGATATGTGATCCCTTGTGAGCCAGTCACATGCTTGCAAGCTAATTGGATGAAATTCCACCGAGAGGGCCCAGAGTATATCTATCCGTCATATGGATGGACAAATCCCACTCTTGATCCATGTGCCTCAAACCATACGTTCCAAACACTTAATGCCACCTTTATAGCCACCCAGTTACGGTGTGGTATTTGATGTCATCAAAGCATCCTTTCGGTGATGGTGATTAACATGATCTCATGGTCGAAGGAATTAGGTTACTATGTATCAGAAAGCTTATAGCAAATGAACTATATTAAATGACTTGATCTTTATGCTATGCTTAACTATAGGAGTATGTCCATCACATCTCCAACACCTATATGATCCAGGCAGAGCCCATAATGCCAAGTGGCTGGACTTGAAGCTTCTCAACATTTGACATCTCAAATCTCTTTGTTCCTGGGTGGCTGTAACATCCCAAAAATACTAAGCTTGGATCATCAAATTCTAATCATCAAAATTAGGATTAACAAAAAAACTTTTCTAATTAAAATTAGGAATGCATGCATATGTGTATGCATTGAGTTTGAAATTCTTTTAAACCACCTTGTTTGTTTGTTTCATTGCTTGTAAAATGTTTCTTAGGTGAAATAAACATCATCTAAAACATTTCCCACACTTTTCCTAAAGACAATTAAATCAAAACACATATATTAAATGAATGGTCACTTTGACCAATTTAACTCTCATGCCTACTTTGGCTGTCTCAAACTTTCAGAACCTAACAGAAACTTTTCTGGATCTTTGCACCCCTTGAATGTACTCACAACAAGGTATCAAGGCCCACTTTGTGATCATCAAGAAACTTTCAAATGCATAGTTTAAATGACAATTCAAAATTGAATCTTTATCATATGGGAAGATCCCACTTATTCAAAAACCACTCAAACAAGCTCAACTTGCAAAACCCCAGCATCTGCAGATTCACCAGCACCAATCTAGCAAACCCACCAAAAATCTTTTCAAAATTCAAAACTTGAGTTCATGCGGCCATTTCATCAAACAGGTTGCAGACACAAATCAAACAAACATCAAACACTATAGTGTGCAGTAAAATTGGCCTAACTTGTTCCCTAGTTAGCCCACACCCAGCTCAGTAGATCATCTAGGAAGTTTAACTAAGGACTAGCTCCCATGTGAGCTTGCCATTGCCATCAATGGTGAACAGCCGAGCACCCCCTTGTCACCCCATTGTGGACAGCAGGCTAGAGGAAGAACTAGCTGTGACAACCTTGTCTGGGAGGCAACCCACCGTCCACCGCCACTCCCTGTCCCAGCCGCGAGCGTTGCCAAGCCCTGGACCACGCGCACAAGCCGCGGCCAGACCGCCAGAGACCATGCCGAGCATGTGCCAGAGCACGACCCTCGACCAGTGCCCACAGACCGCGTGCCGCCCTCACCGCGTGCACACACGATGACCATCAACCCAGGAGACCACTAGACGTCCCTGTTTTCCGCCCCGTGCCACACAGCCACCGCCCGCCATTGAAGACGCCGCCTCTGCCGCGCAGAGCACCGCCCGTTCCAGACCAAACCCCACCACCCCATGCCTCGAGACCATGTCATTGAGCATCGCCAGGAGACACCGCACCGTCCCCTACCCTTGCCCATGCCATTTGCCGCCTGTAACCTCGCCCTCGACAAGCTCACCGTGCGCCCCGACGGTCCCCTCGCTCGACTATAAATAGAGGCCACCCCCGCACGATTTCTTCACACCATCTCACTCCCCTTTCCTCACTGATCGTGCCACACCGTTCTCAGAGCAAGGCGAGCACCACCCCGCCGGAATTTCACCAGAGCCCGCCGCCTCTGGAGAAGAAGGGAGCCAGCGATTGGAGCCGCCCCAAGAGAAGCCACCGGTACCAGGAGATTTGCCGTCGTCGACTTTGTAGTTCACCCGCCTCGCCAGTACCCTGGTGAGCCCCCAGCAACCCTCACTGGCCGCACTAGGTTTTTTTCTCGCTGGTGTTGTCTCGCGTCGACGATGACTCCCAGCCGTTGGATTAGAACTAGATCGAACGATCCACGTTGCCCCATACCGCTTCGCCCAGCCCCGTGTCACTGAGGAGTGGGGACACCCACTGAAGCAGCCCGCGAGAGCACTGCGCTTAGCAGGCCGGCCCGTTAACTTTTCCCGTGCAGCCCAGTTTTTCAAATTAAACTTTTTCTATTTCAATCCAAACACACTTCTGTACCCAACTTCAAAAATCAACCCAGATCGATTCAGTGCACCAAATTTAATGAAACCAATTTTTTTGGAAAGGTCTGTGAATGCGGAATCCCAGCCCATTGGATTCAAGTAATTTGTATCTATAGATCACCCCTGGTAAAAATAACAAGGCAGAATCTTTTCTGCATTCAAACATTTTTCAAATTCAAACCATAATAGATTTTGAGTTGATTCCAACTCTCAAAAATCACATTTAACCATACCTTTCAGAATATATAAAAATATATAGGTTTACTTGCAGAAATAATGTTCAAGTAATAAAAGAATGCTACATAAGCATTTCTAGCCACCTTAATTAATTAAAATAAAAGGGTAAAACCTTATTAAATTGTGACACCACTTTAAATCACATTCCCTTGGACTACAATATGTGGTGATGACATGTGTCAACATGATCCCATGTTTGGTTTGGAGAATATTAAATCTTAAGTAGTTTTTCAATGAGTACAAATTACTTTTCTAAAAATAAAAGGAATTAAATCAAGCCTTAACCTTGTAATGTTAGGGATGATGCTAGATCATCTATAGGACCCTTGTGTGTGATGATTGCAAGTAGTTACGTATTGTTTGGTGATTGTGTACCTCGTATTTATTCATAGACGCTAGTACCGACCAAGGATACGAGGAGGAAGGAGGATACTACGAAGAAGAAGCCGAGGAGAACTTCAACCACTGCTCTGCACAAGGCAAGCTAAAACTTGAAAGACACTCTACTTTAGCAAGCCTTACTAATCAATTTGACCTATGCAAGCTAACACTTGCAATTTAGCAATCTTATACTGATTTTGTGCAAGCAAATACTTGCTTGTTACTATGCCTACTATATGCCTTAAGCATATGTGATCATACCCACTTGATAAACCAATCCTAGTTTTATTTGCAAGCTTCTTACTTTATTTTCTTTATCAAAGCTTACTTAGAGTTTACTTAAGTGACTGGTAGATACTAGAAAGATTCTGAAGGTTACATAAAGAGCATTAAATTTGACCTAAGCCAGGAACCTTGATATCATCCTAAGATATAAGGTTGTACTTAGCTAAAACTCCACTAGATACTACCCCATCATTATTTCTTACCCCCACCTGTATATGCTAGTGCTAAGCATAAAACTTGATCAACTTCAGATGGGAATACTTGGTGGAAAAATGGTTATGAAAACCTTGGAATGATGGATCATTCTATTGAAATGTTTTGGACATATGTTTCCGAACACTTGATGATTTTGGTGATGAAAACGTGGAGGCATGAGCCTTAGCCCTTTATAAAACTGATGGTTGTCTGGATGCGATACCATTCCAATTTTATCGTACAACCACAATACCCGAATATTGGGTAGGGCTTGACTAGAAACTTATATGCCTTAGTATTATTTCCCTCACGGCCAAGGTCTGAGCTGATGCTACCTTGTGAAGATTGTCCACCTGTGCAGTACCCAAGATGACTGTTGGTCATGGTTGGGAGGCCAAACTCACAGGAGAGGTGCTTATACTAGGGCGTGTAATTGAAAGGTTAGGATTGATTATCCGCATACTGAGTATGGTGAATTCAGGATTTGTTCCTAACGGATGTATCGAATGTTGTGGTGAAAGTGTACAATCTCTGCAGAGTGTCAAACTATTCGAATAGCCGCGTCCGCGGTTATGGACAGTTTGAGTGGCCATACTGTTCCCCCGTCAGACTTTTCAAAATGACTTGTGAAATGGATTAAGACTTTGACTTAACCACAACAGAGTTGTGACATGAATTACAAGATCCCAGTTCGGAGTTATAAAATTGTGACTAGCTTTAGAACCTAGTAGAGATAAATTTGGCTTTTGCAAAACAACCCTAGAGCCTAGTGTCCTATTATCCAAAAACCCCCTTTACCTGTTAGTATTGGTTTGCGAGTACTTAAAGAGTACTCATGGCTTTGTCCTTGGCTATTCCTATGGCCAGACTATGAAGAGGAGTACCTGGAAGATGGACCCCAGGAAGGTTACGACAACTAGGATCATCTCCCATCGTCAGCATTGCCTGTGACCCCGAAGATGGAGCTTTGCCTACGCTACCGTTATTATTTCGTATTCCGCTGCTTGATGTTGTATTAAGAACTGGATCATGAGAAACCTATTTGTGTAAGAACTTATGTATCGTTTGTAATGGATGACATACTATGGTATCCAATTCTGTTATGTCTCGCAAAAATGGTAATCCTGGGATTGCGATGTATGGCATAACAGGCATCTAGGATTGAAAAATTCGGGTGTTGACAAGTTGGTATCAGAGTCATCCTGGCCATAGGAGACCCTAGTTAGACTGGACGTTTGAACCAAAAACTTAGTTTCAAAACCAAAGAAAATCACTATTTACAAAAACTTATTCTCATTCTTATCTCTTTGATTCTTTCATAAAAATTCATGTTCCTCAAAAACTCTTGCAAAATACATAAAATTTTGACACACTTGATCACTCTGCTAATCTACTCATCCTCTATTTTTATAGATGGATGTGAAGTACAGCAAGTTTTACCAACTTGGGAATGGAGGAGACCTTATCTTTGAGAGGGATCTGGATCAGCTTTCGGAACTTCTGGAGCGTCCGCACCCCGAGGTCTTCGGAGCTCAGCTCAATGATCAAGGAGGATAAGATCTGCAGTGGCTAATTGTTACAAGTCTCCGAGGAAAGATTGAACCTCCCACTGCGGAAGGAATTCAGTTTACCTTGAGGGAAAACAACTGGCTCGATGGACTTTCCAAAGCAATGCAGGAAGCTCTTTCCCGTCTATGTGGGCATAGCATCAATCAGATCAAAGTCACTCGCTTTGAGTTTTTCCCAAGGCGTGATGCAAATGGACAACCACTGGAAGCCCCATACCACCCCGAGCTGAAGACTCAATTGGACCACCTTAGCTTCATGATGTATGATCGTCAGCAGGAGTTGGACAACTGCCGTGACTATTGCAACCACAAGTCTGCCATCATCAAGATGAAGGATCAGACCATAGCCATGCTAGCAAAGGATCGCAAAGGAGTAGTAGAACTTGAGCACTAGCGTAGTGAGTAGTATTCGGTCCCACTGTATCATAGATTCCAGAATGGTTCTTAAAACCATCTGTCTTTCCTTGCTGTGGTGTGCGTTGTATCGTGTGAATGAATGAATGAAAAAGCAAGTTGCTAGAAAAAAATCTGAGTCAAACCTTTAAAACTTTTCAAAGACCCAAAACCTTAGAAATTTCCCTGTTTTCTCATGATCTATCTCAATCTTCAAATGCCACGTGGAGGAAGTGGTTCAGCCCCAGACCCGATGTTGCAGATCCTGCAAATGTTGACTTCTGACCACGAAGCTGAAAGAGCGGAACGTCAAGCCAACCTAGCCACTCTGCAACAGATAGCCCAGCTAGTCCACAACAACCAAGGCCACGGAAATCAGGACAACCATGGATCTAAGCTCAAAAATTTCCAGAATACCAACCCACCCGTTTTCACCAAGTCAGAAGAACCCCTAGATGCCGATGATTGGCTGCAAACCATGGAAAATAACTTAGAAGTCGCCGGAGTGGAACCCAACGAGAAAGTCCTGTTCGCCACCCATTATCTAGCTGGAGATGCCAGGGCATGGTGGAAAAGTGTTCGCGTAATGACCGGAGGCCAGATGATGACCTTGGAGGAATTCAAGGTCAAGTTTATCAGAACCCATGTGCCACCAGGTTTGATCAAGAGAATGAGAGACGAGTTCAGAGAACTGACGCAAGGAAGGATGACTGTAGTGGAATACCATGACAAATTTTTGTCATTAGCTAGCTATGCCCCAGACAAGATAGACACCGAAGCCAAGAAGAAAGAAAGATTCCTGAATGGTCTGCATGACGAGATGCAGACAGTGTTAGTCAATATCCCCTTTGTTGATATTGAATCCCTTGTTGACTCTGCTATCCAGATGGAAGGAAAGATCAACCAAGCCAATGAGAACCTCAAGCGTCGCATGATGCATCAACCAGGAACCCATCAGACCCCAAAGTATCGCCCCAACCCATCTCTAGGATTTGCCCCAAGGACCAACAGACCCCCGATGACCTGTCCGACCTACCCTAACCGTGGAAATGCTAGACCCGGAGGAAATCACAACAACCCCGACAACTCTAGCAATTTCACCCGTGCCCCACCCAATTTCAACACCAACAATGCTACCGCCAACACCAACACTGCCCCGAGGACTGGAAGCAATGTTGTTCCTATCGCAGCCAAGGACAAGTCACAAGTGACCTGTTATGACTATGGAAATAAAGGCCACTATTCCAATGAGTGCCCCAAAAAGAAGAATGCTACAACCCCTAATGCCAATGCCCCAGCTCAGCAGCAGCGTTGTGTCCAGCCAGGAAGAAGATTTGCCCTAGGGAATTCACTCAACCGCAATGGCCGTCTTTTTCTCATGCATGCTGAAGAAGCTCAGGAAGCGCCGGACGTCGTGCTGGGTATGTTTTCTGTTAATTCAGTACTTGCAAGAGTGTTGTTTGACTCTGGTGCATCGCATTCATTTGTCACCGAAGAATTTGCCTGCACTAGTAAAATTCAACCAACCAAACTGAAGCATGTTATGATTGTGCAAATTTCTGGATCAACCACCAAGGCTAGGAAAATTTGCAAAGCCGTCCCTATCCGAATCCATGTCATAGATTTTTATGCTAATCTAATAGTACTCGGAACTAAAGGTTTGGAAGTAGTACTAGGAATGGATTGGATGTCCAAACATAAGGGATTGATTGACTGTGCCAAGAAAGCCATCACCATGACCAGTATCGCCGGAATATCAGTCGAGCATATATCTGAAACCTTACCTCGCCAATTCAAGTGTAACAAGAGTATAGCCCAACCTACCATTGATCAAGTCCGGATAGTCTGTGAATACCCCGATGTATTTCTAGATTTTTTGCCCAGTATGCCCCCAGATCGGGATATCGATTTTATCATCGAACTAATCCCCAAAACTGGACCCATAGCCCATAGACCCTATAGTATGAACCCGTCAGAACTAGAAGAACTAAAGAAGCAATTGGATTCCATGTTAGAAATTGGATCGATTCAACCAAGTGCGTCACCATGGAGATTGTCAACACCCGGATTTTTCAATCCTAGATGCCTGTTATGCCATACATCGCAATCCCAGGATTACCATTTTTGTGAGACATAACAGAATTGGATAGCATAGTACTTCATCCATTACAACGATACATAAGTTCTTACACAAATAGGGATCTCATGATCCAGTCCTTAATACAACATCAAGAAGAGGAATACGTAATAATAACGGTAGCGCAGGCGAGGCTCCATCTTTGGGGTCACAGACAATGCTGACGATGGGAGATGGTCCTAGTTGTCGTAACCTTCCTGCGGTCCATCCTCCAGGTACTCCTCTTCATAGTCTGGCCATGGGAATAGCCAGGGAAAAATCCATGAGTACTCTTTAAGTACTCGCAAACTAATACTAACAAGTAAAAGGGGGTTTTTGGATAATAGGACACTAGGCTCTAGGGTTGTTTTGCAAAAGCCATATTTATCTCTACTAAGTTCCAAAGCTCGTCAAAATTTTATAACTCCTAAGTGGGATCTTGTATTTCCAGTCACAACTCTGTTGTGGTCAAGTCAAAGTCTCAAGTCGTTTCACAAGTCATTTTGAAAAGTCTGACGGGGGAACAGTATGGCCACTCCAACTGTCCATAACCACGGACGCGGCTATTCGAATAGTTTGACACTTTGCAGAGATTGTACACTTTCACCACAACATTCGATACATCTGTCAGGAACAAATCCTGAATTCACCATACTCAGTATGCGGATAATCAATCCTAACCTTTCAATTACACTCCCTAGTATAAGCACCTCTCCTGTGAGTTTGGCCTCCCAACCATGACCACTGTCATGTTGGGTACTACACAGGTGGACAATCTTCACAAGGTAGCCTCAGCTAAGACCTTGGCCGTGAGGGAACTAATACTAAGGTATATAAGTTTCCAGTCAAGCCCTACCCAATATTCGGGTATTGTGGTTTTACGATAAAATTGGAATGGTATCGCATCCAGACAACCATCAGTTTTATAAAGGGGCTAAGGCTCATGCCTCAACATTTTCATCACCAAAATCATCAAGTGTTTGGAAACACATGTCCAAAACATTTCAATAGAATGATCCATCATTCCAAGGTTTTCATAACCATTTTTCCACCAAGTATTCCCATCTAAAGTTGATCAAGTTTTATGCTTAGCACTAGCATCTACAGGTGGGGTAGTACTAATGGGGGGTGGTAACTAGTGGAGTTTCAACTAAGTCCAACCTTATATCTTAGGGTGATATCAAGGTTTCTTGCTTAGGCCAAATTTTATGCTCTTTATGCAACCTTCAGCACAACTGTCTAGTATCTACCAAACTCTTAGGTAGACTCCAAGTAAGATTTGATAAAGAAATAAAGTAAAAAGCTTGCCATAAAACTAGGATTGGTTTAGCAAGTGGGTATGGTCACATATGCTTAAGGCATATAGTAATCATATCACAAGCATGGGTTTGTGGCAACAATGGGGTATCTTGTAAGTGTTAGCTTGCACAATCACTAGTGGTATTAGGCTTGCAATCAATGTCAATATAAGCTTGCATATGTATAGTATCTTGCAAGTGTTAGCTTGCCTTGTGCAGAGCAGTGGTTGAAGTTCTCCTCGGCTTCCTCTTCGTAGTATCCTCCTTCCTCCTCGTATCATTGGTCGGTACTAGCGTCTACGAATAAATACGAGGTACACAATCACCAAACAATACTTAACTACTTGCATTCATCACACACAAGGGTCCTATAGATGATCTAGCATCATCCCTAACATTACAAAATTAAGGCTTGGTTTAAAACCTTTTTATTTTAGAAAAGTAATTTCTACTCATTGAAAAACTACTTAAGATTTAATATTCTCCAAACTAAACATGGGATCATGTTGACACATGTCATCACCACATATTGTAGTCCATGGGAATGTGATTTAAAGTGGTGTCACAATTTAATAAGGTTTTACCATTTTATTTTAATTAATTAAAGTGGCTAGAAATGCTTATGAAGCATTCCTTTATTGTTTGAACAATATTTCTGTAAGTAACCTATATATGTTTTTATATATTCTGAAAGGTATGGTTGGATGTGATTTTTGAGAGTTGGAATCAACTCAAAAGCTTTTATGGTTTAAATTTGAAAAATGTTTGAATGCAGAAAAGCTTCTGCCTTGTTATTTTTGCTATGGGTGATCTACAAATCCAAATGACTTGAATCCAACGGGCTTGGATTAAGCATTCACAGTCCTTTCCAATGGGCTTGGTTTCATCTAATTTGGTGCACTGAATCGATCTGGGTTGATTTTTGAAGTTGGGTACAGAAGTGTGTTTGAAATTAAAAAGAAAAGGTTTAATTTGAACTGTTGGGCTGCGCGGGAAATTCTAACGGGCTGGCCTGCTAAGCGCAGTGCTCCCGCGGGCTGCTTAAGTGGGTGTCCCCACTCGTCAGTGACACGGGGCTGAGCGAAGCGGTATGGGGCAACGTGGTTCGTTCGATCTAGTTCTAATCCAACGGCTGAGGGTCATCGTCGACGCGAGACAGCTCCGGCGAGAACGAAACCTAGCGCGGCCAGTGAGGGGTGCTGGGGGCTCACCGGGTACTGGCGAGGGTCGGCGAGGCGGGCGAACGACGAAGTCGACGACGGCAAACTTCCTGGTACCGGTGGCTTCTCCTGGGGCGGCTCCAATCGCTGGCTCCTTTCTTCTCCGGCAGCGGCAGGCTCCAGTGAAATTCCGGCGAGGTGATGCTCGCCTTGCTCTGAGAATGGTGTGGCACGGTCAGTGGGGAGAGGGGAGTTAGATGGTGTGAAGAAATCGTGCGGGGGTGGCCTCTATGTATAGTCGAGCGAGGGGACCGTCGGGGCGCAAGGTGAGCTCGTCGGGGGCGACGTTACAGGCAGCTAATGGCATGGGCAAGGGTAGGGGACGGTGCTGTGTCTCCTGGCGATGCTCAACGACATGGTCGCGAGGCATGGGGCGGTGTGGTTTGGTCTGGAACGGGCGGTGCTCTGCGCGGCAGAGGCGGCGTCTTCGACGGCGGGCGGTGGCGGTATGGCGCGGGGCGGCAAACGGGGATGTCTGGCGGTCTCCTGGGTCAGTGGTGATCGTGTGTGCGCGCGGTGAGGGCGGCGCGCGGTCTGTGGGTGATGGTCGAGGGTGGTGCTCTGGCGCACGCTCGGCATGGTCTGGGTGTGTCTTGTGCGCGTGGTCCAGGGCTTGGCAACGCTCGCGGCTGGGACAGGCAGTGGACGGTGGGCTGCCTCCCAGACATGCTGGCTAGGCTTGCTGCTGCTCCTAGCTTGCTGTCCACATTGGGGTGACATGGGGTTGCTCGGCTGTTCACCATTAATGGCAATGGCAAGATCACAGGGGTGCTAGTGCTGGTCTAACCTTTCTAGATGATCTACTGGATTGTGTGAGAGCTAACTAGGGAACAAGTTAGGCTCAAAACACTGCACACTATAGTGTTTGTGGTTTTGTTTGATTTGTGTCTGCAACCTGTTTGATGAAATGGCCGCATGAAATCATGTTTTGAATTTTGAAATGATTTTTGGTGGGTTTGCTAGATTGGTTCTGGTGAGTCTGCAGATGCTTGGGTTTTGAAAGTTGAGCTTGTTTGAGTGGTTTTTTGAAAAAGTGGGATCTTCCCATATGAAGAAGATTCAATTTTGAGTTGTCATTTAAACTATGCATTTGAAAGTTTCTGGATGATCACAAAGTGGGCCTTGATACTTTGTTATGAGTACATTCAAGGGGTGCAAAGATCCAGAAAAGTTTCTGTTAGGTTTTGAAAGTTTGAGACAACCAAAGTAGGCATGTGAGATAAATTGGTCAAAATGACCATTCACTTAATATATTTGTTTTGACTTATTTTTCTTTAGGAAAAGTGTGGGGAATGTTTTAGATGATGTTCTTTTCACCTAAGAAACATTTTACAAGAAATGGATCACACAAACAAGGTGGTTTTTAAAGAAATTCAAAATCCATGCATACACATATACATGTATTCATGAATTGGTTTAGAAAAGTTTTTGTTAACCCTAAACTTTAGGATTAGTGTTTTGATGATCTAAGTTTGATATTTTTGGGATTTTACAAACCTTCCCCCCTTAAACAAAATCTCGTCCCGAGATTTGAAAAAGGATGAAAAGATTACCTAGGATTTGAAGAGATCCGGAAACTCCGTCCTGATGTGATCTTCGCGTTCCCAAGTAGCTTCCTCTTCTGTGTGGTTGCTCCACTGAATCTTGAGAAACTTGATGCTTCGGGTTCTGGTAGTTCGAAAGGCTTCCTCCAATATACGGATGGGTATTTCGGGATAGGTCAGGTCATCATTGATCTCTATGGTCCTATGATCGATATTCTTGAACACTTTGGTCTTCTTGGCGACTTCGAGACATTTGCGAAGTAAAGAGATATGGAACACATTATGCACAGCTGACATCTCTTCTGGTAGCTCGACTTGATACGATACTTCTCCTCAACGGTTCAAAATTTTGAAAGGTTCGATATATCTGGGGGCTAACTTTCCTTTGAGTTGGAAACGCTACATTCCCTTCAATGGCGACACTTTCAAATAAACAAAATCTCCGATGTTGAAGGCGAGGTCTCGACGTCTCTTGTCGGCGTAACTCTTTTGTCGGGATTGGGCTATCTTGAGGTGCTCTCGAATCTTGTGAACCTTCTCTTCTGCTTCTCGTAGGATGTCGGGTCCGAAAATTTGACTCTCTCCTACTTCCGACCACTTCAAAGGGGCGCGGCACTTTCTTCCGTACATGAATTCAAATGGGGCCATTTGCAAACTGGCTTGGTAACTATTGTTGTAGGAAAATTCTGCAAACGGCAGACAGTCTTCCCACTTAGATCCATATTCTAACACACATGCTCTAAGCATATCTTCGAGTATTTGGTTTACTCTCTCCGTTTGTCCATCGGTCTGAGGGTGATACGCGGTACTGAAATCTAGGAGGGTTCCTAAACCTTCTTGAACCTTCTTCCAGAATCTCGAGGTAAAGTGAGTTCCTCGATCCGATACGATATTCTTGGGGACTCCGTGCAAACTAACGATCCTAGCGATGTACAACTCTGCTAGCTTCGAACTCTGATAGGTAGTTTTAACGGGCAAGAAATGGGCGACTTTGGACAATCTGTCCACTATGACCCAAATAGAGTCATTTCCCCTACTAGAAGTAGGTAGTCCAGTGATAAAGTCCATTCCTACAGAATCCCATTTCCATTCCGGAATTTGCAAAGGTTGCAACAATCCATTGGGTCTTTGATGTCCTGCCTTGACTCGCTGACATATATCACACTTGGCGATATAGCTTCCGATTTCTCTCTTCATCTTATGCCACCAAAATTGCTCTTTCAAATCTTGATACATCTTAGTTCCTCCGGGATGGATAGAATAAAGAGTATCATGAGCCTCCTTCAAGATAACTTCTTTTAACTCAGAATCTGATGCTACACAAAGGCGTCCTTTGTACCACAAAACTCCTTCTTCGTCCTCGGTGAATCCGGGTACTTTGCCTGTACCGATACGACGTTTAATTCCGTCGATACTAGCATTTCCTTTCTGCACTTCCTTAATCTGACTGATCAAGGTGGGCTGAAGTTCTATGCTAGCCAAAAATCCTTCACTTACTAATTCCACTCTAAAATCTTCCATCTCTCGGTGCAAACTTGGTTGCTCCTTAAAAATCATGGAGTTCAAGCGGCACGGCAATCTGCTAAGGGCATCGGCTACCACGTTGGCTTTTCTAGGGTGATAGTGAATGTCCAGGTCATAATCCTTGATTAGCTCAATCCATCTTCTCTGTCTCATATTCAGCTCGTTCTGAGTGAATATATACTTTAGGCTCTTGTGATCCGAATAAATCTCACAACGGTTTCCCATAAGGTAATGTCTCCAGGTCTTTAGGGCTAGAACTACGGCTGTGAGTTCGAGGTCATGGGTTGGGTAATTTTTTTCATGTTGCTTCAATTGTCGTGATAGATAGGATATAACTTTGCCTTCTTGCATTAGCACACATCCGAGACCAATCTTGGATGCGTCACAATACACATCGAAGGGCTTCGTGATATCCGGCATGATCAAGATTGGGGCTGAAATCAATCTCCTTTTGAGTTCTTGAAAACTCGCTTCACACTTGTCTGTCCATTCAAACTTCTTGTCCTTCTTCAGCAATTGGGTCATGGGTCGGGCGATACTAGAGAATCCTTCTACGAATTTGCGGTAATATCCCGCCAATCCGAGAAAAGCACGAACTTGGGTTTGAGTGGTTGGGGCTTGCCAATCTTCCACATCTTTCACTTTGGCATGGTCACTGCAATTCCTCCGGCTGATACAATGTGACCGAGAAATCCTACTTCCTGTAACCAGAATTCACATTTGCTAAATTTTGCATACAGCTGATGCTCTCTAAGGGTTCCAAGAATGGTCCTTAGGTGTAGCTCATGTTCTTCTTGCAATTTTGAATAAATCAGAATGTCATCGATGAAGACAACGACAAACTTATCCAGGAAGTCCATAAAAATCTTATTCATGAGGTTCATGAAATAAGAGGGGGCATTGGTTAATCCAAAAGACATGACTGTATACTCATACAATCCATATCTGGTGGTAAAGGCAGTCTTTGGAATATCCTCTGCACGAATTTTGAGTTGATGATAGCCAGTTCTAAGATCAATCTTAGAAAACACCTGGGCACCGGTCAACTGATCAAACAAATCCTCTATCTTGGGCAAGGGGTACTTGTTCTTGATGGTGACATCATTCAAATTTCGATAATCCGTACACAAACGGTTACCTCCATCCTTCTTGTCCACAAATAAGACAGGTGACCTCCATGGGGACGCACTTGGTTGAATCAATCTGATTTCTAACATGGAATCCAACTGCTTCTTCAATTCTTCTAGTTCTGACGGGTTCATACTATAGGGTCTCTGGGCTATGGGTCCTGTTCCGGGGATTAGTTCGATGATAAATTCGATATCCCTATCTAGGGGCATACCGGGCAAAACATCTGGAAATACATCGGGGTATTCACAGACTATCCGGACTTGGTCAATGGTAGGTTGGGCTAGACTCTTCACTAGTGCAGGCCACCCCCTTTATCTCCGGTTGGGACGGCCCTCTAACAGCGGTTCCCCAACCGCTGTTGAGGGTTCGGTGTTAGAGGGGGGGCCCCTTTAACACCGGTTCTTATACGAACCGGTGTTAAAGGGTGGCGCACGTGGGGCTGCCGCAGGCCTCAGCCCCCCCCCTTTAACACCGGTTCGTATCTGGAACCGGTGTTCAAGGTTAGTCTGCCGCGGCAGAGATTTAGGCCGTTTTCCTGCCGCGGCAGGAAAACGGCCTAAATCTCTGCTGCGGCAGACTTCTGCCTCTGCCCCGTTCTGGGCGTATTTCTGCGGGAGGGGGGGAGCGAGGGGGAATCGATCGGGAGTGGTATACACAAACATCGTCATCGGTACATACGAGTACATGAATAATTAAGAAACTATTATTATACACAAACATCGTCATCGGCACATACATCGTCATCGGCACATACATCGTCATCGTTCATTTTGGTGGATATCTAAAGAGTTCTCCGCTAGGCGTGATGACCTCATCAAGTATGAACCCCGCCAATTCCTCTTGAATGGCTCGTATGCGTTCAAATGGTAGGAGTTGGTCCCGCATCCGTTCGATCTGAATATATATGAAGAATGGGCCGTCAATATATATATAAGAATAAAACTCAACACAATTGATGGTAATAAAATAATGTTGTGGACTTTGTTTACTTACTCTAAGTTGTTCTAGTGCGGCTTGGCCCATCGCACATATCGTGTTGCGAATGAATTCGCAAACATAGTACCCACATAAGTTATTGCCGTGTCCCTGATGCGCGCACTTTACGAGAATAGAGAGTTCAATGAAAATAATAATCAATAAAGCATGATATAATGGAATTGGAAGCTAGCTAGTATTACTTACATTTTGGTCTACGAATTTTAGTTCTTCTGACCATTCACCCACGGCCCTGCCCGTGAACCTTTTCCAAACCCTGTCCGACAAAGAAAATGGATAAATGAGTAATTAATTACTTATTGTCACGAAAGTTGCCGATCTAGTGCGATAATATGATTGAAATTACCTCTGGAGCATCTCTCTAAAGTTTGCCCATATCTCTTTTTCTTTTCGTAACGAGTCCATGACAAGGACTTTTCCTGAGTCGGGTTGAATGACTAGCAGAATAAAGTGGAACCTACGCACGCATAACTCATCATCAATTACACTTAACATCGAGTAAGCTGAAATAGAATGTGTACAAGAGAGAGGGTAACAGTACTCACGAGAAGTTGTAAGGCAATAGTATTTCCTTTTTGGTTTGTTGTCTCAGTAAAGACGTTAGCAAGTAATCTTCTGTTTTCCCAGGTTTGGTTTCTACCACTTCTTCATGAACTCTATTTGGGTCAACGAACCCAATGTCAAAAGGGCCTCCTTTCCTGCATTCCATAACCTTTTTCCTGCATAATAGTATATACATATATGGTGAGCATATATATATATACATGCAATTAATAAAGTGAATGAGATTAGATATAAATTGTAGAAATAGTACTTACACACAATAAAGGCCGATGGCAGCTTTGTCGAGTTCCTTCTGATTGAATAGAAAATGCAAGTCTTGAATGTTGAAGTCGATCGCGTCATCTCCGCAGAAGAAAATATCATCTCTTATATGCGCCGTGATCCATTCTACCTTTCTCGTCTTGCAGAAATGAAGGTACCACTTGTGCAATTTTCGCATCTTTGTTGGTAGAGTCTTGAGCTCCTCTTTCTTGACGAGATTCTTCCCATACTTCCATGGCTGTATGGGGTTGGCATCGCATTTGGGCAAGTTGTCTCCCATGACGTTCAAGTATGCAATGTAAGTCATCCCCATCTCATTGGCCTTTCTTTGTAGCTCTGCCTCGTAATCATTTACGGGAGGAGCATCCCGTGTGTCGAACATTTGGAGCGGGGCACATGATTGGTTTTCCTGCTCTCCGAGCATGTGAACTGTTTTCTGGGGTGCCTCACGACTGCTACTTTCAGTCTCCCTACGGCGCCTTGCATCCGCCTTCTAAATCTGGCGCTCGTAGTCCGGCACAAGTGGGGTTTCAGGTTTCAAAAGATTATTGTAAAACTTCTCCACCACCGCCGGATCTATTTTCTCCTTTGGCTCGGCCCGTCTAGGTGCAAAGAATTTCTTGACCTGTTCTTCCGAGATCCTATTGGTCTCCTCGTCGCTGCGATTCCACGGTAAAACCGGCAATGGCTTGGCGGAAGGCTGCGGGACGTAGTTTTTTGAACTCTTTGGCGTACGGTTTCCTGCGGATTTCTTTGTGGCAGTGCTACTGATGCTCCTCGTTGCAGTGCTCTTCCGCTTACGCTTTGGACATGGCTGAAGCACCGGAGATGGCTGACGGGCCGGAGATGGCTGCCGCGCAGGAGATGGCTGACGGGCCGGAGATGGCTGTCGCGCAGGAGATGGCTACCGCGCAGGAGATAGCTGAAGCGGCTCAGACTGCTGACGCTGCGGAGACGGCGGGGGTGCCAGTGACCTCCAATTTGGAAGCACAATGTGTTCCTTCTTCCAAAGAATGGTTGTTTTCACTGCAAATTTGAGTTGAGTTTCCCCTTCACCTGTAGCATGGTCAAGCTGTGCTTCCTCATATTCCTTCACAACCTCATCCACCCCGACAATAGCATAGCCATCTGGAATCGGTCGGCAGTGGTAAGTTCCACCAGCTACAGGAGGTAAGGCATAGCCGACAGCCACCTTAATGGATAAGCCCATTAATCTCACATGCAGCTCAGCATGTTCGCTCTCCGTGATCTCATCCACGGGGTATCGAGGACCCGTCATTTCAAGCGTGGGCTGCACGTTCTCCGTGGAAGCCACATTGTTTTTCCGCGCAGAGTCTGGGCTGCGGGCAGCTTCCAATGCAGGCTCTTCGTGCCGCTGAGATGGGCCGGTAGCTTGATGGCTCTGTTGTGCATTCACTTGCGCCTATAGCGCCGCAAGTGCATGTTCTATCTGTGTCATCCGCTCTGTACGCTCTTTTTCTTTTCTGTCGCGCCATCTGTAAGAGTCGCTCCAGTCGGCAAACCCATCCTTCCACGTCATACCCCCTGTGCCTCGTGCATGTCCATGGTGTTATTTTTTACCGATGGCGTGTGTGAGCTAGTCATTCTCTCTGTCGGGATGGAAGGTCCTGGCGGATGTTTCCTCGTATGCCGTGATGAGTTCAGTGACGGGTTTGGCAAGGAGGGTTGGGAAGATACACAATCCTGTTTCTAGGTCCAACCTTGCCCCGATTCCGTAGAACCAAGTCTTTGCACGTAGGTCCCACCCATCTGTCTGGGGTGTGATCCCTCTCTCGCGCAGGGCCTTCTCAGCTTCCTCCCACTTAGGCCTCTGAGATATGTAGCCACCTGACCCCGTCCTCTGGTGATATTCCTTCTTCAGGGCATTAAGCGTATTGGTTTCTGACCTCTTTTTAGCTATAGCACTTTTTTTATATGTCTCAAATTCGGGCCAGTGAGGTATTATCTTCGCATAATATGCGTCTTCGAAATTTGGAGTCTCGCCAGATTTGACAAATTTGTTCAATTTTGTCTTCCAGTTGCGAAAAGCGTCAGCCATCTTCTTTAGAGTTCACTCTTTGACCTTTTCCTTTATAACCGGGTTGTATTCATCCTCCTCTGGCGGAAGGGTGAAATTTACCAACAACGAATTCCAAAGCGTTTCTTTGGATCTGTCATCGACAAAGGTACCGTCGCCCTTCTTTGGATTATTCCAATTTTCAATTATGATTGGGATTTGCTCCCTAACAAGAACTCCAGCCTGACGTACAAATTTGTCTGCGACCTTCTTGGGCTCCATCGTCCTGCCATCAACACGGACTGCTTCGATCGTGAACTTTGCACGATCTTTCAACCGCTGGCTCGCGCCTCGCTTGATCTTTTTCGTAGAAGAAGATGGTTGCTGGCTGGTCGATCCAGAGGGCTAAAAGTAGAAAGAAGCGTTAATTTGTATACACGAAAGTCAGCAGAGGCTTAATCAATGCATATACCTCGCCGGACTTTGTAACCATTAAATTGCGTTCACCGGAGTCTTCATCTTCTCCATGACTAGTACTTGAGTTGTCGTCATCATGTCCCTCCAAGTTCAGATATTGTGAGGTGTCCTCATCAATAATGTTCTCCATTATTTCTTCTTCTTCAAGGTTTCTACTAAGTGGATCCATAGTTTCTAAAACAATAATATTATCTAGAGTAAGAGTATAAACATTCAAGTGGACTTGGATTCATACACAAATATACATATTATTCATACCAAAATACACAAATAAATACACAAATGAGTCAGAGGTACAATTTGTATACAACTTTTAATCTATGCATGTAGTACAATTTATCGAGCAAACAAGTTTTAATCAGGATGAGTCAGCAATCATACACGTGGCAGACACATGGCGCTCACCGGTGGGGTGACGTTGGTCTCGTCGGGCGGCGGTGCTCGTCGGGCGGTGGTGCTCGTCGGACGGATGCGGCGGTGCTAGCGGCGGGCGGCGTCGGCGTTTAGGCGTGGCCTATGAGCTCCGAAGCGGCGGCGGCGAGACGCTCCTGCACGGGGAAGAGAGCGAGGTGGTCAGTTAGAGTTTAGGCGTGGCCTATTATAATATCTTTGCTATAAGCTATTTTCTTTTTACTCCACATGCTTCTAATTCACATGTGCAAGGATTAAGGCCTAGATCGTCGGGGTCGATGTCACTACGTTCATCTCGCCCATCTTTGGCACCCTGGAATCGTTCCGAGGGTCAATTGGCGATTATTTATTTTCATCCCAAGACTATGTAAATGAAATGGATTGGCCAAACAAAAAAATACTATACAGAAATAGACAAATACTCCATATTTCTCGAATTTTTGCCTCGGCGGGGAGGATGATGTGGATTGGACCGTAACCCAAGTCAATCCCGGTCTTCTAGAGCCTAAACCAACGAGGCCTAAAGAATTGTGTTTATATAGTTGATATATTATGCAAATATGTTCATATGTGTCCCCTCCGGCAGCGCCCAATCGAAGCCACAGAGCATGCTGGCCAGGGCGAACTCCACTCGTTCATCAACGCCATCGACCTGCCCGGGCACAGCCGCCGCCCGGAGCCAAACGGCACCGGCCAGCTCCAGATGCGCGCCGTGCAGGTCCAGCTTGCAGCTCCAGAACCTGTCCGGGTCGAACCGCGCCATCGCCCCAGCTTACCGGGTCCCTCGATGGCCCACGCGTTCACGGCCACCCTCGTGCCCGCCGGCACGTCGTAGCCGCCGACGCCGACAGCAGCGTCGTGCCCGCGGCAGCAGCAGCGTCGTGCCCGCGGCAGCAGCAGCGTCGCCGGGAGCAGCAGGAGGAGGAGGGCCAGGCGCGGGTGGCATCGATGACAGATGTCTACTTCTAAACTAGCACAAGTTCTGGTTGACAGTTCTGTGGTCTACCAACACTACAGTGTCAAGTTTTTTCCGAGTTAATTAGGTTCTTCTGAGGTTGCCGGCTCGCCAACATCACCGTTGAGGATCAAGGCGACCTGAATATACCATACTTGTAACTGAAGATGATTTGATTTAAAAAAAAACTACATGAAGACCACCTCGTACTTGTCCTTGAGGCAAAATAATATATCTTCAGCCAAAACAAAATTATCACCAAGTATCTAACAGACTACTGCTAACTATTGAAGGTGTGTACCGTGCCGCCGTCACGGGGCTCGACGGTGGCCTGCTCTCAGCCGAACCGCGGGATCGGCGAGGTGTTGGCAGTCGTGGTCGTGGTCGCGACCACTGTGGCTGTGGTCGCCGTGGCCAATGCCGTGGACGGCATCGCCAACGCCGGGAGGAGCGGGGGAGGGCCGGCCGGGCGCGGCCGGAGCAGGCGTCGAACGAAGGAGGTGTTAGAGGGAGGGGTGAAGGATGCGGGGAAGTGAGGGTCGGGGGCGGCGAACCTCGAGATCCGAGCGGCGGCGGCGAGACGGCGGGTCGGGCTCCGAAGCAGCGGCGACGAGACGGCGGGTCGGGGGCAGCGCTTCTCTCTGTGTTCTCGATCGATCTGGCTCAATGGGGGAAGAAAGGAAGGGGAGGAAGGTGAAATAAATACAGGGGGGCGTTTCCCGCGCGCATTTATTACCCCCCCCCCTTTAACACCGGTTCGTGGCTGGAACCGGTGTTAAAGGGCGGGCGTTTCCCGCGCGCATTTATTACCCCCCCCCCTTTAACACCGGTTCGTGGCTGGAACCGGTGTTAAAGGGGGGGGGGTGCGCACGGGAAACGAAATAAATGCCCCCCCTTTAACACCGGTTCCTGTCTGGAACCGGTGTTAAAGGGGGGGCATTTATTTCATGCATTAAAGGGGCATTTTTAATTCAAAAATATGATATGAATTTAGAAAATTCATATCTTTTTCATTTCAACTCAGAAAAATATGAATAATATATCATAATTTTCATAAAAAAATTTCTATCCATTCATGTAAATCATTTTATATTTACTTTACATGAAAATTTTCAAAGTAATTAAAGCACTTACATATAAATTTTGATTATTCAATTCAAACCAAAATAAATTGTTAAATCCTAAAACTTTGAACATAAGAAATATTAAGCATCTAAAAAATGATTTTTATTAGATCAAATCATATTTTAATGCCGCATCTTTTGTATTAACATTGGTCATAACATTGGTCATTTGACCCGAAAGCCAAGAAACCTCGAATGAGATAGGTCATTTTGAGACAGTTACATAAAGCCAAACTGGAACTGAAAATTAAGATACATGGCCAGATTAAGTAACAATCGACCAAACTGGAACTGAAAATTAAGATACATGGCCAGATTAAGTAACAATCGGCCGAACTTGTTTCGGAATGTTGGAGTGATTCAGTCATGCTCCTGCCTACACCTGTAATACTCGCCACTGTAGTTGTCGTACTCGCCGTCGCCGTCATCGCTGTCGTTGTCGGGGTCGCCGTAATTGAACCTCTGGAGAGTACGCGTGGGCTGGACTTGAGGGTAGTGCGTGGGCTGGACTTGAGGGTAGCGCAGAGGGGGTTAGAGTCGGCGGCAGTGTCATAGGCCATGACGCTCTGGAGAGTCCGACCGCGCCACCATAGCCGACGGCCAGCCTCGTTGAAGTTAGGAGGAGGTGGGCCGTCCTCCTCGTGCCTGACGAGCGCCCTCTCATGCCGATCCACGAAGAAGGCTTCCCAAGTAGGGAAATAGTCGGGATGACATCTGGGATTCCTCCGCTGCTCTAGCGTGATCTCGAAGTAGTAGTGGTTCGTGATGGCCATCCGGCGCGCCACACCTAGAGGGACAGGAGGAACCGGCACGCCTCCGACGCTCAGCATCCAGCCGACGGGGACACTGTAGCCCGGCGGGCAGGGGTAGTTCGAGGCACAAAGCGCCTCCGCCTCCCTGGGGGTTAGTGCTACGGTGGAAGCCATGGGAAAGAGTGATGAGGTTGCAGATATGAGTCTAGAGATGTGCAATGACAATGGAGGCCAACCCCCTATATATATATAGTGAACTAGCGGGAAGAACTGGAGGGAAGAACTGGCGGGAAGAAAAATGGCGGGAAGAAGAACTGGCGGGAAGAAAAATGGCGGGAAAAAATGGCAGGATGAACCTTTAGTCCCGGTTGGAGACACCAACCGGGACTAAAGATGAACCTTTAGTCCCGGTTGGAGACACCAACCGGGACAAAACACGAGTCAGCACTAATAATAGGGGTGAGTGTCGACATTCTTTCGTAAGTGTCGACACTATGTCGAGCTGCTTGTACTATAAATAGGCATCCTTGTGAGTCCAGTCCTCCAGCCAGTTTGAGGCTATGCCTTACCTCCTTTCGAGAGCAGGGACACCACTACGGCCAGTTTCAGGGAGATGCCGACGGAGCCCAGTCCTCCGGCATCTCCGAGAAACTGGTCATAGAGGCACTCCCTAATATGTGAAATTAGTTAGCTCCGAGGTGTATTGATCTAGTTAGAGAAGTTACAAAGCTGCAAGATGGTTTTTGAGAGCAGGGACACCACTACGGCCAGTTTCAGGGAGATGCCGACGGAGCCTAGTCCTCCGGCATCTCCAAGAAACTGGTCATAGAGGCACTCCCTAATATGTGACCGCGCGCGTTTGGAGATCAGATCTTAATGGTAAGTACGAATCGGGACAACTTCTTCTCATAGTCCCGGTCCATCCACAAAACAAGACTAACACTCAAGACATGTATTAATATTAACATGAACTAGAGTTACATAATATGAGCATGAACTTCTTGGCATATATCCTTCCTTATGATTGCTTCAGACGTAACCATGGAGCATCTTCTTTACTTAACGGAATGCTTGGGTCAGTTTTCACTGTGAAGGGCGGAATTTCATCAAACTTATTATAATCTTCTGACATGTCTATCTTGTCCTCGATTCCCACGATGTTTCTTTTCCCTGAAAGAACTATGTGACGCTTTGGCTCATCATATGATGTATTCGTTTGCATATTTTTTCTTTTTTTTTGGTCTGGAGGACATGTCCTTCACATAGAAAACCAGAGCCACATCATTGGCTAGGACGAATGGTTCGTCTAAGTTCTTCATAAGATTGTTGAGATCCACCGTTGTCATTCCATACTTCTTGTCTACCTCAACCCCTCCTCCTGTAAGCTTGACCCATTTGCATCGAAACAAGGGGACCTTAAAATTAGGTCCATAGTCAAGTTCCCATATCTCCTCTATGAACCCATAATACGTGGTCTTTTTTCCATTGTCTTCTGCTGCATCAAAGCGGACACCACTGTTTTGGTTTGTGCTCTTTTTATCTTGGCCTATCGTGTAAAATGTATTCCATTTATCTCGTACCCTTGGAAAGTACATACAGTCGAAGATGGTGTCCTGGCCAACAAGTACAGCTGATCCCCAACAGTGGTGTTATTCGTGAGAAGTCTTTGCTGCCAGCCGCCAAAACTCGCCATGTGTTCACTTATAATCCATTCATCAGACTGCCCTGGGTGTTTGAGGCGTATTAAATTCTTGTGTTCATTGATATACGGGGAAACCAAGATAGATCTTTATAAAACCGTGTAGTGTGCTTGATTGAGAGAATGCCCGTCCCTACATATCATTTCTTTACATATTGTGTAGAAATACAGGACCGAGAATGGCAATCTCTTCTACTAGGTGAACCAGGAGATGCGTCATAATATTGAAGAAGGATGGTGGGAACACCAACTCAAAGCTGACAAGACATTGGGCCACATCTGTTTGTAACCCTGGTAGGCTTTCTGGATCGATTACCTTCTGAGATATTGCATTGAGGAATGCACATAGCTTCACAATGGGTACTCGAACATTTTCAGGTAGAAGCGCCCTCAATGCAATCGGAAGCAATTGTATCATAATCACGTGGCAGTCATGAGACTTCAGGTTTTGGAATTTTTTCTCTGCCATATTTATTATTCCCTTTATATTCGACGGGACCTTGATACTGCTCAGACATTCAAAAAAGATTTCCTTCTCTGCTTTGGTAAGAGCGTAGCTGGCAGGAGTTAAGTGGCATCGTTTACCCTTCTCGTTCTCAGGATGCATAGGCTCTTCAGGGGCCTTCAGACGTTGATGGTCCTGCCGTGCTTCCGGTGTATCTTTTGTCTTCCCATACACTCCTAGAAAGCCTAGCAGGTTCACGCAAACATTCTTCGTCACGTGCATCACGTCGATTGAAGAGCGGACCTCTAAGACTTTCCAATAGGGTAGGTCCCAAAATATAGATTGCTTCTTCCACATGGGCGCGTGTCCGGCATCGTCATTCGGAACAGATAGACTGCCAGGACCTTTCCAAAGATTACTTCTAGGTCCTTGACCATACCAAATACCTCCTCACCGGTACGGAGGACAGGCTTCCTCCGGGGTTCTGCCAGACGTTTGAAATGCTTTCCTTTCTTTCTTACTGGCTGCAGGTTCGTAAGAAATCGGTGATACCCTAGGTACACAACCTTCTTACATTTATCCAAATATACACTTTCAGTATCATCTAAACAGTGTGTGCATGCATTGTATCCCTTGTGTGTCTGCCCTGAAATGTTACTAAGAGTAGGCCAATCATTGATGGTTACGAAAAGCAATGCTCGTAGGTCAAATGGCTCCCCTTTGTGCTCATCCCACATACGTACACCTGGTTTGGCCCACAGCTGTAAAAGTTCTTCAACTAATGGCCTTAGGTACACATCAATGTCGTTGCCGGGTTGCCTCGGGCCTTGGATGAGCACTGGCATCATAATGAACTTCCTCTTCATACACAACCAAGGAGGAAGGTTATAGATACATAGGGTCACAGGCCAGGTGCTGTGACTGCAGCTCTGCTCACCAAAAGGATTCATGCCGTCTGTACTTAGACCAAACCTTAAGTTCCTTGCGTCACGTGCGAAGTCCGGGTACTCTCGCTCGACTTTTCTCCACTGTGACCCATCAGCGGGGTGTCTCAACATCGCGTCTTTCTTACGGTCTTCCATGTGCCATCGCAACAACTTGGCATGCTCTTTATTTCTGAAGAGACGTTTTAACCGTGGTATTATAGGAGCATACCACATAACCTTGGCGGGAACCTTATTCCTAGGGCCTCTCCCTCAACATCGCCAGGATCGTCTCGTCTGATCTTATACCGCAGTGCAGTGCATACCGGGCATGCATCCAAATTCTCGTACTTCTCACCGCGGTAGAGGATGCAGTCATTAATGCAGGCATGTATCTTCTGCACGTCTAATCCTAGAGGGCAGACAACCTTCTTTGCTTGGTATGTACTGTCGGGCAACTCATTATTTCTTGGAAGAAGATTCTTCATTTTTACCAACAACTTTGAAAATGCGCTGTCAGTCACACCATTCTCTGCCTTCCATTGCAGCAAATCCAGTGTGGCACCTAGATTTTTGTGTCCATCTTCGCAAGTTGGATACAACAATGTTTTGTGATCCTTTAACATCTGCTCCAGCTTCTCCTTCTCCTTTTCAGTTTCACATTCTTCCTTTGCATCAGTAATGGCCCGACCAAGATCGTCATCAGCGGGCCCATCTGCTCCCTCTTGATCTTCATTATCTACCTCCGTTGCATTATCATCATATTCAGGATACATATTAGGATAGTTTTCATCATCCTCTTCTTCTTCGTTGTCTTCCATCACAACCCCTTTTTCTCCGTGCTTGGTCCAACAATTATAGCTGGGCATGAAACCGGATCGAAGCAGGTGGGCGTGAATGGTTCTAGTATTTGAGTAGTCTTTCTTGTTCTGACAGTGAACACACGGACAGCACATAAAACCATTGTGACCACGGTTTCATTAGCCACAACGATGAAATTTTGGAGGCCCGTAATGTACTCGGAAGTGCGGCGGTCACCGTACATCCATTGCCGATTCATCTGCATTAATATGTAGTATATATCAGAAAATAATAGGGAGATGACCATTTATATATATAGTACATCAATGACACATGAAACTATAGTTGCCGACCTCGACCGAGATGGAAAGAGCAACAAGAAAGCTTATTTTGAGCTCTCGGGCATTTCACCGAACACCTCTAGTGCATATGAAAAAAACACAAACTAGCACTCTTCACACCCTCTTGCTAGGCTCCAAAATGTGAAAGAATGGAAGAGTGGGGTGTGTGTGGGCTGGGGTGGTGTCTTATATAGCCCCCCCATTTAACACCGGTTCATGCCACGAACCGGTGTTAAAGGGGGGGTGCGAGGGCCACTGCTGCAGGGACCTTTAACACCGGTTCGTGGCACGAACCGGTGTTAAAGGGGGGGCTCCTTTAATGCCGCAGGGGCCACGCTGGTACGGCCCCCCCTTTAACACCGGTTCATAGAAGAACCGGTGTTAAAGCCCCTTTTCGGGATCAACAAAAGACCTCGTTTCCACTAGTGCTTGTTACACTTGAATTGGCGAGGTAAGGTTTCAGATATATGCTCGACTGAGATTCCGGCGATACTGGTCATGGTAATGGCTTTCTTGGCACAGTCAATCATTCCTTTATGTTTGGACATCCAATCCATTCCTGGTACTACTTCCAAACCTTTAGTTCCGAGTACTATTAGGTTAGCATAAAAATCTATGCCATGGATTCGGATAGGGACGGCTCTGCAAATTTGCCTAGCCTTGGTGGTCGATCCGGGAATTTGTACAATCATCACATGCTTCAGTTTGGTTGGTTGAATTTTACTAGTGCAGGCAAATTCTTCGGTGACAAATGAATGCGATGCACCAGAATAAAACAACACTCTTGCAAGTACTGAATTAACAGAAAACATACCCAGCACGACGTCTGGCGCTTCCTGAGCTTCTTCAGCATGCATGAGAAAAAGACGGCCATTGCGGTTGAGTGAATTTCCTGGGGCAAATCTTCTCCCTGGCTGGACACGACGCTGCTGCTGAGCTGGGACATTGGGATTAGGGGCTGTAGCGTTCTTCTTGTTGGGGCACTTGTTGGAATAGTGGCCTTTATTTCCATAGTCATAACAGGTCACTTGTGACTTGTCCTTGGCTGTGACAGGCACAACATTGCTTCCAGTCCTCGGGGCAGTATTGGGGTTGGCGGTAGCATTGTTGGTGTTGAACTTGGGTGGGGCACAGGTGAAATTGCTAGAATTACCGGGGTTGTTGTGATGTCCTCCGGGTCTAGGGTTTCCACGGTTGGGATAGGTAGGACGGGTCATAGGGGGTCTGTTGGTTCATGGGGCAAATCCTAGAGATGGGTTGGGGCGATACTTTGGGGTCTGATGGGTTCCTGGTTGATCTTTCCTTCCATCTGGATAGCAGAGTCGACAAGGGCTTCAATATCAGCAAAGGGGATATTGACTAACACTGTCTGCATCTCGTCATGCAGACCATTCAGGAATCTTTCTTTCTTCTTGGCTTCGGTGTCTATCTCGTCCGGGGCATACCTAGCTAATGACAAAAATTTGTCACGGTATTCTACTATAGTCATCCTCCCTTGCTTTAACTCCCTGAACTCGTCTCTCATTCTCTAGATCAAACCTGGCGGCACATGGGTTCTGCTAAACTTGACCTTGAATTCCTCCCAGGTCATCATTTGGCCTCCGGTCATTGCACGAACACTGTTCCACCATGCCCTGGCATCTCCGGCTAGATAATGAGTGGCGAACAAGACTTTCTCGTTGGCTTCTACTCTGGCTACTTCTAAGTTATTCTCCATGGTTTGCAGCCAATCATCGACGTCTAGGGGTTCTTCCGACTTGGTGAAAACGGGTGGGTTGGTATTCTGGAAATTCTTGAGCTTAGATCCGTGGTTGTCCTGATTTCCATGGCCTTGGTTGTTGTGGGCTAGCTGGGCTATCTGTTGCACAGTGGCTAGGTTGGCTTGACGTTCCACTCTTTCAGCTTCGCGGTCAGAAGTCAACATTTGTAGGATCTGCAACATCGGGTCCGGGGCTGAACCACTTCCTCCACGTGGCATCTGAAGATTGATATAGATCATGAGAAAAGAGGGAAATTTCTAAGGTTTTGGGTCTTTGAAAAGTTTTTAGAGTTTGACTCAAGTTTTCTAGCAACTTGCTTTTTCATTCATTCACTCATAGCACATGGTACAACACACACCACAACAAAGAAAAACAGATGGTTTTAAGAACCATTCTGGGAACTACGATACAGTGGGACCGACTACTACTCACTACGCTAGTGTTCAGTGCTACTACTGCTCGGAGTCTGTGGCTTCATCATCTTCCGCATCATTGATGAAGGCGAAATCATCCTCATCGGTGAAGAAGTCCATGGTCTGATCCTCCAGAAAATCATCGTCATCGCTGAGATAGGAGTAAGGGTCTCCACGAAGATCTTCTCCGGCATTCTCCCTTTCCTCTAACTGCATGTCTCTCTCATGGATGGTCTCTTCCAGAGATGAGATACGATGTCGAAGACGGGCAATAATGCGCTCCTTCTTGTCAAGCTGACGGCGGCGAGACTTGCGATCCCTTGCTAGCATGGTGATGGTCTGATCCTTCGTCTTGATGATGGCAGACTTGTGGTTGCAATAGTCACGGCAGTTGTCCAGTTCCTGCTGCCGATCATACATCATGAAGCTAAGGTGGTCCAATTGAGTCTTCATCTCGGGGTGGTATGGGGCTTCCAGTGGTTGACCATTTGCATCACGTCATTGGCAAAACTCAAAGCGAGTACCCTTGATCTGATTGATGCTCTGCCCACACAGACGGGAAAGAGCTTCCTGCATTGCTCTGGCAAGTCCATCGAGCCAGTTGTTTTCCCTCAAGGTAAACTGAATTCCCTCTTGCAACAATTAGCCACTGCGGATCTTCTCCCCCTTGATCATTGAGCTGAGCTCCGAAGAACTCGGGATGCGGGCGCTCCAGAAGTTTCGAAAGCTGATCCAGATCCCTCTCAAAGATAAGGTCTCCTCCATTCCCGAGTTGGTAAAACTTGCTGTACTTCACGTCCATCTATAAAAATAGAGGATTAGTAGATTAGCAAAGTGATCAAGTGTGTCAAAATTTTATCTATTTTGTAAGAGTTTTTGAGGAACATGAAGTTTTATTAAAGAATTAAAGAGGTAAGAATGAGAATAAGTTTTCGTAAATATTTTTGTTCTTGGGTTTTGAAACTAAGTTTTTGGTTCAACGTCCAATCTAACTAGGGTATCCTATGGTCAGGATGGCTCTGATACCAACTTGTCAACACCCGGATTTTTCAATCCTAGATGCATGTGATGCCATACATCGCAATCCCAGGATTACCATTTTTGCGAGACATAACAGAATTGGATACCATAGTACTTCATCCATTACAACGATACATAAGTTCTTACACAAATAGGGATCTCATGATCCAGTCCTTAATACAACATCAAGCAGCGGAATACGTAATAATAACGGTAGCGCAGGCGAGGCTCCATCTTCGGGGTCACAGGTAATGCTGACGATGGGAGATGGTCCTAGTTTTCGTAACCTTCCTGGGGTCCATCCTCCAGGTACTCCTCTTCATAGTCTGGCCATGGGAATAGCCAGGGACAAAGCCATGAGTACCCTTTAAGTACTCGCAAACTAATACTAACAAGTAAAAGGGGTTTTTTGGATAATAGGACACTAGGCTCTAGGGTTGTTTTGCAAAAGCCAGATTTATCTCTACTAAGTTCCAAAGCTCATCAAAATTTTATAACTCCTAAGTGGGATCTTGTATTTCCAGTCACAACTTTGTTGTGGTCAAGTCAAAGTCTCAAGTCGTTTCACAACTCATTTTGAAAAGTCTGACGGGGGAACAGTATGGCCACTCCAACTGTCCATAACCGCGGACGCGGCTATTCAAATAGTTTGACACTTTGCAGAGATTTTACACTTTCACCACAACATTCGATACATCTGTCAGGAACAAAACCTGAATTCACCATACTCAGTATGCGGATAATCAATCCTAACCTTTCAATTACACTCCCTAGTATAAGCACCTCTCATGTGAGTTTGGCCTCCCAACCATGACCACTGTCATCTTGGGTACTACACAGGTGGACAATCTTCACAAGGTAGCCTCAGCTAAGACCTTGGCCGTGAGGGAACTAATACTAAGGTATATAAGTTTCCAGTCAAGCCCTACCCAATATTCGGGTATTGTGGTTTTACGATAAAATTGGAATGGTATCGCATCCAGACAACCATCAGTTTTATAAAGGGGCTAAGGCTCATGCCTCAACATTTTCATCACCAAAATCATCAAGTGTTTGGAAACACATGTCCAAAACATTTCAATAGAATGATCCATCATTCCAAGGTTTTCATAACCATTTTTCCACCAAGTATTCCCATCTAAAAGTTGATCAAGTTTTATGCTTAGAACTAGCATCTACAGGTGGGGGTAGTCATAATGAGGGGTGGTAACTAGTGGAGTTTCACTAAGTCTAACCTTATATCTTAGGCTGATATCAAGGTTTTCTAGCTTAGGCCAAATTTTATGCTCTTTAAGAAACCTTCAGCACAACTATCTAGTATCTACCAAACTCTTAGGTAGACTCTAAGTAAGCTTTGATAAAGAAATAAAGTAAGAAGCTTGCCATAAAACTAGGATTGGTTTAGCAAGTGGGTATGATCACATATGCTCAAGGCATAAAGTAGTCATCTCACAAATATGGGTTTGTGGCATCAGTAGGGTATCTGGCAAGGGTTAGCTTGCACATTCACTAGTAGTATTAGGCTTGCATAGTAATTAGCTTGCCTTGTGCAGAGCAGTGGTTGAAGTTCTCCTCGGCTTCCTCTTCAAAGTATCCTCCTTCCTCCTCGTATCCTTGGTCGGTACTAGCGTCTACGAATAAATACGAGGTACACAATCACCAAACAATACTTAACTACTTGCAATCATCACACACAAGGGTCCTATAGATGATCTAGCATCATCCCTAACATTACAAGGTTAAGGCTTGGTTTAAAACCTTTTTATTTTAGAAAAGTAATTTCTACTCATTGAAAAACTACTTAAGATTTAATATTATCCAAACTAAACATGGGATCATGTTGACACATGTCATCACCACATATTGTAGTCCATGGGAATGTGATTTAAAGTGGTGTCACAATTTAATAAGGTTTTACCCTTTTATTTTAATTAATTAAAGTGGCTAGAAATGCTTATGAAGCATTCTTTTATTGCTTGAACAATATTTCTGCAAGTAACCTATATATGTTTTTATATATTCTGAAAGGTATGATTGGATGTGATTTTTGAGAGTTGGAATCAACTCAAAAGCTTTTATGGTTTAAATTTGAAAAATGTTTGAATGCAGAAAAGCTTCTGCCTTGTTATTTTTGCTATGGGTGATCTAAAGATCCAAATGACTTGAATCCAACGGGCTTGGATTAAGCATTCACAGACCTTTCCAACAAAATTGGTTTCATCTAATTTGGTGCACTGAATCGATCTGGGTTGATTTTTGAAGTTGGGTACAGAAGTGTGTTTGGAATTAAAAAGAAAATGTTCAATTTGAATTGCTGGGCTGCGCGGGAAATTCTAACGGGCCGGCCTGCTAAGCGCAGTGCTCCCGCGGGCTGCTTAAGTGGGTGTCCCCACTCGTCAGTGACACGGGGCTGAGCGAAGCGGTATGGGGCAACGTGGTTCGTTCGATCTAGTTCTAATCCAACGGCTGAGGGTCATCGTCGACGCGAGACAGCTCCGGCGAGAACGAAACCTAGCGCGGCCAGTGAGGGGTGCTGGGGGCTCACCGGGTACTGGCGAGGGTCGGCGAGGCGGGCGAATGACGAAGTTGACGACGGCGAACTTCCTGGTACCGGTGGCTTCTCCTGGGGCGGCTCCAATCGCTGGCTCCTTTCTTCTCCGGCAGCGGCAGGCTCCAGTGAAATTCCGGCGAGGTGATGCTCGCATTGCTCTGAGAATGGTGTGGCACAGTCAGTGGGGAGAGGGGAGTGAGATGGTGTGAAGAAATCGTGCGGGGGTGGCCTCTATGTATAGTCGAGCGAGGGGACCGTCGGGGCGCAAGGTGAGCTCGTCGGGGGCGACGTTACAGGCAGCTAATGGCATGGGCAAGGGTAGGGGACGGTGCTGTGTCTCCTGGAGATGCTCACCGACATGGTCGCGAGGCATGGGGCGGTGTGGTTTGGTCTGGAACGGGCGGTGCTCTGCGCGGCAGAGGCGGCGTCTTCGACGGCGGGCGGTGGCGGTATGGCGCGGGGCGGCAAACGGGGATGTCTGGCGGTCTCCTGGGTCAGTGGTGATCGTGTGTGCGCACGGTGAGGGCGGCGCGCGGTCTGTGGGTGATGGTCGAGGGTGGCGCTCTGGCGCACGCTCGGCATGGTCTGGGCGTGTCTTGTGCGCGTGGTCCAGGGCTTGGCAACGCTCGCGGCTAGGACAGGCAGTGGCGGTGGACGGTGGGCTGCCTCCTAGACATGCTGGCTAGGCTTGCTGCTGCTCCTAGCTTGCTGTCCACATTGGGGTGACATGGGGTTGCTCGGCTGTTCACCATTAATGGAAATGGCAAGATCACAGGATTGTGTGAGAGCTAACTAGGGAACAAGTTAGGCTCAAAACACTGCACACTATAGTGTTTGTGGTTTTGTTTGATTTGTGTCTGCAACCTGTTTGATGAAATGGCCGCATGAAATCAAGTTTTGAATTTTGAAATGATTTTTGGTGGGTTTGCTAGATTGGTTCTGGTGAGTCTGCAGATGCTTGGGTTTTGAAAGTTGAGCTTGTTTGAGTGGTTTTTTGAAAAAGTGGGATCTTCCCATATGAAGAAGATTCAATTTTGAGTTGTCATTTAAACTATGCATTTGAAAGTTTCTGGATGATCACAAAGTGGGCCTTGATACTTTGTTATGAGTACATTCAAGGGGTGCAAAGATCCAGAAAAGTTTCTGTTAGGTTTTGAAAGTTTGAGACAGCCGAAGTAGGCATGTGAGTTAAATTGGTCAAAATGACCATTCACTTAATATATTTGTTTTGACTTATTTTTCTTTAGGAAAAGTGTGGGGAATGTTTTAGATGATGTTCTTTTCACCTAAGAAACATTTTACAAGCAATGGATCACACAAACAAGGTGGTTTTTAAAGAAATTCAAAATCCATGCATACACATATACATGTATTCATGAATTGGTTTAGAAAAGTTTTTGTTAACCCTAAACTTTAGGATTAGTGTTTTGATGATCTAAGTTTGATATTTTTGGGATGTTACAAACCTTCCCCCCTTAAACAAAATCTCGTCTCGAGATTTGAAAAAGGACGAAAAGATTACCTAGGATTTGAAGAGATCCGGAAATTCCGTCCTGATGTGATCTTCGCGTTCCCAAGTAGCTTCCTCTTATGTGTGGTTGCTCCACTGAATCTTGAGAAACTTGATGCTTCGGGTTCTGGTAGTTCGAAAGGCTTCCTCCAATATACGGATGGGTACTTCGGGATATGTCAGGTCATCATTGATCTCTATGGTCCTATGATCGAAATTCTTGAACACTTCGGTCTTCTCGGGGACTTCGAGACATTTGCGAAGTAACGAGATATGGAACACATTGTGCACAACTGACATCTCTTCTGGTAGCTCGAGTTGATACGATACTTCTCCTCGACGGTTCAAAATTTTGAAAGGTCCGATATATCTGGGGGCTAACTTTCCTTTGAGTTGGAAACGCTGCATTCCCTTCAATGGCGACACTTTCAGGTAAACAAAATCTCCAATGTTGAAAGCGAGGTCTCGACGTCTCTTGTCGGCGTAACTCTTTTGTCGGGATTGGGCTGTCTTGAGGTGCTCTCGAATCTTGTGAACCTTCTCTTCTGCTTCTCGTAGGATGCCGGGTCCGAAAATTTGACTCTCTCCTACTTCCGACTAGTTCAAAGGGGTGCGGCACTTTCTTCCGTACATGAATTCAAATGGGGCCCTTTGTAAACTGGCTTGGTAACTATTGTTGTAGGAAAATTTTACAAATGGCAGACAGTCTTCCCACTTAGATCCATATTCTAACACACATGCTCTAAGCATATCTTCGAGTATTTGGTTTACTCGCTCCGCTTGTCCATCGGTCTGAGGGTGATACGCGGTACTGAAATCTAGGCGGGTTCCTAACCTTCTTGAACCTTCTTCCAGAATCTCGAGGTAAACTGAGTTCCTCGATCCAATACGATATTCTTGGGGACTCCGTGCAAACTAACGATCCTAGAGATGTACAACTCTGCTAGCTTCGAACTCTGATAGGTAGTTTTAATGGGCAAGAAATGGGCGACTTTGGACAATCTGTCCACTATGACTCAAATAGAGTCATTTCCCCTACTAGAAGTAGGTAGTCCAGTGATAAAGTCCATTCCTACAGAATCCCATTTCCATTCCGGAATTTGCAAAGGTTGCAACAATCCATCGGGTCTTTGATGTCCTGCCTTGACTCGCTGACATATATCACACTTGGCGATATAGCTTCCGATTTCTCTCTTCATCTTATGCCACCAAAATTGCTCTTTCAAATCTTGATACATCTTAGTTCCTCCGGGATGGATAGAATAAAGAGTATCATGAGCCTCCTTCAAGATAACTTCTTTTAACTCAGAATCTGATGGTACACAAAGGCGTCCTTTGTACCACAAAACTCCTTCTTCGTCCTCGGTGAATCCGGGTACTTTGCCTGTACCGATACGACGTTTAATTCCGTCGATACTAGCATTTCCTTTCTGCGCTTCCTTAGTCTGACTGATCAAGGTGGGCTGAAGTTCTATGCTAGCCAAAAATCCTTCACTTACTAATTCCACTCAAAAATCTTCCATCAGTTGTATGCAAAGTTTAGCAAATGTGAATTCTGGTTACAGGAGGTAGGATTCCTCGGTCGCATTGTATCAGCCGGAGGAATTGCCGTTGACCCTGCCAAAGTGAAAGATGTAGAAGATTGGCAAGCCCCAACCACTCAAACCCAAGTTCGTGCCTTTCTCGGATTGGCGGGATATTACCGCAAATTCGTAGAAGGATTCTCGAGTATCGCCATACCCATGACCCAATTGCTGAAGAAGTACAAGAAGTTTGAATGGACCGACAAATGTGAAGCGATTTTTCAAGAACTCCAGAGGAGATTGATTTCAGCCCCAATCTTGATCATGCCGGATATCACGAAGCCCTTTGATGTGTATTGTGACGCATCCAAGATCGGTCTCGGATGTGTGCTAATGCAAGAAGGCAAAGTTATATCTTATCTATCCCGACAATTGAATCAACATGAGCAAAACTACCCAACCCATGACCTTGAACTCGTAGCCATAGTTCTAGCCCTGAAGACATGGAGACATTACTTGATGGGAAACCGTTGTGAGATTTATTCGGATCATAAGATCCTAAAGTATATATTTACTCAAAAGGAGTTGAATATGAGGCAGAGAAGATGGATTGAGCTAATCAAGTATTATGACCTAGACATTCACTATCACCCTAGTAAAGCCAACGTGGTAGCCGATGCCCTGAGAAGATTGCCGTGCCGCTTGAACTCCATGATTTTGAAGGAGCAACCAAGTTTGCACAAGGAGATGGAAGATTTTCGAATGGAATTAGTAAGTGAAGGATTTTTGTCTAGCATAGAACTTCAGCCCACTTTGATTAGTCAGATTAAAGAGGCGTAGAAGGGAAATGCCAGTATCGACGGAATCAAGCATCGTATCGGTACATGCAAAGTACCCGGATTCACCGAGGACGAAGAAGGAGTTCTGTGTTACAAAGGACGCCTCTGTGTACCAGCAGATTCTGAGTTGAAAGAAGTTATCTTGAAGGAGGCTCATGATACTCTTTATTCTATCCATCCCGGAGGAACTAAGATGTATCAAGATTTAAAAGAGCAATTTTGGTGGCATAAGATGAAGAGAAAAATCGGAAGCTATATCGCCAAGTGTGATATATGTCAGCGAGTCAAGGCAGGACATCAAAGACCCGCTGGATTGTTGCAACCTTTGCAAATTCCATAATAAAAATGGGATTCTGTAGGAATGGACTTTATCACTGGACTACCTACTTCTAGTAGGGGAAATGACTCTATCTGGGTCATAGTGGAGAAATTGTCCAAAGTCGCCCATTTCTTGCCCGTCAAAACCACATATCAGAGTTCAAAACAAGCGAAGTTGTACTTCGCTAGAATCGTTAGTTTGCACGGAGTCCCCAAGAACATAGTATCGGATCGAGGAACTCAGTTTACCTCGAGATTCTGGAAGAAAGTCCAAGAAGGTTTAGGAACCCGCCTAGATTTCAGTACCGCGTATCACCCTCAGACCGATGGACAAACGGAGCGAGTAAATCAAATACTCAAAGATATGCTTAGAGCATGCGTGTTAGAGTATGGATCCAAGTGGGAAGACTGTCTGCCATTTGCAGAATTTTCATACAACAACAGTTACCAAGCCAGTTTGCAAATGGCCCCCTTTGAATTCATGTACGGAAGAAAGTGTCGCACCCCCTTGAACTGGTCGGAAGTAGGAGAGAGTCAGATTTTCGGACCCGACATCCTACGAGAAGCAGAAGAGAAGGTTCACAAGATTCGTGAGCACCTCAAGACCGCCCAATCCCGACAGAAGAGTTATGCCGACAAGAGACGTCGAGAACTTGCCTTCAATATAGGAGATTTTGTTTATCTGAAAGTGTCGCCATTGAAGGGAATGCAGCGTTTCCAACTCAAAGTAAAGTTAGCCCCTAGATATATCGGACCTTTCAAAATTCTGAACCGTCGAGGAGAAGTATCGTATCAATTGGAACTACCTAAAGAGATGTCAGTTGTGCACAATGTGTTCCATATCTCGTTACTTCGCAAGTGTCTCGAAGTCCCCGAAAAGACCGAAGTGTTCAAGAATATCGATCATCGAACCATAGAGATCAACGATGACCTGACCTATCCCGAAGTACCCATCCGCATTTTGGAAGAAGCTTTCTGAACTACCCGAACCCGAAGCATCAAGTTTCTCAAGATTCAGTGGAGCAACCACACAGAAGAAGAAGCTACCTGGGAGCGTGAAGATCACATCAGGACGGACTTTCCAGATCTCTTCAAATCCTAGGTAATCTTTTCGTCCTTTTTCAAATCTCGGGACGAGATTTTTTTTATGGGGGGAAGGTTTGTAACATCCCAAAAATACTAAGCTTGGATCATCAAATTCTAATCATCAAAATTACGATTAACAAAAAAAATTCTAATTAAAATTAGGAATGCATGCATATGTGTATGCATTGAGTTTGAAATTCTTTTAAACCACCTTGTTTGTTTATTTCATTGCTTGTAAAATGTTTCTTAGGTGAAATAAACATCATCTAAAACATTTCCCACACTTTTCCTAAAGACAAGTAAATCAAAACACATATATTAAATGAATGGTCAATTTGACCAATTTAACTCTCATGCCTACTTTGGCTGTCTCAAACTTTCAGAACCTAACAGAAACTTTTCTAGATCTTTCCACCCCTTGAATGTACTCATAACAAGGTATCAAGGCCCACTTTGTGATCATCAAGAAACTTTCAAATGCATAGTTTAAATGACAATTCAAAATTGAATCTTTATCATATGGGAAGATCCCACTTATTCAAAAACCACTCAAACAAGCTCAACTTGCAAAACCCCAGCATCTGCAGATTCACCAGCACCAATCTAGCAAACCCACCAAAAATCTTTTCAAAATTCAAAACTTGAGTTCATGCGGCCATTTCATCAAACAGGTTGCAGACACAAATCAAACAAACATCAAACACTATAGTGTGCAGTAAAATTGGCCTAACTTGTTCCCTAGTTAGCCCACACCCAGCTCAGTAGATCATCTAGGAAGTTTAACTAAGGACTAGCACCTTTGTGAGCTTGCCATTGCCATCAATGGTGAACAGCCGAGCACCCCCTTGTCACCCCATTGTGGACAGCAGGCTAAAGGAAGAACTAGCCGTGCCAACCTTGTCTGGGAGGCAGCCCACCGTCCACCGCCACTCCATGTCCCAGCCGCGAGCGTTGCCAAGCCCTGGACCACACGCACAAGCCGCGTCCAGACCGCCAGAGACCATGCCGAGCATGCGCCAGAGCACCACCCTCGACCAGCGCCCACAGACCGCACACTGCCCTCACCGCGTGCACACACAATCACCATCAACCTAGGAGACCACCAGACATCCCCGTTTGCCGCCCCGTGCCGCACAGCCACCGCCCGCCGTCGAAGACGCCGCCTCTGCCGCGCAGAGCATCGCCCGTTCCAGACCAAACCCCACCACCCCATGCCTCGAGACCATGTCTTTGAGCATCGCCAGGAGACACCGCACTGTCCCCTACCCTTTCCCATGCCATTAGCCGCCTGTAACCTCACCCTCGACGAGCTCACCGTGCGCCCTGACAGTCCCCTCGCTCGACTATAAATAGAGGCCACCCCTTTCCTCACTGATCGTGCCACACCGTTCTCAGAGCAAGGCGAGCACCACCCCGCTGGAATTTCACCGGAGCCCGCCGCCTTTGGAGAGGAAGGGAGCCAGTGATTGGAGCCGACCCAGGAGAAGCCACCGGTACCAGGAGATTCATCGTCGTCGCCTTCGTTGTTCGCCCGTCTCGCCGACCCTCGCCAGTACCCCGGTGAGCCCCCAGCAACCCTCATTGGCCACGCTAGGTTTCGTTCTCGCCGGCGTTGTCTCGCGTCGACGATAACTCCCAGCCGTTGGATTAGAACTAGATCGAACGATCCACGTTGCCCCATACCGCTTCGCCCAGCCCCGTGTCACTGACGAGTGGGGACACCCACTTAAGCAGCCTGCGGGATCACTGCGCTTAGCAGGCCGGCCCGTTAACTTTTCCCGCGCAGCCCAGTTTTTCAAATTAAACTTTTTCTATTTCAATTCAAACACACTTCTGTACCCAACTTCAAAAATCAACCCAGATCGATTCAGTGCACCAAATTTACTGAAACCAATTTTGTTGGAAAGGTCTGTGAATGCTGAATCCAAGCCCGTTGGATTCAAGTCATTTGGATTATAGATCACCCCTGGTAAAAATAACAAGGCAAAAGCTTTTCTGCATTCAAACATTTTTCAAATTCAAACCATAATAGCTTTTGAGTTGATTCCAACTCTCAAAAATCAGATTTAACCATACCTTTCAGAATATATAAAAATATATAGGTTTACTTGCAGAAATAATGTTCAAGTAATAAAAGAATGTTACATAAGCATTTCTAGCCACCTTAATTAATTAAAATAAAAGGGTAAAACCTTATTAAATTGTGACACCACTTTAAATCATATTCCCTTAGACTACAATATGTGGTGATGACATGTGTCAACATGATCCCATGTTTGGTTTGGAGAATATTAAATCTTAAGTAGTTTTTCAATGAGTAGAAATTACTTTTCTAAAAATAAAAGGAATTAAATCAAGCCTTAACCTTGTAATGTTAGGGATGATGCTAGATCATCTATAGGACCCTTGTGTGTGATGACTACAAGTAGTTAAGTACTGTTTGGTGATGGTGTACCTCGTATTTATTCATAAACGCTAGTACCGACCAAGGATACGAGGAGGAAGGAGGATACTACGAAGAAGAAGCCGAGGAGAACTTCAACCACTGCTCTGCACAAGTCAAGCTAAAACTTGCAAGAAACACTACTTTAGCAAGCCTTACTAATCAAGTTGACCTATGCAAGCTAACACTTGAAATTTAGCAAGCTTATACTGATTTTGTGCAAGCAAATACTTGCTTGTTACTATGCCTACTATATGCCTGAAGCATATGTGATCATACCCACTTGATAAACCAATCCTAGTTTTATTTGCAAGCTTCTTACTTTATTTTCTTTATCAAAGCTTACTTAGAGTTTACTTAAGTGACTGGTAGATACTGGAAAGATTCTGAAGGTTTCATAAAGATCATTAAATTTGACCTAAGCCAGGAACCTTGATATCATCCTAAGATATAAGGTTGTACTTAGTTAAAACTCCACTAGATACTACCCCATCATTATTTCTTACCCCCACCTGTAGATGCTAGTGCTAAGCATAAAACTTGATCAACTTTAGATGGGAATACTTGGTGGAAAAATGGTTATGAAAACCTTGGAATGATGGATCATTCTATTGAAATGTTTTGGACATGTGTTTCCGAACACTTGATGATTTTGGTGATGAAAACGTGGAGGCATGAGCCTTAGCCCTTTACAAAACTATGGTTGTCTGGATGCGATACCATTCCAAATTTATCGTACAACCACAATACCCGAATATTGGGTAGGGCTTGACTGGAAACTTATATTCCTTAGTATTAGTTCCCTCACAGCCAAGGTCTGAGCTGAGGCTACCTTGTGAAGATTGTCCACCTGTGCAGTACCCAAGATGACATATGGTCATGGTTGGGAGGCCAAACTCACAGGAGAGGTGCTTATACTAGGGCGTGTAATTGAAAGGTTAGGATTGATTATCCGCATACTGAGTATGGTGAATTCAGGATTTGTTCCTGACGGATGTATCGAATGTTGTGGTGAAAGTGTACAATCTCTGCAGAGTGTCAAACTATTCGAATAGCCGCGTCCGCGGTTATGGACAGTTGGAGTGGCCATACTGTTCCCCCGTCAGACTTTTCAAAATGACTTGTGAAATGGATTAAGACTTTGACTTAACCACAACAGAGTTGTGACATGATTTACAAGATCCCAGTTAGGAGTTATAAAATTGTGACTAGCTTTAGAAACTAGTAGATATAAATCTAGCTTTTGCAAAACAACCCTAGAGCCTAGTGTCCTATTATCCAAAAACCCCCTTTACCTGTTAGTATTGGTTTGCGAGTACTTAAAGAGTACTCATGGATTTGTCCCTGGCTATTCCCATGTCCAGACTATGAAGAGGAGTATCTGGAAGATAGACCCCAGGAAGGTTGTGACAACTAGGATCATCTCCCATCGTCAGCATTGCCTATGACCCCGAAGATGGAGCTTCACCTACGCTACCGTTATTATTTCGTATTCCGCTGCTTGATGTTGTATTAAGAACTAGATCATGAGATCCCTATTTGTGTAAGAACTTATGTATCTTTTGTAATGGATGATGTACTATGGTATCCAATTCTGTTATGTCTCGCAAAAATGGTAATCCTGGGATTGCGATGTATGGCATAACAGGCATCTAGGATTGAAAAATCCGGGTGTTGATAGTGGCCATCCACAAGTGAGATACACAAGGTAATCCATAGAAATGGGCCTTGTGAACCACTCAACACAAACCATTCCTTCCATTCCACCCAGTTGATTCATTCACTTAGTTGTTTTATGAAACAAAACACAAGTCCTTGACTTAGAAATATTCTATAGAATGAAATATAATCCACGCTTGTTTTCTACTAGCTAAGCTAAGCATGATGGTAGTAGGAATCTTAACTTAGAGAATTTCTATTAAGGTTTCATCTACTAGGATTTCCCATGGCATAGTTTATACTTAGCAAATATTCCATGCAAGTCCTACTTAGAAATATCACTAATGCATAGTGAAAATAATGGGACAAAAGTATGAATCATCACTTTACTTTTTGGTAGAGAGTATAGGTTCACTCCTTGATCTTGCAATATTCACACTCTTCAAATTCCACTACAATTCAATCAAGCAAGCAAAAATTCAATTTTCCATTCTAGCAAACATCACATAAAATAATAGAAACAAAACAATGCATGCAAGCATGCCAAAGATTGTTTTATTTGGAAAAGGGGTTTCTAATAGTTTCTAAACATTCTAAACCTCCTATTGGTCATTTTTTAAAAGTGGCAAAACCATTTTCAAAAGATTTTATCTATAAACCATTTTTAAACCAAATCAATATTTTATGTGGTTGAAAATGCCTTTAGCAAAGTAACAAACTTTATAGGGTTCACCAAATACATTTTCAAATCATAAAACTTGGTGTTTAGAGTCAGAGAGTTTAAATCAAAAAATTTCCCAAAGGTTTTCCTCCAAAATCATTTTTGAACCATAATCAACATTTTTAATTGGCTAGAAATGCTTTTATTCAAAGATTTATACTTTTGCTTCACCAAATATATTTTTGAAACCACAAATTGATTTTTATGGTCAGTAGGTTCAAAACAAACCATTTTCCAAAGATTTTATCACCAAAATAATTTTAGAAAGAATTTTATACTCAAAATATGCCTACACAAGTTTCTGTAAAAACAATCAATTTAACAGAAGCAATAAACTCAACAAAGCGCATGGTTGGGTAGGATTTGTCTTGCTGATTCCATTGATATAAAATTTGCAAAATTTGGACGTGTGTTTTGAAAGTTATGAATTTTACAAAATTGAACAACAAATAGATCAATTCTGTTTTTATTAAAACAGACAGGGCCACGTGGAGCGATTCTATTGGTCAATAACGGTTCGCGTGGATCGACAGATACAGACCGCAGGATCTAACTTGATCGCACGACAAAGATCGCATACCCCTTCGTTTTAAGTGAATCTATCGCGTCCGTCCGATCTACATCGCACGGTTCTGATCTTCTCGACCACAAAGTGGCGGCGCTGCGACGGCGACAGGCGGCGGCGCGGTCAGACGATGCGGTCACCGGCGATTTAGGAAGCAAGGGAGACATAGGAGTAGCTCACCGGAATCGTCGTGGCGAGGGGATGCTCGACGTGTGCTCGGTTGGAGAAGGGGCGAACGGAGACGTTGTTGACTGCTCGCCGGAGTTCGTGGAACCGTCGGGTGCGGTCAATCGTGGACAAAGGCAACTCTACGGTGCACGATAGAGCAAGCAAATGGCGTGGTTAGATGCACAGATGTGTGGAGAGTATCGGAACATCAAAGAGAAGAGGGGGCTCGGTCAGAGACTAACGTAGGGCTCGTCGGAGTAGAGGCAGACGACGGATGCGAGAGGTTGTCGTCGTTGCCGATGCTGTGGAGCGCGCGGGGGCGAGTGGAGAGTACTGGGAGGTGCAGGAGACGCTGGCGAGCAAGGTCGTGTGGTTGAGGAGGCAAGGCGCGGTGAGGTATGGCCGGAATTGGAGGTGGAGCTCGCCGGAGTCAGTGGCGGTTCGGAGATGATTCCGAGCAGCCTGGTGGCTCTCTGGTGGCGTTGGTTGGGGGAAAGGAAGAGGGGAGCGTGGCGATTAAGTACGGTATAGTTGCAGGGAGAATTATGGGCGCAATAACACGAATTGACGCCGAGAATCCACGGCAGAAACAGCAGCGAGCTGAGGGGAAGGAACGGGTCCGCGGGTTGAAGATGCTGACGGGGCAGGTGGGGTCCGCTTGTCGGCTAAAGAGAGAAAGGGAAGGTGGGTCCAGGCAGTCAGTGCCAGCGTGGGTGAGTTTCTGAGTAAGAAGAAAATGTTTCGAGGGAAAGAGGGAAATGGGTTGCTGGGCTGAGTCCTATTAATATTTTTTTTTCCTGTTCCTGTTTCTTTTTCTTTTTCAATTTATCTGTTTTGATTTTATTTAATCAATTCAAACAACTTTTGAATTCCAAATTTCATCCAAACTTTGAGTATATTCAAATAATGTTTAATAACACATTCTGAAGTCAAATTTAGAATAATATATTTATTCTTTTTAGGGGATATTAATCAATGAAAATAAGCCCTTGTATTAATTCAAATAAGATTTATATAATGTTTTTCAAACTCCATTAGAATTCTAAATCTTTCCAAATCTTTTCAGTAGGTTTTATTTGTTTATTTGGATGTCAAATAATTCACCTTGAATTATTTGGAATAATTTTAATATGATTTATTAATCATTTTAAATTGGATATTTGTCTTTATTTCAATGAAATTAAATATAGTTTTAATTCCATAAATTTTATTTCGAAGATTTCTTTGATCTTATTTAAGTTAATTAAACAACTTTTATTCCACTTGGGTAAATTCCAAATTCTATTTTCCCATGATTTATTCAATCGTTTCTAATAGGGATTTTATCTTTGTTCAAATAGAATAGGATTTGGCTAATGCCCTTTTAATTAATTTGAAAACTCTTTATCCATTATTTTATTTGGATTTGGATTATATTTATTCCATTTGCTTATGGATTAGGTCAATATTTATTATGGCCTTTAGATAATCCTCATTTAATATTTCTAACTTTATCTTATATAATCCATATCTTTTTATTTATAGATCCAAACTTGGTGATTCTAATTGGTAAAATCTTATTTAATATTTATTTATCCTTTTAAATCTCTTTAGGATTATTTGCTCACCATTTGGTATGGATTTTTGGATAGGTGCTTTATTAGCTTTGGAAATTCAATTTCCTTATCTTATTAAATTCATAAGATTTTATCTTTGGTTCCAAATTGATTGGAATAAATTTCTATGGTTTTATAATATTTCTATGGTTATTAAATTCAATCATTTTGAAATGTTTGTTTGACCAATTTTATATGGATTAAATCCATAGGCTTAGAGATAACATGGAAATGATTTTCTTCCATTAGGGTTTTAGGGTTTTGGTTTAATTCTGCAAGTGTTTAAATTTCAAGATACATTCATTGAGGAATGCATTTCACTAGATTTGAATTTAGTTGGATTCAAACATTAACCAAAGTTTGTTCAAGATGGTATTTTTAAGTTTCCATTTAGAAACAAAAGGTTCTTTTCACCCTAAATTTCAATAATCATTTATTTTGTTTATTTATTTTTCACATTACAAGATTTGGAAAAATCTTGGGATGTGACACACTGTCACCTTCACATCATGGGACAAGGTGTCTCTGGAGATCGCATTAATAAAAGCACTTGAGTAGCATAATAGATGAATAGTAACATCTACTTATTCAACTATATTACAAAGCTCATGATCACATAAAGGTCACACCATGGGAGAGAGAGATCAACCACATAGCTACCGGTATAGCCCTCTGCCTTGGGGGAGAATTACTCCCTCCTCATCATGGGAGTCAGCAATGGCGATGAAGATGGCGGTGGAGTCGATGGAGATGGCTCCGGGGGCAATTCCTCGTCCCGGCAGGGTGCCAGAACAGAGACTTCTGTCCCTCGAAATTGGTCTTCGATGGCGGTGGCACTGCGGAACTTTTTGTGGATGGATGCCGATCCCTTTAGGGTTTTTGCGTCGGGGGCAATATATAGGCGGAAGGGCGATGTCCGTGGACGCCTGAGGAGCCCATACCATGGCCAGGCAAGGCCAAGGGGACTCATGCCACCCTATGGTGTGGCTGCCTCAGTGCCCTCCTCCGTCTCTGCTTTGGACTCTGTCTTCGTGTCGGGAAAAATAGGAGGTTTGACTTTCGTTTCTTCCAATTCCGAGAATATTTACTTTGGTAAAAACCTGAAACAGAAAAACAGTAGGAAACAGGAACTGGCACTCTGGCATCTTGTTAATAGGTTAGTTACAGAAAATGCATAAAAATGTCACGAAGTGCAAGCAAAACATAAAGCAATTGGTGTAAAATAATCATGGAGCATCAAAAATTATAGATACGTGTGTAACGTAGCAGGGGCAAGATTAAAAGCCATATGTTTTGTGCATCACACAAAATTTCCAAACATGCAATCTATGAATAAGTGCTGAATCTTCTAATTTGATCACAAAATAACACTTTTGACTACCTTGCCAATTTATTTTTGCTAAGTTGTCTTTTGTTAACAAAATCTTGTGATTTAGTAACCACGTAAAAATTCTAATTTTTAGTGATACTTTCATTTTACATAAATACTTACTTAAGAACCTTGTGTTCCCATTTAGTAAGTCTAGGTACATGGATTTGACTAACAATATCCCTGATGCGGTTAGATTCCATTTAAAACGATATTCGCCCTCCTGTAGTTGTACATCCATCAAAGGGTTCACTAAATGTAACCATATTGACCACCTAGGCCCGGTTAAAGTTTTTTGAAAACCAATATTCAGTGGGTTATCAGAAATCACTTGTGCGATTCTAACTTATTTTCTTTGTATAATGGCATAAAGTGATGGATACTGAACATCTAGAGGAGTCTCGCCTAGCCAAACATCCTCAAAAAAACGTGTACTATGACCACTCTTAATCATGAAAGCTCCTACGATAAAAAACTCTTCTTTTACCCTCATAAGCCATTTCCAAAAGGCTGAATCAAAATACATGTCTTTCACTTGAGACAAAGTTTTGGAGTGTAAATATTTATTTTTAAGTAATTTTTGCCAAACCGTTTCCTCATTCAGTAGTTTAAACAACCACTTGCTAAGTAAATATTTGTTCTTTAACTTCATAACCTCGACTCATAGACCACCCTGGTCGCGTGGTCTACAAAAAATATTCCATTTATTTAGTATTACCTTTCAGGGTAAAAATCTAAAGTCTAGCCTTAATTGGTTGTATTTGGTAATTAACTTGTTGAAGACATTATTTTGTGAGCGAGAACTTTCGTCAGGGTGAAAGCCCATGATCTTTGATCGGACAACGACGATGTTTGTGCAATGTTTACTTCTTGGAGGCATCAATTTTGGAGAATTTGGACTTCTGGTGCTGTTTTTATGGTGTTATTACCGCTACTACAAGGAATAGATCAGTGTAGCGAGACTTTTTAAAAAATCTTCTTATTTTGGTTGTGTGCATCCATAATACCATTAGGGCACTGCATTTTTGCAGAGTCTGGGTGAAATTGATATCTCCGTGATATTAATATATTCCCGTTGTGCAAAAAAAGAAATTTGCATAGTTAACTTTTCCAAATTCTAGACTAGAAAACAACTAAGGTAAAAAATAATTTGGATGCTACTAGTGATAACGGCCATCATGGTCGGCCCTAAAGATGGAACTTCGGAACCTTTAAATCGGTAGAGGATACCTGACCCAGCCTACTCCCCTTTCTTGGAGCGTCAGCCGATGGAGATAATCATGCCTAAATTTCTACCATTGATGAGAAGTGGTGAATCCATAAGGTATAAGCTGGTGTTGTGAACTTGTTTTTCATGCTTCTGCTTGTTTTAAAATAAAATTGGGATTTTTCTTTTCGTGCCCCTGGTTTGTTAGTTATACTCACTCTTACCCAGCCACTTAACTTTTCTTCACTTTTGCCTAACCTCTTGTCCGAAACTCCCGCACGGTCTGAAACTCGTTGTCCATCAGTCTTGCCGTTATGTGCTAACAAGTGGGGTCGTGTTCAGTCAGGCCCCATAGTGTACACCTCTCTCCACTTATCCAGATCAGTGTTGGACCCATAGCTTATCCGCGTGAGCGTCGGACCCACAACACCCAGGTTGGCGTTGCAAGATGGGAGCCCGATCCAGCCCTGCGCCCGTGTCGTTGCCTCCCATTTGTCCTGGCCGCAGTATGGTGTCATCCCATTGACTTGTATGAAAGATGACAATGACCACCGTGCGCAAAAAAGGTTAGATCTCGCATGAAATTGTTACGATTAGAGGGGCGGTTGTTGTGGACAATCAATTGGCACAATTCAGGAGTTCAATTAGGTGTGTGCTTGCTGTGGAGAATACGGCCGACAGAGGAGACGTTCCGATGATTTAGTTTGTTTATCGAGTTAGTGATTCAGTTGCAATCAAGTGAATCTATGAGGTGAAAGTAAAACTTTAAGATTTAGGGAGATGAGAGTATAAGCAATAAGAAAATGACACAACTCTAAAAAACTTTCAAATTAAAAAATTATACAACTCTTAATGTAAAAGAGATTTTATAATTTTTAGAGGGTGAAAAGTAATGCATTCACTAAAATCTTTATGTCTCGTGCATATACCAAAATTATACAACTCTTGAATACTTTCAAGTTACAATTTGAACTTGATAATGTTGTCCTAAGAAAATCTTGAGAGTTTACCATTTTTAGAGTGTGAAAAGTAATGCATAAACTAAATGGATTCCTAAACTAAAATCTTTATGTATCATGCATATACGAAAATTATACACCTTTGAACACTATGAAATCGCACTTAGGGTATGATAATGGTGTGCAAAGAAAACCTTGTGAGTTTATCATTTTCATAGAGTATAATGTAATGCATAAACTTGCATATACAAAAATTATACAGCTTTGAACATTGTGAAATTTCACTTAGGACATGATAATGATGTGCTAAGAAAATCTTAAGAGATTATCATTTTCATATAGTGAAATGTAATGCATAAACATGCATATACGAAAATTATAAACCTTTGAACACTTTGAAATCTTACTTAGGACATGCCAATATTTTGCTAAGAAACTTTTCAGAGATTATCATTTTCATAGAGTGAAATTTAATGCATAAACTTGCGTATACGAAAATTATACACCTTTGAACACTTTGAAATCGCACTTATGAATGATAATGTTGTTCTAAGAAAATATTGAGAGATTATCATTTTCATAGAGTGAAATGTCATGCATAAACTTACATATATGGAAATGATACACCTCTAAACACTGTGAAATTGAACTTAGGACGTGATAATATCGTGCGAATAAAATCTCGAGAGTTTATCATTTTCATAGATTGAAATGTAATGTATAAAAATGCATATACAAATATTATACACCTTTTAACACTTTGAACAATTTGAAATCACACTTAAGACATGATAATGTTGTTCTAAGAAAATATTGAGAGATTATCATTTTCATAGAGTGAAATGTAATGCATAAACTTGCATATACGAAAATTATACACCTTTGAACACTTTGAAATTGCACTTAGGACATAATAATGGTGTGCTAAGAAAATCTTGAGAGTTTATCATTTTCATAGAGTGAAATGTAATGCATAAACTTGCATATACGAAAATTACACACCTTTGAACACTTTTCCTTCAAATTATATTCAAATTCATTTGTTTATGGAGCTAAAGTACCGCTGTCAAACTCGTTATTTTGCATGATAGACGGGTGGCCCCCGACAGATATAGGAGTTACCCTGTTGATACGTCCATTTGGCATCACTATTTTATATCATAATTTACTATTATTCATTGATATATTTCATATTAAGAGGTGCTACTTATGTTGTTTCATCTATTTTTGCATGTTGGATGACTTTTGGAGCATGAACCGCCGGAGTCAGGATTCTGATGGAAAAGGCGGTGTTTAGATGCAATTTTCGCGAAGATTGGAAATTTCCAGAAAATATATTGAAAATTATATTTTTCCATAAGACAAAGGATGCCAGAAGGGGAGGCAAGATGGGCCACAGGGGGCCCACACCCCCATGCGCGGGCCACCCTGGGTCGCGCCACCAGGGGTGTGGACACCCTAGCCTACCTCCTGCTCCGCCCTTTCTCCTATATCTTCTCCTCGAAACCCTAATACATGGGGATTGACCACATAAAGATTTCGCCGCCTATGTGGGGCGGAAACTATAGAGAGAAAGAGCTCTCCAACAGACAGATTTCTATCGGGGAAATGGCTTCCCGGAGAGGTGAGGTCGTCGCCATCAACACCGTCATCAAGCTAGACTTCATCGGGATCATCATCATCCTCACCACCATCTCCACGATAACCATCATCACCACTCCATCCCGTTGTAACAATTGTTATGAATCTTGCATAGTTCTTAGGGGAAACTTTCCCAGTGTTTAATACGTTTGTAGTTGATGCTTGTGAGTGGAACCATTGTATTATTGTTTATGTTCAGATTGTTATTCATCATCATATCATCTCTGATCTTGATCCATATGATGTATCATGAGTAGTTCATTTAGTTCTTGACGACATGGGAGAAGTCATGTTGTTAGTAGTGGAATTGTGTTGAGGTATTATTCAATGGTTGATATTTAAGTTGTGGTACTATTCTTCTAGTGGTGTCATGTGAACGTCGACTACATGATACTTCACCATTTATGGGCCTACGGGAATACATTGTGTATTTGTCTACTAATTGTGTGGTTGCCAGAGTGACAGAAACCTAAACCCCCGTTAGGAAACCTTTGCACAAGGGAGTGTAAGATCTCAGAGTTTAATGCTGTGGTTAGGTTTTTATCTTAATTACTTTCTTGTAGGTGAGGATGCTTGCAAGGGGTTTAATCACAAGTATGTATTAGTCCTAGTAAGGTCGGTACATTAGCACAGGTTCACCCACACAACACTTATCAAACCAAAGAATATTAATCAACTATATGAAGTGAAAGAACTTGATAGTATCCCCATGTGTCCTCGAGAACGTTTGGTCCTCATAAGTAATACAACCAGCTTGCTAAGAAAGGATTGGGCCACTTACTGCAATTATTTGATGTCTTTATTTACTTGCACTTTATTTCTTTGCTTTATCAAAAAACCCTAAAAATCCGTTTGCTAAGTATTTACACAGAATTCCTGCTCCAAACCACTAGTCAACACCTTCTCCTCCTCGTTGGGATTGACACTCCTATTTATCAAAAGTACTACGATACACACCCTATACTTGTGGGTCATCAAGACTATTTTCTGGCGCCACTGCTGGGGAGTGAAGTGCTATTGAGGAGTGGAACTGGTAAAGGAAACTTCTACTATGAGTATTGCTTTTATTTCTATTTGTTACTTTGTTTTCAATATGCATGACCCACTTGGTTTCCTATTTGGGAAAGCTACTACCACTGCTAGGGTAGTAGAAGAACCACCACCTACTGAGATAGATCCTTTTAAGATACCTACAAGAATTGTTGGTCGTGTTATGGATAATTATTATTTTGGGGATGGAACTGTCCATCCTAGTGATCACTTGCTTTTTATCCATGAATTATGCGGGTGCAGGTATCACAACAGAAAAATTTAAGAAGAAGTTACTCTCTATATCATTGAAAGGAAGAGATGAAGAATGGTATAAGTTGATGAAGAATGGACAATCTATGGAATGGGAGGAAATAGTACCTCTCTTTTATTATAAATTCTATCCTCCTAGTGAGATACATAAGGATAGGAACCAAATATATAACTTTTGGCCTCGTGATGGAGAGAGTACAGGACAAGCTTGGGGGAGATTGAAGTTACTAATTCTTAAATGTCCTATTCATGAGCTCCCTAATAATATTATTATTATGAACTTTTATGCAAGGCTTTCTCTTCATGATAAAGATTTACTAGATGCTTCTTATGCTGGATCATTCACACATATGAAAGAAGAAGCTAAATGGGATCTTCTAGACCGTATTCAAGAGAATACTGAAGCATGGGAGAATGAAAAAGGAAGAAAGTCAAGTATAAATTTTGATTATTAATGCATTAAATCTTTTATGGGAACTGATGACTTTCATGATATTAGTACTGAGTATGGTCTATATTCTCAAAGTATTGCCAATTGTTTTAAGGCCTTTGCCTCTTATATTGAAATTCCCAAAAAGGAGTGGAACAAGTACCATGCTCCTTATAAAGATATTGTTAATCATGTTCCTGTTAGAAATACTTAAGTTTGTACTGTTGATCTTATTTTTCCTGAACATTATATTGAGAAAATACCTTTCCCTGCTAAGGTAAAGGAACAGTCTATTATCGCTAATGTGGTCAGCAAAAGTATAAAGAAAGCTGTAGAACCTGATGAACAAATAAATATTGAACCTATAGTAGCCATTGTGGAAGACCTTGTCACTAAAAATGTACAAGATGGGCACATTATCTTTTGTGAAGATGCTTCTAATATAGTCTCTCATCCTAGTAAAGCTAGGAAATCTAGTGTCCATGTGCTTTCTATTAGAATTTGTGATCATTGTTATTATGGTTTATGTGATATTGGTGCAAGTTCTAGTGCTATTCCTTATGAGCTTTACAGAGAAAATATGCATGAAATTGGTCCTTGTGAACTTGAGGACATTGATGTGGTTATTCACCTTGCTAATAATGAAACCATTTTTCCTATTGGTATTGTAAGAGATGTGGAAGTTCTTTGTGGTAAGACTAAATATCTTGTAGATTTTCTAGTGCTTGGTTCAGCAGCTAGTTAAACTTGTCGTCCTATCATTTTTGGTAGGCCTTTCTTGAATACTTATGGAGATATTATAGATTGTAAGAAGGAGAAAGTTTTAACTAAGTTTGATGGAGAATCTTATGAGTTTAACTTTTCCAAATTTGCTAAAGCTCCTTATGAAAATAATTTGCCTAATGAGGATTTTAGGGTTGAATAACTTGCTTCTATTGATCCAGTTTATGACCTTAGACCTCTTTTTGATGATTGGAAGTATGCTCATTCTAATGATAAAGTTGTTTTTTGTGATAGTTATATTGTCAACTTTATTCAAAGTGCTACTGAAAGTTATTATGATAGAGAGAAACATGGTTTTATGCATCTCAATAATATTAAGTTTCCCCGCTTTATGTTAAAAGCTTTGAAGTTGCACTTGTTTTTTCTTCCTATGCTAGTAGCCTTTTGTTTTAATAATTTGTTTTCTTACGAAACTCCCTTTCATAGGAAGTGGGATAGACTCAAATGTGTTGGATATTTGCTTCTTGATGCTCTCTTTCACTTTAAATCCATATCTCATATGTGAGCTTTATTGAAATTATTTTGCCCATCTTAATGGCTATAAAGAAAGAGCTTTTGGGAGACAACCCATTTTATTTGCTTTCGGCTTTTGTTTCTTTGAGCTTTGGAAGTCATTACCTCTGTAATGACCGCTCCTTTTCCTTTTTGTTTGGTTTTTGTGTCAATATCAACCTCTTTTGAGAAGTAGAGGAGTTGTGAGAATTTGCTGTCCTAAGACGGATTTTTGTGATGCATTGTAAAAATTTGTGAAAAATGTCAGTAGATCGGATGGAGCTGTAATTTTCTGTGCTTGTACCCCAAGTTGTTATACAACTTTCGTTAGTTTTGCACTTTTTGATTTGAGCAACAGAAGTTTTACGAAAAAATCAATCTTTACCTGCTGGTTTGTTTTGACAGATTTCTGCCATCATTTGCATTTGCCTCTTAAATCGATTTCCTTTCAGATTATTTTTGGGATTTTGAAAGCAGTTGCTACAGTAGCTTATGTTTTGTTGGATTTCAGTTGCAATTTGAACCCAAAGTTTCTTTGTTTTTGCATACACTAATGTTGCTATTTATGATTGTGTGGAACTTTGTGTAAAAGGAACTTTCAAGTGTTGGAGAGAAGGAATCTATAGAGTCCGTTTCCGAATAGGTAAAAGTGCTGAAAACAGAAGGTTTCCGAAAAAAATTCTCTTTATATTTTTGTAGTTTTTATTCCATATGGAAGGTAACAAGACGAAACAGGTAAGGAAACGGGGCCAGGGTGGGCCACACCACCCAGTGGCGCGGGCCTTCCTTGGTCGCGCCACCAGGGGTGAGACCACCCTGGAGCCCGTCTCCATCCCGTTTTTTCCCTATACATTCCTTATGTCGTAAAACTTCGTAATATATACCCCCCCCGGATCCCCCGATATTCGTATATCGTTTCCTCATCGTGTTTTCGTTTCGATCTGTTTCTGTCAGGAAATATTCTCAAGTTTAGAGGCACCATGGTCTCCGCCAACGACAAGGGCAAGAATCCCATGGAAGTAGAAAGGATCGCATCTAGGCGCGAAGACATGGATTGGAGCATCGAGGAGGAAGTAAAGAACATGTCAGCAGGCATGAAGGGACAAACTTCCACATGATCAAGGGCAAGAAAACCTACTTTTGTAGGGGCAATTAACACTGGACGTGCCTTTTCTCATTATATGCAGAGGATGATGACCTCCGTTCCAGAATTCAGTTCCTGCCCTAAGGTAGTGGAAGCCCTTCGAACCACTGATGAGTTTTGTGATAAGTACTGAGCTCTAAGGAAGAAGGTGGATATACTTCAAGAGGAGAATAACAGGCTTCGTAAGATGTTGGAGGGTTTCCTCACCCTGAACAAAACACCACCACCGAATGAGTAATTCATCATCAGGTTTTGGCATCCCCTTGGTTTTTTCCAAGCTTGGGGGAGTGTCGCGGTATCACATCATTATCTTTCATATTTTTACCTTTTTAGTAGAGTCATATCTTGAATAGAGAAGTTATCATATAGGATGGTTTGCATTGTGGAAGTATATCTCCTTTAGTTGGTTATTTATGTACCCCTTGGTGTGAGTGCCTTTATGGAATATTAATGAGAAGTTTCATATTTTACTTTTTGCACATCTTATTTTAGTTTGCAATCTCTATTATATGATTGATCTTGTTGATTAGTATTGGTATCACTTTGGGAGCATCAAGTAAATCTAAATTGTTTTTGGCAAACCGAGCTCTGGTCAGTAGAAATACTTTTTGAGGTTTGAAAGGAAAAGAGAAAAGCACTTACATGTATTTTATATTATTTTACTTCTTTCTTGATTGGTCATAAGCTTAGTATTCTTTAGTTAAGATCTTTTGTGTTTTCAAGTAAGATTGCATGTTTGTCTTTATCACTTGTATGTTTGCTTGTTTCCTTCAACTCTTTTGCTTGCTACCCAGCCTTGCTAGCCAAAAACATCTACTGAGAGGGAACATTTCTCATGCATCCAATCCTTTAAAATTAAACCTTTTTCAATCATGTCCACCATATCTACCTATTAGCATTATTGATATTCCAAGTAAAATTTTCAAGCTTCATCTATCTTTCAAATTAAAATTTCTTTTGTTATGTGAAAACTAGTTAGTAAAGCTCTCACGAACTTGATGGCACACCTTATTTGCTTGCCCTTAATAAACTTGAACCATTGTGTCATCTATGTTGTATATGCTTGCACCTATAAGTTGGGAATTAGTAGAACCATGCTGTCACAGGTAACGCTTTCAACACCTATAAATATCTACCCCGTTTATATCATGATCTTTTGTTTGCGGATGTCGGGGTGTGAAATAAAAGGGGAGATTGTAAGTCCATGGAGTTATTTATATGTGTTAGAGAAATTCCTGGGCCGCTAGCCTAAGCCATGCCTAATCATGGTGGAAACTTGTAGCATCACCATAGTGCATAATCTATGAAGTATCCTCAGAAAATTATATACAAAAAAAAGATTAAAAAAATATTTGCACCATTCTCATGGTAAATAAAAGGATCGCTGAAATGCTCACTGTCTGTTGCCTTGTCATTTTGATATGGGATAGCTCCTGTGTCATGGGGCAAGGGGTACCCCGTTGGCGGTTCTCTATGATACACATCTATTTACAATGACAAGAACTTACCGGTAACTAAAGTTGAGTAGCATGAGGAATGGCCCTCGTACTCAAGGGACATGAGATTGCCAACTTATATTTTGTCAAGAATATACTCCATCTTTGTTCACTTTAACCTTAATCACCTCAAGATTCTTATGATAGGGGCAATGAGATCTCAAAGCTAGTAAATACCATAATCTTTTGAAAGCTCTTTATGAAACTTGAAATCCCTACTTCCCTCTATGAAGGGCCTTTCTTTTACTTCTTAGTTGAGTCAATAAACCTATTCCTTTCTATCTCCAACAAGCATTTGAGTTGATATGTTTCAATCATTCATATGATGATTTATTCAATCATGTTTCTTATCTTCCTTGTTTTGCACAAAACTCTTATCTGAATGAATATTACTTTGAAAGCCATCATTATGAAAAGCCTTTTATGTTTGAGCAAAAGGACTCTTGTTATAAACTTCATTACAAAAGCTTTACTTCAAAACTATGTATGACTAGTCAACTGTTCTCTGATTTATGTACAAAGTTTGCCATTACCAATTATGATTTGTCTATATGCATCTTTATTATGACTCCCATACTCGTTGCAAGTTAATTATATAATGGTGAGTTACTTTCTATTATGAGTTGTATATTGGTGAATGTGATGCTTCTTGTTCGTATTCTTTTTATCGACACTTCACTCCATAAACCTATGGACATGTTTACTGAGCTCAGTTTTCGCTTGGGGACAAGCGAGGTCTAACCTTGGAGGGAGTTGATACGTCCATTTTGCATCACTATTCTATATCATAATTTACTATTATTCATTGATATATTTAATATTAGGAGGTGTTACTTATGTTGTTTCATCTATTTTTGCATGTTGGATGACTTTTGGAGGATGAACCGACGGAGTCAGGATTCTGATGGAAAAAGCGGTGTTTAGATGCAATTTTCACGAAGATCATAAAATTCCAGAAAATATATGGAAAATTATATTTTTCCAGAAGACAAAGGATGCCAGAAGGGGAGGCGAAGATGGGCCACAGGGGGCCCACAGCCCCCCATGCGCGGGCCACCCTAGGTCGTGCCACTAGGGGGTGTGGCCACCCTGGCCCACCTCCTGCTCATCCCTTTCGCCTATATCTTCTCCTCAAAACCCTAAAACACGAGGAGCGACCATAGAAAGATTCTGCCGCCTCTGCGGGGCAGAAACTATACAGAGAGCGAAAGAGCTCTTCGACAGACAGATTTCTGCCAAGGAAATTCCTTTCCGGAGAGGGGAGATCGTCGCCATCACACTGTCATCAAGCTAGACTTCATCGGGATCATCATCATCATCCTCACCACCATCTCCACCAGCACCATCATCACCACTCCATCCCGCTGTAACAATTGTGTTGAATCTTGCATAGTTCTTAGGGGAAACTTTACCGGTGTTGATTACTTTTGTAGTTGATGCTTGTGAGTGGAACCATTGAATTATTGTTTATGTTCAGATTGTTATTCATCATCAAATCATCTCTAATCTTGATCCATATGATGTCTCGTGAGTAGTTCATTTAGTTCTTGAGGGCATGGGAGAAGTCATGTTGTTAGTAGTGGAATTGTGTTGAGGTATTATTCAATGGTTGATATTTAAGTTGTGGTGCTATTCTTCAAGTGGTGTCATGTGAATGTCGACTACATGATACTTCACCATTTATGGGCCTAGGGGAATGCATTGTGTATTTGGCTACTAATTATGGGGTTGCCGGAGTGACAGAAACCTGAACCCCCGTTAGGAAACCTTTGCACAAGGGAGTGTAGGATCTCAGAGTTTAATGTTGTGGTTAGGTTTTTATCTTAATTACTTTCTTGTAGTTGAGGATGCTTGCAAGGGGTTTAATCACAAGTATGTATTACTCCTAGTAAGGTCGGTACATTAGCACAGGTTCACCCACACAACACTTATCAAACCAAAGAAGATTAATCAACTATATGAAGTGAAAGCACTTGATAGTTTCCCCATGTGTACTCGAGAATGTTTGGTCCTCATAAGTAATACAACCAGCTTGTCCTTTGCTAAGAAAGGATTGGGCCACTTACTGCAATTATTTGCTGTCTTTATTTACTTGCATTTTATTTCTTTGCTTTATCAAAAAACACGAAAAATCTGTTTGCGAAGTATTTACACAGATTCCTGCTCCAAACCACTAGTCAACACCTTCTTCTCCTCGTTGGGATCGACACTCCTATTTATTGAAAGTACTATGATACACACCCTATACTTGTGGGTCATTAAGACTATTTTCTGGCGCCGTTGCCGGGGAGTGAAGCGCTATTGAAGAGTGGAACTGGTAAAGGAAACTTCTACTGTGAGTATTGCTTTTACTTCTGTTTGTTACTTTGTTTCCGACGTATCAAGAATCCCCAAGCTTAACTCCCGCTCGTCCTCGAGTAGGTAAGTGATAAAAGAATAATTTTTTAGGTGACATGCACCATCAAAACAAAAATCAAACCACTTGCAAGCATTGAAAGCTGGGATCAAAGAACTCTAAACATGAGCATGAAAGATGGAGTTCTAACAATAAGACAAAGTAACTATGCATGCGACATGAAAGGTTACAAACAAAGGTCATGAATAACATGCATTGAAGAACGTTTGTTTGTTTCACATATAGAAAACATAGCATAGTGGCATTCAGCTAGTCCCTCATGGAGTAGCAAATAGATGCATATGACACTTTCAAAGTTCATAAGGGTGATTAGATACAAATAGCACAAGAACAAGTAATATCAACAATATGCATCAATCAATAAGTTTTGCGACAATGCACATAGAACTAAGAATGACAATTATGCTCTCTTAATTGGTGCCTACGGATAGAAGGTGGAGACTCAATAAATGGTGGAAGAAGGGCCCTTCATAAAGGGAAGCAGGGATTTCAAGTTTCAAAAAGGGCTTCCAAAAATTATGGTACTTGTTAGCTTTCAGCTCTCATTGCCCCTATCATAAGCATCCTGAAGTGATTAAGGTTAAAGTGAACAAAATATGGAGTATATGCTTGGCAAAGTATAAGTTGGCAATCTCATGTCCCTTGAGTACGAGGGCCGCTCCTCATGCTACTGAACTTTAGTTACCGGTATGTTCTTGTCATTGTAAGTACTTGTGTATCATAGAGAACCGCCAACGGGGTACCCCTTGCACATGATACAGGAGCTATCCCATAATCAAAATTACAAGGCAAGCAGACAATGAGCATCTCAGCAATCTTCTTATTTACCATGGGAATATGGTGCTTTTTTCTCTCTTTCCTCTTTCAATATGTCTCTTTTTTATAAGAAAAAAGCTTCATAGATGTCATTATGGTGATGCTGCAAGTTTCCACCATGATTAAGCATGGCTTAGGCTAGCGTCCCAGGCGTTTCTATAACACACATACATAACTCCATGGACTTACAAGATCCCCTTTTATTTCACACCGACGACATCCATAAACAAAAGAGCATGATATCAACTGTGTACAAAGTACAAGTGCAATGTTTAAAGTGTTCCCCTTGATAGCAGGGTTCTGCTAATTCCAACATATAAGTGCAAGCATATACAACATAGATGCCACAATGGTTCAAGTTTATTAGGGGAAAGAAAAATAAAGTGTGCCATCAAGTTTGTGAGAGCTTTAATCACTAAGTTTCACAAAACAAGTTTAATTTGGAAGATATACGAAAACAAGAATATACTTGGAATGATGTAACACACCATGCATAAGAATTTATAGTGGACACTTTGGAATAACTTGGTTTCTTGGGAGTTGGATGCATGAGTAGAGCTTACTCAGTACAAGTGGAGGCTAGCAAAAGACTAGGAGCGATCAACTTAAAGAGCAATAATGGCCATAATCATGCAGAGCGACAAAACATTACTAATCAAAGCATAAAGTGGTACTACAATTCAAGGACTAAATGATCATAGAGGCTATGGTGACATGTTCATAGTCATAACATGGTGTGAGCATGTACCAAGTCAATCCAAACAAAGCATCAAACGAGAATACATCAATAATATGCTTTTGTATGCTAAAACAACACATGATTCTTGCAAGGCGCATTAAGCAATCCTAATTGTTTGGAAAAATTCATGCTACAGCAATAATCACTAAGCATAAGGTCAAAGCAACATATAGCATGACATGATAATGTCTAAGCCACAGTCAAAGCAAGCTCCTTCTTGTACCACTTAAGCATGAAGCTTCCTACTCTTTACCAACACCAATCGACTTATTTGAAACAACTCACAGAGATAATAATCAATAAAGATCAGTGAGCTTGTATCACAAATCTTCAAAGAAGAACTACAAATTTCTAAGCTGAAAGCACAAGAAAACTAAGGTTAAACACAGTGCTAGCAAAAGAGAACACTCACAAGAAAATAAGAATGAAAACTAGAGTGTTCTAGGCAATGAAAACAAAGTGTGTCTCTCTCCAAAAGAAGTGTGCTAGGATCCAACCAACTTACTCAAGAAAACTAAGAAAATAAAAACCAAAATACAACTGTGCATGAAACAATAAAAACTAAGTGTCTAGAAAGACCTGAGATTTTTATTGATGAAGAAGGGGATGCCTTGGGCATCCCCAAGGTTTGACGCTTGTACCTTTTGAATATTTCTTGGGGTGACACGGGGTGGCATCCCCAAGCTTGAGCTTTTGTCCATTCTTCATCTCATTACATCATTCTCTCTCTACACCTGAAATTTTTCCTTCATACAATACTCCACACAATCTTCATTAGCAACATTAGTGTATTCAAAAGATAATAGACCTTTAGGTTTAGCTTTAGAACAGCAAAACTTTCACTTAAAAACACAAGATACTGAATCAATTCCCTCAAAAATCTCATTTTCCCAAAAAGGAATCAATAAGAAGCAAATGCAAATAATGGCAGAAATCTGTCAAAACAAACCAGCAGGTAGAAACCGATTTTTTCGAAGACCTTTTGTGGCTCAAATCAAAGAGTGTTGAACTAGCAAAAATTAGCTAACATACTGGGGGATTTATTCGTAAATTTTCAGCTCAATACTACTTATAGAGACTCCTCACATATTTTTATGGTGGAGCACAAAAATCTGTTTCGGGACAACAACAACTACCCAAATCTTACTTCCCTCTCATTAGAGGTCATTCTTGGCACAAAAAGCAAACAAAAAAGGATAAGGAGAGGTCATTACTGAAGAAATAACTTCCAAGACTCAAGAAAACTATTGGGTTATCTCCCAAGAAGTACTTTTCTTTAACGCCTTTAAGTTAGGCTTGATAGTTTGAGAGGATGCTCACATAAGAAATATGAATTGAAGTAAAAGAGAGCATCGGGAAGCAAATTCAAAACACATTTAAGTCTAACCCACTTCCTATGCATAGGAATCTTGTAAAGAAACAAGTCATGAAAGCACAAAGCAACAAGCATAGGAAAGCAAAAAAAGTGCAACTTCAAGACTTTCAACATAAAGAGGGGAAACTTAATATTGTTGAGATACATAAGACCATGTTTCCCTCTCTCATAATAACTTTCAGTAGCAACATGAATAAAATTAACAATATAACTTTCACATAAAACATTCTTATCATGAGCCACATGCATAAAATAATTATTACTCTCCACATAAGCATAGTCATTATTATTAATTATAGTGGGAGCAAATTCAACAAAATAGCTATCAATATTATTCTCATCACCATAATCATCGAATATAGGAGGCATATTGTAATCATAATTAATTCTCTCCTCAATAGTAGGTGGACTGAAAATATCATATTCATCATTGCAATCATCATATATTGGAGGTTTGGTATCATTATAAGCAATAGAATAGCTATCTTCCAAAGCTTGGGAACTAAAAAGATCATTTTCATAAAAACTAGCTTCCCCAAGCTTAGACGTTTCCATAGAATTAGCAATCATGGTGTTCAAAGAATTCATACTAATAACATTGCTATTAGCATGCAAATAAAGTTCCATAGGTTTTTCAATTTTATCTTCAAACTCTTCATGTCCTAGCTCAAGATAAACACTATAAAGCTCTCTCATTTTTTTGATGTTTTCCATTAAGCCTAACTAGTGAAAACAAGAAACAAAAAGACAAAATTGCAGAATATAAAGGAAATAACTTCGAGCACTCACATACCAAGAGGATGTGAGTACCTTTTACCTTACCTCCCCGACAACGGCGCCAGAAAATAGCTTGATTTCTACGCACTTCTATTCTTGTAGACAGTTGTTGGTCCTCCAAGTGCAGAGGTTTGTAGAACAGCAGCAAGTTTCCCTTAAGTGGATTACTCAAGGTTTATCGAACTCAGGGAGGAAGGTCTCAAAGGTATCCCTCTCAAGCAACCCTGCAATCAAGATACAAGAAGTCTCTTGTGTCCCCAATACACTTGTCAGGTGTATAGGTGCACTAGTTCAGCGAAGAGATAGTGAAATACAAGTGGTAACGGTGCCATAAAAGAGCTTCTAACTTGTTGTTGACGTGGGAGAGACTAAAGGCAAACTGAAATAAAGATGGAAGCAAGCAAACATGCAACAGATCTAGTTGTAAACGGTGTTTCAATACTTGGAAACAAGGCCAAGGGATCATACTTTCACTAGTGAACACTCTCAATAAATATATTCTCTTCATGATACCACCCTGAACTACTCTCCGGTTGGACACTCTAATCCACGGTAGGGCTACAAAAGAACACCTCAAAGTCCGCCTTCCCATCTAGATAACCCCACACTGTCACCTTAAGCACTAGATGGTTCCAAAAAACACCACAATTTCATAGAGACAACCAACTCAAAGTATACTCATGATAAATATTTATGAACTCTGGCCTAAGTGCCACCACAGCGTGCACGCTGTCACTTTCACACACGTGGGGAGAGCAGAGATGTATTGAAGAACTTGAGTATTTGTGTAGATTCTAGCCTAAGTGCCACCACGGTATGCATGCTATCACTTTCACACACGTGGGGAGAGCCGGAGATCTATTAAAGCACTTGAGTAGGAGAGTAGATCTACTTGATTACAAAGCTCATGACCACAATATGATCATGCATAGAGAGAGATATGAACACATAGCTACCGGTAGAGCCCTTAGCATCGAGGAAGAACTAATCCCTCATCATCATGGGAATTAGGAACGGTGATGGAGATGGTGGTGGAGATCGATGGAGATGGCTTCGAGGGCACTTCCCCGTCCTAACAGGGTGCAGGAACAGAGACTTCTGTCCCCGAATCTCCCCTTCGGTGGCGGCGGCGCTGGAGAACTTTTTCGTGGCTTTTTCCCAGATTATTTAGGGTTTTTGGGTCAGAGGCTTCTTATAGGCGAAGGAGGCAAGGTCGGTGGAGGGCCAGGGGGCCCACACCCCCTATGGGCGCGGCCAGGGTGGGCCCGCGCCCACCTAGTGTGTGGCCACCCTGGTGTCCTCATCCGTTTCGTCTTCGATTTTCCGTATCGTTCAGTGAAAAATATGAACTTTGGCTTTTGTCCCGTCCAATTCCGAGAATATTCATTTTTTAGCTTTATGAAACCAGAAACAACAGAAAATAGGCAACTGGCACTCTAGCATCTTGTCAATAGGTTAGTACCATCAAACATATAAAAACACCTCAAAGTGTATACAAAGCAAAGCAAAGTAGATACTAAACAATCATGGAACATCAAAAATTATAGATACATTTACGACGTATCAAGGGTACGCAGATTTGTTCGAGGAACATGCCTGGTGGCACCCGTGCGCAGGTGGAGCTGATGTTGGCAAGCCTGTCAGCTTCATCGTTGCTTTCCCTTCCGACGTGCCGAAGCTCACAGCCGTCGAAGTCTCCTTCGAGGGAGTTGTAGAGCGCACGGTACGCGATCATGTTGGCACTGTGAGCATTGCACTCATTCATCGTCTGCTGGACGACAAAGTTTGAGCCACCGTAGATGACGAGTCGCGTTGCGCCGCAGATCTTGGCCATCCTCATGCCGTGGATGAGGGCTTTGTATTCGGCCTCGTTGTCAGAGGTGCAAAATTTCATCCAAAGGACGTACTTCATCTTGTTGCATTAAGGGGACGTCAGTATGACGCCAGCCCCTGCTCCAGCCTCACGCTTGGAGCCCTCTAAGTGCTTTGTCCATGATTACGACATGTCCAGAGTATCCGGCAGTTGGAGTTCCATCCAATGGACGAGAAAGTCAGGGAGGACCTGAGACTTGATGGCGGTGCGCTGATCGTAGATTATATTTAGAGGAGACAGTTCGATGCCCCACAAGGCTACGCGGCCTGTGGCCTCGGGGTTGTTCAGGATGTTCGATAGAGGGGCGTCGTTGACGACCATGATCTGATGCTCCTGGAAGTAGTGGCTCAACCGATGAGCCATCATGAATACGCCGTAGACGAGCTTCTGGTAGTAAGGGTATATCTTCTTTGTTGGAGTCAGTACCTCGTTGAGGTAGTAGATTGGGTGTTGGACCCCGTGGGTCTTGTCATCTTCGGGTCGTTTGACCACGAGTATGGTGCTTACCACCTGATGTGTGGATGCAATGTATAGCAGCAGAGGTTCCCGTTCCTATGGAGTGAGCGATACATGCAAGGTGGAGAGCATCCGCTTGAGGTCCTTGAATGCGTCGTCTGCTCCGGGTGTCCACTTGAACTTGTCTGCCTTGCGCAACAACTGGTGAAAAGGTAGGGCCTTCTCGCCCATGCGACTGATGAATCTGCTCAGCGCCGCGATCCTCCTAGCCAGCTGTTGGACACCTTTGAGGTTCTTCGGCTTCTCCATGGCCAGTATGGCCCTAATTTTCTTTGGATTCGCCTCAATCCCCCGCTGGGAGATGAAGTAGCCGAGTAACTGGCCAGATGGGATGCCAAAGGCGCACTTTTTTGGGTTTAGCTTGATCTTGTAGTGATCAAGGTTGTCAAACGTCTCGCGGAGATCGTCGATCAGTATTTTGGCCTCCCTGGTCTTGATTACTATGTCGTCGACATAGACTTGGATGTTACGACCGATCTACCTTTCTAGGCACACCTGCATGCACCTCTGGTATGTGGCACCTGCGTTATTCATCCCGAAGGGCATAGTGTTTTAGCATAACACTCCGGACGGCGTAATGAACGTCATTTTCTCCTGATCTTCGACCTTTAGCTGAATCTGGTTGTAGCCTGAATAGGCATCGAGGAAGGAGAGTTTCTTGCATCCGGCAGTCGAATAGATGATTTGATCGATCCGTGGTAGAGGGAAGTGGTCCTTGGGATAGTACTTGTTGAGCGATGTGAAGTACACGCACGTCCGCTGGATGTCTGTGTCCTTTTTGGGGACCAGCACGGTGATGGCCAGCCACTCGCTCTCCTTGATTTCTCTCATGAAGTTGGCGTCGAGTAGTCTGTTGACTTGATTCCAACGGCTTTGGCTCTTGGTTCAGACAGTCGTCGGATTGACTGCTTGACGGGCTTCGCATCTGGAAATACATTGGCTGTGTGCTCGGAGAATTCCCTGGGAACTCCTGGCATGTCTACAGGACACCAAGCGAAAATTTCCCAGCGCTCACGGAGGAATTAGACAAGAGCGCTTTCTTATGCGGTACTGAGGTCGCTGGCGATCAACGCCGTCTTGGAGGCGTCTGTCGGGTGGACCTGCACCTTTTTCGTGTTGATCGTGGAGTCGAACGACATATCGGGTGCGTTTTGTCTGGTGACTAGGGGTGCCCCGTTGTCTTTCACCTCTCTGAGCCTCGTGAGCTCCTCCTGCATACCAAACGACTGGGAGATTCTGTTGAAGTCTCTAACACAGTGGTCAGATCGGGTGAATCTTCCCTCGATGGTGATGACGCCCCTAGGTCCTGGCATCTTCAGTAGAAGGTACGCGTAGTGCGATACTACCAAGAATCTTGTGAATGCCACGCGCCCGAGGATGGTGTGGTACTGTGATGGCCAGTCCACCACTTCGAACTCCGGCCGCTCGCGCCTGAAGTTTTCGAGCTGGCCGAAGATGACGTCAAGCCATATCTTCCCCAGGGGATATATGCCCTTCCCTAGGACTATGCTGTAGAACGTCATGTCTGATTGCTCCAGGCCGCCGTCCAAGAAGACGCGACTCGTCTTGAATCCCCCGATCTGTGCCTCGAGCACCAGGGCAGCATGACCTAGGCGAGGGATCTGGCGTGGGTGATCTGAATGATCGAATGTGATGCAGGACTCCGAGCCACTAAGGTACTTAGGTATGGCTGGTGGAGAGGTCACGGACAGGCTGACTTGGCGGGTGATCTTCTTTTGCACCTTGTTGGTTGGGCGTCCCTTCTGGATCATCAATATGTAGGGTTCGCAGCATAGAAAACAAAAAATTTCCTACGATGTGAACTATGTACCAAGATCTATCTATTAGATACAAACTACAGGCGGATGTATATCCGTAGAGAACATACCCTTGAAGACCGACAAAGCTTAACGAGTTCAACTCGTGGTTGATGTAGACGATCTCTTGCCGATCTCAAGATCGAGAGGAAGTCCTAGCGCCGCAAATCAGCAGCGCATCTGTGCTCGCACATACGTTCGAGGCACCGAGCAACCTCCGCCTCCTCGCTCCAACGATGCAGCGGAAGCACAACTCTTTCTTGCCGAATAGCCACCGGGAACATGTATATCGCTAGTCCGAGACCATGGGGGATAAATTCTAGAGGGGGAGAGAGATCCTTCACGAGGAGGTGTGAGAGACAAGTGAGAGGAGGGGATCCTTTTATAGGAGGAGGGAGGGCACCCAAGGGGGTGGCCCCCGGCCATGGGGGCTGCCCCCTCCCCTCCTTCATTCATGTGGGTGGACACTCCACTCACAAAATGTGTCAACACCCGGATTTTTTAATCCTAGATGCCTGTTATGCCATACATCGCAATCCCAGGATTACCATTTTTGCGAGACATAACAGAATTGGATACCATAGTACTTCATACATTACAAACAATACATAAGTTCTTACACAAATAGGGATCTCATGATCCAGTTCTTAATACAACATCAAGCAGCGGAATACGTAATAATAACGGTAGCGTAGGCGAAGCTCCATCTTCGGGGTCACAGGCAATGCTGACGATGGGAGATGATCCTAGTTGTCGTAACCTTCCTGGGGTCCATCCTCCAGGTACTCCTCTTCATAGTCTGGCCATGGGAATAGCCAGGAACAAAGCCATGAGTACTCTTTAAGTACTCGCAAACTAATACTAACAGGTAAGGGGTTTTTGGATAATAGGACACTAGGCTCTAGGGTTGTTTTGCAAAAAGCCAGGTTTATCTCTACTAAGTTCCAAAGCTAGTCACAATTTTATAACTCCTAAGTGGGATCTTGTAATTTAGGTCACAACTCTGTTGTGTTCAAGTCAAAGTCTCAATTCATTTCACAAGTCATTTTGAAAAGTCTGACGGGGGAACAGTATGGCCACTCCAACTGTCCATAACCGTGGATGCGGCTATTCGAATAGTTTGACACTCTGCAGAGATTGTACACTTTCACCACAACATTCGATACATCCGTCAGGAACAAATCCTGAATTCACCATAATCAGTATGCGGATAATCAATCCTAACCTTTCAATTACACTCCCTAGTATAAGCACCTCTCCTGTGAGTTTGGCCTCGCAACCATGACCACTGCCATCTTGGGTACTACACAAGTGGACAATCTTCACAAGGTAGCCTCAGCTCAGACCTTGGCCGTGAGGGAACTAATACTAAGGTATATAAGTTTCCAGTCAAGCCCTACCCAATATTCGGGTATTGTGGTTGTACGCTAAACTTGGAATGGTATCGCATCCAGACAACCATCAGTGTTATAAAGGGCTAAGGCTCATGCCTCAACATTTTCATCACCAAAATCATCAAGTGTTTGGAAACACATGTCCAAAACATTTCAATAGAATGATCCACCATTCCAAGGTTTTCATAACCATTTTTCCACCAAGTATTCCCATCTAAAAGTTGATCCAGTTTTATGCTTAGAACTAGCATCTACAGGTGGGGGTAGTCATAATGAGGGGTGGTAACTAGTGGACTTTCACTAAGTCTAACCTTATATCTTAGGCTGATATCAAGGTTTTCTAGCTTAGGCCAAATTTTATGCTCTTTAAGCAACCTTCAGCACAACTATCTAGTATCTACCAAACTCTTAGGTAGACTCTAAGTAAGCTTTGATAAAGAAAAAAAGTAAGAAGCTTGCCATAAAACTAGGATTGGTTTAGCAAGTGGGTATGATCACATATGCTCAAGGCATAAAGTAGTCATCTCACAAATATGGGTTTGTGGCATCAGTAGGGTATCTGGCAAGGGTTAGCTTGCACATTCACTAGTAGTATTAGGCTTGCATAGTAATTAGCTTGCCTTGTGCAGAGCAGTGGTTGAAGTTCTCCTCGGCTTCCTCTTCGTAGTATCCTCCTTCCTCCTCGTATCCTTGGTCGGTACTAGCGTCTATGAATAAATGCGAGGTACACAATCACCAATCAATACTTAACTACTTGCAATCATCACACACAAGGGTCCTATAGATGATCTAGCATCATCTCTAACATTACAAGGTTAAAGCTTGGTTTAAATCTTTTTATCTTTAGAAAAGTAATTTCTACTCATTGAAAAACTACTTAAGATTTAATATTCTCCAAACTAAACATGGGATCATTTTGACACATGTCATCACCACATATTGTAGTCCATGGGAATGTGATTTAAAGTGGTGTCACAATTTAATAAGGTTTTACCCTTTTATTTTAATTAATTAAAGTGGCTAGAAATGCTTATGAAGCATTCTTTTATTACTTGAACATTATTTCTGGAAGTAAACCTATATATATTTTTATATATTCTGAAAGGTACGGTTAAATGTGATTTTTGAGAGTTGGAATCAACTCAAAAGCTTTTATGGTTTAAATTTGAAAAATGTTTGAATGCAGAAAATCTTCTGCCTTGTTATTTTTACCATGGGTGATCTACAAATCCAAATGACTTGAATCCAACGGGCTTGGATTCAGCATTCACAGGCCTTTCCAACAAAATTGGTTTCATTCAATTTGGTGCAATGAATCGATCTGGGTTGATTTTTGAAGTTGGGTACAGAAGTGTGTTTGAAATAAAAAAGAAAAAGGTTTAATTTGAATTGTTAGGCTGCGCGGGAAATTCTAACGGGCCGGCCTGCTAAGCGCAGTGCTCCCGCGGGCTGCTTAAGTGGGTGTCACCACTCGTCAGTGACACGGGGCTGGGCGAAGCGGTATGGGGCAACGTGGATCGTTCGATCTAGTTCTAATCCAACGGCTGGGAGTTATCGTCGACGCGAGACAACGCCGGCGAGAACGAAACCTAGCGTGGCCAATGAGGGTCGCTGGGGGCTCACCGGGGTACTGGCGAGGGTCGGCGAGACGGGCGAACGACGAAGTCGACGACGATGAATCTCCTAGTACCGGTGGCTTCTCCTGGGTCGGCTCCAATCGCTGGCTCCCTTCCTCTCCAGAGGCGGCGGGCTCCGGTGAAATTCCGGCGAGGTGGTGCTCGGCTTGCTCTAAGAATGGTGTGGCACGGTCAGTGGGGAGAGGGGAGTGAGATGGTGTGAAGAAATCGTGCGGGGGTGGCCTCTATTTATAGTCGAGCGAGGGGACCGTCGGGGCACACGGTGAGCTCGTCGGGAGCGACGTTATAGGCGGCTAAAGGCATGGTCAAGGGTAGGGGACGGTGATGTGTCTCCTGGCGATGCTCAATGACATGGTCGCGAGGCATGGGGCGATGTGGTTTGGTATGGAACGGGCGGTGCTCTGCGCGGCAGAGGCGACGTCTTTGACGGCGGGCGGTGGCTGTATGGCACGGGGCGGCAAACAGGGATGTCTGGCAGTCTCTTGGGTCGGTGGTGATCGTGTGTGCACGCGGTGAGGGCAGCGCGCGGTCTGTGGGTGATGGTCGAGGGTGGCGCTCTGGCGCACGCTCGGCATGGTCTGGGCGTGTCTTGGGCGCGTGGTCCAGGGCTTGGCAACGCTCGCGGCTAGGACAGGCAGTGGCGGTGGACGGTGGGCTGCCTCCCAGACATGCTGGCTAGGCTTACTGCTGCTCCTAGCTTGCTGTCCACAATGGGGTGGCATTGAGGTGCTCGGCTGTTCACCATTAATGGCAATGGCAAGCTCACAGGGGTGCTAGTGTTGGGCTAATCTTTATAGATGATCTACTGGGTTGTGTGTGAGCTAAGTAGGGAACAAGTTAGGCAAGAATCACTGCACACTATAGTGTTTGATGTTTTTTATATTTGTGTCTGCAACCTGTTTGATGAAATGGCCGCATGAAATCAAGTTTTGAATTTTGAACTGAATTTTGGTGGGTTTGCTAGATTGGTGCTGGTGAGTCTGCAGATGCTTGGGTTTTGAAAGTTGAGCTTGTTTGAGTGGGTTTTGAAAAAGTGGGATCTTCCCATATGAAGAAGATTCAATTTTGAATTGTCATTTAAACTATGCATTTGAAAGTTTCTGGATGATCACAAAGTGGGCCTTGATACTTTGTTATGAGTACATTCAAGGGGTGCAAAGATCCAGAAAAGTTTCTGTTAGGTTTTGAAAGTTTGAGACAGCCAAAGTAGGCATGGGAGTTAAATTGGTCAAAATGACCATTCCCTTAATATATTTGTTTTGATTTACTTGTCTTTAGGAAAAGTGTGGGAAATGTTTTAGATGATGTTCTTTTCACCTAAGAAACATTTTACAAGCAATGGATCACAAAAACAAGGTGGTTTTTAAAGAAATTCAAAATCCATGCGTACACATATACATGCATTCATGAATTCATTTAGAAAAGTTTTTGTTAACCCTAATCTTGATGATTAGTGTTTGATGATCTAAGTTTGGTATTTTTGGGATGTTACAAACCTTCCCCCCTTCTTGGCGATTTGAAAAAGGACGAAAAGATTACCTAGGATTTGAAGAGATCAGGAAACTCCGTCCTGATGTGATCTTCGCGTTCCCAGGTAGCTTCTTCTTCTGTGTGGTTGCTCCATTGAATCTTGAGAAACTTGATGCTTCGGGTTCTGGTAGTTCGAAAGGCTTCTTCCAATATACGGATGGGTACTTCGGGATAGGTCAGGTCATCGTTGATCTCTATGGTCGGGTGATCGATATTCTTGAACACTTCGGTCTTCTCGGGGACTTCGAGACATTTGTGAAGTAACGAGATATGAAACACATTGTGCACAGCTGACATCTCTTCAGGTAGTTCCAGTTGATACGATACTTCTCCTCGATGGTTCAAAATTTTGAAAGGTCCGATATATCTGGGGGCTAACTTTCCTTTGAGTTGGGAAACGCTGCATTCCCTTCAATGGCGACACTTTCAGATAAACAAAATCTCCGATGTTGAAGGCGAGGTCTCGACGTCTCTTGTCGGCGTAACTCTTCTGTCGGGATTGGGCGGTATTGAGGTGCTCGCGAATCTTGTGAACCTTCTCTTCTGCTTCTCGTAGGATGTCTGGTCCGAAGATCTGACTCTCTCCTATTTCAGACCAGTTCAAAGGGGTGCGGCACTTTCTTCCGTACATGAATTCAAATGGGGCCATTTGCAAACTGGCTTGGTAACTATTGTTGTAGGAAAATTCTACAAACGGCAGACAGTCTTCCCACTTGGATCCATATTCTAGCACACATGCTCTAAGCATATCTTCGAGTATTTGGTTTACTCGCTCTGTTTGTCCATCGGTCTGAGGGTGATACGCGGTACTGAAATCTAGGCGGGTTCCTAAACCTTCTTGGACTTTCTTCCAGAATCTCGAGGTAAACTGAGTTCCTCGATCCGATACGATATTCTTGGGGACTCCGTGCAAACTAACGATTCTATCGATGTACAACTCTGCTAGCTTCGAACTCTGATAGGTAGTTTTAACGGGCAAGAAATGGGCGACTTTGGACAATCTGTCCACTATGACCCAAATAGAGTCATTTCCCCTACTAGAAGTAGGTAGTCCAGTGATAAAGTCCATTCCTAAAGAATCCCATTTCCATTCCGGAATTTGCAAAGGTTGCAACAATCCAGCGGGTCTTTGATGTCCTGCCTTGACTCGCTGACATATATCACACTTGGCGATATAGCTTCCGATTTCTCTCTTCATCTTATGCCACCAAAATTGCTCTTTCAAATCTTGATACATCTTAGTTCCTCCGGGATGGATAGAATAAAGAGTATCGTGAGCCTCCTTGAGGATAACTTCTTTCAACTCCGAATCTGCTGGTACACAATGGCGTCCTTTGTACCACAAAACTCCTTCTTCATCCTCGGTGAATCCGGGTAGCCTGTACCGATACGACGCTTGATTCCGTCGATACTGGCATTTCCTTTCTGCGCCCCTTTAATCTGACTGATCAAAGTGGGCTGAAGTTCTATGCTAGCCAAAAATCCTTCACTTACTAATTCCATTCTAAAATCTTCCATCTCCTTGTGCAAACTTGGTTGCTCCTTCAAAATCATGGAGTTCAAGCGGCACGGCAATCTTCTAAGGGCATCGGCTACCACGTTGGCTTTACCAGGGTGATAGTGAATGTCCAGGTCGTAATCCTTGATTATCTCAATCCATCTTCTCTGCGTCATATTCAGCTCCTTCTGAGTGAATATATACTTTAGGCTTTTGTGATCCAAATAAATCTCACAACAGTTTCCCATCAGGTAATGTCTCCATGTCTTCAGGGCTAGAACTACGGCTGCGAGTTCGAGGTCATGGGTTGGGTAATTTTGTTCATGTTGCTTCATTTGTCGCGATAGATAAGATATAACTTTGCCTTCTTGCATTAGCACACATCCGAGACCAATCTTGGATGCGTCACAATACACATCGAAGGGCTTCGTGATATCCGGCATGATCAAGATTGGGGCTGATATCAATCTCTTCTTGAGTTCTTAAAAACTCGCTTCACATTTGTCGGTCCATTCAAACTTCTTGTCCTTCTTCAGCAATTGGGTCATGGGTCGGGCGATACTCGAGAATCCTTCTACGAATTTGCGGTAATATCCCGCCAATCCAAGAAAAGCACGAACTTGGGTTTGAGTGGTTGGGGCTTGCCAATCTTCTACATCTTTCACTTTGGCAGGGTCAACGGCAATTCTTCCGGCTGATACAATGTGACCGAGGAATCCTACTTCCTGTAACCAGAATTCACATTTGCTAAATTTTGCATACAACTGATGCTCTCTAAGGGTTCCAAGAATGGTCCTTAGGTGTAGCTCATGTTCTTCTTGTGATTTGGAATAAATTAGAATGTCATCGATGAAAACAACGACAAACTTATCCAGGAAGTCCATAAAAATCTTATTCATGAGATTCATGAAATAAGCGGGGGCATTGGTTAATCCAAAAGACATGACTGTATACTCATAAAATCCATATCTGGTGGTAAAGGCAGTCTTTGGAATATCCTCTGCACGAATTTTGAGTTGATGATAGCCAGTTCTGAGATCAATCTTAGAAAACACTTGGGCTCCAGTCAACTGATCAAACAAATCTTCTATCTTAGGTAAGGGGTACTTGTTCTTGATGGTGACATCATTCAAATTTCGATAATCCGTACACAAACGGTTACCTCCATCCTTCTTGTCCACAAACAAGACAGGGGATCTCCATGGGGACGCACTCGGTTGAATCAATCTGATTTCGAACATCGAATCCAGTTGCTTCTTCAGTTCTTCTAGTTCTGACGGGTACATACTATAGGGTCTCTGGGCTATGGGTCCTGTTCCGGGGATTAGTTCGATGATAAACTCGATATCCCGATCTGGGGGCATACCGGGAAAAACATCTGGAAATACATCGGGGTATTCACAGACTATCCGGACTTGGTCAATGGTAGGTTGGGCTATACTCTTGTTACACTTGAATTGACGAGGTATGGTTTCATATATATGCTCGACTGATATTCCGGCGATACTGGTCATGGTGATGGCTTTCTTCGCACAGTCAATCAATCCTTTATGTTTGGACATCCAATCCATTCCTAGTACTACTTCCAAACCTTTAGTTCCGAGTACTATTAGATTAGCATAAAAGTCTATGCCATGGATTCGGATAGGGACGGCCTTGCAAATTTGCCTAGCCTTGGTGGTTGATCCGGGAATTTGTACAATCATCACATGCTTCAATTTGGTTGGTTGAATTTTACTAGTACAGGCAAATTCTTCGGTGACAAATGAATGCGATGCACCAGAATCAAAAAACACTCTTGCAAGTACTGAATTAACAGAAAACATACCCAGCACGACGTCTGGCGCTTCCTGAGCTTCTTCAGCATGCATGAGAAAAAGACATCCATTGCGGTTGAGTGAATTCCCTGGGGAAAATCTTCTCCCTGGCTGAACACGACGCTGCTATTGAGCTGGGACATTGGCGTTGGGGGTTGTAGTATTCTTCTTGTTGGGGCACTCGTTGGAATAGTGGCCTTTATTTCCACAGTCATAACAGGTCACTTGTGACTTGTCCTTGGCTGCGACAGGCACAGCATTGCTTCCAGTCCTCGGGGCAGTGTTGGGGTTGGCGGTAGCATTGTTGGGGTTGAACTTGGGTGGGGCACGGGTGAAATTGCTAGAGTTGCCGGGGTTGTTGTGATTTCCTCCCGGTCTAGGGTTTCCACGGTTGGGGTAGGTCGGACGGGTCATAGGGGGGGATGTTGGTTCTTGGGGCAAATCCTGGAGATGGGTTGGGGCGATACTTTGGGGTCTGATGAGTTCCTGGTTGATGCATCATGCGACGCTTGCGGTTCTCATTGGCCTGGTTGATCTTTCCTTCCATCTGGATAGCAGAGTCGACAAGGGCTTCAATATCAGCAAAGGGGATATTGACTAACACTGTCTACATCTCGTCATGCAGACCATTCAGAAATCTTTCTTTCTTCTTGGCTTCGGTGTCTATCTCGTCCGGGGCATACCTAGCTAATGAAAAAAATCTGTCACGGTATTCCACTACAGTCATCCTTCCTTGCTTCAATTCCCTGAACTCGTCTCTCATTCTCTTGATCAAACCTAGTGGCACATGGGTTCTGCTAAACTTGACCTTGAATTCCTCCCAGGTCATCATTTGGCCTCCGGTCATTGCACGAACACTGTTCCACCATGCCCTGGAATCTCCGGCTAGATAATGGGTGGCGAACAAGACTTTCTCGTTGGCTTCCACTCCGGCTACTTCTAAGTTATTTTCCATGGTTTGCAGCCAATCATCGGCGTCTAGGGGTTCTTCTGACTTGGTGAAAACGGGTGGGTTGGTATTCTGGAAATTCTTGAGCTTAGATCCGTGGTTGTCCTGATTTCCATGGCCTTGGTTGTTGTGGGCTAGCTAGGCTATCTGTTGCAGAGTGGCTAGGTTGGCTTGATGTTCCGCTCTTTCAGCTTCGCGGTCAGAAGTCAACATTTGCAGGATCTGCAACATCGGGTCCAGGGCTGAACCACTTCCTCCACGTGGCATATGAAGATTGATATAGATCATGAGAAAAGAGGGAAATTTCTAAGGGTTTGGGTCTTTGAAAAGTTTTTAGAGTTTGACTCAAGTTTTCTAGCAACTTGCTTTTTCATTCATTCACTTCATAGCACACAGTACAACACACACCACAACAAAGAAAAACAGATGGTTTTAAGAACCATTCTGGAAACTACGATACAGTGGGACCGACTACTACTCACTACGCTAATGCTCAGTGCTACTACTCCTCGGAGTCTGTGGCTTCATCATCCTCCGCATCATCGATGAACGCGAAATCATCCTCATCGGTGAAGAAGTCCATGGCCTGATTCTCCAGAAAATCATCGTCATCACTGAGATAGGAGTAAGGGTCTCCACGAAGATCTCCGGGATTCTCCCTTTCCTCTAACTGCATGTCTCTCTCATGGATGGTCTCTTCCAGAGATGATATGCGATGGCGAAGACGGGCAATAATGCGCTCCTTCTTGTCGAGCTGACGGCGGCGAGACTTGCGATCCTTTGCCAGCATGGCGATGGTCTGGTCCTTCGTCTTGATGATGGCCGACTTGTGGTTGCAATAGTCACGGCAGTTGTCCAACTCCTGCTGACGATCATACATCATGAAGCTAAGGTGGTCCAATTGAGTCTTCAGCTCGGCGTGTTATGGGGCTTCCAGTGGTTGTCCATTTGCATCACGCCTTGGGCAAAACTCAAAGCGAGTACCCTTGATCTGATTGATGCTCTGCCCACACAGACGGGAAAGAGCTTCCTGCATTGCTCTGGCAAGTCCATCGAGCCAGTTGTTTTCCCTTAAGGTAAACTGAATTCCCTCCGCAGTGGGAGGTTCAATCTTTCCTCGGAGACTTGCAACAATTAGCCACTGCAGATCCTCTCCTCCTTGATCATTGAGCTGAGCTCCGAAGAACTCGGGGTGCGGACGCTCCAGAAGTTCCGAAAGCTGATCCAAATCCCTCTCAAAGATAAGGTCTCCTCCATTTCCGAGTTGATAAAACTTGTTGTACTTCACGTCCATATATAAAAATAGAGGATGAGTAGATTAGCAGAGTGATCAAGTGTGTCAAAATTTTATCTATTTTGCAAGAGTTTTTGAGGAACATGAAGTTTTATTAAAGAATTAAAGAGGTAAGAATGGGAATAAGTTTTCGTAAATATTTTTGTTCTTTGATTTTGAAACTAAGTTTTTGGTTCAACGTCCAATCTAACTAGGGTCTCCTATGGTCAGGATGGCTCTGATACCAACTTGTCAACACGCGGATTTTTCAATCCTAGATGCCTGTTATGCCATACATCGCAATCCCAGGATTACCATTTTTGCGAGACATAACAGAATTGGATACCATAGTACTTCATCCATTACAAACGATACATAAGTTCTTACACAAATAGGGATCTCATGATCCAGTTCTTAATACAACATCAAGCAGCGGAATACGTAATAATAACGGTAGCATAGGCGAAGCTCCATATTCGGGGTCACAGGCAATGCTGACGATGGGAGATGATCCTAGTTGTCGTAACCTTCCTGGGGTCCATCCTCCAGGTACTCCTCTTCATAGTCTGGCCATGGGAATAGCCAGGGACAAAGCCATGAGTACTCTTTAAGTACTCGCAAACTAATACTAACAGGTAAGGGGTTTTTGGATAATAGGACACTAGGCTCTAGGGTTGTTTTGCAAAAATCCAGGTTTATCTCTACTAAGTTCCAAAGCTAGTCACAATTTTATAACTCCTAAGTGGGATCTTGTAATTCAGGTCACAACTCTGTTCTGTTCAAGTCAAAGTCTCAATTCATTTCACAAGTCATTTTGAAAAGTCTGATGGGGGAACAGTATGGCCACTCCAACTGTCCATAACCGCGGACGCGGCTATTCGAATAGTTTGACACTCTGCAGAGATTGTACACTTTCACCACAACATTCGATACATCCGTCAGGAACAAATCCTGAATTCACCATACTGAGTATGCGGATAATCAATCATAACCTTTCAATTACACTCCCTAGTATAAGCACCTCTCCTGTGAGTTTGGCCTCCCAACCATGACCACTGTCATCTTGGGTACTGCACAGGTGGACAATCTTCACAAGGTAGCCTCAGCTCAGACCTTGGCCGTGAGGGAACTAATAGTAAGGTATATAAGTTTCCAGTCAAGCCCTACCCAATATTCGGGTATTGTGGTTGTACGCTAAAATTGGAATGGTATCGCATCCAGACAACCATCAGTTTTATAAAGGGCTAAGGCTCATGCCTCAACATTTTCATCACCAAAATCATCAAGTGTTTGGAAACACATGTCCAAAACATTTCAATAGAATGATCCATCATTCCAAGGTTTTCATAACCATTTTTCCACCAAGTATTCCCATCTAAAAGTTGATCAAGTTTTATGCTTAGCACTAGCATCTACAGGTGGGGGTAGTCATAATGAGGGGTGGTAACTAGTGGAGTTTCACTAAGTCTAACCTTATATCTTAGGCTTATATCAAGGTTTTCTAGCTTAGGCCAAATTTTATGCTCTTTAATTAACCTTCAGCACAACTATCTAGTATCTACCAAACTCTTAGGTAGACTCTAAGTAAGCTTTGATAAAGAAAAAAAGTAAGAAGCTTGCCATAAAACTAGGATTGGTTTAGCAAGTGGGTATGATCACATATGCTCAAGGCATAAAGTAGTCATCTGACAAATATGGGTTTGTGGCATCAGTAGGGTATCTAGCAAGGGTTAGCTTGCACATTCACTAGTAGTATTAGGCTTGCATAGTAATTAGCTTGCCTTGTGCAGAGCAGTGGTTGAAGTTCTCCTCGGCTTCCTCTTCGTAGTATCCTCCTTCCTCCTCGTATCCTTGGTCGGTACTAGCGTCTATGAATAAATGCGAGGTACACAATCACCAATCAATACTTAACTACTTGCAATCATCACACACAAGGGTCCTATAGATGATCTAGCATCATCTCTAACATTACAAGGTTAAAGCTTGGTTTAAATCTTTTTATTTTTAGAAAAATAATTTCTACTCATTGAAAAACTACTTAAGATTTAATATTCTCCAAACTAAACATGGGATCATTTTTACACATGTCATCACCACATATTGTAGTCCATGGGAATGTGATTTAAAGTGGTGTCACAATTTAATAAGGTTTTACCCTTTTATTTTAATTAATTAAAGTGGCTAGAAATGCTTATGAAGCATTCTTTTATTAATTGAACATTATTTCTGCAAGTAAACCTATATATATATTTATATATTCTGAAAGGTATGGTTAAATGTGATTTTTGAGAGTTGGAATCAACTCAAAAGCTTTTATGGTTTAAATTTGAAAAATGTTTGAATGCAGAAAAGCTTCTGCCTTGTTATTTTTACTATGGGTGATCTACAGATCCAAATGACTTGAATCCAACGGGCTTGGATTCAGCATTCACAGACCTTTCCAACAAAATTGGTTTCATTCAATTTGGTGCACTGAATCGATCTGGGTTGATTTTTGAAGTTGGGTATAGAAGTGTGTTTGAAATTAAAAAGAAAATGGTTTAATTTGAATTGGACAGGCAGCCCACCGTCAACCGCCACTGCATGTCCCAGCCGCGAGCGTTGCCAAGCCCTGGCCACGCGCACAAGACACGCCCAGACCATGCCGAGCGTGCGCTAGAGCGTCACCCTCGACCAGCATCCACAGACCGCGTGCCACCCTCACCGCGTGCACACACGATCACCACCGACCCAGGAGACCGCCAGACACCCCCGTTTGCCGCCCCGTGCCATACAGACACCGCCCGCCTTTGAAGAGGCCGCCTCTGCCGCACAGAGCACCGGCCGTTCCAGACCAATCCACACCGCCCCATGCCTCGCGACCATGTCGTTGAGCATCGCCACGAGACACAGCACCGTCCCCTACCCTTTCCCATGCCATTAGCCGCCTGTAACGTCGCCCCCGACGAGCTCACCGTGCGCCCCGACGGTCCCCTCGCTCGACTATAAATAGAGGCCACCCCCGCATGATTTCTTCACACCATCTCACTCCCCTCTCCCAACGACCGTGCCACACCATCCTCAGAGCAAGGCGAGCACCACCTCGCCGGAATTTCACTGTAGCCTGCCGCTACCGGAGAAGAAGGGAGCCAGCGATTGGAGCCGCCACAGGAGAATCCACTGGTACCAGGAGGTTCGCCGTCGTCGACTTCATCGTTCGCCTACCTCGCCGACCCTCGCCAGTACCCCGGTGAGCCCCCAGCACCCCTCACTGGCCGCGCTAGGTTTCGTTCTCGCCGGAGTTGTCTCGCGTCGACGATGATCCACAGCCGTTGGATTAGAACTAGATCAAACGATCCATGTTGCCCCATACCGCTTCGCCCAGCCCCGTGTCACTGACGAGTGGGGACACCCACTTAAGCAGCCCGCGGGAGCACTGCGCTTAGCAGGCCGGCCCGTTAGAATTTCCCGCGCAGCCCAGCAATTCAAATTAAATATTTTTCTATTTCATTTCAAAGACACTTCGGCACCCAACTTCAAAAATCAACCCAGATCGATTCACTGCATCAAATTGGATGAAACCTATTTTGTTGGAAAGGTCTGTAAATGCTTAATCCAAGCCCGTTGGATTCAAGTCATTTGGATCCATAGATCACCCATAGTAAAAATAACAAGGCAGAAGCTTTTCTGCATTCAAACATTTTTCAAATTTCAACCATAAAAGCTTTTGAGTTGATTCCAACTCTCAAAAATCACATTTAACCATAACTTTCAGAATATATAAAAATATATAGGTTTACTTGCAGAAATAATGTTCAAGTAATAAAAGAATGCTTCATAAGCATTTCTAGCCACTTTAATTAATTAAAATAAAAGGGTAAAACCTTATTAAATTGTGACACCACTTTAAATCACATTCCCATGGACTACAATATGTGGTGATGACATGTGTCAACATGATCCCATATGTGGTTTGGAGAATATTAAATCTTAAGTAGTTTTTCAATGAGTAGAAATTACTTTTCTAAAAATAAAAAGGATTTAAACCAAGCCTTAACCTTGTAATGTTAGAGATGATGCTAGATCATCTATAGAACCCTTGTGTGTGATGATTGCAAGTAGTTAAGTATTGTTTGGTGATTGTGTACCTCGTATTTATTCATAGATGCTAGTACCGACCAAGGATACGAGGAGGAAGGAGGATACTACGAAGAGGAAGCCGAGGAGAACTTCAACCACTGCTCTGCACAAGGCAAGCTTATATTGACATTGATGCCAGCCTTACTAATCAAGTTGACCTATGCAAGCTAACACTTGCAAGATACCCTACTGATGCCACAAAACCATACTTGTGAGATGACTACTTTATGCCTTAAGCATATGTGATCATACCCACTTGCTAAACCAATCCTAGTTTTATGGCAAGCTTCTTACTTTATTTCTTTATCAAAGCTTACTTAGAGTCTACCTAAGAGTTTGGTAGATACTAGACAGTTGTGCTGAAGGTTGCATAAAGAGCATAAAATTTGGCCTAAGCTAGAAGCCTTGATATCAGCCTAAGATATAAGGTTGGACTTAGTAGAAACTTCACTAGTTACCACCCCCACATTAGTACCACCCCCACCTGTAGATGCTAGTGCTAAGCATAAAACTTGATCAACTTTTAGATGGGAATACTTGGTGGAAAAATGGTTATGAAAATCTTGGAATGATGGATCATTCTATTGAAATGTTTTGGACATGTGTTTCCAAATACTTGATGATTTTGGTGATGAAAATGTTGAGGCATGAGCCTTAGCCCTTTATAAAACTGATGGTTGTCTGGATGCGATACCATTCCAATTTTAGCGTACAACCACAATACCCGAATATTGGGTAGGGCTTGACTAGAAACTTATATACCTTAGTATTAGTTCCCTCACGGCCAAGGTTTGAGCTGAGGCTACCTTGTGAAGATTGTCCACCTGTGCAGTACCCAAGATGACAGTGGTCATGGTTGGGAGGCCAAACTCACAGGAGAGGTGCTTATACTAGGGAGTGTAATTAAAAGGTTAGGATTGATTATCCGCATACTGAGTATGGTGAATTCAGGATTTGTTCCTGACGGATGTATCGAATGTTGTGGTGAAAGTGTACAATCTCTGCAGAGTGTCAAACTATTCGAATAGCCGCATCCGCGGTTATGGACAGTTGGAGTGGCCATACTGTTCCCCCATCAGACCTTTTAAAATGACTTGTGAAATGAATTGAGACTTTGACTTGACCACAATAGAGTTGTGACCTGAATTACAAGATCCCACTTAGGAGTTATAAAATTGTGACTAGCTTTGGAACTTAGTAAAGATAAACCTGGCTTTTGCAAAACAACCCTAGAGCCTAGTGTCCTATTATCCAAAAACCCCTTACCTGTTAGTAATAGTTTGCGAGTACTTAAAGAGTACTCATGGCTTTGTCCCTGGCTATTCCCATGGCCAGACTATGAAGAGGAGTACCTGGAAGATGGACCCCAGGAAGGTTACGACAACTAGGATTATCTCCCATCGTCAGCATTGCCTGTGACCCCGAAGATGGAGCTTCGCCTATGCTACCGTTATTATTATTATTACGTATTTCGCTGCTTGATGTTGTACTAAGAACTGGATCATGAGATCCCTATTTGTGTAAGAACTTATATATCGTTTGTAATGGATGATGTACCATGGTATCCAATTCTGTTATGTCTCGCAAAAATGGTAATCCTGGGATTGCGATGTATGGCATAACAGGCATCTAGGATTGAAAAATCTGGGTGTTGACAAGTTGGTATCAGAGCCATCCTGACCATAGGAGACCCTAGTTAGACCGGACGTTGAACCAAAAACTTAGTTTCAAAATCAAAGAACAAAAATATTTACGAAAACTTATTCTCATTCTTACCTCTTTAATTCTTTCATAAAACTTCATGTTCCTCAAAAACTCTTGCAAAATAGATAAAATTTTGACACACTTGATCACTTTGCTAATCTACTCATCCTCTATTTTTATAGATGGACGTGAAGTACAGCAAGTTTTATCAACTCGGGAATGGAGGAGACCTTATCTTTGAGAGGGATCTGGATCAGATTTCGGAACTTCTGGAGCGTCCGCACCCCGAGTTCTTCGGAGCTCAGCTCAATGATCAAGGAGGAGAAGATCTGCAATGGCTAATTGTTGAATGTCTCCGAGGAAAGATTGAACCTCCCACTGCGGAGGGAATTCAGTTTACCTTGAGGGAAAACAACTGGCTCGATGGACTTGCCAGAGCAATGCAGGAAGCTCTTTCCCGTCTGTGTGGGCCGAGCATCAATCAGATCAAGGGTACTCGCTTTGAGCTTTGCCCAAGGCGTGATGCAAATGGCCAACCACTGGAAGCCCCATACCACCCCGAGCTGAAGACTCAATTGGACCACCTTAGCTTCATGATGTATGATCGTCAGCAGGAGTTGGACAACTGCCGGGACTATTGCAACCACAAGTCCGCCATCATCAAGACGAAGGACCAGACCATCGCCATGCTAGCAAAGGATCGCAAGTCTCGCCGCCGTCAGCTCGACAAGAAGGAGCGCATTATTGCCCGTCTTCGCCATCGCATCTCATCTCTGGAAGAGACCATCCACGAGAGAGACATGCAGTTGGAGGAAAGGGAGAATGCCGGAGAGGATATCCGTGGATACCCTTACTCCTATCTCAGCGATGACGATGATTTTCTGGAGGATCAGGCCATGGACTTCTTCACCGATGAGGATGATTTCGCCTTCATCGATGATGCGGAAGATGATGAAGCCAAAGACTCCAAGTAGTAGTAGCACTGAGCACTAGCGTAGTGAGTAGTAGTCGGTCCCACTATATCGTAGTTTCCAGAATGGTTCTTAAAACCATCTGTTTTTCCTTGTTGTGGTGTGTGTTGTACTGTGTGCTATGAATGAATGAATGAAAAAGCATGTTGCTAGAAAAACCTGAGTCAAACTACAAAAAATTTTCAAAGACCCAAAACCTTAGAAATTTGCCTCTTTTCTCATGATCTATATCAATCTTCAGATGCCACGTGGAGGAAATGGTTCAGCCCCAGACCCGATGTTGCAGATCCTGCAAACGTTGACTTCTGACCGCAAAGCTGAAAGAGAGGAACGTCAAGCCAACCTAGCCACTCTGCAACAGATAGCCCAGCTAGCCCACAACAACCAAGGCCATGGAAATCAGGACAACCATGGATCTAAGCTCAAGAATTTCCAGAATACCAACCCACCCGTTTTCACCAAGTCAGAAGAACCTCTAGACGCCGATGATTGGCTGCAAACCATGGAAAATAACTTAGAAGTAGCCGGAGTGGAAGCCAACGAGAAAGTCTTGTTCGCCACCCATTATGTAGCCGGAGATGCCAGGGCATGGTGGAACAGTGTGCGTGCAATGACCGGAGGCCAAATGATGACCTGAGAGGAATTCAAGGTCAAGTTTAGCAGAACCCATGTGCCACCAGGTTTGATCAAGAGAATGAGAGACGAGTTCAGGGAGTTAAAGCAAGGGAGGATGACTATAGTAGAATACCGTGACAAATCTTTGTCATTAGCTAGGTATGCCCCGGACGAGATAGACACCGAAGCCAAGAAGAAAGAAAGATTCCTGAATGGTCTGCATGACGAGATGCAGACAGTGTTAGTCAATATCCCCTTTGCTGATATTGAAGCCCTTGTCGACTCTGCTATCCAGATGGAAGGAAAGATCAACCAAGCCAATGAGAACCGCAAGCGTCGCATGATGCATCAACCAGGAACCCATCAGACCCCAAAGTATCGCCCCAACCCATCTCCAGGATTTGCCCCAAGAACCAACAGACCCCCTATGACCCGTCCGACCTACCCCAACCGTGGAAACCCTAGACCCGGAGAAAATCACAACAACCCCGGCAACTCTAGCAATTTCACCCGCGCCCCACCCAAGTTCAACACCAACAATGCTACCACTAACCCCAACACTGCCCCGAGGAGTGGAAGCAATGTTGTGCCTGTCGCAGCCAAGGACAAGTCACAAGTGACCTGTTATGACGGTGGAAATAAAGGCCACTATTCCAACGAGTGCCCCAACATCAAGAATGCTACAGCCCCTAATACCAATGTCCCAGCTCAGCAGCAGCGTCGTGTCCAGCCAGGGAGAAGATTTGCCCCAGGGAATTCACTCAACCGCAATGGCCTTCTTTTTCTCATGCATGTTGAAGAAGCTCAGGAAGCGCCAGACGTCGTGCTGGGTATGTTTTCTGTTAATTCAGTACTTGCAAGAGTGTTGCTTGATTCTGGTGCATCGCATTCATTTGTCACCAAAGAATTTTCCTGCACTAGTAAAATTCAACCAACCAAATTGAAGCATGTGATGATTGTGCAAATTCCCGGATCAACCACCAAGGCTAGGCAAATTTGCAAGGCCGTCCCTATCCGAATCCATGGCATAGATTTTTATGCTAATCTAATAGTACTCGGAACTAAAGGTTTGGAAGTAGTACTAGGAATGGATTGGATGTCCAAACATAAAGGATTGATTGACTGTGCCAAGAAAGCCATTACCATGACCAGTACCACCGGAATATCAGCCGAGCATATATCTGAAACCTTACCTCTCCAATTCAAGTGTAACAAGAGTATAGCCCAACCTACCATTGACCAAGTTCGGATAGTCTGTGAATACCCCGATGTATTTCCAGATGTTTTGCCCGGTATGCCCCCAGATCGGGATATCAAGTTTATCATCGAACTAATCCCCGGAACAGGACCCATAGCCCAGAGACCCTATAGTATGAACCCGTCAGAACTAGAAGAACTGAAGAAGCAACTGGATTCCATGTTGGAAATCGGATTGATTCAACCAAGTGCGTCCCCATGGAGATCACCTGTCTTGTTTGTGGACAAGAAGGATGGAGGTAACCGTTTGTGTACGGATTATCGAAAGTTGAATGATGTCACCATCAAGAACAAGTTCCCCTTGCCTAAGATAGAAGATTTGTTTGATCAGTTGACCGGAGCCCAAGTGTTTTCTAGAACTGGCTATCATCAACTCAAAATTCATGCAGAGGATATTCCAAAGACTGCCTTTACCACCAGATATGGATTGTATGAGAATACAGTCATGTATTTTGGATTAACCAATGCCCCCGCTTATTTCATGAACCTCATGAATAAGATTTTTATGGACTTCCTGGATAAGTTTGTCGTTTTTTTCATCAATGACATTCTGATTTATTCCAAATCAGAAGAAGAACATGAGCTACACCTAAGGACCATTCTTGGAACCCTTAGAGAGCATCAGTTGTATGCAAAATTTAGCAAATGTGAATTTTGGTTACAGGAGGTAGGATTCCTCGGTCACATTGTATCAGCCGGAGGAATTGCCGTTGACCCTTCCAAAGTGAAAGATGTAGAAGATTGGCAAGCCCCAACCACTCAAACCCAAGTTCGTGCTTTTCTCGGATTGGCGGGATATTACCGCAAATTCGTAGAAGGATTCTCGAGTATCGCCCGACCCATGACCCAATTGCTGAAGAAGGACAAGAAGTTTGAATGGTCCAACAAGTGTGAAGCGAGTTTTCAAGAACTCAAGAGGAGATTGATTTCAGCCCCAATCTTGATTATGACGGATATCACGAAGCCCTTCGATGTGTATTGTGACGCATCCAAGATTGGTCTCGGATGTGTGCTAATGCAAGAAGGCAAAGTTATATCTTACATATCGCGACAATTGAAGCAACATGAACAAAATTACGCAACCCATGACCTCGAACTCGCAGCCGTAGTTCTAGCCCTGAAAACATGGAGACATTACCTGATGGGAAACCGTTGTGAGATTTATTCGGATCACAAGAGCCTAAAGTATATATTCACTCAGAAGGAGCTGAATATGAGGCAAAGAAGATGGATTGAGCTAATCAAGGATTACGACCTGGACATTCACTATCACCCTGGTAAAGCCAACGTGGTAGCCGATGCCCTTAGCAAATTGCCGTGCCGCTTGAACTCCATGATTTTGAAGGAGCAACCAAGTTTGCACAAAGAGATGGAAATTTTTTGAATGGAATTAGTAAGTGAAGGATTTTTGGCTAGCATAGAACTTCAGCCCACTTTGATCAGTCAGATTAAAGAGGCGCAGAAAGGAAATGCTAGTATCGACGGAATCAAGCGTCGTATCTGTACAGGCAAAGTACACGGATTCATCGAGGACGAAGAAGGAGTTCTGTGGTACAAAGGACGCCTTTGTGTACCATCAGATTCTGATTTAAAAGAAGTTATCCTGAAAGAGGCTCATGATACTCTTTATTCTATCCATCCCGGAGGAACTAAGATGTATCAAGATTTGAAAGAGCAATTTTGGTGGCATAAGATGAAGAGAGAGATCGGAAGCTATATCGCCAAGTGTGATATATGTCAGCGAGTCAAGGCAGGACATCAAAGACCCGCTGGATTGTTGCAACCTTTGCAGATTCCGGAATGGAAATGGGATTCTGTAGGAATGGACTTTATCACTTGACTACCTACTTCTAGTAGGGTAAATGACTATTTGGGTCATAGTGGACAGATTGTCCAAAGTCGCCCATTTCTTGCCCGTCAAAACTACCTATCAGAGTTCGAAGCTAGCAGAGTTGTATATCACTAGGATCGTTAGTTTGCATGGAGTCCCCAAGAACATTGTATCGGATCGAGGAACTCAGTTTACCTCGAGATTCTAGAAGAAAGTCCAAGAAGGTTTAGGAACCCGCCTAGATTTCAGTACAGCGTATCAGCCTCAGACCGATGGACAAACGGAGCGAGTAAACCAAATACTCGAAGATATGCTTAGAGCATGTGTGCTAGAATATGGATCCAAGTGGGAAGACTGTCTGTCGTTTGCAGAATTTTCTTACAACAATAGTTACCAAGCCAGTTTGCAAATGGCCCCATTTGAATTCATGTACGGAAGAAAGTGCCGCACACCTCTGAACTGGTCGGAAGTAGGAGAGAGTCAGATTTTCGGACCCGACATCCTACGAGAAGCAGAAGAGAAGGTTCACAAGATTCGCGAGCACCTCAAGACAGACCAATCCCGACAAAAGAGTTACGCCGACAAGAGACGTCGAGACCTCGCCTTCAACATCGGAGATTTTGTTTATTTGAAAGTGTCGCCATTGAAGGGAATGCAGCGTTTCCAACTCAAAGGAAAGTTAGCCCCCAGATATATCGGACCTTTCAAAATTTTGAACCGTTGAGGAGAAGTATCGTATCAACTGGAACTACCTGAAGAGATGACAGTTGTGCACAATGTATTCCATATCTCGTTACTTCGCAAGTGTCTCAAAGTACCCGAGAAGACCGAAGTGTTCAAGAATATCGATCACCGGACCATAGAGATCAATGATGACCTGACCTATCCCGAAGTACCCATCCATATATTGGAAGAAGCCTTTCGAACTACCCGAACCCGAAGCATCAAGTTTCTCAAGATTCAGTGGAGCAACCACACAGAAGAGGAAGCTACCTAGGAACGCGAAGATCACATCCGAACAGAGTTTCCAGATCTCTTCAAAACCTAGGTAATCTTTTCGTCCTTTTTCAAATCTCGGGACCCCTTGAATGTACTCATAACAAAGTATCAAGGCCCACTTTGTGATCATCCGGAAACTTTCAAATGCATAGTTTAAATGACAATTCAAAATTGAATCTTCTTCATATGAGAAGATCCCACTTTTTCAAAACCCACTCAAACAAGCTCAACTTTCAAAACCCAAGCATCTGCAGACTCACCAGCACCAATCTAGCAAACCCACCAAAATTCATTTCAAAATTCAAAACTTGATTTCATGCGGCCATTTGATCAAACAGGTTGCAGACACAAATCAAACAAAACATCAAACACTATAATGTGCAGTGATTCTTGCCTAACTTGTTCCCTAGTTAGCTCACACACACCTCAGTAGATCATCTAGAAAGATTATCCCAACACTAGCACCCCTGTGAGCTTGCCATTGTCATTAATGGTGAACAGCCGAGCACCCCCATGTCACCCCATTGTGGATAGCAGGCTAGAGGAAGAACTAGCCGTGCCAACCTTGTCTGGGAGGCAGCCCACCGTCCACCGCCACTGCCTGTCCCAGCCGCGAGCGTTGCCAAGCCCTGGACCACGCGCACAAGACACGCCCAGACCATGCCGAGCGTGCGCCAGAGCGCCACCCTCGACCAGCATCCACAGACCGCGTGCCGCCCTCACCGCGTGCACACACGATCACCACCGACCCAGGAGACCGCCAGACACCCCCGTTTGCCGCCCCGTGCCATACAGCCACCGCCCGCCGTCGAAGACGCCGCCTCTGCCGCGCAGAGCACCGGCCGTTCCAGACCAAACCACACCGCCCCATGCCTCGCGACCATGTCGTTGAGCATCACCAGGAGACACAGCACCGTCCCCTACCCTTTCCCATGCCATTAGCCGCCTGTAACGCCGCCCCCGACGAACTCACCGTGCGCCCCGACGGTCCCCTCGCTCGACTATAAATAGAGGCCACCCCCGCACGATTTCTTCACACCATCTCACTCCCCTCTCCCCACTGATCGTGCCACGCCATCCTCAGAGCAAGGCGAGCACCACTTCGCCGGAATTTCACTGGAGCCTGCCGCTGCCGGAGAAGAAGGGAGCTAGCGATTGGAGCCGCCCGAGGAGAAGCCACCGGTACCAGGAGGTTCGCCATCGTCGACTTCGTCGTTCGCCTGGCTCGCCGACCCTCGCCAGTACCCCGGTGAGCCCCCAGCACCCCTCACTGGCTGCGCTAGGTTTCGTTCTTGCCGGAGTTGTCTCGCGTCGACGATGACCCACAGCCGTTGGATTAGAACTAGATCAAACAATCCACGTTGCCCCATACCGCTTCGCCCAGCCCCGTGTCACTGACGAGTGGGGACACCCACTTAAGCAGCCCACGGGAGCACTGCGCTTAGCAGGTCGGCCCGTTAGAATTTCCCGCGCAGCCCAGCAATTCAAATTAAATCTTTTTCTATTTCATTTCAAAAACACTTCAGCACCCAACTTCAAAAATCAACCCAGATCGATTCAGTGCATCAAATTGGATGAAACCAATTTTGTTGGAAAGGTCTGTAAATGCTTAATCCAAGCCCGTTGGATTCAAGTCATTTGGATCTATAGATCACCCATAGTAAAAATAACAAGGCAGAAGCTTTTCTGCATTCAAAATTTTTTCAAATTTCAACCATAAAAGCTTTTGAGTTAATTCCAACTCTCAAAAATCAAATTTAACCATACCTTTCAGAATATATAAAAATATATAGGTTTACTTGCAGAAATAATGTTCAAGTAATAAAAGAATGCTTCATAAGCATATTTAGCCACTTTAATTAATTAAAATAAAAGGGTAAAACCTTATTAAATTGTGACACCACTTTAAATCACATTCCCATGGACTACAAAATGTGGTGATGACATGTGTCAACATGATCCCATATGTGGTTTGGAGAATATTAAATCTTAAGTAGTTTTTCAATGAGTAGAAATTACTTTTCTAAAAATAAAAAGGATTTAAACCAAGCCTTAAACTTGTAATGTTAGAGATGATGCTAGATCATCTATAGAACCCTTGTGTGTGATGATTGCAAGTAGTTAAGTATTGTTTGGTGATTGTGTACCTCGTATTTATTCATAGACGCTAGTACCGACCAAGGATACGAGGAGGAAGGAGGATACTACGAAGAGGAAGCCGAGGAGAACTTCAACCACTGCTCTGCACAAGGCAAGCTTATATTGACATTGATGCCAGCCTTACTAATCAAGTTGACCTATGCAATCTAACACTTGCAAGATACCCTACTGATGCCACAAACCCATACTTGTGAGATGACTACTTTATGCCTTAAGCATATGTGATCATACCCACTTGCTAAACCAATCCTAGTTTTATGGCAAGCTTCTTACTTTTTTTCTTTATCAAAGCTTACTTAGAGTCTACCTAAGAGTTTGGTAGATACTAGATAGTTGTGCTGAAGGTTGATTAAAGAGCATAAAATTTGGCCTAAGCTAGAAAACCTTGATATCAGCCTAAGATATAAGGTTAGACTTAGTGAAACTCCACTAGTTACCACCCCTCATTATGACTACCCCCACCTGTAGATGCTAGTGCTAAGCATAAAACTTGATCAACTTTTAGATGGGAATACTTGGTGGAAAAATGGTTATGAAAACCTTGGAATGATGGATCATTCTATTGAAATGTTTTGGACATGTGTTTCCAAACACTTGATGATTTTGGTGATGAAAATGTTGAGGCATGAGCCTTAGCCCTTTATAAAACTGATGGTTGTCTGGATGTGATACCATTCCAATTTTAGCGTACAACCACAATACCCGAATATTGGGTAGGGCTTGACTGGAAACTTATATACCTTAGTATTAGTTCCCTCACGGCCAAGGTTTGAGCTGAGGCTACCTTGTGAATATTGTCCACCTATGCAGTACCCAAGATGACAGTGGTCATGGTTGGGAGTCCAAACTCACAGGAGAGGTGCTTATACTAGGGAGTGTAATTGAAAGGTTAGGATTGATTATCCGCATACTGAGTATGGTAAATTCAGGATTTGTTCCTGACGGATGTATCGAATGTTGTGGTGAAAGTGTACAATCTCTGCAGAGTGTCAAACTATTCGAATAGCCGCGTCCGCGGTTATGGACAGTTGGAGTGGCCATACTGTTCCCCCGTCAGACCTTTTAAAATGACTTGTGAAATGAATTGAGACTTTGACTTGACCACAACAGAGTTGTGACCTGAATTACAAGATCCCACTTAGGAGTTATAAAATTGTGACTAGCTTTGGAACTTAGTAAAGATAAACCTGGATTTTGCAAAACAACCCTAGAGCCTAGTGTCCTATTATCCAAAAACCCCTTACCTGTTAGTAATAGTTTGCGAGTACTTAAAGAGTACTCATGGCTTTGTCCCTGGCTATTCCCATGGCCAGACTATGAAGAGGAGTACCTGGAAGATGGACCCCAGGAAGGTTACGACAACTAGGATTATCTCCCATCGTCAGCATTGCATGTGACCCCAAAGATGGAGCTTCGCTTACGCTACCGTTATTATTATTATTACGTATTCCGCTGCTTGATGTTGTACTAAGAACTGGATCATGAGATCCCTATTTGTGTAAGAACTTATGTATCGTTTGTAATGGATGAAGTACTATGGTATCCAACTCTGTTATGTCTCGCAAAAATGGTAATCCTGGGATTGCGATGTATGGCATAACAGGCATCTAGGATTGAAAAATCCGGGTGTTGACATTCCACCAAGTTCCAAACTTGATTTTCATACATGGATTCCATCTCGGATTTCATGGCTTCTAACCATTTGTTGGAATCCGGGCTCATCATCGCTTCTTCATACGTCGGAGGGTCATCATTTTCATCAACCATGAAATTCATGACAGGATTTCTGTACAGCTCGGGAGCTGCACGCGTCCTGCTTGACCTGCGAGGTTTGGTAGTACTCTCTTTCGGAGTTTCATGATCATTATCATTAGTTCCCTCTTCAACAGGTGGAGCCAACTCCGCAAAAAATTCTGGCGCTGCGCTACTCGCCATACTTTGAAGAGAAGGTTCAATAACCTCTTCGAGTTCTACCTTCCGACTACTCACACCTTTCGCGAGAAACTCTTTCTCTAGAAAGGATCCATTCTTGGCAACAAAAACCTTGCTCTCGGATCTGTGATAGAAGGAATACCCAATAGTTTCCTTAGGGTATCCTATGAAGACGCATTTTTCTGCTTTGGGTTCGAGTTTTTCCGGTTGAACTTTCTTCACATAAACATCGCATCCCCAAACTTTAAGAAAAGAGGGCTTAGGTTTCTTTCCAAACCACAATTCATACGGTGTCTTTTCAACGGATTTAGATGGTGCCCAATTTAAAGTGAATGCAGCAGTTTCTAGTGCATAACCCCAAAAGGACAATGGCAAGTCCGTCAGAGACATCATAGATCGAACCATATCTAATAAAGTACGATTACGACGTTTCGACACACCATTTCTATATGGTGTTCCGGCAGGCGTGAGTTGTGAAACAATTCCACACTCTTTCATGTGAGTGCTAAACTCGTAACTTAGATACTCACCTCCACGGTCGGACCGTAGAAATTTGATCTTTCTATTACGATGATTTTCCACTTCATTCTGAAATTCCTTAAACTTTTCAAAGGTTTCAGACTTGTGTTTCATCAAGTAGATATAACCATACCTACTCAAATCATCCGTGAATGTAACAAAATAACGATATCCACCTCGCGCCGACACACTCATTGGACCACATACATCAGAATGTATGATTTCCAATAAATCTGTCGCCCGTTCCATTGAACCGGAAAACGGCGTTCTAGTCATCTTGCCCATAAGGCATGGCTCACATGTATAAAATGATTCAAAATCAAATGATTCCAAAAGTCCATCCGAATGGAGCTTCTTCATGCGTTTAACGCCAATATGACCTAGACGGCAGTGCCACATATATGCGGATATATCATCATTAAGTTTAATCCTTTTAGCATCAACATTATGAATATGTGTAACATTATTATCGATATCTAATAGAAATAAACCATTCATCATTGGTGCATGACCATAAAAGATTTCATTCATATAAATGGAACAACCATTGTTCTCGGATTTAAATGAATAACCACTTCGCATCAAACACGATCCAGATACAATGTTCATGCTCAGTGCAGGCACCAGATAAAAATTATTCAAGTTTATAAATAATCCCGACAGCAAGTGGAGAGGCAGCGTTCCGACGGCGATCACATCAACGCTTGATCCATTGCCGACATGCATCTTGACCTCACCCCTTGCTAGCGGTCGCTTGTTCCACAGCCCCTGATTCGAGTTACAAATATTAGCAACTGAACCGGTATCAAATACCCAGGTGCTACTGCGAGCACTAGTCAAGTACACATCAATAACATGTATATCATATATACCTTTGTTTGCCTTGCCGGCCTTCTTGTCTGCCAAATACTTGGGGCAGTTGCGCTTCCAGTGGCCAGTCCCCTTACAATAGTAGCACTCAGTATCAGACTTAGGTCCAACTCGGGGTTTCTTTTCAGGCACGGCAACAGGATTGCCGCCCTTACTTCCCTTCCGTTTTCCCTTCTTGTCTTTCTTGAAACCAGTGTTCCTATTGATCATCAACACTTGATGTTCCTTTTTGATCTCCACTTCTGCAGTTTTAAGCATTGACAGAAGCTCGGGGAGAGACTTCTTCATGCCTTGCGTATTATAGTTCATCACAAAGCTCTTATAGCTAGGTGGTAGAGACTGCAGAACACGATGGATGCCTAAGTCAATGGGAATCGTTATTCCCAAGGACACAAGCTTATCGGCGTAACCCGACATCTTGAGTACATGCTCACTAACGGAGTTGTGCTCTTCCATCATGCAGCTAAAGAACTTTTATGAAGCGTTGTAGCTCTCTACAGCAGCATGTGTGTCGAAAATCATTTTCAACTCACCCATTGTATCAAATGCATTGCCGTTTTCGAAACGCTTTCGAAGTTCCGGTTCTAGCCCATACAATATGCCGCAATGAACTAAGTTGTGGTCCCACTGACGAGTCTGATAGACATTCTTCTCCTCGTCAGGGGCATCCTCAAAAGGTGGGGGGTCTAGTGGCGCTTCTAGCACGTATTGCTTTTGTGCAGCAGAGAGGAGAATCCTCAAATTCATGGCCCATTCGGTAAAGTTGCTACCGTTTGTTGCTAGTTTCTCTTTATCCATGAACACATTGAAATTAAAAGCAGGTGGTGCCATCTACAACAGAATTTGTAAAGTTTAGACTAAGTGTATGATAGATTGAGTTCAACTAATCCATATTATGAATGAACTCCCACTCAAAAACGACATCCCTCGTGCCTTTTTGGTGATTACATGAACCAAATCCACTATACCAAGTCCGATCATCACGTGAGTAGGTATAGCTTCAAAGGCGAGCATCAAATGGGCATCATATCAACTATTGACTCATCCTTAACCTTTCGGTTCGTGTTCCGAGGCCATGTCTGTACATGCTAGGCTCGCCAAGTTAGAACCTTAGTATTCGCGTGTGTAACTGTTTTACACCCGAAGTATGGTCATGGATCCAAGAACACCCGATCATCACGTGATGTCTTGGAGCGACGAAACATAATCGATGCATACTAAAGGAAGAACACATTTTTATCTTGATATTTAAATGAGGGATCATCTTATTATGCTAACAAAGCGCTAAACAAGCAATATAAGATGCTATCAAACATCACATGTTTATTAGTGAAATGTTATGGTTCCCGCAGATGATCTCTATCATGTGCATCGTGGTATGATCACTATCATACCTATATGTGTAAATCCAAGGTCTATGGAGTTTACACGCCATGTGTGTTGTAAGAGTATCATCTCATACTTCTACTTACAACACTACCATATCATAACACTAGCCCAGCAACAATCTAAACTAGACGCCTCTAATTTATCCATTGCAAGTTTTACGTGGCTTAGGGCTTTCGAGATAGAACCGTTCTTACCTACGAACATGAACCACAACGAGGATAACCAAATTGTTGACAACTCGTTTGCAAAATAGATATTGACTATAGTAGGAGAGACAGACACCCGCTAGCCACTTATGCAAACTAGTTGCATGTCAAGCGTGGAACAGGTCTCATGTGCGAGGACATGTAAAGTTTGTCCGGGCCGCTTCATCCCACTATGCCACCAATATCCAAAATTACAACAAAGGAGCAACAACATGATCATCATCGCCCACATACTCATATGTGTACTGCCCGTGTAAAGCATCTACGCATAGATCCGGCTCTGATACCACTATAGGGTTCGCAGCATAGAAAACAAAAAATTTCCTACGATGTGAACTATGTACCAAGATCTATCTATTAGATACAAACAACGGGCGGATGTATATCTGTAGAGAACATAGCCTTGAAGACCGACAAAGCTTAACGAGTTCAACTCGTGGTTGATGTAGACGATCTCTTGCCGATCTCAAGATCGAGAGGAAGTCCTAGCGCCGCAAATCAGCAGCGCATCCGTGCTCGCACACACGTTTGAGGCACCGATCAACCTCCGCCTCCTTGCTCCAGTGATGCAGCGGAAGCAAAACTCTTTCTTGCCGAATAGCCACCGGGAACATGTATCTCGCTAGTCCGAGACCATGGGGGATAAATTCTAGAGGGGGAGAGAGATCCTTCACGAGGAGGTGTGAGAGACAAGTGAGAGGAGGGGCTCCTTTTATAGGAGGAGGGGGGCAACCAAGGGGGTGGACGCCGGCCATGGGGGCTGCCCCCTCCCCTCCTTTATTCATGTGGGTGGACACTCCCCTCACAAAATGGCCCTTCAATTTTCTCCACTCAAATTCCCATTAAATTTCCACCAAATTTAATGCAAACTCTCATTAAATAAAACTCTTTTATTTTATTCAGAATTTTGTCAATTACTTTAATGACAAACATTCACAAATAACCCCTTGCTAGAATTCTATTTCACATGCATAACCACTTTATGCAATTTCACCCGAAAACCTGTTTCGCTATCTAGTGAAATAAATTCCTGCGTTTGTTCATTATTTCGGCATGAAACTTTTGCTCCAGTTGGATGTCGGTGTCTCTTAAGTGTGTCACCCTACGGTTCGTGAATAATGCAGACATGATCGAGACCCCTCTCAGATCAATAATCAGAAGCGGGATCTGGAGACCCATACTGACTCCCACACATTCAACGATGACTTTCTTGTGATCGTCGTAACCTTTTATGCTAGTATCTTAATCCCTTTGTTTCACTATATATTACATGTCCGGGATTCGATCATCGGTATCTCCATACCTAGTTTGATCTCGTTACCTACATGCACTCTTTTCTCGTTCCCGTGATATAACATTCTAGTGATCAAATCACTCAATGACTTTGATCGTAATGCTATATTTTGGATGAATGTTCATCACACCATTACACTAATGTTGTGATCCCGTTATTAACAACATCCAATGTCCATGATCAGGAAACCTTGATCATCTTGTTAATCAACGAGCTAGTTTATGAGAGAGGCATAACTAGGAACTTTCTGTTTGTTTATTAAACACACATGTATTAATGTTTCCGTATTAATACAATTATAGCATGCAAAATAAACATCTATGATATACTTGGAATACACATAATAAACACTTTATTATTGCCTCTCAGGGCATATTCCCTTCACAAGAACCCTTTTGGCGGCGGTATCCTCCTGCACCGTTATTTGGTGCTGGTGCGATCACTGGATTCGACAGTCTAGCGGGTGGCGGTGGAGGATCCCCGTGGGTGATGTCGCCTGGTACGGTTGCAGGCCCAAATCCAGGGTTCACGGTGCGTCGCATTTGGGTGAGACCCACGCTGAGTTTTTGGAACTCGCGGTAGTCCTTAAGCATGTGGCTGGCCTTCTTCTTACCATTTTTTGTTTATGTAAAAGTGTATGGTACAGGGACCAAACATCTTGTTGTATGCCGAAGGCTCGTCGTCGCGGCTGCGGCGTTGCCACGTTTGCGTGGGTCATCCACCACCACGGTAGTTGCTTCCGCGGTATCCGCTGCTGCGGTTTCTGTCGTTGCATCGATCGGCATATCCAGCCGCGACCAGGTCGACTCCGTCGCGGTCGTTGTAGGTGCGCGATCTTCTTTTGCTGCAGCGTTCGCGTCTGTGGCTGTAGTCGTCTTCATCATCTGAATGTGCTCGGGTGATGGAATCCTCACCATCTACCCACCGGTTGTCAATGTCCATGAGGTGGCCGAGCATCTTGGGCTTGACGCTCCCAAGCTCTTCCTTGAAATCTGGATGTCTAGCACCGTCCTTGAAGGCGTCGATTGCCCGTTCCTCGGAGATGTGTGCGGCGGAGTTCTTGATGTGGGACCAGCAGAGTATGTACAAGCGGATGGACTCATTGGACCGTTGGGTGTAGGCTCGTAGCTCTTCGATCGAAGCTGGCCTCTTGCTAGTACCCTTGAAGTTGCGGATGAAGTTGTATGCTATCTCTTCCCAACTTTGGACGGATCCGTAGGATAGGATGCTGAGCCAGACTCTAGCCGCTCCGGTCAGCTACAACTGACGCATTGTAGGGCGGTTGATACGTCGGAAACGTATCTATAATTTTTCATGATCCATGCTTGTTTAGTATCTACTTTGCTTTGCTTTGTCTACACGTTGAGGTGTTTTATATCTTTTCTGGAACTAACCTATTAACAAGTTGTCACAGTGACAGTTGCATGTTTTCTTCTGTTTTTGGTTCCAGAAAGGCAGAAAATCAATACTCTCGGAATTGGAGGGGACAAAAGCCAAAGTCAATATTTTACCATGGGCGACATGAAGCCAGAAGACGAGACGGAGGGGCGCCACAGGGCGGACAGACCCCCCCTAGGTGCGGGTGGGCCCACCCATGCCTTGGTAGGGTGTGGTCCCCCTGGCTCGTCCCTTCGCCTATAAGAAGCCCCCGATGCAGAAACCCTAGGCACCCGATCAAAACTCCATGAAACCTTCTGTATCCGCCGCCAGCATCATCCCTAGACCGGGGGGATCTGAAGCTCTTCCCGGCACCCTGCCGGAGGGGAGATCATCCCAGAGGCTTTCTTCTTCGTCATGCCAGCCTCTGGTATGAAGCGTGAGTAGTTCCACCTTGGACTACGGGTCCATGTAGTAGCTAGATGGTTGTATCTCCTCCTTGTGCTTTCATGTATAGATCTTGTGAGCTCCGTTCATGATCAAGATCTAATCTATTTGTAATCATGCATGTTGTGTTTGTGGGGATCCGATGGATATTGAGATTACTATGTCAGATTGATTAATGGTTTTGTCTATTTGATTCTATCATGTCTGTGTTGTTTGTGATCTTGCATGCTCTCCGTTGTTAGTAGCTATCTTGGCCAAGTAGTTTTTAGTGACTCCAAGAGGGGGTATTTATGCTCGATAGTGGGTTCATGCCTCTAGTTTCCAAGGGAAGTGACAGAAATGTCTTCGGTTGTAGATGTGATGTTGCTACTAGGGATAAAACAATGGTCTCTTGTTCATGGAACAAGTGGATTGTTTACCTTACACACTTTGCTTAAAGCAGTTGTCTGTTTCTTGCAACTTAATACTGGAGGGGGTTCGGATGATAACCTGAAGGTGTACTTCTAGTCATAGATGTAGTTGGATGGCGGTCTATGTATATTGTTGTATTGCCCAATCGAATCTCATAGGATATTTTTGACTAGTAATTGCATTGTTATGCCTTGCTCAGTTCCTGTCAATTGCCCTGCTGTAATTTGTTTACCCTTCATGCCATGTTGTTTATCTAAGGAGAGCACCTCTAGTGAACTATGGACCTCGGTCCAATCTTCACCATTGAAACATCCTCCACTGTTACTGTTTATTTGCTGCAAACCATCATTACCTTCCACACCATACAGTTAATCCTTTGTTACAACAACCGGTGAGATTGACAACCTCACTGTAAGTTGGGGCAAAGTCTTGAGTTTGTGTTGTGCAGGTTTCCACATTGCTTGCAACACCTGTGTGACATTTCTTTACTCCTACTGGTTCGATAACCTCGGTTTCTTATAGAGGGAAGACTTTCTACTGTCCTGCTTCACACCTTGCTCTTGGGGTTCCCAACAGGCTCCACATCAACTGAGCCATCAGCGGAGTTCTTGTTTCCGCTGTGAGGCTTGACTGATGCCAGGTGATCGTCGAGCCAGGCCTTTGGTTCCTGCGTGCCGTCAAACTTCGGGTTGTCCAAAGGGAGCTTGAAATTTTTTTGCATCCTCATTCACCGAACGGATCTGTTGAAGCACCCGGCGCCGCACATCTCTCCGCCGTCTTCCTCGCCGGACTCAGTTGAGCACGCGCGCTTGGCGCGTGCCTTGTCAATCTTGTGCTAGGTGAGCTTGTTGCAAGTGTCGTAGTTGCTACTACGACTTCGTGGGAACTTGCAGCATCGGGGCAGGTCGTGCTCATCATCTTCGGATGAGGGCATAGGGCTACGATTGAACTTGACCGCAGCTTTTTTCTTCGACTCCGTAGGAGCCTCGTCATGGAGCACGGCTCCAACGAGTCCGAGGCCAGCTAGCGCGGATTTGTGCATGGCGCTCTTTGGGTCACCCACCGGAGGTGGGTGGTACGCGAGATATGTAGTGGACGCCATGATCGCAGCCTGCGGTGTTTTCGGCATGACGTTGTCGTGTGAGTCCATTGACATGAAGGACATGTTAAGGGCCCGGGTGACCTCGCGTCGCGCGGCAGGGTCCATGTGCTCCGTGTGGGAGCGGTATTTGTTGGCGTTGTTGTCTTGCGAGCTAGAGCCACCGGCGGCGGAGAACGTAGATCGGCCACGCGCTGGATTCTGAAGTTGCCTTCTTACACTTTTCAAGCTCCTCCATCAGCTTCACCTGTCGGTTCTGCTCGTCGATGAGGAGGAGGTGGTAGGCCATCAGTAGACCCCGTTAAGCATTCATAGGTAGTATAATGTTGCCTACCACGGCTTCGCATGCTTGGCTCCATTCTTCCTCGTTGAGGTTAATCTTGTTGTAGGCGTGAGTGTCGCCCTCGTTGGGACTGTTAGGCGGATTTCCCCATTTCCTCTGTTCTCAGCTTGCGGGTTGAGACGAGGGTTGGGTGCACTCGAACCTGGTGGCAGTTCCGTTTTGTTGTGGTTGACGACAACGCATAGGGTGTAACACCCTCAGAATCGGCCCTATGCAAGTTTTAGCGATTCCCGCCAAACCCGCATAGAAACGATTCAAAAGTGCCCAACAGGCACTTGCGTGCGGGTGGAAAACAAAGTAATATCATTACACAATAGTCCACGATGGAACCCACAGAACAGATATGTACAACAATGACTCAAAGAGTCAAGAATACAGATATACAATACAAAGATCCAAATCACCTTTAAAACGATACGGTGTCCGAGTACAGACAAGATGCAAATTGAGCTAAGAGCCCTGAAGAATAACCAATGGCGTCCATAACCCTGACCAAGCCAAGCCGGAAGGGTAACCCTGCTAACGAAGTCGATCTCAAAACCTGCTTAAACAAAAGGGATGCCGACAAAGGGCAAAGGAAAAAGAGAGCGGTCAGTACTGAGGCCAGTACACGGGGAGACTAGAATTCGACGGTCCTCGCCTATATAGGTATGGTGGACTAAGGCGGAAGCGCAGCATGCACTAAACAACCTATAGAGACTCAATGCAACTGTCGACTATCAGATAGGGATAAGAAAGACCTATTCGGATCCAACCTAAAACTATCACCAAGCAGACCCATCCTGGTATTTCCCCCTCGAGAAAAAACGAGGAAGTCAACCGAGGAACTTACACAGTTGGCAGTTTTATTCATTCCGTTATAGTTGCGGCAATTACTAGTCAGATATAGATAGCATGAGTCATCCTGATATTATAAACAGTGGGCAGTTTTAGTTAACCATTTTGTTGTAGTTCCAATACTTACTAGTCAGATAAAATTGTAACAGGTGACAATCCAAAACCAGTAGTCGTTGGCACTTTTATTTAGCCATTCCATTATAGTGAAGCTGATTACTAGTCATTATAAAGTCAAATTTATAGCACTACTTTAGTTCTAGTTGTCTATGATCGAGATACTATGCTCCAAGTTGTCCATAACCGCGGACACTGCTTTCAGAAAGTTTTACCCTGCAGGGGGCACAAATAGCAACACACCCACGATCAATCTCGAAAAAAACCAAATGAAAACCCAACGAGGCATCACGACAGAGCAATTGCAAGATTCATATAATACTTCAGGGGGCCACCCCACTAAGCTACCCGCAACGAAGTTGGCCGGCTCCGAGACGGACCCAGAGGTTTGTGTCGATGGCTGTAAACGACTGGGAATCCGAAAGTGTGACTGGGCTTATCGATATCGCATAAACGTATCACAATTCCTAAACAATACAGACGCTCCACGCGCAATCGTAAATAAAGCAGTAAAACATGGCATAAGTACATGATAGTAATAAAGCCCCAAAATAGTTTGTGGCCCCAAGAAATAATATATGACTCAAGCTCTGGCTAGGGGGATTCATGGTCCCACATGCGGATAGTGCGAATATTCAAAGAACAGGTATCAAGTACTCGGGGTCCTACGAGACACAAGTGGATGGTTAAAAATCAAATAATATCTATTGCCCACCTGTGCCTCTGCATTATTTACCTACTTCAATTTTAGTTATTAAACGGTAATTAAAGCCATGATCATCTCCAACTTTAAACATGCGGCATTACTCCAACAATTGTGGGACTTGACGACATCGAAACAACACCTGAGCAAGCAACTGCGACTCGCAAGGCCGACTATATACCAAACAACAGGTAATAGGATGTGTCCATGGCAATATAAGGGCTGCAGGGAAGTATAACGGGGTACGAAATCTATAGCATCGCGACACAGATAGCAATAGATCAACAGGAGGAAATAAATACTATAAACATAAAATAGGTAGAAAGGGGAAGAATGATCACCTGAAAACATTGCTGAAGAAGCAATGCATTAAAAGAAACACCGGATGCACTATTTAATACTACGGCTGAAGTTCAGGCATGATACATGCATGATGTATGACATGGAAAAGGTGCGATGCAATTAGGCAAGATTAAGCGAAACCGGGGTCCCGAAAACCTATTAATAGGTTTATGTTATTTAGATACCTCGCAATTTTAAATGTTATCTTAATAAGGAAAAACATGGCATCAGTTCACTATGCAATTTTGAATGAAGACAAACTAAGACTAGATTATCCCGCATAGTCTCCATATTTAATTTAGGTGAATCGGCATAAGACCCCCAAACCACACAAATTTTATGCAAGCATGATCAATTTAAGATGCAACAATTATATATCATTTATAAAATAGGGCTCGGATAGGGGTCACACATGGCGGCCGAAGATCTTGGGTGCTCGGAGGGGTCGACAGGGTCCATGGCCTCAGGGTTTGGCCTTCAGATCCATGAAGGAGAACTCATCGATCCATGAAGGAGATCTTGTGTTCTCCCCCTCCGGAGGCCTTGGGGTGTGACGCCATATGGTCCGTGGGAAAGAACTTGGTGTCAGTGGAGAACTTCGAGGAGCGTCACCCATTGTTCATCGAGGTGGATCTTGTTGGTGTGGATATCTTCCCACTGCATCGGTATCGAGGACATTGTCCAAACGTCTGTAACAACTACGCCATGAGCAGATATGGTAGTGGTACCACCATTCCTCCGTCAGCAGAAGCACATCGATAATTTACATCAACCATCTTAATTAACATCGTCAGGTAGCCAATGGAATAGTGACCTTGATACACATATTGCTCGCACTTGGCAGCATCAAGGGACAAGTACGGGCAGGGGCTCCCTAGGCGCACGAGATGTACCAAGGTGAAATGGGTCGCAGGAACACGGGACGATGCGATGTTGCAGCAGGGATTTGGTGACCTGCAGATGGAGGCAGGGCCAACCGGCGGCAGCACTGGCGAGCGCCTAGGTCAAGGCGACGCGGTCGGGGATGCGCGTGGCGTCGGGGACCAGAGGCGGGCTCGCGGCAGGGTCGACGACGACGCGACGCCGATAGAGGAACCGGGAGGCGCTGGCGGTTGATGAAGAGCAGCAGGCGTCGTTGCTCGAGCACCACGTGAGGCGCAAGGGGAGGGCGGACGGGCGGCGGCGCTGCGTGGGCTGGAGACGAGGTGGCAGAGCTCGGACAATGACGGAGGCGAAGGAATCCGGGACGGCGACGCTCGGGATGCGTCAAGAGGGGACGGCGTCGGCTCGCAGGGGTGGCCGCGAGAGGAGGGGCGCCAAGGCGGTGGCGCCATGGCCGGGGCAAGCTCGAGGGAGGAGGGTCCCTGGCGGCGGGCGATGGAAGCGCCTGACGAGCGACGGGAGAGAGAGGGGCGGAGGTGGTTGCAGAGATAGAGCAAGGGGAGCGGGCACATCGGCAGGGTGTGGTGGGACCAGGGGCATGCGTGAGAGAGAGGTGGGGCTGGTATCAGGGAGAGGGGAGCGTGGGTGCTGGGCCACGTGTGTGTGCGCACGAGGGATGAAAAAATGGGTGGCGGCGGCTATAGAGGGGATATGGGGATTAGGGTTTATAGGATAGAAAAGCTAGGGTTTGGTCTAGAAGGTTTGGGCCGATCGGGTGGTAGGTGGCCAGGCTTTCGGACCGGGCTGCCTTCCCCGACCAAAACAGTTTTATTTAAAAAAATTGTTTATTTTAGTTTTAGTAAAATATTTTGTAATTAGTTTTAGATAAATAAAATATCCAGAAGCGTCTGGGGAATTGATGTAAAATAAAGACGGGGTATCTAGGAAAACAAAAATAGACTTTGTAAAATAGTTTGAGGCAAAATAATATGCATGATGATGTCATGATGATGCACATAATAAAATTAATAGCGATTTTCTAGTAGTGGTTTTAGCCGGGGTGCTACAATTCGACACCACTAACAATGGATCTCGCCCTCGAGATCCGCCTCCTGGTACGAGGAAGAAGGTCGACGATCTGAATCTTCTTAATTTGTGTAGATCCTCGCGACACCACTAACAAGGGTTCTTTCTTCATCTTGAAATCAGCGACACCACCAACAAAGGGCCGTTGCTCATGTTCATCGAGAGAGCACTCCGGAGAACAAAGTCGAAGGTAAAGGTCTCAAAAGATAAGGCCACCTCCAACTTCCATAGAAGGAGTATAATTGCATCGATCCACCATTCAATGTACAAGAGCGAATGATAAGAGTAGTCGGATGTGATCAGTCCATCGCGCACCCAAAGCATTACTCGGCACATGAATAGGGGCATTATGCAACCAACTCTCGGAATTCAGACCGAAGACATTATCAATTGAGATTCAGATACAAAAGGATAAATTAGGCTCTTTACCGGATCTGGTGCAGATGATGTCGTCACGCAGGAAAACACCGGGAGATGGATCCACTAAAAGGTACAACAAAAGAAGATTCCTCAAATAGCATGAACACCGGATTTTGAAGCACCGTTACAAGAGGAAGGAAGCGAAACCCTAAAGGTACGACAGAAACCCAACCATGAGAATTCCTGGACTCGAAGAAAAGATAAGAGAGCAGATCGAAACACTTAGAGGTAAGAGGAGAACAGCAAAAGGGTAAGGAGTAAAACTAGACCTAATCAGATCTATCCAACCGATTTTGCAAAATAGTCTTGACACTCTAAAATGGCCATTAGCTAGGTTATCCTACAGGCTGGACCAATGGGGTATCGTAACTGCTGAGCTCTGATACCACTCTGTAACACCCTCAGAATCGGCCATATGCAAGTTTTAGCGATTCCCACCAAACCCGCATAGAAACGATTCAAAGGTGCCCACCAGGCACTTGCGTGCGGGTGGAAAACGAAGTAATATCATTACACAATAGTCCACGATGGAACCCACGGAACAAATATATACAACAATGACTCAAAGAGTCAAGAATACAGATATACTCCCTTCATTTGGAAATATAAGATGTTTTAGGTTTGTGAAGGAGATGTATCTAGACATCTTTTAGTGTATAGATTCAAATGAATCTAGACACTAAAAGATGTCTAGATACATCTCATTCACAAACCTAAAACATCTTATATTTCCAAACGGAGGGAGTACAATACAAAGATCCAAATCACCTTTAAAACGATACAGCGTCCGAGTACGGACAAGATGAAAATTGAGCTAAGAGCCCTGAAGAATAACCAATGGCGTCCATAACCCTGCTAACGACGTCGATCTCAAAACCTGCTTAAACAAAAGGGGTGCCGACAAAGGGCAAAGGAAAAAGAGAGTGGTCAATACTGAGACCAGTACACGGCGAGACTAGAATTCGGCGGTCCTCGCCTACATAGGTATGGTGGACTGAGGCGGCAGCGCAGCATGCACTAAACAACCTATAGAGACTCAATGCAACTGGAGACTATCAGATAGGGATAAGAAAGACCTATTCGGATCCAACCTGAAACTATCACCAAGCATACCCATCCTGGTATTTCCCCCTCGAGACCAAACGAGGAAGGCAACCGAGGAACTCACACAGTTGGCAGTTTTATTCATTCCGTTATAGTTGCAGCAATTACTAGTCAGATATAGATAGCATGAGTCATCCTGATATTATAAATAGTGGGCAGTTTTAGTTAACCATTCCATTGTAGTTGCAATACTTACTAGTCAGATACAATTGTAACAGGTGAAAACCCAAAACCAGCAGTCGTAGGCACTTTTATTTATCCATTCCATTATAGTGAAGTTGATTACTAGTCATTATAAAGTCAAATTTATAGCACTACTTTAGTTATAGTTGTCTATGATCGAGATACTGTGCTCCAAGTCGTCCATAACCGCGGACACGGCTTTCAAAAAGTTTTACCCTGCAGGGGGGCACAAATAGCAACACACGCACGATCAACCTCGAAAAAAAACCAAATGAAAACCCAACGAGGCATCACGACAGAGCAACTGCAAGATTCATATAATATTTTAGGGGGCCACCCCACTAAGCTACCCGCGACGAAGTTTGCCGGCTCCGAGACGGAACCAGAGGTTTTTGTCGACGGCTGTAAACGACTGGGAACCCGAAAGTGTGACTGGGCTTGTCGATACCACATAAACAGTACAGACGCTCCATGCGCAATCGTAAATAAAGCAGTAAAACATGGCATAAGTACAGGATAGTAATAAAGCCCCAAACTAGTTTGTGACCCCAAGAAATAATATATGACTCAAGCTCTGGCTAGGGGGATTCATGGTTCCACATACGGATAGTGTGAATATTCAAAGAACAGGTATCAAGTACTCGGGGTCCTACGGGACACAAGTGGACGGTTAAAAACCAAATAACATCTATTGCCCACCTGTGCCTCTACATTATTTATCTACTTCAATTTTAGTTATTAAATGGTAATTAAAGCCATGATCATCTCCAACATTAAATATGCACCATTACTCCAACAAATGTGGTACTTGACGACATCGAAACAACACCTAAGCAAGCAACTGCTACTCGCAAGGCCGACTATCTACCAAACAACATGTAATAGGATGTGTCCATGGCAATATAAGGGCTGCAAGGAAGTATAACAGGGTACGAAATCTATAGCATCGCAACACAGATAGCAATAGATCAACAGGAGGAAATAAAGACTATAAACGTAAAATAGGTAGAAAGGGGGAGAATGCTCGCCTAAAAACATTGCTGAAGGTTCATCCGAAGATCGGGTCGACACTCGCATCAACTCATCGGCCTAATCCGTGAAGAAGCAATGCACTAAAAGAAACACCGGATGCACTATTTAATACTACGGCTGAAGTTCAGGCATGATGCATGCATGATGTATGACATGGCAAAGGTGCGATGCAATTAGGCAAGATTAAGCGAAACCGGGGTCCCGACAACCTATTAATAGGCTCATGTTATTTAGATACCCCGCAATTTTAAATGTTGTCTTAACAAGGCAAAACATGGCATCGGTTCGCATTGCAATTTCAAATGAAGACAAACTAAGACTAGATTATCCCGCATATAGTCTCCATATTTAATTTAGGTGAATCGGCATAAGACCCCCAAACCACACAAATTGTATGCAATCATGATCAATTTTAGATGCAACAATTATATATCATTTATAAAATAGGGCTCGGATAGGGGTCACACATGGCGGCCGAAGATCTTGGGGACTCGGAGGGGTCGACAGGGTCCATGGCCTCAGGGTTTGGCCTTCAGATCCATGAAGGAGAACTCGTCGATCCATGAAGGAGGTCTTGTGTTCTCCCCCTCCGGAGGCCTTAGGGTGCGACGCCATATGGTCTGTGATGAAGAACTTGGTGTCGGTGGAGAACTTCAAGGAGCGTCGCCCATTGTTCATCGAGGTGGATCTTGTTGGTGTGGATCTCTTCCCACAGCATCGGTATCAAGGACATTGTCCAAACGTCTCTAACAACTACGCCATGAGAAGATCTGGTAGTGGTACCACCATTCCTCTCTCGGCAGAAGCACATCGATAATTTACATCAACCATCTCAATTAGCAGCGCTAGGTAGCCAATGGAATAGTGACCTTGATACACATTGCTCGCACTTGGCAGCATCAAGGGACAAGTACGGTCAGGGGATCCCTAGGCGCACGAGACGGACCAAGGTGAACGGGGCCGCAGGAACACGGGACGATGCGACGTTGCAGCAGGGATTTGGTGAGCTGGAGATGGAGGCAGGGCCAACCGGCGGCGACACGGGCGAGCGCCCAGGTCAAGGCGACACGGCCAGGGACGCGCGATGCGCCAGGGACCAGAGGCGGGCTCGCGGGCAGGGTCGACGGCGACGCGACGCCGATAGAGGAACCGGGAGGCGCTGGCGGTTGATGAAGAGCAGCAGGCGCCGTTGCTCGAGAACCGCGTGCATCGCAAGGGGAGGGCGGATGGGCGGCGGTGCTGTGTGGGCCGGAGAGGAGGCGGTAGAGCTCGGACGGCGACGGAGGCGTAGGACTCCGGGACGGCGACGCTCAGGATGCGGCCAGAGGGGATGGCGTCGGCTCGCAGGGGTGGTCGCGAGAGGAGGGGCACCGAGGCGGTGGCGCCATGGGCGGGGCAAGCTCGAGGGGGGAGGGTCCCTGGCGGCGGGCGATGGAAGCGCCTGGAGAGCGACGGGAGAGAGAGGGGCGGAGGTGGTTGTAGAGATAGAGTGAGGGGAGCGGACGCATCAGCAGGGTGTGGTGGGACCAGGGGCATGCGTGAGAGAGAGGTAGGGCTGGGATCTGGGAGAGGGGGAGCGTGGGTGCTGGGCCACATGTGTGTGCGCACGAGGGATGAAAAAAATGGGTGGCGGCGGCTGTAGAGGGGATATGTGGATTAGGGTTTATATGATAGAAAATCTAGGGTTTAGTCTAGAAGGTTTGGGCCGATCGGGGTGGTAGGTGGCCTGGCTTTCGGGCTGGGCTGCCTCCCCCGATCAAAACAGTTTTATTTAAAAAAAATATTGTTTATTTCAGTTTTTGTAAAATATTTGTAATTAGTTTTAGATAAACAAAATATCCAGAAGCGTCTGGGAATTGATTTGAAATAAAGACGGGGTATCTAGGAAAACAAAAATAGACTTTGTAAAATAGTTTGAGACAAAATAATATGCATGATGATGCACATAATAAAATTAATAGAGATTTTCTAGTAGTGGTTTTAGTCGGGGTGATACATAGGGCGCCCGCGGATTGGATCGCTGCTGCCGCGACTTTCAGATCCGGAACGGTAGGTTCCTTCATCTGAGGGAGGGCCGCACAGATCTGAGTTGCAGCTGCCACTGTCATCTGACTCGTCTGTCAGCATCGACGTGTGTAACACGTCGATAGGTGGGACCCACGAAGCTGGCTTGATGGATGGTGGAGTCACCCGCTCTGGGAGATGGAGGGTGCCGGTCTGCCCCACCAGGAAACAGAAGCTCCCGAACAGCATCTCGAGCCCGTCGTCGACGGACTCGAAATCCCTCAGGGTGGCTGGCGTGGGCAGTGAAGTCGAAGGCACCGAAGAGGACGTGACTCTCCGTTGCCGATGAGTTGTAGATCGATCCGGATGGAACCTTCATGACCGCATGATCAGCATCCCCGCTTCCCACAGACGGCGCCAATTGACGAGGGTTGATTTCGTCAATGCCCATTGTTATGGACTTGGGTTTTGGAGAAGATAGGGATGCTAGAAGTCGCGGAATGGTTAATAGACAAGCAACACGAGACACAAGATTTACCCAGGTTCAGGCCCCCGGAGGAAAAACCCTACTCCTGCTTGTCTGTTCTTGATTACGGCGGAACTGAAGGTTACAGGGGTGCACAGATGCAATCTGGCGTGTATGTGTGTATGCGATAGTGGAAGCGATCCTTATCGCCATACCCTCCTGGCCTTTATATAGATAGGTAGGTCCCGGGCTTAGGTCGAGTCGGCTATAGATTAGGGTTGGTACCCTTTGGAATTCTATCTAATCTAGACTTGTCCTCCAAGGAGTCGAAAAAATCATGGGCTTGGGCCACCCGAAGTCTTCATGGGCCATGTGTCTTGATGTGGGCCTTCCTTGGGCTGGACCAGGTATACCAATTGTAGGGGTTCGTAGCATGGAAAAGAAAAAATTTCTACCGCATGCACACAAACAAGCCAAGATCTATCTACTAGATTGTAGTAACGAGTCGATAGAGGAACTCACCCTCGAAGATTCCAAAGCGGTTAACGAGAGAAGATTCTCGTGGATGATGTAGTCGTACACTTCCAATCTCAAGATCGCGTAGACGATCCTTCCGGCGCTGCGTTCCGGCAGCGCTTCCGTAGTCGGTCACACGTTCGGTACTCGATGAAGACCTTCCTCTCCCTTGTTCCAGCAGGCAGCGGAGGTTGTAGCACTCTCCTCGCGACTCCGGCAGCACGACGGCGTGGTACCGGAAGTAGAGGGGAGATCTCGCAGGGCTTCGCCTTAAGCCGGAGTGAGTATGGTGGACTATGAGAGAGAGCCTTGGCGATCTAGGGTTTAGACGCACCAAGGAGGGGCAAGGCCGGCGGCTAGGGTTTGACCTAGGCGGCGGCGAATTGCCCTAGGCGGCGGCGGCTATGGAGGGTGGCGGCGGCTAGGGTTAGGGTTTAGAGGGCATGGTGGTGTGTCCTTGGAGGGGCAGCCCTGCCCCTCCTTATATAGGTGGAGGGGGCGCGCCAAGGGGAGGGGAGTCCCTCCCCAACTCGGTCTCCAAGTGGGCCGGCGGTGGAGGGAGGGAACTCCTCCCCAAGTAGGTTTCCTACTTCCCCTCCACCTTACAAAATAGCCGTTTGACTTTTCAAATTGGCGTTTGACTTTTCAAACTAGGATTTGATTAAACCCCACCTAGTACATGATGCAATCATTCCAACTTGATATGACACATTCATGTACCCTTCCCCTCCGGAGTGCCGGACATTCTGGAACCTTCTAGAACATTCCCGATGAAAACACCGGAACCATTCTCCAACCCCGAAACAGGACTTTCCTTATATGAATCTTATTATCCGGACCATTCCGAATCTCCTCGTGATATCCCGGATCCCATCTGATACTCCGAACAACATTCGGTCTCCTACTCATCATTCCATAACTACTCAACAACATCGAATCCTTAATTGTGTCTCCCTACGGTTCGTGAATTATGCGGACATGACCGAGACACTTCTCCGATCAATAACCAATAGAGGAATCTAGAAATTCATATGGCTCCCACATATTTCTACGATTACTTTGCGATCGAATGAACCACTTACATACGATACCAATTTCCCTTTGTCTCACGATAGTTTACTTATCCGAGGTTTTGATCGTCGGTATCTCTGCATACCTAGTTCAACCTCGTTACCGATAAGTACTCTTTTCTTGTTCCCGTGGTATGTGATCCCTTGTGAGCCAGTCACATGCTTGCAAGCTAATTGGATGACATTCCACCGAGAGGGCCCATAGTATATCTATCCGTCATATGGATGGACAAATCCCACTCTTGATCCATGTGCCTCAACACATACTTTCCGAACACTCAATGCCACCTTTATAGCCACCCAGTTACGGTGTGGTGTTTGATGTCATCAAAGCATCCTTCCGGTGATGGTGATTAACATGATCTCATGGTCGAAGGAATTATGTTACTATGTATCAGAAAGCTTATAGCAAATGAACTATATTAAATGACTTGATCTTTATGCTACGCTTAACTATAGGAGTATGTCCATCACATCATTCTCCTAATGATATGACCCTGTTGTTAATAACATCTCTATGTTCAAGATCAGGAAACCATGATCATATATTAACCAATAGGCTAGTTTAACAAGAGGCTTTACTAGGGACTCTTTTATGTTTACAAATCACCCAAGTATTAATGTTTCTGGTTAATACAATTATAGCATGGTATGTAAACATTTATCATAAGTATGAAGATATGATAATAACCACTTTATTATTGCCTCTTGGGAATATCTCCAACAGTCTCCCACTTGCACTAGAGTCAATAATCTAGTTTCAAACTTTTGTATATTCAACACCTATGCCTTTCTGGTGTTGTATATACACGATTGCTAGTGGTCAACTGATCTCCAGATCTGACACTTCCAGGTCCGTGTGTAATTGCATGTATTTGCGTCTCTACGCATCACTCATTCTCTAATGAGATGGCTTTGTATAAATTTGGTCCTTTGGTGAGACCTTTAGTTCTTTGGGGTTAAAATATGTTGATAATATTGTCGTACAATAAATCTTTATAGTATTATCCCGCTGTGAACTACACCTAGTTTGATAACAAACTACTTGACACAAATGCCCTCTTTAGCTGCTATAATAGCAGTCATATACTTAGCCTTTTGTTGTAGTATCTGTCACAATGTCTTAACTTTGAAACTCATCCAAATCCATTATGGAACTTACTTTCCATCACATTGTGCCACCCTTAGTTTAGATTGAGATAAACTTAATTTGTACTTTGTGACAAAACTAGTATCAATGTAATTCATTTACAATGAACTAACCATCTATTTGTCATTTCTACAAAATAATATATTCTTAGTTCTTTTACAAGATCATAAGAATATCTTTACTATCGTCCAATGATTATCTTATGAATCATTCTGGTATATGCTCATAACATTTAGAGCATAGGACATATCTGGATTTGTACATATCACAACATGATTGATATAATTACTCTTTGTGATTTCATACATCAAGTATCAATCTATACTTGAATCTTTGTTTCACTTACCAAGTGTCAATACACTTGAATATATCATCAATATTGAACTCATTCAATCCTTTCTGTGCGACAAGAACCTTTCTTGTAGTTTCTATATTGAACTCATTCAATATCTCGTCTATGTACTTCTGGCACAACCATATTGGCGTCTATTGATGCCAACCATTTGGGTTTTGCCTAAGTCTTTCATCGGGATGAAATTCTTAATATGTGTTAATAAAAGATACATCATTTTTAATCAACAATATGTCTTCCACATAATGTATTAGAAACATGTCTTGGCGCTCCCACTTAATTTCTTGCAAATGCAAGCATCTTCATTGTCTCTGATGAAATTAAACTCTTTTAACAGTTTTATCATAGTGAAGATTCCAACTCCGCGATGCTCACTTCAACCATTGAAGTTTGCATATGCTTTTAGCATCCTTTGAATTAACAAAATCCTATGGACCGTGTTATGCACATGTCCTAGGTAACAATTCTATTAGAAGAATTTGTTTTGTTTATTCAACTACCACATAACAAAATTATATGTAGTGGTTGCTACATTGATCCGTCTAGACTAAATATCGCTATGAAAGATCAAATCTTGTCATAGTCAACCTTTGAACATTGTTGTGAACTCTTTCCCAACATGTCGACCATTTCATAGATGCGAAACATCCATGTCTATTTCTTTATAGATCCAAACACAATTTTAAGGTATTACACCTTTCTCGAGGGTCCTTCAAGTTCAAAACTTGATTTCTCGTATATGGAACTATCATGGATTTTATGGCTTCAAGCCATTTTACAGAGTCAGGGCCCATCATCGCTTCTTTGCATGTAGTACGTTCATTATTCTCAAATAATGATTCAACCCTCAAATCTTGGTATTTGATTGTTTACTCGACCTACTTGGTTCAATAGAAACTTTGACCTTCGTAACCACAACCTTTGAGGCACGTGAGCCATGAGCATTGTTGCTGCCTCCGGAACACTTTTCGGCGCTGCGCAACTTTGCACATATAGCTAAGGTTCTTTTAACCTTATCAAAGTTCTATTGTCCTCCCACTTATCTTTTCACGAAAAATTCCTTCTCAAAGTAACTTGACGTTCTAAGCGACAAACACTTTTGTCTCCGGTGTTATGGAGGAATACTTAACAGTTATACAAAGACAGGTTCATCCGACTTTGGTTGCAAACATCTTTCTTATGCATAGCATGCCAATGTTTTAAGAAAGGACAACTTGGGTTTTATCCCAAACCATAACTTTATATGGTGTAATTTCAACGGATTATAATGAAGCTCTTTTCATTGGAAAAACGGTAGTCTCTAAAGTTTTTTATCTTTAAAATATAATGGCAGTTTTATGAATTACACCTTCGATCTTACCATGTCAAACAAGGTTTAATTACATATCTCGAACGCTCCATACTCTTATGGTGTTTCGGGACATGCAAATCCACGGAACGATTCCTTAAATCTTAGGTATTATGCTAAACTTGTAACTCAAATATCTTTCTTTATGATCTTATCATAAACTATTTATATTCTTGTTACAATGATTTTGCACTTCATCTTGAAAGTCTTTGAACTTTTCAAATTTTTCATACTTCATCCTTATTAAGTAAATATTCATATATTCACTCAAATTTTTGGAGAAAACATATGAAGTTGAAATCCATCGCACTTGACTACACATAATGGACTTCATACAACTATATGTACAATTTCCAATAAGCTAGTCATTCGTTCCCTTTTGGCCTATGAACGAAGTTCTAATTATCTCTAGGAAAATTTCACAAGCATCAGTTGATCAAAAATCAAAAGACTCCAAAATTCCATCCACATGGAGTTTGTTCATGTTTTCTTTCCAATATAATTTAAACGGCGATGTCACTTCCTAAGTGATCTTTCAATCAATTTGTCTTTCGACATTTTTAGCACTAGTTTTATGGATGTGATTTCTCCAACGATATTTGTATATCATCCATATTTTATGGATTACGGCAATTATTTGAACAACCCTTTTGTTCTCATAATGCCTAATAAAAAAAATCTTGAAGGCAAGCTTTGATGTTTAACAAGCAGCACAATAACCCTTTATTTGTTCTCGATGAACATCATCACATATTCTTTTGCTAGTTACTTAGGCCATTGTAGTTCATGATTTGTGTTGTTTCGTATGACGATTCACACCAACAAATTCAGTATCAAATACTTAAGAACCACATTGTTTAATAAGCAAAGAATATATCCATAACATGTATATCATCTATATACTTAAGCTGAACAATTCTAGTCTTTTCTTTTCTGCCATATACTTATGAGATTCTCTTTCAGTATTTCCTTTTCTGTTTGAAAGAATCTATCAATATCAATAGTGAAGCCATATACATGACACATAGTCCAAAGCGTGTATAGTTAAATACCAATGTCTTTGGACTTGCACTTTGAAGTAGATCACCATCATCAAATGTTTGGTGTTCTTTCAAATTCCTTTCTTTAGTAATCTCTTGGTGTAGTAAACATTTTACCTACATTAAATATTCACCCTTATCATGAAATTATCCATGATCAAGTTACTTTTAGCTTGTAACGGTGAATCGCGAGTATAATGTTGCTCTCCAATACCTTTTGGAGGATTAGGACAACTAGTGTCTCCAACCTTTTGCAAATTCTCATCAAATATGAGAACATGACTTTTGCCATATTATACTCTATCATGTTGTAACCAGAACTTCGTTTCAGATATCACAATATCTTCCACACATCATGGTTTCTGAAACAACTCTTTCAGATCCTAGATAACCTTGATATTAAGACAATCCTTTGAATATCAAGAATCATGGAGACAAACATGATAATCATACACTAACACTTGGAATTGTCACTCTTGTTTTAATACCAATTATTAAACTTCATGGAGTAACCGGAACTTTACTGAAAGTTTGCAATAGGACTTTTAAACTTTAGACTAACACTTCAAAACAATACGATACCAGTTCGTAAAGTAACTAACCAGAATTCTATAGTTCTATCATCTCAATTAAAACTAAGTGTAAGGTGGTAAACGGATGCCAATGACTACAACAACTATGCAAATTCACTTTGATTTAATTTATGATAAATAGTGTTCAACTTTTAATCATATTGCGGTTGAACTCCCACTCAAAACAATATCCCTCACATTGTTTTAATGATCACACGAACCAAATCCATCACATCAAAACCGATCATCACGAGAGTTGATGTAGCTTCAATGGCGAACAATCAACATGTTCATCATATCTACTATATGACTCATGCTTTACCTTTCGGTGATCCGTGTTCCGAGACCATGTCTGTACATGCTAGGCTCGTCAAGATCAAACCTTAGCTTCCGCATGAGCAACTCTGGCTTGCTCACGTTGTATACACTCGCAGAATCTAACACACCCAATCATCACGTGGTGCTTCGAAACAACGAGCTTTAGCAACGGTGCTTACTAAGGATGAACACTTTAAAACTTGAAATTGTGTGCTTGAGGGATCATCTTATAATGCTAACGTCGTGAACTAAGCAATACAAGATGCATAAAAGTATTAACATCACATGCAATTCATAATATGTGATATGATATGGCCTTTCTTCTTGTGCTTCCGATCTCCATCTTCAAGAACGAACATAATCTCCATCATAACCGGCATTGCATCAAGGTCAATGACGCCGCTACATGGTTGTCATCCACCATCTTCAACTATTACAACTATTTTGGATAGACACGCGGGTCTTAATAGAATTTAAAGACAACCATATGGCTCCTGCCGGTTGCCAACTTACAATAAGGAACATTGCATACATCAAATATAATCACAATCATGGCCATATCACATCACAACACACCCCTGCAAAACAAAGTTAGACGCCTCTAATTTTCTTTGCATATTTTACGTGGTTTGGGGCTTTCAATAAGTGTCGCTCTAACTTACGAACAAGAACCACAACATTGATACTAGTATTGTCAATCACCCGTTGTAAATTAAATCTTAACTATGTTGGGAGAAACAGGCACCCGCAAAGCCACTTATGCAATACAAGTTGCATGTCAAGCGTGGAGCAAGTCTCATGAACGATGTCATGTAAGGTTAGCACGGGCCGCTTCATCCCACCATCCCGCAAGATGCAAAGTACACAAGAAGCAATCGACAACAAAAGCATCAACGCCCACAATGACCATTATGTTCTACTCGTGCAACAGATCTACATATAGACACGGCTCTGATACCACTGTAGGGGTTCATAGCATAGAAAACAAAAAAATTCTACCGCATGCACACAAACAAGCCAAGATCTATCTACTAGATTGTAGCAACGAGTCGATAGAGGAACTCACCCTCGAAGATTCCAAAGCGGCTAACGAGAGAAAATTCCTCGTCGATGATGTAGTCGTACACTTCCGATCTCAAGATCGCATAGACGATCCTTCCGGCGTTGCGTTCCGGCAGCGCTTCCGCAGTCGGTCACACGTTCGGTACTCGATGAAGACCTTCCTCTCCCTTGTTCCAGCAGGCAGCGGAGGTTGTAGCACTCTCCTCGCGATTCCGGCAGCACGACGGCGTGGTACCGGAAGTAGAGGGGAGATCTCGCAGGGCTTCGCCTTAAGCCGGAGCGAGTATGGTGGACTATGAGAGAGAGCCTTGGCGATATAGGGTTTAGACGCACCAAGGAGGGGATTGGCCGGCGGCTAGGGTTTGACCTAGGCGGCGGCGGCGAGTTGCCCTAGGCGGCGGCTACGGTTAGGGTTTAGAGGGCGTGGTGGTGTGTCCTTGGAGGGGAAGCCCTGCCCCTCCTTATATAGGTGGAGGGGGCGCGCCAAGGGGAGGGGAGTCCCTCCCCAACTCGGTCTCCAAGTGGGCCGGCGGTGGAGGGAGGGAACTCCTCCCCAGTAGGTTTCCTACTTCCCCTCCACCTCACAAAATAGCCGTTTGACTTTTCAAATTGGCGTTTGACTTTTCAAACTAGGATTTGATTAAACCCTTTATTTTGTTCAGCGATGACACCTAGTACATGATGCAATCATTCCAACTTTATATGACACATTCATGTACCCTTCCCCTCCGGAGTGCCGGACATTCCGGAACCTTCTAGAACATTCCCGATGAAAACACCGGAACCATTCTCCAACCCCGAAACAGGACTTTCCTTATATGAATCTTATTCTCCGGACCATTCCGGATCTCCTCGTGATATCCCGGATCCCATCCGAGGCTCCGAACAACATTCGGTCTCTTACTCATCATTCCATAACTACTCAACAACATCGAATCCTTAAGTGTGTCTCCCTACGGTTCGTGAATTATGCGGACATGACCGAGACACTTCTCCGATCAATAACCAATAGAGGAATCTGGAAATTCATATGGCTCCCACATATTTCTACGATTACTTTGCGATCGAATGAACCACTTACATATGATACCAATTTCCCTTTGTCTCACGATAGTTTACTTATCCGAGGTTTTGATCGTCGTATCTCTGCATACCTAGTTCAACCTCGTTACCGATAAGTACTCTTTTCTCGTTCCCGTGGTATGTGATCCCTTGTGAGCTAGTCACATGCTTGCAAGCTAATTGGATGACATTCCACCGAGAGGGCCTAGAGTATATTTATCCATCATATGGATGGACAAATCCCACTCTTGATCCATGTGCCTCAACACATACTTTCCGAACACTCAATGCCACCTTTATAGCCACCCAGTTACGGTGTGGTGTTTGATGTCATCAAAGCATCCTTCCGGTGATGGTGATTAACATGATCTCATGGTCGAAGGAATTAGGTTACTATGTATCAGAAAGCTTATAGCAAATGAACTATATTAAATAACTTGATCTTTATGCTACGCTTAACTATAGGAGTATGTCTATCACGTCATTCTCCTAATGATATGACCCTGTTGTTAATAACATCTCTATGTTCATGATCAGGAAACCATGATCATATATTAACCAACAGGCTAGTTTAACAAGAGGCTTTACTAGGGACTCTTTTATGTTTACAAATCACACAAGTATTAATGTTTCCGGTTAATACAATTATAGCATGGTATGTAAACATTTATCATAAGTATGAAGATATGATAATAACCACTTTATTATTGCCTCTTGGGCATATCTCCAACACCAATGTCATGTACCCGTGGGGTATGTCCATATCAATTAAAAATGCGTGTTTTATACAATGAAATACATCTTGGCATACATCAAATTATTTGCAATTCAAATATACTTGATTGTGGAAGTTATTGCCTCATTCAGACAAACTATGTTTTGGGGAGGGATGTTTTAGGAAAGGTCTTGAGTAGAAAGCCATGAACCTTCATAGATAGTAGGTGATTTAAGAAGTGGTGATTTAGGTTAAAACTCTATGTTTTTTATGGTGGAAGTTCACATAAGAAGACTACCTGGATAGGTGCGAGTATGTTTTGATTTTTTTGAATTTGTTGTGTATAAAATGACACAATTAGCTAGCTAAACCCCTTTCGCTGACTCTCTATTGACCAACCATCGGAGGATAGAACTGGGTATATTGCATGCGGCAGTGTTAGTACCGGAGGGAAATACTAAGTACAACCAAATTGCCAGTGTTACTCTCAAGGGTATAACTAAGTACACCTAACTCTCTAGGGTTAGACATGAGGGAAAAAACGACGCACGGTACGCATGTCGTGGTGCACAGGGCGGTAGCAGACGCGTGTGGTCGTGCATGGTGCAGTAGCATATGCGGTTATGCGGTGCATGGTGGTTCAACGAAACTTCCCTTCCTTTCACCTCTATAGAGTCCCTATCCCTCTCTTCCTCCCCACTCTCACTCAGTCACTTACTCTCTCACTAACGCAACCATCTCCACTATCCCATCACCTTCTGCAAACCCCCAAGAAAATCCAAAGAAAACCCCAACTACACTGGCATGGTGGCCATCGTCGCCTAAAAGGCCATCGACGAGGACGCCCCCGTCCCTGTCTAGGCCTCCTTTAGGGCATCGAAGGCAGCCGTCGTCCGCATCCAGGCCCCCGTTCCTGCTTCCGCTATAGCCTCCGGCGAGGAGGCCCCCGCAGGTAGCGGGCAGATCCCGCTCGACTAGGACCCCTACGAGAAGGAGGAGTACATCTAGCCAGAGAACCCCTACGACACTAGCATCGCCGACCCATGGTCGGAGGTAACTGCCCTTCTCTTGATCTTCCCCCATTCCCGTCGTTGGATGCTAGATCTTGTGTTATTACGATTCGGTTGTTCATATTTTCAATCTTCGGATGCTAGATCTTTTACAAAAGCTAGTCCTCTTGTGTTAGATCTTGTGTTTCGATGAATCCTCCTATTTATATTTCATTCCTATTTTACTTGTCCTCCGAGTTAGTTAAGGGTTTCCCTAGTTAGTACTAGCATCGATCTGTAGTTGAGATTAGTATTTGATTTTTTTTGACATTTGGGGATTGGCGAATTTAACCTACTGGGTTAACTTATGCAAATAATCATGAGATCTCAATCGGTTAATTTATGCAAATAGCCAATCCCAATAATCAAGGTATCTCAATCGTGTCCTTATTGCATGCTACTATTTTTCTAACAGGTGGATAGCAATGACGTCTGCAGCGACAATAAGTCCAGGCACACCAAGACTCGTCAGGTGCCGAGGAAGCTAAAATCCAATAGGTACGACGCCTAATTCGTCGGTGACATCTATAGATGCCCTTCCGCAATAGGAGACTCAGCGCCACTGACTTCAACTGCGTCGTGACGCATATGCCGAGGACGTGAGCTCCTGCAACCCCAACGTCGGCTAGACCATGAGCGTCCACACCTTCAGAGCAAAGAACAAGGCGCTCGGCATTCACCTCCGCAACCTCCATAAGGTGGCCATTGAAGAGGGTTGCATGCCACTGACCAAGCCCAAGAAGCCCAAGATCAAGGGACTAGCATCAAGAAGTGGAGGAAGCGCTAGAGGGAGGAGGCGAAGTTCAGGACGTGTTACTGATCTTGTGTGCTGCTGCTGTAAAGTAGCTTATTTTGTTTTATCTGTGTTGAACTTGTGCGCTGCTGAGCAGCCAAATTATCGAACTTCGTTAAGTACCGTATTATCTATCCTATATTAATTGTTTTATCTCTGTCTTCTTTGTTTACTAAATGTATTTATGCTGTTGGTTAGATTTCTTCTCTAGATTTTCCATCAGATTGGGCAAAAACGAGGCCAAAAGTAACAATAAATAAAGAGAGAAGCTGCTCTAATTCGCTAACAATTTGGGGAAAAAACATAATTGTTAACAAGAGAGAGAAATAACCCTTTAAAAAGTCAATTATAAGAATAAAAAAAACTTCAAATTTAGACGAGAGGTGTGCACGTAACTACCAAACATGTCCTATATGGTCTCACACTACGTTTCCCACGTCAGCATAACGCGGTTCCAATCAACCGGCTCCACATAGTCTCACATAGCATGGCCCTATGTCAGCATAACTTGTTTCCGACCAACCAGCCCCACATAGTCCTACATCACGTGGCCCCACACATTAGTCAACGGTCAACCTGACGGCAGCTACCGTTCGAGCTTTTTGATGTGTTTCAAGAAAGAGCTGGGCAAAAGTGAGAAAAAATTAAACGGGTGAAAAAAACTGAGTGTAATTAAGAAACAAGGGCACGAAACTATAAATTCCAATAAAATTTATACCTTACTTCTCAGCAGGATGAGTTTTATCTTTCCAAGATTCTGCAGCAGCAAATGCAAAAGGAAAGCATTCAAAGCACTACCAGAATTTTTCTATTAGCCTTGATACTTTGCTTGGAGGATAATGCACAGCAATTACTCAACTAATTATGCGTAAAGCGATGCCAGCTAGTGCTCTTTCTTCAAAGAGAAAAGAATATGAGGTATGCTTATGGATTGGGCAAGGAATCTGATCCCTTAGCAGCCTTTCATATAGTTGGCGCCTGAGAACCAAGTTGCTTATCAACCAAAGCATCCGAATTAGCTTAGGAGTCCTGCTGCTGCTGTTAAGCTATAAACCTCGCTCGTGTCTTCTGCCATTAAGGTGAGTTTCTCTTATATGTTTAAGTTCTACATTGTCTGCAAATTATGTGCTCTTCAAAGTATGTATTCCCTTTGTCTCATATCGAATTTTCTGAAACGTATTAGTGGTATATTCGTGCATCACACACACATAGAAGTGCTGAAAACTAGGAAATTGACTATATTTTCAAATTTTGTTTTGGGAAAACATATTACCGTTGGATCCCTTATCAATACGAAATGCTTGGGCTGAAACAATGCATGATAATTACGAGATTAACTAGCACACCCGTCAAGCGCAAGTGACATGTGATTAGAAGGTGTTTGGTTCACAAACGGTAACGTAAATGTAATCAGATAGCACTGGTACTGGTAATGGAATGGGTAAAAACAGAAACCTGTTTGGTTGAACAAATGTATCGGTATCCTATTATGGAGAAGGAAACCTGAATCTATTCTGGAGCAGAAACCTGTAGCTATTCTAGAGAAGAAATGTGTGAAATCACCATGGAGGAACCGAGGAAGTGGTGGACAGCCAGAGAAACGAGAAGATGGGATCGTCGGCAGGCCGTCAGAGGGCTCGTCCGGAGGCGGAGCCGCGGAGGTTCGTGCAGGCGTTGTGTCCTCCGGTAATGATCTGATTACGGAGGGGGTGGGCGGAATCAGAGTTAAGTTGGGCTGTAATCCGATTCCGCGATATGCGTTTATGGCCAAAGCCAACCAAACATGTTTAAGGGAATTAGGTTACAATATAATCAGATTACGGAGGAAAAAAGCCGAACCAAACAGTTTAATTTGTACTCTTATTTGTGTTAACTAGCACGATTACCCACGCATTTTGCAGGCACATAATTTTATCCCTTTTGATATAAAAAAATGCAAAGGTTTCCCCTCGTTTCAAAAAAAAAAAAAAATCCTCACGGCTGACATCCCTCAAACTCCCATATTTCCCAAACCCAATTACCCTCAACGAAACACACCATAAAGGGATAAAATAGGGCGATAGCTGGGTTAGTATGTAAAATAGGGCGATAGCTGGGGTTACTATATAAAATAGGGCATGATGGACGGTGTCATTTGTCCTAAAAATTCTCAATGCGACCAAAAAATAATTCATGCTATTGAGAGGGATCGAACATGGGCCGATTACTTTCTACTGACCTATTAGCGTAGGATTGGACCGGATGGCTGTAATTAAGTTTTAAAATATATTATTAGCCAGATGTTTTTACTAGTGTGAGTATTTCTTCCTTTAAAAAAGGTAAGAATTTCTATCTTTTTCTCTAAGAGGCCTTTCAGTATATTGTAGATTCAATACAATTAGACGGCAAGAAGAGAATGTATCATTTGGTTGATCTAGTTAGATTACCATAGAACTATTACAATTAAATAACAAATGCAATATATGCATGGAAATAAAGCGCCCATTATAGAAAATGCATGGAAATGAAGTTCATATACTCATACTTGACTTTGAGTGTACTCCCTCCACACCGATTTATTAAGCTTACTACTCCTCTGTCTTAAATTACTCTGTGTTTTAGGTTTAGTCAAAGTCAATCCTCATAAACTTCGACTACGAATATAAGAAAAAAATATCAATATCTAAAAAATATAATAAATATAGTTAGACTCGCCATAAAATATATATTATATTTTATACAATTTATATTATAAATATTATTATTTTGTTGAAGATGTTTAGTCAAGTTTTAATATGTTTGACTTTAGTCAAACCTATAACGCAGAGTAATTTGGGACGGAGGAAGTAGAAGAGTCTCTGTAACCGAGGCAAGCGCTGGTAGGTGGTGAAAATAGCTTTAAATCCATCACTTCCCGTTGTTAGTTGTGCGGATTAATTAGGAAAGATTTACCAAAGAGTTTGTATATCCAAGCGAATGCATAGGCCACTGATTTAAAAGGGAGGGTTTCCAGAAATTAACTCACATTTTAACTGCTAAATTGTGCCTATTCTTGGATTTTTTTTTAAACATTTAGGGACCTGACAAACGGTATGGAGGGACTATACTCATCTAGTAATTCAAATTAGTTATTCTTACTACATAGAGGTTTTTATCGTATATTTACCCTGCTCCTGATATACACCTTATATGTCCGCTCCATACGTGTTTATCATTGTATGTATATATGTTTTGTAAGATACTCAAAAGAGTACTGTATAGAAAACTTTTGTTGCAGAACACGGTTGGTTTGTTTTATACACACTGATGGTAAAAATATATGAAAAATAAAGTGCTCCATCTTATAATTATTATACTGTAATGCATGTGATAAATAATTGTAACACTTCTATTTAAGCAATATAATTGATATTTGAGCCATAGGTTTTGCATAATTCCTAAACCTTTTGTGTGATGGCCTGATAGGACATGTTAGATTATGTGTGTACTAGCAAACATTTGCCAAGAAAATCTAGCCGCATGTGCAATTTAAGAAAGAGGAGAGTACAAACATGTCTAACAATGAGATGATTCTTTAATAAAATCTTATTAATGTTTTCAGATCTCGTAAATGTCGTAATACCATAATTATATCTAGGAAAAATATGTTTCTCAAAGAATAAAAAAATATTGTGGCTGCATGTGAGTAGGGAAGATATACTAGGAATATTCAATTATAGACCAGCAAGAATCTACACCTAAAAATAAATTAGGGGAAACACTCCATTATTACTTCTCAAAAATTCGAAAATCACATAAGTATATTTTATTAGTATATTTTCTATATTACCATTTTTATTTCCCTTAGGGAATATATTGTCATGCATGCTTATTGTAATTTTGCCTCCTCCCTTGTGTCTCTATACTTCTCTTTAATGAAGTTCTCGTATGTGATTTAACCATTTCATTTGTGATCAATGGTGTCCATTTCAGTGGTCAGCGATGGTTGGAGGGGTTCACCAATGGAAGGATTTGGAGGTCCAAATCCTAGTGCTTGTCAGCTTCATGTTGCAATTGTTCCTGCAAATGTTCGCAGGAAGGCGACGACGGAACATCTCCGTTGTACTAAGGATCCTCCTCTGGCTAGCGTACCTTGTGGCCGACTCCACGGTGGTATTCACGATCGGCCAGATGTCCAACAGAATCCAGTCCTACCAGCACCAACAACTCATGGCGTTCTGGGCACCATTCCTGCTGGTGCACCTTGGTGGTCAGGACACCATCACCGCCTACGCGTTGGAAGATAACGAGCTCTGGCTGCGCCACCTGCTCAACCTGATGGTGCAGACGGTGTTAGTAGGCTATGTCTTGTTCAAGTATATTGCTGGCAGCTGGACATTGGGCATAGCTTCCTTGCTAGTTTTTGTTGTCGGTGTTGTAAAGTATGCCGAGAGAGTTTGTGCGCTCCGGTCTTCCAGCCTGGGCTATATCAGCAAGTTCCTCCAAGTCGTTGAGAAGCCGAGGGTGTTGAAGGAGGCTCGAGAAGAACAAGCAGCAGCTCGACATGTGCAGCGGGCCGAGGAGGCAGGGCAGGGTTTTGAAGAGGTTCTGCAGGGAGCTCACGACCTGTTCCCGATTTGCATGGGTCAGTTTGTCGGTCACAAGTTCTGGCCATCCCGAAGACAGAGTGAAACCATAAAGCTATATGCTGACAACAGTCAGCGCATGTATCAGTTGATTGAGATGCAGCTCTCCTTGATGCATGACATCCTCTACACCAAGGCAGCCGTGATCCACACGAGTTGCGGATGCTTCATCCGTGTTGCTTCATTGGTTGCCACCGTCTCCGCATTCTTCCTGTTCCAGTCAACTGCTGGCAAAAATGATTTCACGTCAGTGGATGTCATTGTCACATACATCGTACTGGCTGGGGCTCTCCTCCTCGAGATAATGACAGTGTTGAGGGCGATGGGTTCAACATGGACGTGCGCATTCTTGCGTGCTAGAAGATGGGATCGGCTTCACAAGATAGCAATATCTTTTCGGCGGCGTGTCAAGGCAGCAGAAAGGAATAGAAGATGGTCAGGTTCCATTGGGCAACATCGGTTACTGGACCTATCTGATGGCATCGAGTGGGACAGTCGAGGCTGCAGCAGGAATGTTGCTGAGTTCTTTCAACTGAAGGAGCTGCACCTCACCTTCACCATGATATCAGAGAGTACTAAGGAGTTGGTGCTCAAAGAGATAGTCAGAATGGTGCAGGAATGTAAAGGCGAAGAGGAAATCATGAGGAATTACAATGGTCAGTTCGCTCTGGCATTCTTTGAAGATCCCACCTGCAGCACTGGCATTGATTTTGATGAGAAAGTCCTTACCTGGCACTCTGCCACCGAAATATTCATTTCGAGATCACCTTCAGTGCAAGAAGAGCAGCACCATAAAGTTGTTGAGGCAATCGGAGCACTATCCAACTACATCATGTCGCTTCTCATGGAATATCCCAACATGCTGCCTAGCCCTGTTCGCCCTGGATTATACGCCAATACTGAATCAAAATACGCGGAGCTTGGCTCAACTGGCCTCAAGGTTCTGTTGGATGATGTGGGCGTGTTGGGGCATGAGTCTGTAGCTCCACCTTCCTTAGTCCGTGGAGCACGGCTTGCCGAAGAGCTGGGAGAGAAGGGGCAGGAGAACATGGAAGAGGTGCTTCAGGTGGTACTTGGGGTGTGGGTGGAGATGCTCTGCTACGCGGCTCACCGCGGCAGCATGGGATCCCACGCCAGGCAGCTCAACCGTGGCGGTGAGTTCATCACCATAGTTTTGCTACTAACAACCGCAATGTTCAATCGCCGATACTGCGACGAGGGCTGGTTTAAGGATCGTGTTGACAAGTTCTTCACCCCGCCGCGACGCCAGTTGCCGCCCGGGGGCTTAAAACAGCTTTTCGTCAAGTGCGTGATTTGCTTTTTACCTTAGGTTATCAAACCACTTCACCAGGATGTTGAAAACGTTTATTGCTCCCGTGCCTGTGTTTGATTGTCTAGTTTTGTTTTTCCCTGTCTTGTAAGCCCAAAACTAAACGTGCAGATCTGTAGTAGTATGTGCTTCAATTTGTACAGTAATATTTCCCTTGCTCAACGACAATTTACTGTACCCTTGGATGACAAATTACCATGTCTACAGAAAACAATCACAGGTCTGTAGTATTATTTGCTTCAGTGTAACAATTTGTACAGTAATATTTTTCTTGCTCAACAACAATTTACTGTACCCGCTCGGATGACCAATTACCATGTCTAGTATTCTACAGAAATGAATCACTAACTAGCCCTAGTCGACCCCTGATCTAGTATTCCTCTATCGTTGCTGCAAAAAGCCAACACTAGAGCTCTAAGATCCATCTTTAGAACAAAATCAAGTATTTGTCTGTCGATCATATGGCTGCAAACAGCCAACACTAGAGCTCCAAGATCCATCTTTAGAATAAAATCAAGTATTTTCGTTGTCGATCATGGCTGCAAACATCCAACACTAGACTAAACTAAATTCTAGTACTAAGGATATTACAGCGCGAAATGCAAAACATAGACCCAAGCTATGATTCGCCAATAGCTTCTCCTACCCTAATCTTGTCACCAGCCTTGATACAGGATTCGAAATCCAACGGGACGACTGAGCCGTCCCAACGTGCCTTGGAGAGAGGTGCTTCAAATGCAAGGGTTCTCCTGCTTCCATACAACCCCTCAGTCAAACATCATAACAACAATCACATGGCTGAGGTTGCTCCGAACCCTTTCATAACCAAGGACACGGTGGTCATTGAGAATAAGTTAATAATCATTTAACACTATTAATCCATAGGTATTATAGCATGTTTGTACCCGTGTGAACTTGTGCAGGTTAAGTATCGATCTATAGCCATTTGGATAACTAGCATGGCGGCCCTGGAAAATGCGAGGGCAATGCATGGATATGTCCAAATCGTTTTATGGCTCGGGAAATTTATAGTATCCAATTATATTAATATAGATCTATAGTCACCGTAAATATTATGCTAAATAAAAAAATCACTTGTGCACATCTTTGATCAACTGTAGTTTTATGGTAGAATATCTATGTTGCAAACAACACATCACAATTATATGTGCCTTCTCTACATGGTGATATTAGAACAGTACATACGGCAATATAAAATGTAGTTTTTATTTTATTTGACTTCAGTGTGAGATTTAGTGTTAACGACATTTTTTGATTGGTTTAAAGTCAACAAAACATCTCTGTTAATATGTAAATAGTAATTTTTCTGATGACGTCTATAATATAGTTACTAAGCAGTAGTAATGGTATAGTTAATGAGGATACGTTAGGTTAATGGTCAGATCGATAATGTTATGCAACATTAAGAAAATATACCGGTTCACGTCTAATGATTGTAAGGTTCAATAGATCAATAGGTAGGGATACAATTATCGGTTTTTTGCTAGATGACTGAATATTTTGATCTAATTTGATATTTCCTTGACCATACCTATAATTTTTTGCTTCATCATATGTACTTAAATAGAATAATTATGGTTGTTAAGAACGTGTATGGTGATGAAATGGTACCGGAGAAATAGTAGTTTAACACACAATGTGATTGGTCGCTAATGTAAGCATTTTAAGATTTAGTGAGATTGTAAAGGAACAATCGAAACATTTTGTTAGCAATGTGAATAAAGAATTTTGTTGAATGCTAGGGGAACTATTTAGTGAGAATTTAGATTGTATCTATTCATAATCAATTTCTTCAACCCTTTGATACATTCTTGTTTACATATACACTATCATATCACATGACATGAATATGCCAGAATCTTAATTAACTAATAGTTAGTTTTATTGTGTGGACACCCCGCAGAACATGTTTTCCATCCCAGTATCCCACTACCAATTCTTTGGCTGATTTGTCATCAACACTTCTTGATTAGTAGTGTCTTCATACCACTAAAATACTTTGGGACCATTATTTGATCCACAAAATTAAAATACAAAATAAACATGTATAATTTATATCACATAGTATCATCTTAAATACTAAGGGATAATAAACTACATAGATTGATACATAATTACATATTCCTTGTTACTTTGTCATGGTCATGGGGCAAACTTGCATATATATGAGAAATAGAGTATTGATCTTGATCCACTAATTTTACCCCACATATAATTTGGCATGCTTTTATGTCTCGAATTAAGATTCAGATCACATGTCACATTAATGGTGTCAAGGTAAAACACGAACAAAAGAGAAATCGAGTACACCATGGGGTGTACTCTAAACCATATAAATCTTAAGTTAGCTTCCATGACAAATATGAACTTTTTATTTCAATTTAGTAGATTAGATTTCTTTTATTCCAGGTAGATGGAGATATGTGCTAGCTGGATATTTTGCTTTCAAGTCTCCTATATTTTATGTTTTACATAAACATCATTAATTCTCAATTTCATATTTATTAAATTGTAGTCCCTCCTTCCCTAAATACATGGTGTATAAACTTAGCTAAAAAATACGAAGATAAAAATACCAAATCGGTATCAGTTTATCAACTATAGGATGTATTTTCAACATCCCGTTATTCAATACATTTTGTAGATATTCATGTCCTTATATTTGATCAAATTTTAATATAGATTAAGTTTTTTAGAAATTTAAATGCCATGTATTTGGTTACGGAGAGAGTAGTCTCTGAGTTCCAATAAGCATAAAAAATGTGCTCTTATTATCATTCACCTCCAATAATGTACATTGCACCCAATTTTTTAGAATACACCTTAAGAGACATATCATTTTATAGAATAAATACAAAGAAGGCTGATACAACACCAAAGAGGCTACAACTCAACCACGCACCCATCAAATGGCTTATAAAGCAACCTCCAGAAACGACCCAACGATAACGACATGTCTTCCTCAACCTCCTACCAAGATTTCAATTAATTTTTATCCATGTTATTTTAGATTGTTCCATCTCTGCATAGTTTGGAACAACTAAAGAGCCACCTCAATCATGTGCGACTGCTTCTTTTTCTTTACTGAATAAGGGGAATATAGATTCAACAAATATGTTTTGTAAAAATTGGAATTATCATCCTTTTTAAAAAACATTATAGTTTTTCCAAATGATGAATAGTTGACGTACCATCATGTTAAAAAGGGAAGTTCGTCTATCATTTAATTTTAAATGATTCAAGTAATTTATGAACACTGTTATTTTTAAACAATGTCCTTAAATATTCTCAGAAGATTAAATCAAGCAGGCATGGAGGGGAAAAGATAAACCATTTTTATCAGTTATTTATTTATTTTACTTTTATACTCTATAAGTAGTGGCATGACTATCTAGACGTACTCACATATGTACACATAAATATCAGTTTCTACATGGATCAAAAAAGTCAAATTATATCTTCTCAGTGTGATGCCCTTGTACGTGGAAGACAGATAGATGACAAAATTTACCTGTCAACTGAATACAAATATTTATCGAGCCTTAGCCGGTGGGATGAATGAAAGATAATGCTATGTTAACTAAACTAAAATATTTATACAATATATATATATTTATATTCCAATATTCTCTTCTACGCAGTTCTATATCTGGACGGATGATCTGATTGATCATACTACTTTTTCTTGCATGTACGTGTCGATTTCTTCAATTCATTTTTTAGGTTTACTTTGGCGGAGCATTCCATCCAGGTGTGGGAATCATTCTGACTTCATGTATTTGTCCTAGTCTATTCTTCAAAATAGTAGAATGCATGTGTAGAACATTTTTAGTAGAAAGGAAATATTTTACAAGTGTTGTACTATTTTGTTGTATGCCATGAGTTGCTTTATACTTAGGACTATTTCCACTCCTAATAGGTTCTCCTAAATTTTTTTCTAAGTATTATGCTTATGTTATGCTATATATATGCAAATACCGATGGGGATTCGAAAGACAAAAGAAAATCTAAGTATAAGAGCTCTTTGAAAAACATCAACCATCATTAACTTTTGTAGCTAAAATAAGTGCTTTTGAGAATAATAAACAATTTGGCTATCATTTATATGTCATATATCATACAACCATAAATTATACTAAGGGTTACATATATACAAAATTTGCTAGCCAGAAAAATCCATTATAATTTTAAACGATTCAAGTAATTTATGAATACTGTTATTTTTAAACAAAGTCCTTAAATATTCTCGGAAGATTAAATCAAGAAGGCGTGGAGGGGAAAAGGTAAACCATTTTTATCAGTTATTTATTTATTTTACTTTTATACTCTATAAGTAGTGGCATGACTATCTAGACGTACTCACATATTGACATGGTTATACCCCACGGGTACACAACATCAGCATACCTAGTCCAGCCCGAGGGAAGGCCCACTACAAGATACGCGGCCTGCGGAAGTTTCGGGTGGCCCAAGCCCATGATGCTTTCGGATGATTGGAGAACAAGACTAGAGTAGATAGAATTTCAAAGGGGCGAACCCTAATCTGTAACCGACTCGACCTATGCCCGAGACCTGCCTATATATATAAAGTCTAGGAGGGCATGGCGAGGAGGGAACCTCTCATCGCATACACACTTCACGCCAGATTGCATCTGTGTACCCCTGTAACTTTCGGTTCCGCTGTAATCAAGAGCAGACAACCAGGAGTAGGGTTTTTCCTCCGGGGGCCTAAACCTGGGTAAATCTCGTGTCCCCGTGTTGCTTGTTTGCTAACCGTTCCACGATCTCCAGCATCCCCATCTTCTCCAAAACCCAAGTCCATAACAATGGGCATTGACGAGATTAAACCTCGTCAATTGGCGCCATCTGTGGGTACTGAGGGTGTTGATTGCGAGATCGTGATGGTCCAATCCGAAGCGATCTATAACTCATCGGCGACGGAGAGCCACCTCCTCTTCGGTGCTTTCGACTTCACCGCCCACTCGCCAGCCACCATGAAGGATTTCGAGCCCGTAGGCGATGGGCTCGAGATTCTGTTCGGGAGCTTCTGCTTCCAGGTGGGGCAGACTGGCACCTTCCGCCTCCTAGAGCGGGTGCCTCCACCATCCATCAGGCCCTCTTCGTGGGACCCACCCATCGGCGTGCTACGCACGTCGACGCTAACAGATGAGTCCTATGGCAACAACAGCTGCAACTCAGATCTGAGCGACCTTCCATCAGACGAAGGAACCTACGGTTCCGGATTCGAAAGTTGCGGCAGCAGCGATCCAATCCATAGGCGCTACCAATGCGCCGTGGTTATCCATGGTGAATCGGAGGTGCCACCTGGCTCGAGCGCACCCAACCCACCACCCAATCCACCGCCCAACCCGCAGGCCGGGAATGGAGGAAACGGAGGAAACCCTAACCTCCAGCCCAACGAAGGCGACCCTGACGCCTACCGGAGGATCAACCTCAACAAGGAAGGATGGCACCGGGCACGCAAAGCCGTGGCGGAAAACAAGATCCTACATGTGAATGCTTCACAGGAGCTGCTGATGGCATACCACCTGCTCCTCATCGGCGAGCACAACCGACAGGTGAAGACGCAAGAGGTACTCAACAAACGCAAGCAAGCAGCTTCGGAGTCTAGCGCACGGCAAGATGCGCTCTCCGCCTTTGGTGGCTCCAGCTCGCACAGCAATCATGTCAACAAGCATCGCTCTCGCACAGAGCACATGGACCCCGCCGCACGACATGAGGTCACCAAAACCCTCAACATGTCCTTCATGGAGATGGACGCCAACGGCAACGTCATACCCAAGACGCCGCAGACTGCGATCATGGCGGCTACCATGTACCTCGCGTCCCATCCACCTCTGGTGGGGGACCCGAAGAGTTCCATGCACAAGTCCGCGCTAGCCGGACTCGGAATCGTCGGATCTGCGCTCCACGAAGAGGCTCCCGTGGAGCCAAAGAAAAAGGCTGCGGTCAAATTCAACCGCAGCCCCACACCCTCATCCGACGAGGATGAGCACGATTTACCTTGACGTTGCAAGATCCCAAGACGTCGCAGAAGCGACTATGACGCTCGAAACGACCTCGCCCGGCCCAAGGTCGACAAGGCACGCGCCAAATGCGCATGCTCAACCGAATCCGAAGAGGATGACAACGGAGAACTGTGCGGAGCCCGATGCTTCAGCAGATCTGTTCGGCGCACACGTATGCCGAAAAATTTCAAGCTTCCTTCGAACACTCTGAAGTTTGATGGCACACAGAACTCGAAGTCCTAGCTCAGCGATCACCTCTCATCCGTCAAACTGCATGGTGGCAACAAGAACACTGCCATGTCATGCCTTCAGCTGCAGCTGACAGGCGCAACCTGGATCTGGCTCAGCAGCCTATCCTCAGGCTCCAATCGAAGCTAGGAGGAACTGGCGTACAGTTTCATCCTAAACTTCAAGGGCACCAGCAAGAGGCCAGCCACAATCGAGGAACTACGGGCCGGCACTCAACATACGGGAGAATCCATTCGCTCGTATATCTTGCATTGGTCCAACATCAAAAACTCCGCCACACACATCTCCGAGGAGAGAATGATCGACGCCTTCAAGGATGGCATCAAGCGCCCGAACTTCAAGGAAGAACTTGGGCGCGTCAAGCCTAAGACACTTGACCACCTCATGGACATTGCCAACAGGTGGGCAGATGGCGAGGATTCCCTCCACCGAGCACATTCCGATGACGAGGATGAATACGGCCACATGCGCGAACACCGTAGCAAACGAATATCGCGCGTCTACGATGATCGCGACGGACCCGACATGGTTGCGGCTGGCTACGCCGACTGCCGCAATGACAACAACCGTAGCAGCGGAGGATACCGCGGAGGAAACTTCCGCGACGGAGGACGCCCCACACAAACATGGCAGTGTCGCGGCCGTGACGATGAATCCTCGGCATACGACAAGTTTTCGGGTCCCTGCACCATCCACTTCCACATCGACAAGCGGGGTGGAAAAAGGAAGGCCAACCACATGCTCAAGGACTGCCGCGAGTTCGAGAAACTCAGCGAGGGTTCACCCAAATGCGTCGCCAGATCGTAAACCCTGGGTTTGGGCCCGCACCAGGTGACGTCGCCCACGGAGCTCCTCCACCACCACCCGTGCGACCGTCGAATCCAGCAGCAGCACCTGCACCAAACAACGGCACAGGCGAATACCTGCCGCCAAAGGTCATGCTACCCTGGTGCTCGAGGCGAAGATCGGAGGATTCGAAATGAGCCGCGTCTTCATGGACGGCGGCAGCGACATCAACCTGATGTTTGCCAGCACCCTCGCAGAAATGCAGATCCCGCTGTGCAGCCTGGAACAATCCGACACAATGTTCCACGGCATAGTCCCGGGGAAGGGCATTTACCCCCTGGAAAAAATATGGCTCGACATCATCTTCGGCAAGCCCGAGAACTTCCGATGCGAGCGGCTGGAGTTTGAAGTGGTGGATTGGCCATCAAAGTACCATGCCATCCTCGGACGCGTGGCATTCGCAAGATTCTTGGCAGTACCGCACTATGCGTACCTGCTACTCAAGATGCCAGGACCAAGGGGCGTCATCACGGTCCAGGGAAGCTTCACCCGACCGGACCACTGCGATAGAAATTTCAACAGAATCTCCCAGTCATTCAGCATACAGGAGGAGCTCACGAGGCTCCGAGAGGTGACAGACAACGGGGCACCCCCATTTGCCAGGCAAAACTCACCCGATATGTCGTTCGACTCCACGGTCAACACGAAGAAGGTGCAGGTACACCTTACCGATGCCTCCAAGACGGCGCTAATCGCCAACGACCTCAGCCCTGCATAGGAAATCATGCTCATCAAATTCATCCATGAGCGCTGGGAAATCTTTGTCTGGTGTCCTGCGGACATGCCAGGAGTTCCTAGGGAATTCGCCGAGCACGCACTCAATGTGTTCCCCGATGAAAGGCCAGTCAAGTAGTCAATCCGACGACTGTCCAAACCACGAGTCGAAGTAGTTAGAGTCAAAGTCAACAGACTGTTTGATGCCAACTTCATCCAAGAAATCAAGGAGAGCGAGTGGTTGGCCAACACTGTGTTGGTCCCCAAAAAGGACACGGACATCCTGAGGATGTGCGTGGACTTTACGTCACTCAACAAGCATTGTCCCAAGGACCACTTCCCTCTACCTCGGATAGATCAAATCATCGATTCGACTGCAGGATGCGAGAAACTCTCCTTCCTTGACGCCTACTCAGGCTACAATCAGATTCGACTGAAGGTCGAAGATCAGGAGAAAACATCGTTTATCACGCCGTTCAGAGTGTTCTGCTACAACACCATGCCTTTCGGGATGAAGAACGAAGGTGCCACATAACAGAGGTGCATGCAGGCGTGTCTGAAGAACCAGATCGGTCGCAACATCCAAGTCTATGTCGACGACATAGTCATCAAGACCAGGGAAGCCAAGACGCTGATCGACGATCTCCGTGAGACGTTCGATAACCTTGATCACTACAAGATCAAGTTGAATCCAGAGAAGTGGACCTTCGGCGCCCCATCTGGCCAGCTAATCGGCTACTTCATCTCCTAACGAGGGATCGAGGCGAACCCGAAGAAAATCCGGGCCATACTGGCCATGGAGAAGCCGAAGAACCTCAAAGGTGTCCAGCAACTAGCTGGGCGCATCACGGCGCTAAGCAGATTCATCAGCCGCATGGGTGAGAAGGCCCTGCCCTTTTACCAGCTGCTGCACAAGGCGGACAAGTTCTAGTGGACACCCGAAGCAGACGACGCATTCCAGTCACTCAAGCGGCTACTCTCCACCACGCATGTCCTGGTCACGCCGAAGGAGCGAGAACCTCTGCTGTTATATATTGCAGCTACGCACCAGGTAGTTAGCACCATACTCGTGGTTGAACGACCCAAAGATGGCAAGACCCACGAGGTCCAACGCCCAATCTACTACCTCAGTGAGGTACTGACACCAACAAAGCAGATGTACCCTCACTACCAGAAGCTCGCCTATAGCGTATTCATGATGGTTCGTCGGCTGAGCCACTACTTCCGGGAGAACCAGATAATGATTGTTAACGAAGCACCATTGTCCAACATCCTGAACAAGCTAGAAGCCACGGGACACGTGGCCCTGTGGGGCATCAAGCTATCCCCTCTAGACATAGTCTACGAGCAGCGCAAGGCAATCAAATCTCAGGTTGTCAACACCCGGATTTTTAATCCCAGATTCCTGTTATGCCATACATCGCAATCCCAGGATTACCATTTTTGTGAGACATAACATATTTGGATATCACAGTATATCATCCATTACAAACCATACATAAGGTCTTACACAAATAAGGATCTCATGATCCAGTTCTTAATACAACTCAAGCAGCGGAATAACGTAGTAGTAACGGTAGCGTAGGCGAAGCTCCATCTTCGGGGTCACAGGCAATGCTGACGATGGGAGGTAATCCTAGTTGTCGTAACCTTCCTGCGGTCCATCATCCTGGTACTCTTCTTCATAGTCTGTCCACGGGAATAGCCAGGGACAAAGCCATGAGTACTCTTTAAGTACTCGCAAACTAATACTAACAAGTTAAGGGGGGTTTTGTAGTAGGACACTGTAACACCCTCAGAATCGACCCTATGCAAGTTTCAGCGATTCCCGCCAAACCCACATAGAAACGATTCAAAGGTGCCCACCAGGCACTTTCGTGCGGGTGGAAAACGAAGTAATATCATTACACAATAGTCCACGATGGGACCCACAGAACAGATATATACAACAATGACTCAAAGGGTCAAGAATACAGATATACAATACAAAGATCCAAATCACCTTTAAAACGATACAGCGTCCAAGTACGGACAAGATGCAAATTGAGCTAAGAGCCCTGAAGAATAACCAATGGCGTCCATAACCCTGCCCAGGCCAAGCCGAAAGGGTAACCCTGCTAATGACGTCGATCTCAAAACCTGCTTAACAAAAGGGGTGCCGACAAAGGGCGAAGGAAAAAGGGAGCGGTCAGTACTGAGGCCAGTACACGGCGAGACTAGAATTCGGTGGTCCTCGCCTACATAGGTATGGTGGACCGAAGCGGCAGCGCAGCATGCACTAAACAACCTATAGAGACTCAATACAACTGGCGGCTATCAGATAGGGATAATAAATACCTATTCGGATCCAACCTGAAACTATCATCAAGCATACCCATCCTAGTATTTCCCCCTCGAGACCAAACGAGGAAGTCGACCAAGGAACTCACACAGTTGGCAGTTTTATTTATTTCGTTATAGTTGCGGCAATTACTAGTCAGATATAGATAGCATGAGTCATCCTAATATAATAAGCAGTGGGCAGTTTAATTAACCATTCCGTTCTAGTTGTAGTACTTACTAGTCAGATACATATAGCATGAGGCATCCCAAAACCCATCAGTTGTTGGCACTTTTATTTAGTCATTCCGTTATAGTTGCAATACTTACTAGTCAGGTACAATGGTAACAGGTGACACCCCAAATCAGCAATTGTTGGCACTTTTATTTATCCATTCCATTATAGTGAAGCTAATTACTTGTCATTATAAAGTCAAATTTAAAGCACTACTTTAGTTATAGTTATCTATGATCGAGATACTGTGCTCCAAGTTGTCCATAACCGCGTACACGGCTTTCAGAAACTTTTATCCTGCAGGGGGGCACAAATAGCAACACACGCACGATCAACCTCGGAAAAACCAAATGAAAACCCAACGAGGCATCACGACAAAGAAATCGCAAGATTCATATAATATTTCAGGAGGCCACCCCACCAAGCTACCCGCTATGAAGTTGGCCGGCTCCGAGACGGACCCAGAGGTTTGTGACGACGGCTGTAAACGACTGGGAACCCGAAAGTGTGACTGGGCTTGTCGATACCGCAAAAATTTGGCACGGGGTTCCAAAACAGTACAGGCGCTCCACGCGCAATCATAAATAAAGCAGTAAAGCATGGCATAAGTATAGGATAGTAATAAAGCCCCAAACTACTTTGTGGCCCCAAGAAATAAGATATGACTCAAGCTCATGCTAAGGGGATTCATGGGCCCACATGCGGATAGTGCGAATAGTCAAGGAACATGTATCAAGTACTCGGGTCCTACGGGACACAAGTGGACGGTTAAAAACCAAATAACATCTATTGCCTACCTGTGCCTCTGCATTATTTACTTACTTCAATTTTGGTTATTAAACGATAATTAAAGCCATGATCATCTCCAACATAAAGCACATGGCATTCTTCCAACAACTGTGGTACTTGACGACACGCAACATCACTTGAGCAAGCGACTATGACACGCAAGTCCAACTATCTACCAAGCAACAGGTAATAGGATGTGTCCACGGCAATATAAGGCTGCAAGGGATACCAAGGGTACGAAAACTAGAGCATCGCAACACAGGTAGCAATAGATCAACAGGAGGAAATAAAGACTAGAAATGTAAAATAGGTAGAAAGGGGGAGAATGCTCGCCTGAAAACATTGTCGAAGTTTCATTCGAAGATCGGGTCGACTCTCGCATCAACTCATCGGCCTAATCCGTGAAGAAGCAAAACACTAGAAGAAACACCGGATGCACTATTTAATACTACGGCAGAAGATCGGGCATGATGCATGTATGATGTATGACATGGCAAAGATGCGATGCAATTAGGCAATATTAAGCGAAACCGGGGTCCCGACAATTAATTATATGATTCAAGATATTTAGATATCCCGCAATTTAAATGTTGTCTTAACAAGGCAGAATATAGCACCGGTTCGCTACTCCAATTTAAATGGGGCCAAAATAAGGCTAGATTCACCCACATATGGGCCCCATATTTAATTATAAGGTGAATCGGCATAATGCCCTCAAACCACTAAAGAGGCATGCGAGTATGAATAATTTAATATGCAACATGTGATAAATATCATATTAAAAAAATAGGGTCTTAGAAAGGGGTCACACATTAGGATTCGACGATCTTGGGGCTCGAAGGGGAATCTCCGGATCGGTCTTCGGGGTTTGGGTCTTTGGGTCTCCGTGAAGGAGGTCATGATGTTCCATGACGGAGATCTTGAGATTTCATGTCGTCGACCTTGGGTACCATCTTGTCCGCCGGTGGCGAACTTGGGATCGGCGTCAGGGTCTTCTCTTTCCACCAAGTACATTCTTCTAATCCAACAGCATCGAGACGATCTTGTCGATAAGGAGAACTTGACGCTTTGTCAATCTTCTCCGTGTTTGGTTGTTGGCCTCACCACGACATCGAGGATCTTGGCGTTAGAGGCGTGACGGACTCGCATAGACAGACAAGGGTCTTATGAGGCCATGTCAGCAGCAACCTCCATTAGTCCACCATGTACAAATAAGGGAAAAAACAGTACAGCAAGGGAACGTGGCAGTGCAGCGTCTGGATAGCAGCACCATGCGCGCGTGCTCAAGCATGGAGAAGCTCCGGGTCCGTGACGCTGTAGAGGGCGACAGGGGATGGCGAGGTCGAGGTGGCGGCAGGAGTTGCAGGCAGGGCCGACCGGGAGAAGGGAGGACGACGGCCGATGCTGGCGAGGACGTGACCAGGCGATGGGGCACCATGGACGGAGGAGGCCCTGGGCGACGCGGCTCGACAACGACGGAGGGTCATGGTGAGGCGGAGATGGAGAAGGCGACCGGTGGCGCTCGACGACTGCAGCAGGGGGCGCGACGAGGACGGGAGGGTGTGGGCGGCGGGAACTGAAGTAGAAGGGGACGGGCTCGGGCAGCCGGCGGTCGACGAGGACGGGAAGAGGAGACGCGGCTGGCTACGGCGACGGGGAGAGCTGGGCTGGGAGGAGAGGAGAGGGCGCCGGCGGGATCAGCCAGAGAAGGAAGGTGTCGCGGGGATCACGGGAAGAGTGGGAGGGTGCATCGGGGATGCGGGTGGTTCGCGATCGAGCAAGGAGAGGAGCGGCTCGTTGGTGGGGCCGAGAACACGGAAGGGGATGGCTTGCGTGGGATCAACACGGATGTGCGATGGGAGTGGGCCAGGGGAGCGGACGGTCGTGGCTGGGATCGCGCGTGGGGTGGACGTGTACCGCTGGGGCCGCGCGGCGGTTGGGACAGGTTCGCGGGGGGTGTCCAGCGAGTGCGTGCATGAGTGTTGAGTCCGGCGGCGGCGGGATGGAGTAGGTGGGGTGTAGATTAGGGTTAGGGTTTCATGGGGTTGTAGGCCGACAGCTGGCTGGGCCTTTGGGCCTGGTCGGTGATGGCCTCCCCCAGGTAAAAATATTTTTATTTTTATTTAGATTATTTTTAATAGAGTTTGGCAAATAGATTTTGACAAACAATTATTATAGAAAAGCCTGGGTTTGATTTGAAAGAAAGAAGGGGAATAATGTCAAACACAAATAGGTTTTCGCAAAAATACTTTTATGAACAAACATGCATGATGATGCATAACATAAAGACAGGCGATTTTCTAGTTGTGGTTTTACCAGGGTGCTACAAACACTAGGCTCTAGGGTTGTTTTGCAAAAAGCCAGATTTACCTCTACTAAGTTCATAAGCAAACAAAACTAGTTGAAAGTTTTATAACACCTAAGTGGGAATTTTGAATTTCATATCACAACTCTGTTGTGGTCAAGACAAAGTCTCAATTCATTTCATAAGTCATTTTGAAAACATCTGACGGGGGAATAGTATGGCCACTCCAACTGTCCATAACCGCGAACACGGCTATTCGAATAGTTTGAAACCCTGTAGAGATTGTACACTTTCACCACAACATTCGATACATCCGTCAGGAACAAATCCTGAATATACCATACTCAGTATGCGGATAATCAATCCTAACCTTTCAATTACACACCCTAGTATAGGCACCTCTCCTGTGAGTTTGGCCTCCCAACCATGACCAACTGTCATCTTGGGTACTGCACAGGTGGACAATCTTCACAAGGTAGCCTCAGCTTAGACCTTGGCCGCAAGGGAACCCATACTAAGGTATATAAGTTTCTAGTCAAGCCCTACCCAATTTTTGGGTATTATGGTTGTACGGTAAAATTGGAATGGTATCGCATCCAGACAACCATCAGTTTTATCAAGGGCTAAGGCTCATGCCTCAACATTTTCATCATCAAAATCATCTGGTGTTTGAGAACACATGACAAAACATTTCGGTAGAATGACTCATCATTCTAAGGTTTTCATAACCATTTTCACCAAGTATTCCCATCTAAAGTTGATCAAGTTTATGCTTAGCACTAGCATCTACAAGTGGTGGTAACTACTAAGGAGGGGTGATAAACAAGTGGGGGTTTGCTAAGTTCAATCTCCTTCCTTAGGATGACATCAAGATTATCTACTTAGGCCAAATTTAATGCTCTTTATGCTACCTTCAAATATCTTTCTAGTATCTATAATTCACTATGTAAACTCTAAGAGAAAGCTTTGATAAAGAAATAAAGTATTAAACTTGTAAGTAAAACTAGGATTGGGTATCCTCAAATGTGTCTAACCAAGCATGCTTAATGCATTGCATAGTTTAACTAACTCTTATGTTTGCAAGTGTTAGCTTGCAAGGTTTCAAGTATTGGCTTGCCTTGAGCAAAGCAGTGGTTGAAGTTCTCCTCGGCTTCTTCCTCGTAGTATCCTCCTTCCTCCTCGTATCCTTGGTCGGTACTAGTGTCTATAAATAAATACGAGGTACACAATCACCAAACAATACTTAACTATTTTCAATCATCACACAAAGGTGTACTATAGATGATCTAGCATCATCACTTAACATTACAAGATTAAAACATTTGTCTTATTTATTTTAACTCGAGAGAAGTAATTTCTACTCATTGAAAAACTACTTAAGATTTAATATTCTCCAACTCAAACATGGGATCATGTTGACACATGTCATCACCATATATTTCAGTACATGGGAATGTGATTTAAAGTGACGTCACAATTTAATAAGGTTTAACCTTTTTATTTTAAATAAATCAAGTGACTAGAAATGCCTATGTGACATTCTTTTATTACTTGAACATTATTTCTGTAAGTAAACCCATATGTTTTTTATATATTCTGAAAGGTATGATCAAATGTGATTTTTGAGAGTTGGAATCAACTCAAAATCTCTTATGGTTGAATTTTGAAAAATGTTTGAATGCAGAAAAGCTTTTGCCTTGTTATTTTTACCAAGGATGATCTACAGATCCAAATGATTTGAATCCAACGGGCTTGGATTAAGCGTTTTAGTATCTTTCTAATAAAATTAGTTTCATGCATTTTGGTTCATTGAATCGAGCTGGGTTGAATTTTGAATCTGGGTACAGAACTGTGTTTGAAATTAAATGGAAAAATCTAAATTCAAACTGCTGGGTTGCGTGGGATATGTTAATGGGCCGGCCTAGTGTCACTCCGCAGTGCGGGGCTCAGCTGACAGGGGGTCTACTAGTCAGCGTCTCATAACGCGCGAAGCGGTACGGGGCTGTGTAGGACGTTGGATTAGAGTGGGGATCAACGGCTGGGGATCGTCGTCGGCGACGAACTTGTCACCGGTGAGCTCTAACCCTAGCGGCTCAGTGGGGGTGCATAGGTGGCGTACCAGGGCTCCAGCGACAACGGCTAGGTGGGCAAACGAACTGGTGGTCGACGGAGAGCTCAGGGACGGTTGAGGCAGCACCAGGGGTGGTCGCAATCAGCGGCGCCCTTCTCCTCCAGAGGCGACCTGCTCCGGTACAATTTTGGCGAGCTACTACTCCCCATGCTCCGGCTAGAGGTGTGGGACGATCGGTGAGGTGAGGGGAGTCGCGTGGTGTGCTGCAAATGGCTAGGGGTGGCCTCCTTGTATAGGCTCGACAGCGAGACCGAGAGGGATGGGCAGGCGATGGTGGCGACATGGCTACGGGCTGCTACCAGCATGGCTGAGGGTGGTGATCGACGCGCGGTCTCCTGGCGATGCTCTAGGAATTCAATGCGGACTTAGGGGCGGTGGTAAACGGTCGGGCGAAGCTGGCGCTCTGAGCGGCAGAGGCGGCGACTTCAACGGCGAGCGGTGGCTGTGAGGCATTGGGCGGTGAACAGGGATGTCTGGCGTGCTTCCTGGGTCGTGGCAAAGCGGTGGGCACATGCTGTGGTCGAGGGGCAGCGTGTGCACGCGTGCCGGGTGCGGCGCGTTCTCGGCATGTCGCTGTGGCACTAGGTGCGGGGTGTTCTCGGTGGTCCATGGCCTGGCACTGCTCGGGGCTGGGACAGTGTGCGGCGGTGAGGTGCTGGCTAACACCCTGACATGGCGAGAGGGGGAGGTGGTCTACTGCGGTGGTGACCAAGTTGGCCGGCAGGTGTGCTCGGCTTGCTCACCATTGATGGCAATGGCAAGCTCACAGTGAGTGATGTGGACATCCAAAGATCGGACACCTTTGCCCTATCAAGTGGTATCAGATTTCAGGTTGCTCGGTGAGATTTTACTGTTTTTCGTAGATTAGATCTATTTTTACCTATAATCCACGAAAAAGCCAAAAACACAGTTAGAGTTTAGATCCATCCCATAACCAATCTACGCCTCGCATTATCTTTTCAGTTTTTGCATTGTTGAATTCGTGTCTACATCGTCGCGTCAAGTTGCTGGTCTTAGTGTCTCGTCCCTTAGAGTTTCGAGTTCTGATCATACTAGTCACCGCCACACTCGCCGATCACCGCCACCATATTCCGCCACCATATTCCGCCGCCATATACCCAGCCACCATAAACCCTAATACTCCGCCACCGCCTTCCTACCGCGACACAGATCCGATCAGTTCTCCTGCCGCGATACGAGTCCGGGTAGAGTTACTGTTTCCTAGTTATTTCTTTTTACTTTCCTTCTTTGTTGTTTCCGTTTTCAGCTAAAGTCCGTGTTGCGCTAAGAGTCCGGTCGTAAGTCCAGAAGGAGAGCAAAAAAAAAATTCCCCATCAGCCTTTGGAACCGCCTCTGAAATTTTTTTCTGGCTATACTATTTTTCGACCCCAAGGATCACTTTTCTCCATCGGCCGTTATAGCAATATATTTTTGGCGTCTGCGCGCTTTCCGGAGCAAAATAAAAAATTTCGAAATTTTTTTTGGGGCTAACCTATTTTTAGACCCCGTAGATCAGTTCTAGACACTCGCCATCATAGTGATTTTTCACCTCTAGGTTCTCTTTTCAGGGTGCCATATCATCATACATTGCTTGTTGTGTCGCGGCGTGACATCGTTGGTGATCTAGGCTCACGTCTCTAGTACGGTCTAGCCTAGGACCAGCACAGTACCGTCGTTGAGCATTCTTTCAACTTTTGCATTGTTGTTTTGATAATTGCTAACCCCCTTTGCTAAGACTTCCTAGAGCTCCACATATATTCTCCACGTACGGTGTCTCGACCCCTAGTAATCGCTTGGCTCAATCTCTGGACCCACTGATCCTCGCGGTTGCACATTGTCTTTTCCTGCTGTTTGGTAAGAACTTGTAAGAGTTTCGTATATTGCTTGACGGATTACGCGTGACTTCCACCATCTTTCCGTAGTATATACCTGTGCTTTTTAAGGACTAACCATGACAGATACTTCACGGAACCCTGCCACAATGACGAACGAAGAACTCCATGCCCACTTCTCCGCGCTCTTGGTCAGTCGTGCGGAAGACGTGGATACGCGCCTAGGGGAGTTTGACACCAAGATCACCAACGCCATGGACAAGATCGATGGACTCGAGAAATCCTTCAACGCCAAGCTTGACGTTCGGTTCAAGGAGCTTTTGAACAGATTGCCCGCACCCGCACCCGCGCCCACACATGGCGCACGACACATTCCGATCACGGGTCGGACTGCTGGTTCGGCTGCCACCGCACCCCTGGCGGCTACCGCTGCGGCTGACGCACCTCAGACTTCCGTCGCGGCTGCTGCTGCGACATTGGGGACAGACGACGGGTACTACTACGACCCCGATGACGACTATCTGTTTGACGAGGAGGTTGAACAACCTCCACAGGTACCTGCTGGCCGTCCCCGACATTACTACCGCAACGCTCGACCACCGGTACATGATGATGATCATGTTGCAAAGCTTAAATTAAATATTCCATCTTTTGAGGGTAAATATAATCCTGATGCATATCTTACATGGGAGATGGAAGTAGAACAACGTTTTGCATGCTTAAAATATCCTGAGAATATGCGTGTTAGTGCTAGTACATGTGAATTTACTAAATTTGCTTCCCTTTGGTGGTCTGAGTATTGTCGTTTAAATCCTACTACTATTCCTAGTACTTGGACTGCTTTAAAAACTGCTATGCATGTTTGTTTTGTACCGCCCACTTATCAACGTTATTTACTAAAGAATCTGACACGTTTAGAGCAAGGGAAAAATTCTGTAGAAGAGTATTATCAGGAATTGCAAACGGGGATGGTTCGTTGTGGTCTTGTTGAATCTAATGAACAAATGCTTGCACATTTCTTTGGTGGATTAAACAAATGCTTGCACATTTCTTGTTGAATCTAATGAAAAAATGCGTGCACAGTTCTTTGTTTCATCTTGCTTGCAAAGCTGAACGTGAAGTGCAGGATCGCCAAACACCATGGAGGAGGACTAATAATTCTGCAGGTAGCACATCCACTTGGACATCCCGACAATCAGCGCCTCCTTCTCGTGATTCGCCACCAGCTACTACTACATCCAACGCCACCACAAGATTTCCAGCTGCTCTTCCACCGTCATCCAATGCTCCTGCTCGTAGTGCATCTTCTATGGCTTGCACGGGTAAGACAAAGGATATACAATGCCACAAGTGCTGGGGTTTTGGTCATATTGAGAGACAGTGCACAACACAACGTGTGATGATGGTGCGAGAAGATGGTCAATACGATTCAACGAGTGACTTTGATGAAGATACACTAGCCCTTATTTCTGCTCGAGATGGAGACAATTCTGATACTGATGAAGAGACAGAGGTAATGGGAGCTGAAGCTGCTGATCAATACAAGAGCTTAATCACACAACGTGTGTTGAGTGTGCAATTGAGCAAATCTAAGCAAGATCAACGCCACAACCTGTTCCAAACACGTGGTGTTGTCAAAGACAGAGCTATACGGATCATCATTGATGGAGGGAGTTGTAATAATCTGGCCAGTGTTGACATGGTAGAGAAGCTTGCGCTTCCAACAAGACAACGCCCACATTCATATTACATCCAATGGTTTGAGAGTTCTCGCAAGATCAAGGTAACAAGAACGGTACGCGTGCATTTTACTATTGGTACATATTCTGATTTTGTTGATTGTGATGTTGTACCTATGCAAGCTTGTTCTTTGTTACTTGGTAGACCATGGCAATTTGATAGAGAATCTGTTCATAATGGCAAAACTAATCACTATTCTCGTATGCATGATGGAAAGAAAATTGGTCTAAAACCTATGACTCCCGAACAAATTTTAAAAGATGATCTTGCTAGAGCTAGTAGAGCTAAAACTGAGGAGAAAAATAAAAGTGAGAATCAGATTGTTGCTGCAGAATTTATACCACCAAAGAACACTAAATATGATTCTACACATGCTACTGAAATTCGTTTGAAGAGTCCATGTAAGCTTGCAAATAAAATTGATATTGCTGAACTAGATGTAAACAATACTCAATGTTATGCAATTGTCTGCAAAGAGGTTTTGTTTTCATTTGAGGATATGCCTCCTTCTTTGCCACCCGCTATTGCTAACCTTTTGCAGGAATATGAGGACGTATTTCCCGCTGAGCTGCCACCAGGACTACCTCCTATTAGAGGAATTGAGCACCAAATTGATCTAATTCCTGGTGCCACGTTGCCCAACCGCGCGCCATATAGAACCAATCCAGAGGAGACAAAGGAGATACAACGCCAAATTCAGGAACTACTCGACAGAGATCATATTCGTGAGTCCCTTAGCCCCTGTGCTGTTCCTATTATTTTGGTACCTAAGAAAGATGGTTCTTCGTGCATGTGTACTGATTGTAGAGCTATCAATAATATTACTATTCGATATCGTCATCATATTCCACGTTTAGATGACATGCTTGATGAATTGAGTGGCTCTACCATGTTTTCTAAAGTTGATTTGCATAGTGGTTACCACCAGATTCGTATGAAATTAGGAGATGAATGGAAAACAGCATTTAAAACTAAGTTCGGTCTATATGAGTGGTTAGTAATGCCGTTTGGTTTAACTAATGCACCTAGCACTTTCATGAGATTAATGAACGAAGTTTTACGTGCTTTCATTGGACGTTTTGTGGTAGTTTACTTTGATGATATTCTGATTTATAGCAAATCTTTAGAGGATCATTTGGACCATTTACGTGCTGTTTTTAATGCTTTACGTGATGCACGTTTGTTTGGTAACCTTGAGAAGTGCACCTTTTGCACCAATCGAGTTGCGTTTCTTGGCTATGTTGTTACATCACAGGGTATTGAAGTGGATCCAGCCAAGATTGAAGCTATTGAGAATTGACCGCAGCCCAAGATGGTCACACAAGTGAGGAGTTTTCTTGGTCTCGCTGGTTTTTATAGGCGCTTTGTCAAAGACTTTGGATCAATTGCCGCGCCGCTGAATGAGCTTACTAAGAAGGATGTGCCCTTTGTTTGGGGCGATGCACAACAACAGGACTTCGTCATATTGAAAGATAAGCTAACACATGCTCCCTTACTCCAACTTCCTGATTTTACTAAGACTTTTGATCTTGAATGTGATGCTAGTGGAATTGGTTTAGGAGGGGTGTTATTACAAGAGGGAAAACCTGTTGCATATTTTAGTGAGAAATTGAGTGGGGCTAGTATGAACTATTCTACTTATGATAAAGAATTATATGCGTTGGTTCGGACATTAGAAACTTGGCAACATTATCTATGGCTTAAGGAATTTGTTATTCATTCTGATCATGAATCTTTGAAGCATATTCGTAGTCAAGCTAAGTTGAATCGTCGTCATGCAAAGTGGGTTGAATTTATTGAGTCTTTTCCTTATGTTATCAAACACAAAAAGGGTAAAGATAATATTATTGCTGATGCTTTGTCGCGCCGTTATACTTTGTTATCTCAACTTGACTTCAGAATATTTGGATTGGAAACTATTAAGGAACAATATGCGCATGATGCTGAATTTAAAGATGTGTTGCAGAATTGTAGAGATGGTAGAACTTGGAACAAGTTCGTCTTCAATGATGGATTTGTGTTCCATGCTAACAAACTATGCATTCCAGATAGTTTTGTTCGTCTTTTGTTGTTACAGGAGGCGCATGGAGGAGGATTGATGGGACACTTTGGTGTCAAGAAGACGGAGGATGTTCTTGCTGCACACTTCTTTTGGCCACGTATTCGTCGAGATGTTGAGAGATTTGTGGCACGCTGCACTACTTGTCAAAAAGCTAAGTCTCGCCTTAATCCACATGGTTTATATATGCCTCTTCCTGTTCCTAGTGTTCCTTGGGAGGATATTTCTATGGACTTTGTTTTGGGATTGCCACGAACACAGAAGGGGAGGGATAGTATTTTTGTTGTTGTGGATCGGTTTTCTAAGATATCACACTTTATTCCTTGTCATAAAACGGATGATGCTGCGCATATTGCTGATTTGTTCTTTCGTGAAATTGTTCGTTTGCATGGTGTGCCAAATACTATTGTCTTTGATCGTGATACTAAATTTCTTAGCCACTTTTGGAGATGTTTATGGGCTAAGTTGGGGACTAAATTGCTCTTTAGTACTACATTTCATCCCCAAACTGATGGTCAAACTGAAGTAGTAAATAGAACTTTGTCTACTATGTTGCGGGCTGTTTTAAAGAAGAACTTAAAATTGTGGGAAGAGTGTTTACCTCATATAGAATTTGCTTATAATCGTTCACTGCATTCTACCACAAAGATGTGCCCATTTGAGATTGTGTATGGTTTTGTTCCTCGTGCACCTATTGATTTATTGCCTTTACCTTCTTCGGTGCAACATAATTTGGATGCTACAAAACGCGCTAAAATGATATTAAACTTGCATAAGACTATTAAAGATAACATTGAACACATGAATGCTAAGTATAAAATTGCCGGGGATAAAGGGAGAAAGCATGTTGTGTTTGATGTTGGCGATCTTGTTTGGTTACATTTGCGGAAAGATCGTTTTCCTGATTTACGCAAGTCTAAGTTAATGCCACTTGCTGCTGGTACCTTTAAGGTGTTAGAGAAAATAAATGATAATGCATATAAACTTGAGTTGCCTGCAGACTTTGGTACGGTTAGTCCTACGTTTAACATTGCAGATTTGAAGCCTTACTTTGGTGAGGAAGATGAGATTACGTCGAGGACGACTTCAATTCAAGAAGGGGAGCATGATGTGGACATCCCTACTATTGATACAACCGTTGTACCTACAACAACACACATACAAGGACCCATCACAAGATCCCGTGCCAAACAACTTAACTATCAGGTACTTTCGTTTCTTAGAACTATTCCTCACATACATGAGAATATGATGCTGCCTAAATCCGATATATTTCTTACTCTTAGGAATGATGGACCAAGGGACAAGCATTGGAGCATGGCCATGCATGGAGATGGCAGCAAGCATGTGATGATCCAAGAGAAGGCCACGGATGAAGATTTCAGAACTTTTAGGCCACCATAATGAAGAAAGAAGGCTTGGACGAAATATTCAAGATCAATACTTTACGAATTCGTCCATAGCTTAATATGGTGCTGCAACACCTTTATTTTGGGCCAGGCCCATGTAATTTTCGCAGGATTTTAATTAGCCACTTTTTAGAGTCCGTATTTGAGGGGAAAAGGACTTTTAGGGTTGGATTCGGCCACCACTTCCATGGCTGGCCGAAACCCCACCTTTTCGCCCTTAAATACGCCCCATAGCCGACCCTCTAGACTCGGATTTTGTTTAGACATTAAGTTAGCCATAGTCGCAACTTCGCCAAGGCTCGAGCGTCGCAGAGGCCTCTTGTACTTCGCACCTATTCAGGATCCCACCTCTTCAATAAAGCTTTCCTCTTAATTCCGCAATATCTTGATTGCAATATTGGTTCTTACTTGTTCTCGATTTCAGGTAGGAATTAAGACCCTCGCTGGTCAGGCTGATCGTGTTCCCGCAGGATCGATAACCTCCAGGAGATTGGCCTAGCGATTGCATTGGCGCTCATGCTCGCACGTGTAGTCGGATCGTCAAGCCTGAACTCCACCAAATCGACTATCATCATCTTATCGAAAGATCGGACACCTTTGCCCTATCAGTGAGGCTAGAGGTTACCAACTAAGCTAGATGATCTACTAAATGTTTGCTGTGAGCTAGAGATGGAACAAGTTAGGCCAAAACACTATTAAAAATAGTGAATTTGGTTTGGTTTAAATTTTGTCTGCCAAGTGTTTGATGAAATGGCCGCAAGAAACTTCTTTTGGAATTTTGAAAAGATTTTTGGTGGGTGTGCTAGGCATAAGCTTGAGACTCTGTGGTTGTTTGGGTTTTGAAAATTGAGCTTGTTTGAGTGGTTTTTGAAATAGTGGGATCTTCCCATATGAGATAGATTCAATTTTAAACTGTCATTTAAACTTAGCATTTGAATGTTTTTGGAAGATCACAAAGTGGGCCTTGGTACCTCATTATGAGTACTAACAAGGGACGCAAAGCTCCACAAATGTTTCTATTAAGTTTTGAGTGCTAGGAATAGCCAAAGTAGGTATTATAGTTAATTTGGCAAAAGTGACCATTCACTTCATTTATTCATTTTGAGTTGTTTGTCTTTGAGAAAAGTTTGGGAATGATTTAGATGATGTTTATTTCACCTAAGAATCATTTTACAAGCAAAGAATCATTTTACAGAACCATGGAAATTCAAAAGAACTCCTAATTTGACTACACATACATATGAATGCTTTCATATTTTTAGATGGGAAAGTTTTTGTTAACCTTAATTTTGATGATTAGCATTTGATGATCCATGTTTAATATTCTTGGGATGTTACATAGGTCCTCCCTGACTTCCTCTTCCACTGGATGGAACTCCAGCTGCCGGATACTCCGGACATGACGCAATCATGGACGATGCACTTCGACGGCTCCAAGCGCGAGGCTGGAGCAGGAGCTGGTGTCATAATGACATCCTCCTAGGGCGACAAGATGAAATATGTCCTTCGGATAAAATTTCGCGCCTCCAATAACGAGGCTGAATACAAAGCCCTCATCCACGGGATGCGGATGGCCAAGTTCTGCGGTGCTACGCGCCTAATCATCTACAGTGACTCGAACCTCATCATCCAGTAGACGATGAATGAATGCGACGCCCACGCCGCCAACATGATCGCGTATCGCGCGATCTACAATTCACTCGAAGGAGATTTCGACGGCCGCGAGCTTTGGCACGTTGGAAGGGAAAGCAACGAGGAGGCCGATAGACTCGCCAACATCGGCTCCACATGCGCACGGGTGCTGCCTGGTGTGTTCCTCGAACAAATTTGTGTACCCTCTATCAAAAGGAAATTCCCCAAGGGATCACCCGCAGAAGCACATCACTCGGGGGCTGCGCTACCCGAAGGACAGGATGGACCCGAAAAGCTCGATACGAAGGTCGAACTTGTCAGCGTGATACAGGTCATGGCGATCGAGGATACATGGACGCAGCCATACCTTCGGTACCTGCTAAACAAGGAACTGCTTGACGACCCGACAGATGCCCGACAAATATCTCGCCGGTCCAAAGCTTTCACCCTCCACAATGGTGAGTTGTACAAGCGCAATATTTCGGGTGTACTCCAAAGATGCGTCACCATTGGTGATGGCAAAACAATCCTCCAAGATATCCATGAGGGCATCTGCGGTCATCATGCAGGCAGCCGCGCCCTCGTCGCAAAAGCTTTATGAGCTGGATTATACTCGCCAACGACCACGAACGATGCCAAGGACATCGTCCGAAGGTGCAACGGCTGCCAAAGGTTTGCGGACAAGCCACACACACTAGGATCAGAGCCCAGGCCCATACCACTAGCCTGGCCCTTCGCCCAATGGGGCCTTGACATGATCGGCAAACTGCCCACTCTTCGAAAGGAGGCCACGTCTACCTCCAGGTCGCAGTCGACAAGTTCTCGAAGTGGATCAAAGCCATGCCCGTCACTAACCAAAGCGGCAAAACGACTGTCAAGTTCTTCGAGTCTATAGTATATAGGTTCGGGGTGCCGCATCACGGACAGCGGCTCGAACTTCATCTCGAAGGAATTCCAGGACTTCTGCGAGGGCCTTGGCATCAACATATCATATGCCTCAGTGCCCACCCGCAGACCAACGGGCAGGTCGAAAAGGCCAACAGCCTCATAGACGGAGGCATCAAGAAACGCCTGCTCAGCCCACACGAACGGCTTGTGGGAGCCTGGGCAGAGGATCTACCCTCCGTCCTCTGGATCCTACGCACAACGCCGAAACAGCGCAACTTGCTTCACACCTTTCTTCATGGTGCACGGAGCCGAAGCCGTACTACCTGCCGAAGTACGCTACAAGGCCCCACGGGTCGTCTCCTATAGTGAAGCCGAATCGACGGCCGCACTCGAAGATGTCGTCGACACACTCGATGAGGCACGCGACATCGCTGCGGCTCGCTCAGCGGTCTATCAGCAGAGCCTTCGCAACTACCACAACCGACGGCTGCGCTCAAGGTCCTTCGTCGAAGGAGACCTCATCCTACGACTCAAGCAAGAGTGGCCAATAAATCTCGAGTCACCCTGGGAAGGACTCTACAACGCCACAGAAGTCATCCCAGGCGGCGCTTACCGCCTCATGGACGTCGCGTCAGGAGTCGAATACTCCAACCCCTGGAACGTCGCACGTATGCGATGCTTCTACCCCTAGTTATCCCTATACTTTGAATAAGGATACTTAGCCAAGGATACTCAGCCGAACAATGTACCTCCTCGTTATAATATGAATAAAAGCTAAGTGCCCCGCCCGAAAATTCCTCTTACTTTGCAATTACTTTTCGCTATAACACGCTCGGGGGCTACACCTCACCTCATGACGCCGTCGACTGAGAATTACGCATGTAACATGAGTAGCTGACCACATCAGGCTAATGAAAAGGACATGCACACAACAAAAGAACCACGTGCTAGCACACATAAACTTTACAGAAAAGGGCATAACAAGCCCACTCGAAAATATACAAGTTTTACATCTATCTTTTTACAGGGTCTATCTATTCTGAAGAATCACGTGTTCCCGATGCTCGAAGAGATCCACGATCTCTTCGGCATATTGCCTAACAGCCGCATAATGCGGGCACATATCCCATAGGATACCATCTGGTTGAAAAGGCGGCCTAGCCGCCACCTCCGCGAGATCAACATCAGGGCGATGCAGCCGAATAAGCGAAAGGGCAGCTTCCACCCCTGCTACCAGTTGATTCCGCACCAACTCCCTCACGCGACCCACGTCTTGAAACTTTGACAACAAACCCCAACGAGTGGAAGGTGCCTCGTCTAGGGGGAACATGTACAAAATCTAAACCAGGGAAGTATTCACCTGCTTTAGCACCCGCGACACCTGATGAACACGATCCTGCACGGTCGCAAGTACGGTGGCCCAGTCACGGTCCATCCAAAAGAAGCCGCCAGCTTCCAAGTCTTGTTGGGTCAAACAATTGATCCGAACCGCAACGCGCTCCTTCTCCTCCCTCGGAACAAGGTTGGCACGTGCAGGAAACTTAGAATAAGGTGACACGCAAACAAGGCGTATCCGAAACCGAGCAGCAGCTCAAAGAAAACTCACATTGCAGTTGCTCGCTCAACTGCCGCAGCTCCCCCATCAGATACTCCTCCCTGGAGGTAGCTCGCTCAGCCTTTGACTTCCACACGTCCGCGTGGCCTCGAACGCCACAGATCTCTTTCTCCAAGCTACGAACGTGGTAGCAAAGGAAAACAAGCTGCGATGCATCATCCAACGATGGTAGCTGATCTAGAGCAGTCGAATTACCAACGGGTGCACCACCCGAAGGACCCTAAAGGCAAAGAAGCAAGGAGATGAACATCACAAACATCTCTGAAGATAGCTCGAAAAGTAACTTATATAAATTAATGGAGGAGAGAGTTGGGAAAAATATGATAAAACATGAGATGTGGAGAAGAGAGTTGGGCGAAATATGATGAAGTTGGATGCCATAGAAAAAAGGAGTCCACGAAGAAAATTATGGACAGGAAGCGACAAGATGCGAAGAACAATCGCGATAAACATCACCCGAAACCCTGCGAGTGGATGGGGTATTACCTCATCAACGGGGATATTGAAGTCCTCCTTGTCCTGCGGGATCAAACCTGCATCGCGCAGCTTGCGCAGGTCACCCTCGCGCATCTCCATGCGCCTCCACCAGCCATCAGTGATGCGAGCGGTGGTGGTACCTTTCTTGCCTCCGACGGTGGCGCTTGAGCCTGCTCCGGCAGAAGCCTTCTTCGACTTGACCATGGTGGAGCCTCGACGACGGCGATGTGCACGTAGGAAAGAAGAGGGAAATGATCGAAGAACATCCAGTGCGCACGAGGAAGAGCTCGTGAAAATGGAGGCAGTAAAGAAAGCAAATGGCAAAGGGTGAAAACAAATCACTGTTTTCCGCACAGTTATAAGGACAAAGACGATGCATAGGAACCGTTCATCCAGAAGCCCTAACGCTACAGACAGATCCAACCGTGCACGTGTCAACACAGTAGCGAACCGTCGCCCCCACGCCGTCCACTACGCACGGAAATCGAGGAGATGCCGTAATTCTCGCCACGTCGCGCATAATCAGTCAACTCTAATTTAGGAAGTGGGACCCACGTTCGTCCTGTCACGTCACCTCTGGTGTCGTGGACGGTTGAGGTCACCAATCGTCAGCACTGACGTCATCAAAAGCAATCTAGCAACGGTTGGAAATCTTCGGCTAATAACTAAAGTACTAACTTGAATCTACGATTCGAGCAACTACTCGGGGGCTACTCCTATCAGAAGCGCTGGCCGCGCAACTAAGAAATGATTGAAGAACTATGGCCCAGTTCTTTTGGCAGCTTCTGCGAGAAGCCGCCCTACCCCAGCTTTCTGGGGAAGCCGGTTTCAAAAATTTCCGAGGCTTCCAAATTAGTTTAGCCTTAACCACTTTAGAAGCCTCGTAATTTTTTTGAACCGGCTTCCCCAGGAAGCTGGGGGTAGGGCAGCTTCTCGGAGAAGCCGTCAAAAGAACTGGGCCTATAAGTCTCCACTATCTTCGAGTCCCACGTAGAGTCTACGACTTCACTACGAACTCGGGGGATACTCTCATAAGAAGGATTGTTTCAAGCATCCGAAAAAATTGTGTCCTACGGATCTAAAGCTAACAAGACTGAACTAAAGTCTCTGCTACAGTCTACGACTCGAACAGACACTCGGGGGCTACTCCCATAGGAAGCGCTGGTCGCGCATCCTATGAATTATTGGACTACGAACTTTCGGATCAAAATGCAAATAACTTTTTGGCAACTTTGCCCAAACAAACGCTAAGTGGGAAACATTTTCCTTAGCGACCCGAAACACCTCCGCGGTGATAACATTTTGGATGCTGTGTCTACGACACATAAGACCTACAAATATCATCTGATGGCATGGTAACGCACCTGACTGCGCTCTTCCAGTACAATACCGTTTCAACACACGCGATGAAAATCCTGACGGACGCGTTGGGTATATTACTCGAAAACCACTGGGATTTGACTCTTGTAAGACCTTAGTGGCCTGAGTCGAATTACACCAGCACCCGTTCCAGATTCGAGTCTAGGGACTCGTGTCTGAAGAAGATCGTGTTGTTTTGTCCTATGACAGTTAGCTGGCCCTGATCCATCAGGAGAGTTAGGCACACGCATCAACAATCCCTACAAACTAAAATCTTAATCTTATAAACAGGCATAAAACTACACCCGAAAGACTAAAGAGTCCTCAGCCAAATCTACGATTCAACTAAGCACTCGGGGGCTACTAACATGGTTATACCCCCACGGGTACACAACATTAGCATATCTAGTCCAGCCCGAGGGAAGGCCCACTAAAAGATACGCGGCCTGCGGAGATTTTGGGTGGCCCAGGCCCATGACGCTTTCGGATGTTTGGAAAACAAGACTAGAGTAGATAGAATTTCAAAGGGGCGAACCCTAATCTGTAACCGACTTGAACTATGCCCGGGACTTGCCTATCTATATAAAGGCTAGGAGGGCACCTCTCACCTCATACACACCTCACGCCAGATTGCATCTGCACACCCCTGTAACTTTCGGTTCCGCCATAATCAAGAGCAGACAAGCAGAAGTAGGGTTTTCCCTCCGGGAGCCTGAACCTGGGTAAACATCGTGTCCCCGTTGCTTGTTTGCTAACTATTCCACGATCTTCAGCATCCTCATTTTCTCTAAAACCCAAGTTCATAACAATAAGCATTGACGAGATTAAACCTCGTCACATACGTATACATAAATATCAGTTTCTACATGGATCCATAAAAGTCAAATTATATTTCTCGGTGCGATGCCCTTGTACGTGGAAGGCCGATAGATGATAAAATTTACCCGTCAACTAAATACAAATATTTATCAAGCCTTAGCCGGTGGGATGAATGAAAGATAATGCCATGTTAACTAAACTAAAATATTTATACAATATCTATATATCTATATATATAATAATAAAGCAAGAAGTGTTTTTTTGCTATCCAACACTTTTTTAAACGGCTTTAACCCTGCCATAAATAGCAAATTACACACCAATACCACCTATAAGTTAAAAATACCGGTTCATGTATATTACTTTCGGTCTATACCGATTAGTTTGTTACTTTTTTTTGAGATTCCGATTAGTTTGTTTCGTTACTATAAGCTGACGTGGATAACGCCACGTGAGATCGACCGGGTGTCCTGCGCGAGCAGGGCGCGACATGCATGGATTTACAGTAATTAGAGGGGTGACATGCGTGATTATAGTTGGTTAATTCCTTTATGCACGCGCTGGCCAACCGGCACGTCTGGGCCATCCTCGCCAAGGTCATGCAGTAGGCTGGCACCAACGGAAGCTCGCGCCGTTGTCAATAAACAGATATGCAGTCCGACTAGTCTAGGAATTAGTAGTCTTAATCTTATTGAGTAGTTATACATGTGTAATACCCACTGTAATTAATATCTAAAAATAAATAAATTATGTTTCGTCACATTCACGCCCGTGTGTGTATTAGAAAAAACCAAATCAGTCTGTACCTTAAGCTAGATAGCCAAGGAAAGTAGTCTAGCCAAGCTAACCATTAACCAATACGTGAATCCTGATTGATCAACCAGTTTTCTTGTTAGCTAGCTTGTACGTGCACGTTTTTTATACCTTACACACAATGTGATTGATGTTAAGTTGGTGAAAGGTCAATTTAATGTTAAATCTTAGATCTAAAAGTAATATACACTTAAATTTGAAATTACTTAATTTAGTGCCATCCAGAATCAGTTCACCTCGATAAAAGAAATTAATGATTAGAACGAAAGACCAAACTTAGACTAGCCCTAATGGTGGTATCATAGATAGTATTATGCACTATATGTATGCAAAATGCTTATGTGTCACTATAATTATTGATTAAAGAGATTGTGTTGGTATCATAGCTAGATACGGTATTATAGCACATAAAATTAAAAAATAATCTCAAATAAATCTTATACACAATTTTACATTGAGATTCTAAAAAATAATAATATACTTAGATTGTGATACTACTATATGATACTACGCATTATCGTGATGGTATCATATACTAGTATCTTATACATCATACTACTATATGATACTTCCCATTGTAACTAATCTTAGGGGTTGGGTGGAGAGGCTAGGATTAGCTTACCATCGATTATAAGTTGATTCTTTTCCACTCTTTGCACCGCCGGACATGTTTACTATAACTAATTAAATTCAATTCTACGACATACAAATTAGAGTGCTGTAGCAACGCACAGGCTTTGTGTTATCTATACCTAATAATAAAGCACGAAGTGTTTTTTGCGGTCCAATTCTTTTTTGAACATTTTTGCCCTCCCACCAAACCATATATTACAACCAATGCCTTCACTAAATCCGGAAAAAAATACCCACGAATCCTATTTTCTTTGTGCTTGCGTGACACAGATCGATCGATCTCTGCTCTTTATCGATTGGTGGGTTTGGGCCGGCCCAATACCGACGAGAAGAAGAATGTACAACCCAATTGGCTCCCGCGTCCGCGTGCCCCGTAAATTCTATTCGTCTGTCATTCGTAGTCAGTTTGAATAATCCCACATTGCTACTTTACAACGATTTTAACCCGTTTATATATTTTTATAGGTTGCCTGGAATCAGCAAACTAATCAGAAGAGCATGGTGAGATAAAGACGGGACAACAAACCAGCATGACGAGAAACGCTCGAGAAGCGCTGAACTATAGCAGGAGGCGGATGCGTCAGGGGATAAGAGGAGGCTGCCGGCAAGGAGGAGAGGTTGGGCTTGGCGGGCCCCGGATCAAGGTAGAGAGTTGGCGGCGCTGCAAGAAGCCGACCGAGGTGAAGAACACCCGCAGAGGGAAGGGTGTGCACTGGCAGCGGCGATTGCTGGCGAGCGCAGAGGGGAGGCGCCATGTGGCGCAGGAGCTCGGGGTCGAGGCGACGCGCGACCGGAAGGAGGTGAGAGGTTTACTCTCGTCAATGCCCATTGTTATGGACTTGAGTTTTGGAGAAGATGGGGATACTGGAGATCGCGGAACGGTTAGCAAACAAGCAACACGGGGACACGAGGTTTACCCAGGTTCAGGCCCCCGGAGGGAAAATCCTACTCCTACTTATCTCTTCTTGATTACGGCGGAACCAAAAGTTAAAGGGGTGCACAGATGCAATCTGGCGTGAGGTGTGTATGCGGTGAGAGTTGCCCTCCTCGCCGTGTCCTCCTAGCCTTTATATAGATAAGCAGGTCCCGGGCATAGGTCGAGTCGGTTACAGATTAGGGTCCGTCCCTTTGAAATTCTATCTATTCTAGTCTTGTTCTCCAAGCATCCGAAGGCGTCATGGGCTTGGGCCACCCGAAACCTCCACAGGCCGCGTATCTTGTAGTGGGCCTTCCCTCAGGATGGACTAGGTATGTTGATGTTGTGTACACGTGGGGTATAACCATGTCAGTATACCCCGAGTGATCAGTTGAATCGTAGATTCGGCTGAGGACTCCTTAGTCTTTCGGGTGCAGTTTTATGCCTCTTTATAATAGAATGATTTTATTTTGTAGGGACTGTTGATGCGTGTACCTGACTCTCCTGACGGATCAAGGCCAGCTAACGGTCATAGGAAAAAACAACACGATCTTCTTCAGACTCGAGTCTCTAGACCCGAATCTGGAACGGGTGCTGGTGTAATTCGACTCAGGCCACTGAGGTCTTACAGGAGTCAAATACCAGTGGTTTTCGAGTGATATACCCAACGCGTCCGTCAGGATTTTCATCGCGTGTGTTGACACGGTATTTTACTGGCAGAGCACAGTCAAGTCCGTTACCATGCCATCAGATGATATCTGTAGGTCTTATCTTCGTGTCGTAGACATAGCATCCGAAATGTTATCACCACGGAGGTGTTTCGGGTGGCTAAGGAAAATGTTTCCCACTTAGCGTTTGTTTGGGCAAAGTTGACAAAAAGTTTTTTGCATTTTGATCCAAAAGATCGCTGTCGAAGAATTCATAGGGTGCGCAACCAGCGCTTCCTATGGGAGTAGCCCCCGAGTATCTGTTCGAGTCGTAGAATCGAGAAGAGACTTTAGTTCAGTCGTTTTTAGCTTCAGGTCCGAAGGACACAATTTTTTTGGATGCTTGAAACAATCCTCCCTATGGGAGTATCCCCCGAGTCCATAGTGGAGTCGTAGACTCTACGTGGGACTCGAAGATAGTGGAGAGTTATAGTTCTTCAATCATTTCTTAGGTGCGTGGCCAGCGCTCCTGATAGAAGTAGCCCACGAGTAGTTGCTCGAATCGTAGATTCGAGTGAGTACTTTAGTTATCAGCCGAATATTTCCAACCGTTGCTAGATTGGTTTTGATGAAGTCAGTGCTGACGATTGGTGACCTCAACCGTCCGCGACGCTAGAGGTGACGTGAAAGGACGAACATGGGTCCACTTCCTGACTTAGAGATGACTGGTCATGCGCGACGTGGCGAGAATTACAGCGTCTCTTCGATTTCCTTGCGTAGTGGACGGCGTACGGGCGACGGTTCGCTACTGTGTTGACACGTGTACGGTTGGATCTTTCTCTAGCGTTAGGGCTTCTGGATGAACGGTTCCTGTGCGTCGTCTTCGTCCTTATAATTGTGGGGAAAACAGTGATTTGTTTTCACCCTTTTCCATTTTCTTTCTTTACTGCCTCCATTTTCACAAGCTCTTTCTCGTGCGCGCTGGACCTTCGCCAATCCTTTCCCTCTTCTTTCCTGCGCGCACATCGTCGTCGCCGATGCTCCACCATGGTCAAGTCGAAGAAGGCTTCTGCCGGAGAGGGCTCGAGCGCCGGCGGCGGCGGCAAGAAAGGTGCCACCACCGCTTGCATCACTGATGGCGGGTGGAGGCGCACGGAGACGCGCGAGGGTGACCTGCACAAGCTGCGCGATGCGGGTTTGATCCCGCGGGACAAGGAGGACGTCAAGATCCCCGGCGATGAGGTAATCCCCCATCCACCCGCAGGATTTCGGGTGATGTTTATCACGTTTGTTCTTCGCGGCTTGTCGCTTCCTGTCCATGATTTTCTCCGTGGACTCATTTTTTTCTATCGCATCCAGCTTCATCATCTTTCGCCCTACTCTTTCCTCCACATCGCATGTTTTATCACTTTCTACGAGTGCTGGCTCGGTATCGAGCCGCACTTTGGCCTCTTCCGGAAACTCTATTCCGTGAAGAGGCAATCTGCCACCGGCGGGGTTTACCCGTTCGGCGGTTGCATCATTTCCATCCCATCTTCTATTTTCTTCTTTTCTTTTTCTATGTGCAAGTCCATACAATACTGGCGGAAGAAGTGGTTTTATATCCACGACTCCACAGTGGACGGGAAATTTTTTGGCCTCGCTCCCTTCGACTCCTCCCAGGAGATCCTGCCGAAGAGATCCTGGAAGAACCATGTTCTGGAGGGCGAGGTGGAGGATCTATACCGTCGGGTGGAGGACCTCCAGATGGTTGCGGAGAAGGAGGTGAATGGTGTGGATATCATTCGCACCTTCCTCAAGCGTCGGGTACATCCACTCCAGGTGAGGGCGCATCCAATGTTTCTTTACACTAATTGCCATGACCCGACGAGGGTTCGGCCGAGGAGCTGTCCAGGGGCGACCTCGATAGGGCTCTTCGGCTGCTGCTAAAGTTCAAGGCTAAAGAGGACCTCCCGAAGAAGTCCTTGGCCGCCCCCTTCAATTCTTTGAATCCAGTTCCTCAGGTTTAGAACTGCGTCATGCGCGTTGCGTCTTTTATTTGTGTTGTCTCCATATGAATAGCGTTGCTAATCATGCTCTGTTGTCTTCTTTTGTATGTAGGAACTCAAGGTAGCTGGCATGATGCCTCCGCTGCCTGAAAAGTTTCTGGTTGCGCCGGACAACGAAGTTGTGGACTCTGAGTCCAAACACCCTCCGACGCAGTCTCCAGCGCAGGAAGCCCCCGAGGAGAGCGAGGGGTAGACCCAAAAGCGCTCACGGACTGAATCTTCGGATGCGTCGACGTCGCCTACTCCTCGGGGCCCTCCCTTTTTGGAGCGGCATGGTGAGGATTATGGTGCTTCCTCCGCACCGTTTACGGCTGTGCCTCTTTGAGCGATGGTGCCGCAGCCGCCGGCCAAGAAGAACAAGAAGGAGAAGGCGCCATCCGTCTTCAACGTGTCAGACATTGACTCGTAAGAAGCTTCGAATGTATTTCTGTTCTGTAATTTGCGTGTGCAATATTCTTTCTTGTTTTTGATCAGTACTTTCCTTGTATCCACTCCTCGTAAGGTTCTCTTAGTGAGGGCACTCAAGAGGCTGTAGGGGAGTCGAAGCCGACGGCCCCTCCATTTCAGATGGTGGCCGACTCTAAGGATGATGCTCTAAATCCCTCTCCGCGAGAGGCTCGGGTGGTCGTTACTCAGAAGACCCCTTGTGGACCTTCGGAGTCTCCATCTGAGCATGTAAGTTGTTCTCTTTTATAGTCTTGGGGGGAGCCCCCGAGCCCTTTTCAGGTTGCTTTGTTGAATGTTTTGCTCTTTGCGGGGCGCGACCCCCGATCCTTTTTTTCTGATGCTTTCTTGATTGTTTTAGCTGTTTCTTGTCGCAGCCCTTTGTGCATGGCGCGAATCTTGTCATCCAGCAGCATCTGGTGCTAGAGGCCAGTATGCAGCAGCTTCGAGGTACTTGCATTGCTCGTTTCTGTTTGATTGCGCCCGTCACATGAACAATTTTGTGTTGCTCATGTGTGCTATTTTGTTCCGTAGATGAAAATGATGTTGCTCTTCGTCGGATGGACGCTCTCGACAAGATCCTCGGTCGAGCGGAGAAGAAAGATGTAGATGCTGCTGAGGCGAACGAGCACCTGGAGAAGGAGGTGGTTTCTGCCGCCGAGGCTCAGGAGCGCCTGTGGAAGGAGTCTGTGGATCGCGAGAGGGATCTTGTTGCTGCGGCTGCCACTCGCGAGAAGGAGATGGCCGACAGGTTGATGGCTGCGGCCAAGGCTTTCTTCGGTTAGTTTATTTGATTCTTCCTTGCTTTTTCGGCTGCTTCCTATCTCTTTCTTATTTGGTTCCTTTTCCTCTTTCCTTGTTTCAGATGCTGTAGGCATCGCGTTTGATCGTGATGTGATGGAGCACGGGAATGTTCTGGATGATGGTACCGTAGCGGTCGAAGATCACTGCGGTACTGCTGCTGGTGCCTTGGCCAAGGCCAAGGGGGTGCTCCAACGCTTCTACAAGGAGATCGTCCCCAAGGGCGCCGCCCTTGAGGATGTCGACGCGTTGGCGGCTGCCTTGTCAGAGGATGCTCCCGCGGCCTACAAGCGCAAGCAGAAGGGCCTTGGTGCCTCGATGAGGTTGGCCATGGCCATGGAATCCGAAGCGGAGCTGGACCTGCGCACGTCACCTCCCAAATGCCAGTGGCTCCAGACAGCTCATAGGTAGTCTTTGCTCCCTTCGCTTCTCGTTGTAAGCAGTATGGGCCAAAGCTCATTGACCTGTTGGCGAAGTATGCGGCGAAGCAGCAGGAGGAGGCCAAGAGCAGGCAGTCTGGCTCTAAGGCCACTCCAGATGTGGGTGCGTAGGCTTTGTTGCTGTAGTTTAGGATAGTATATCCTCTTCCTTTTGTATTATGTACTTTTGCTAGTGAAGAATCTTTCCTTGTGCCACGCGGTGGCCATTAATGTATATAAGTTATTTTTCGAGCTATCTTTAGAGATGTTTGTGATGTTCATCTCCTTGCTTGTTTGCCTTTAGGGTCCTTAGGGTGGTGCACCCGTTGGTAATTCGGCTACTCCAGATCCGCAACCATCGTTGGATGATGCATCGCAGCTTGTTTTCCTTCACGACCGCGTACGTAGCTTGGAGAAAGAGATCCATGGCGTTCGAGGCCACGCGGACATGTGGAAGTTGAAGGCTGAGCGAGCTACCGCCAGGGAGGAGTATCTGATGGGGGAGCTGTGGCAGTTGAGCGAGCAACTGCAATGTGAGTTTTCTTTGAGCTGCTGCTCGGTTTCAGATGCGCCTTGTTTGCGTGTCACCTTATTCTGAGTTTCCTGCAGGTGCCAACCTTATTCTGAGGGACGAGAATGAGCGCGTTGCGGTTCGGATCAATTGTTTGATCCAACAAGACTTGGAAGCTGGCGGCTTCTTTTGGATAGACCATGACTGGGCCACCGTCCTTGCGATGGTGCAGGATCATGTCCATCAGGTGTCACGGGTGCTGAAGTAGGTGAATACTTCCCTAGCATCGATTTTGTACGTCATGTCCCCCCTAGACGAGGCACATTCCACTCTTTGGGGTTTGTTGTCGAAGTTTCGAGATGTGGGTTGCATGAGGTAGTTGGTGCGGCATCAGCTGGTAGCAGGGGTGAAAGCTTCCCATTTCCTTGTTCGGCTGCATCGCCCTGATGTTGATATCACGGCGGTGGCGGCTGGGCCACCGCTTCGACCAGATGATAGCCTCTGGGATATGCGCCCGCATTATGCGGCCGTTAGGCAATATGCCGAAGAGATCGTGGATCTCTTCGAGCACTGGGCACACGTGATTCTTCGGAATAGATAGACCCTGTAAAAAGATAGATGTAAAACTTGTATATTTTTGAGTGGGATTGTTATGCCCTTTTCTGTAAAGTTTATGTGTGCTAGCACGTGGTGCTTTTGTTGTGTGCATGTCCTTTTTATTAGCCTGACGTGGTCAGCTACTCAGGTTACATGCGTTATTCTTAGTTGACGGAGTCGTGAGGTGAGGCGTAGCCCCCGAGCGTGTTATAGCAAAAATTAATTGCAAAGTAAGAGGAATTTTCGGGCGGGGCACTTAGCTTTTATTTATATCGTAACAAGGAGGTACATTGTTCGGCTGAGTAGCGTTGGCTGAGTAGGCTTATTGAAAGTAAAGGGATAATTAGGGGTAGAAGCGTCGCAGACGTGCGACGTTCCAGGGGTTGGAGTATTCAACTCCTGACGCGACATCCATGAGGCGGTAAGCGCCGCCTGGGATGACTTTTGTGACGATGTAGGGTCCTTCCCAGGGTGACTCGAGCTTTTTCGGCCGCTCTTGCTTGAGTCGTAGGACGAGGTCTCCTTCGACGAAGGACCTTGGGCGCAGCCATCGGCTGTGGTAGTTGTGGAGGCTCTGCTGATAGATCGCTGAGTGAGCCGCGGCGATGTCGCGTGCCTCGTCGAGTGTGTCGACGTCGTCTTAGAGTGTGGCCGTCGATTCGACTTCGCTATAGGAGACGACCCATGGGGCCTTGTGGCGTACTTCGGCAGGTAGTATGGCTTCAGCTCCGTGCACCATGAAGAAAGATGTGAAGCTAGTTGCGCTGTTCGGCGTTGTGCGTAGGCTCCAGAGAACGGAGGGTAGCTCCTATACCCAGGCTCCCGCAAGTTGTTCGAGTGGGATGAGCGGGCGTTTCTTGGTGCCTCCTACTATGAGGCCGTTGGCCTTTTTGACCTGCCCGTTGGTCTGCGGGTGCGCCACTGAGGCGTATGCTATGTTGATGCCAAGGCCCTCGCAGAAGTCCTGGAATTCCTTTGAGATGAAGTTCGAGCCATTGTCCATGATGATGCTGTGCGGCACCCCAAACTTGTAGACTATGGACTCGAAGAACTTGACGGCCGCTTTGCCGCTTTGGTTGGTGACGGGCATGGCTTCGATCCACTTCGTGAACTTGTTGACTGATTGCCTGTTAGAGAGGCCTTTGTTTGGAACCCCAAGAGCAAGGTATGATGAGCACAACAACAAGCTTTCCCTCTGTAGAGACCAAGGTTATCAAACCATAAGGAGGAAGGAAACGTCATACAGGTGTTGCAAGCAACGCAGAGACCTGCACAACATAAACTCAAGACTTTGCCCCAACGAATCAGTGAGGTTGTCAAGATCACCGGTTTGCTGTAACAAAGGATTAAACATATGATATGGAAGGTAATGGTTTGCAGCAAGTAAACAAGTAACAGTGGAAGATGTATTAATGGTAAAGATTGGACCGGGGTCCACAGTTCACTAGAGGTGCTCTCCTTAGATAAACAACATGGCATGAAGGGTAAACAAATTACATCAGGGCAATTGACAGGAACTGAGCAATGCATAACAATTAAATTACTAGTCAGAAAGATCCTATGAGATTCGATTGGGCAATACAACAAGATACATAGACCGCCATCCCACTGCATCTATGACTAGAAGTCCACCTTATGGTTATCATCCGAACCCCCTTCAATATTAAGTTGCAAGCAACAAAAAACTGCTTTAAGCAAAGTGTGTAAGGTAAACAATCCACATGTTCCATGAACAAGAGACCGTTGTTTTCTCCCTAGTAGCAACAGCACATCTACAACCGAAGATATTATTGTCACTTCCCTTGGAAACTAGAGGCATGAACCCACTATCGAGCATAAATACCCCTCTTGGAGTCACTAGTAACTACTTGGTCAAGATAGCTACTAACAACGGAGAGCATGCATGATCACAAACAACACAGACATGATAGAATCATAAAGACAAAAGCATTAATCAAACCAACATAATAATCTCAATATCCATCGGATCCCTGCAAACATAACATGCATGATTACAAATAGATTAGATCTTGATCATGAACGGAGCTCACAAGATCTATACATGAAAGCACAAAGGAGGAGATACAACCATCTAGCTACTACATGGACCCATAGTCCAAGGTGGAACTACTCACGCATCATACCGGAGAGAAGGCCTCCGGGATGATCTCCCCTCCGATAGGGTGCCGGGAAGAACTTCAGATCCCCACTGATCTAAGGATGACGGTGGCGGCAACTACAAAAGGTTTCGTGGAGATTTGATCGGGTACTTAGGATTTCTGCATCGGGGGCTTCTTATAGGCGAAGAGGGAGGCCGAGGAGGCGGCCAGAGGGGCCAAACCCTACCCAGGCGTGGGGTAGGGCCCACCCGTGCCAAGGGTGGTTTGGCCGCCCTATCCCGCTTCCTCGCCTCCCCTCTAGACTTCTTGTTCCCCACAGAAAGTAATTGACTTTGATGTTTGTCCCGTCCAATTCCGAGAATATTTCTTTACTAGCTTTTCTGAAACCAAAAACAACAGAAAACAGGCAACTGGCACTGTGTCAACTTGTTAATAGGTTAGTACCAGAAAACATGTATAAAGTACCTCAAAGTGTAGACAAAGCAAAGCAAAGTAGATACTATACAAGCATGGAGCATCAAATCATATAGATACGTTTCCGACATATCAAGCATCCCCAAGTTTAACTCGTGCTAGTCCTCGAGTAGGTAAGTAATAAAAAGAATAATTTTTGTGGTGACATGCACCCTCACAATAAAGATCCAACAATTTGCAAGCATTGAAAGCTGGGATCAAAGAACTCTAAACATGTGCATGAAAGATGGAGTTCTAACAATAGGACATAGTAACTATGCATGCAACATGAAAGGCTACAAACAAAGATCATGAATAACATGCATTGAAAAAACTTTGTTTGTTTCACATATAGAAAACATAGCATAGTGGCAATCAGCTTGTACCTCATAGATTAGCAAATAGATGCATATGACACCTTCAAAGTTCATAAGGGTTACTAGAAACAAGTAGCACAAGAACAAGTAATATCACAATATGCATCAATCAATAAGCTTTGGAACAGTGCACACAGAATGAAAACTATGCTCTCTTAATGGTGCCTAAATGTAGAAGGTGGAGACTCAAATAATGGTGGAAGAAAAGCGTTTTATAAAGGAAGCAGGGATTCCAAGTTTCAAAAAGAGCTTCCAAAAATTATGGTACTTGTTAGCTTTCAGCCCTCATTGCCCCTATCATAAGCATCTTGAAGTGATTAAGGTTAAAGTGACAAAGATGGAGTATATGATTGACGAAGTATAAGTTGGCAATCTCAAGTCCCTTGAATACGAGGGACACACCTCATGCTACTCAACTTTGGTCACCTGTAAGTTCTTGTCATTGTAAGTATTTGCATATCATTGAGAACCGCTAATGGGGTACCCCTTGCACATGGTACAGGATCTTTCCCATAACCAAAATGACAAGGCAAGCACAAATGAGCATCTCAGCAATCTTCTCATTTACCATGGGAATATGGTGCTTTTTTCTCTCTTTCCTCTTTCTCAATGTGTCTCTCTTTTTTTATAAGAAGAATGCTTCATAGATGTCACTATGGTGATGCTTCAAGTTTCCACCATGATTAGGCATGGCTTAGGCTAGCGGCCCAGGCGTTTCTCTAACACAGAATACAAACTCCATGGACTTACAAGTTCCCTCTTTATTTCACACCGTTGACATCCATAGACAATAGAGCATGATATCAACTAAGTACAAAGTACAAGTGAAATGTTGCATAGATGACACAATGGTTCAAGTTTATTAGGGGCAAAGAATATAAAGTGTTCCATCAAGTTTGTGATGGCTTTAATCACTAAGTTTTCACATAACAAAATAGTTTTTAATTGGAAGATAGTTGAAAACAAGAATATACTTGGAATGGTGTAACCCACCATGCATAGGAGTTTATATTGGACACTTTGGAATAACTTGGTTTCTTGGGAGTTATAAGCATAAGTAGAGCTTACTCATACAAGTGGAGGCTAGCAAAAGGCTGGGAGCATCCAAATAAGAGAGCAATAATGGCCATAATCATGCAGTGCAACAAAGCATTACTAATCAAAGCAAAGAGTGGTACTACAAGTGAAGGACTAAATGATCATAGAGGCTATGGTGACTTGTCATAGTCATAACATGGTGTGAGCATGTGCCAACTCAACCCAAGCAAAGCATCAAAGGAGAATACCACAATACTATGCTTTTGCATGCTAAAACAACGCATAATTTCTTCAAGACACACTAAGCAATACCAATTGTTTGGAACAAGACATTCTGCAGCAATAATCACTAAGCATAAGGTCAAAAAAACATCTAGCATGTCAATCTAAAGTCTAAGTCACAGTCAATGCAAGCTCCTCTTGCACTTACAAGCAAGAACTTACTACTCCTTTCCAACACCAAGCAACTTATTTGCAAAACAACACAGCGAGAACAGGGGTCCAAAGTACTCAAGCAAACTAAACAAACTAAGCAAAGCAAGCGAAAACTAAGACGCTCCCAGAATAACACAACTGTGCATGAAACAATAAAAATGAAGTGTCTAGACAGACCTGAGCTTTTTATTGATGAAGAAGGGGATGCCTTGGGCATCCCCAAGCTTTGATGTTTGTACCTCTTGGATATTTCTTGGGGTGACACCATGGTGGCATCCTCAAGCTAGAGCTTTTGTCCATTCTTCATATCATTGCATCATTCTCTCTCTACACCTGAAATTTTTCCTTCATACAAAACTTCACACAATCTTCATTAGCAACATTAGCTTATTCAAAAGATATTAGACCTCTAGCAAAGCTTTGGAACAGCAATGCTTTTAACTAAAAACACAAGCTACTGTAGTAACTCCTTCAAAAAGCTCAATTCACCTAAAGAGAACTCAAAAAGGAATCAATAAGAAGCAAATGCAAATAATGGCAGAAATCTGTCAAAACAGACCAGAAGGTATAAACCGATTTTTTCGAACATCTTCTGTTTCTCAAGTCAAAAATTGTTGAACTAACAAAAGTTAGCTAACATACTGAGGGATTTATTCGTAAATTTTCAGCTCAATACGAGTTACAGAGACTCCATGCGATTTTGTTTGGTGGAGGACAGAAATCTGTTTCGGGACAGCAACTACCCAAATTTTACTTCCCTCTCATTAGAGGTCATTCTTGGCACAAAAAGAAAACAAAAAGGATAAGGAGAGGTTATTATAGTAGTAATAACTTGCAAGACTCAAGAAAACTCTTGGGTTATCTCCCAACAAGTACTTTTCTTTAACGCCTTTAAGTTAGGCATAAGAAGCAAGAAGAATCAAGTATTTTCAAATGAGGAATTACCCCTCTTGTTCTTTCCTTTCTTACCTTTCTTCTTCTCTTTAGGGAATATATGTTTGCTTATCGGAGGAGCAAAGTGCATAATGCCTTTTCCCACATCTATTACCGCTCCAAGGTGTTTCATTAGGGATCTTCCAAGTGTAATCTGTCCTTTGCCTACACATTCAATAACAAGATAATCAGTAGACACCATTTTCCCTGAGAATTTTGTAAACACACCTTTAGCTATTCTAATGGGAAATATAGTGGCATTGTTGTTAAGAGAGATTTCCTCTCCCCGTTCAGTAAGCTCCCAAAGACTCAAGGAATCATAAATATCTTTAGGGATGAGACAAAATTCAGACATGATATCATAGCGAGCATCAAAAAGTGTAGTATTTATAGAGACTTTGATTATGGGAAACCACTTTGAAGGCTTAGAATTTGCGGGGACATAATCATGTTAATCCCTAAGCGTGTGATAACAACTATTCATAGCAGCAATACTAGTCTCAAGAGTGTTCAACCTAGCAAAAATATTTGTGAAAGAGGAATCAAACTTGCCAGGTGTAGCATAAATCATGATTAATTTCTTTATGGCATCAAAAGCTTCATCCTCAGTACATAGAAAAATATTTTTCTCAGCCACATCATCCAGAGCATATCTATAACAAAGATCAATACCGCGGTAGAAATTATCAATAACCAAGCTAAGGCTCACCTTAGGCTCAGTTTCCCTCTGAAAGCAGAGATTCTGGACCAAGCTTCTTTAAAACTTTCTTCACTTTTTTTCTTAAAAGTAGAGATTTCTACCATAGGGGAAATAAAGGTTGGTCCAAAACCATACATGGTAGCAACTAGAGTAGGTACTAATTTTTTGTGTGTTTTTGAATAAGGCAAGCAAACCAAACTAGACTTAATTTTTTTGGGTTTTTTGAAAAGAGGCAAACAAAACCAAGCAAAAGAAACAAAGCAAACTAAAAACAAAGTAAAGACAAAGGAAGTGGAAGAATCCCCTAGTGAAGATGTCCTTAGCCTCCCCGGCAACGGCGCCAGAAAGCTTGATTGCCTGTCAGAGAGGCCTTTGTTGGGCACCCCAAGAGCAAGGTATGATGAGCACAACAGCAAGATCTACCTTAGTAGATACCAAGGTTATCGAACCAGAAGGAGGAAGGAAACATCACACAGGTGTTACAAGCAACACGGAGACCTGTACAACACAAACTCAAGACTTTGCCCCAACGAATAAGTGAGTTTGTCAAGCTCACGGTTTGCTGTAACAAAGGATTAAACGTATGGTGTGGAAGGTAATGGTTTGCAGCAAGTAAACACGTAACAGTGGAAGATGAATCAATGGTAAAGATTGGACCGGGGTCCATAGTTCACTAGAGGTGATATCCTTAGATAAACAACATGGCATGAAGGGTAAACAAATTATAGTAGGGCAATTGACAGGAATTGAGCAAGGCATAACAATGCAATTACCAGTCAGAAAGATCCTATGAGATTCGATTGGGAAATACAACAAGATACATAGACCGCCATCCAACTGCATCTATGACTAGAAGTCCACCTTCAGGTTATCATCCGAACCCCCTCCAGTATTAAGTTGCAAGCAAAAAACAACTGCTTTAAGCAAAGTGTGTAAGATAAATAGTCCAGATGTTCCATGAACAAGAGACCGTTGTTTTCTCCCTAGTAGCAACGACACATCTACAACTGAAGAGATTATTGTCACTTCCCTTGGAAACTAGAGGAATGAACCCAATATCGAGCATAAATACCCCTCTTGGAGTCACTAGAAACTACTTGGCCAAGATAGCTACTAACAACGGAGAGCATGCAAGATCACAAACAACAGAGACATGATAGAATCATAAAGACAAAACCATTAATCAAACCAGCATAATAATCTCAATATCCATTGGATCCCCGCAAACACAACATGCATGATTACAAATAGATTTGATCTTGATCATGAACGGAGCTCACAAGATCTATACATGAAAGCACAAAGGAGGAGATACAACCATCTAGATACTACATGGACCCATAGTCCAAGGTGGAACTACTCACGCATCATACCGGAGAGAAGGCCTTCGGGATGATCTCCCCTCCGACAGGGTGCCAGGAAGAACTTCAGATCCCCCGATCTAGGGATGATGGTGGCGGCATCTACAGAAGGTTTCGTGGAGATTTGATCGGGTACTTAGGGTTTCTGCATCAGGGGCTTCTTATAGGCGAAGGGGGAGGCCGAGGAGGCGACCAGAGGGACCAAACCCTACCCAGGCGCGGGGTAGGGCCTACCTGTGCCTAGGGGGGTTTTGCCGCCCTGGCCCGCTTCCTCGTCTCCCCTCTGGACTTCTTGTTCCCCACAGAAAGTAATTGACTTTGACGTTTGTCCCGTCCAATTCCGAGAATATTTCTTTACTAGATTTTCTGAAACCAAAAACAGCAGAAAACAGGCAACTGGCACTGTGGCAACTTGTTAATAGTTTAGTACCAGAAAACATGTAAAAAGTACCTCAAAGTGTAGACAAAGCAAAGAAAAGTAGATACTAAACAAGCATGGAGCATCAAAAATTATAGATACGTTTCCGACGTATCATCGACTATGACCAGGAGGTAGACGTGGCCTCCTTTCGAAGATTTGGGAAGTTTGAGGATCATGTCGAGGCCCCATTGGGCGAAGGGCCAGGCCAGTGGTATGGGCCTGAGCTCTGATCCTGGTGTGTGTGGCTTGTCTGCGAACCTTTGGCAGCCGTTGCACCTTCAGACGATGTCCTTAGCATCGTTCATGGCCGTTGGCCAGTAGAATACAGCTCGTAAAGCTTTTGCGACGAGGGCGCGACTGGCTGCATGATGACCACAGATGCCCTCATGGATGTTTTGGAGGATTGTTTTGCCATCACCGATGGTGACGCTTCTTTGGAGTACACCCGAAATACTTCGCTTGTAAAACTCACCATTGTGGAGGGTGAAAGCTTTGGACCGGCGAGATATATGTCGGGCATCTATCGGGTCGTCGGGCAGTTCCTTGTTTAGCACGTAGCGAAGGTACGGCTGCATCCATGTTTCCTCGATCGCCATGACCTGCATCAGGCTGACAAGTTTGACCTTCGTATCGAGCTTTTCGGGTCCTTCCTATCCTTCTGGTAGCGTAGCCCCCGAGTGCTCTGCTTCTTCGGGTGATCCCTTGGGGAATTTACTTTTGATTGAGGGTACGCAAATTTGTTCGAGTAACACACCTGGAGGCACCCGTGCGTATGTGGAGCCAATGTTGGAGAGTCTATCGGCATCCTCGTTGCTTTCCCTTCCAGCATGCCAAAGCTCGCAGCCGTCGAAATCTCCTTTGAGTGAATTGTGGAGCGTGCGATACGCGATCATGTTGGCGGCGTGGGCGTCACATTCATTCATCGTCTACTGGGCGACGAGGTTTGATTCACCATAGAATATTAGGCACATAGCGCCGCAAATCTTGGCCATCCGCATCCCGTGGATGAGGGCTTCGTATTCGGCCTCGTTATTGGAGGCGCGAAATTTCATCCGAAGGACATATTTCATCTTGTCGCCCTAGGGGGATGTCAGTATGACACCAGCTCCTGCTCCAGCCTCGCGCTTGGAGCCGTCGAAGTGCATCGTCCATGATTGCGTCATGTTCGGAGTATCCGACAGCTGGAGGTCCATCCAGTGGACGAGGAAGTCAGGGAGGACCTGAGATTTGATCGCCTTGCACCGCTCGTAGACTATGTCTAGAGGGGATAGCTCGATGCCCCCATAGGGCCACGTGTCCCGTGGCTTCGGGGTTGTTCAGGATGTTGGACAATGGTGCTTCGTTAACAACCATTACCTGGTACTCCTGGAAGTAGTGGCTCAGCCGACGAGCCGTCATGAATATGCTGTAGGAGAGCTTCTTGTAGTGAGGGTACCTCTTCTTTGTTGGTGTCAGTACCTCCCTGAGGTAGTAGATTGGGCGTTGGACCCCGTGGGTCTTGCCATCTTCGGGTCGTTCAACCACGAGTACGGTGCTGACTACCTGGTGCGTAGCTGCAATGTATAGCAGCAGAGGTTCTTGCTCCTTCGGTGTGACCAGGACATGCGAGGTGGAGAGTAGCCGCTTGAGTGCCTCGAATGCGTCGTCTGCTTCGGGTGTCCACTCGAACTTGTCTTCCTTGCGTCGCAGCTGGTAAAAGAGCAGGGCCTTCTCACCCATGAGGCTGATGAATCTGCTTAGCGCCTCAATGCACCCAGCTAGTTGCTGGACACCTTTGAGGTTCTTTGGCTTCTCCATGGTCAGTATGGCCTGGATTTTCTTCGGGTTCGCCTCTATCCCTCGCCGGGAGATGAAGTAGCCGAGTAGCTGGACAGATGGGACGCCGAAGGCGCACTTTTCTGGATTCAACTTGATATTGTAGTGATCAAGGTTATCGAACGTCTCGCGGAGATCGTCGATCAGCGTCTTGGCTTCCCTGGTCTTGATGACTATGTCGTCGACATAGACTTGGATGTTGCGACCGATCTGGTTCTTCAGACACGCCTGCATGCACCTCTGGTATGTGGCATCTGCGTTCTTTAGCCCGAAAGGCATGGTGTTGTAGCAGAACACTCCGAACGACATGATAAACGTTGTTTTCTCCTGATCTTCGACCTTCAGTCGAATCTGATTGTAGCCTGAGTAGGCATCAAGGAAGGAGAGTTTCTCGCATCCTGCAGTCGAATCGATGATCTGACCGATCCGAGGGAGAGGGAAGTGGTCCTTGGGAGAGTGCTTGTTGAGTGACGTAAAGTGCACGCATATCTGCAGGATGTCCGTGTCCTTTTTGGGGACCAACATAGTCTTGGCCAGCCACTCGCTCTCCTTGATTTCTCGGATGAAGTTAGAATCGATCAGTCTATTGACTTCGACTGCAACTGCTTCAGCTCGTGGTTCGGACAGTCGTCGGATTGACTGCTTGACTAGCCTTGCATCGGGGAACACATTGAGTGCGGGCTCGGCGAATTCCCTGGGAACTCCTGGCATGTCCACAGGACACCAAGCGAAGATTTCCCAGCGCTCACGGAGGAATTCGATGAGCGCGCTTTCCTATGCGGGGCTGAGGTCGTTGGCGATCAACGCCATCTTGGAGGCATCGGTTGGGTGGACCTGCACCTTCTCCGTGTTGACCGTGGAGTCGAACGACATCTCGGGTGAGTTTTGCCTAGCGACTGGGGGTGCCCCGTTGTCTGTCACCTCTCGGAGCCTCGTGAGCTCCTCCTGCATGCCGAATGACTGGGAGATTCTGTTGAAATCTCTATCGCAGTGGTCCGATCGGGTGAAGATTCCCTGGACCGTGATGACGCCCCTTGGTACTGGCATCTTGAGCAGCAGGTATGCATAGTGTGGTACTGCCAAGAATCTTGCAAATGCCACGCGTCCGAGGATGGCGTGGTACTGTGATGGCCACTCCACCACTTCAAACTCCAGCCGCTCACATCGAAAGTTTTCGGGCTTGCCGAAGATGACGTCGAGCTATCCTCGGACTAAATGCCCTTCCCACGGACTATGCCGTGGAACGTTGTGTCGAATTGCTCCAGGCTGCACAGCGGGATCTGCATTGCTGCGAGGGTGCTGGCGAACATCAGGTTGATGTCGCTGCCGCCATCCATGAAGAAGCGGCTCATTTCAAATCCTCCGATCTGCGCCTCAAGCACCAGGGTATCATGACCTGGACGAGGGATTTGGCGGGGGTGATCCGAACGATCGAACATGATGCAGGACTCCGAGCCACTGAGGTACTCAGGGATGGCGGGCGGAGCGGTCACAACGAGGCTGACCTGTCGGGTAATATTCTTTTGAACCCTATTGGTAGGGCGTCCCTTCTGAATCATCAGGGACCCCTTTGTCGACGGGTATCCGCCTGTGCCGTTGTTTGGTGCTAGTGCTGCTGTTGGATTCGACGGTCCCATGGGTGGTGGTGGAGGAGCTCCATGGGCGACGTCACCTGGTGCGGGCCCGAACCCAGGGTTTACGATCTGGCGTCGCATTTGGGTGAAACCCTCGCTGAGTTTCTGGAACTCATGGCAATCCTCGAGCATGTGGCTGGCCTTCTTTTTGCCATCATGCTTGTCGATGTAGATGTCGATGGTGCAGGGACCCAACAACTTTTCGTATGCCGAGGGTTCACGCTGCCATGTTTGTGTGGGGCGTCCTCCGTCACGGAAGTTGCCTCCGCGGTATCCTCCGCTGCTGCGGTTGTTGTCGTTGCAGCGGTCGGCATAGCCAGCCACAACCATGTCGGGTCCATCGCGATCGTCATAGACGCGCGATCTTCGTTTGCTACAGCATTCGTGCCTGCGGCCTATTCATCCTCGTCATCCAAATGTGCATGGTGGAGGGAATCCTCGCCATCTGCGCACCTGTTAGCGATGTCCATGAGGTGGTCGAGTGTTTTGGGCTTGACGTGCCCAAGTTCTTCCTTGAAATCCGGGTGCTTGACGCCATCCTTGAAGGCATCGATCGTTTTCTCCTCGGAGATGTGTGTCGTGAAGTTTTTGATGTTGGACCAGCGCAAGATATACGAGTGAATGGATTCACCCGTACATTGAGTGCAGGACCGCAATTCCTCGATTGAGGCTAGCCTCTTGCTGGTGCCCTTGAAGTTTCGGATGAAACTGTACTCCAGTTCCTCCCAGCTTTGGATGGAGCCTGAGGACAGGCTACTGAGCCAGATGCGGGCTGCGCTTGTCAGCTGCAGCTGAAGTCATTGCAGGGCGGTGTTCTTATTACCACCATGTAGTTTGATGGGTGAGAGGTGATCGCTGAGCCAGGCCTTCGGGTCCTGTGTGCCGTCGAACTTCAGAGTGTCCAAAGGAAACTTAAATTTTTTAGGCATACGTATGCGCCGAACAGATCTGCTGAAGCATCGGGCTCCGCACAGTTCTCCGTCGTCATCTTCTTTGGATTCGGTTGAGCATGCGTGTTTGGCACGTGCCTTGTCGACCTTGCGCTGGGCGAGGTTGTTTTGAGCGTCATAGTCGCTGCTGCGACGTCTTGGGCTCTTGCGACGTCGAGGTAGATCGTTCTCGTCCTCGTCAGATGAGGGTGTGGGGCTGCGGTTAAATCTGATCACAGCCTTTTTCTTCGGCTCCGCGAGAGCCTCTTTGTGGAGCGCAGCTCCGACGAGTCTGAGTCCAGCTAGCGCGAACTTGTGCATGACACTCTTTGGGGCCCCCACCATAGGTGGATGGGACGCAAGGTATGTGGTGGCCGCCATAATCGCAGCCTGCGGCGTCTTGGGTATGACGTTGCCATTGGCGTCCATCTCCATGAAGGACGTGTTGAGGGTTTTGGTGACCTCACGTCGTGCGGCAGGTCCATGTTCTCTGTGCGCGAGCGATGCTTGTTGGCATGATTTTCGTGCGAGCTGGAGCCACCAACGGCGGAGAGCGCAGCTCGCCATGCGCTAGACTCCTAAGCTTCTTGCTTGCGTTTGTCGAGTACCTCTTGCATCTTCACCTGCCGGTTGTGCTCGGCGATGAGGAGCAGGTGGTATGCCATCAACAGATCCCGTGAAGCATTCATAGGTAGGATCTTGTTGCCCACCACGGTTTCGCGTGCCTGGTGCCATCCTTCCTCGTTGAGGTTGATCCTCCGGTTGGCGTCAGGGACGCCTTCGTTGGGCTAGAGGTTAGGGTTTCCTCTATTCCTGGCCTACGGGTTGGGCGGTGGATTGGGTGGTGGGTTGGGTGCACTCGAGCCTGGTGGCACCTCCGATTCACCATGGATAACCACGACACATTGGTAGAGCCTATGGATTGGATCTCTGCTGCCGCAGCTTTCGGATCCGGAACCGTAGGTTCCTTCGTCTGATGGAGGGACGCACAGATCTGAGTTGCAGCTACTGCTATCATAAGACTCATCTGTCAGCGTCGACGAGCGTAGCACGCCGATGGGTAGGACCCACGAAGAGGGCCTGATGGATGGTGGCGACACCCTCTCTGGGAGGCGGAGGGTGCCAGTCTGCCCCACCTGGAAGCAGAAGCTCCCGAACAGAATCTCGAGCCTGTCGCCTACGGGCTCGAAATCCTTCATGGTGGCTGGCGAGTGGGCGGTGAAGTCAAAAGCGCTGAAGAGGAGGTGGCTCTCCGTCGCCGATGAGTTGTAGATCGCTTCGGATTGGACCGTCACGATCGCACAATCAGCGCCCCCGGCGCCAATTGACGAGGTTTAATCTCGCCAATGCCCATTGTCATGTACTTGGGTTTTGGGGAAGATGGGGATGCTGGAGATCGCGGAACGATTAGCAAACAAGAAATACGGGGACACGAGGTTTACCCAGGTTCAGGCCCCCGGAGGTAAAACCCTAGTCCTGCTTGTCTGCTCTTGATTACGGCGGAACCGAAAGTTACAGGGGTGCGCATATGCAATTTGGCGTGCGGTGTGTATGTGTTGAGAGGTTCCCTCCTCGCCGTGCCCTCCTAGCCTTTATATAGATAGGCAGGTCCCGGGCATAGGTCGAGTCGGTTACAAATTAGGGTTCGTCCCTTTGAAATTCTATCTACTCTAGTCTTGTTCTCTAAGCATCCGAAGGCGTCATGGGCTTGGTCCACCCGAAACCTCCGCAGGCCGCGTATCTTGCAGTGGGCCTTCCCTCGGGCTGGACTAGGTATGCTGATGTTGTGTACCCGTGGGGTATAACCATGTCCGGAGGTGTGGTGGGTGGGGGGGGGCCAGAGGGGGCGAGGGAGGCGTCTGGCGGTGGGGAGAAGGGGATAGCCAGCGATTGCTGAGAAGAAATAAAATACTCCATGTGTGGACTCCAATTTTCTCAGTTTTTCCGTAATTCAGTCACAAAAGTACCACCATGCTCTATTCTTTTGCCTCAAACTGAAACCTAAGATCACCGTGGGGATTCACTGCATCTGGAAATCAAAGACACAAACGTAGCAGAATGGCGTCTCTGGCTGAACTCAGTGAATTCGAAGGAATTGCTGGAGATGATGTCGTTAGTCTTGTAACTCAGTGAATTCGGGGAAAAGGAGGCCACGACGTACGGCTGCTTGAATGAGAGTGACGACTTCTGGTGGCCAGAAAAAGAGGCGGGTAGCTGTGCGCGGCTATGGTTGCGTCGTCGTATGAGGTGGAGGCGGCAGCCCTACAGGATGGGAGGACCGGAGGAAAATTTTAGAAGTTCAACCGTAGGAGATTTTCTTAGGCCTCGTTCGGCACCAGAGTTTTCTGGTGTGTCAGGGTGTATTATACCTAGTGGTTTTGGTGAAACCACTTACCTCACCCGATACACTTCACCAACCAAATACTCTTCCCCTACCACCAATTCATACTGTTTGGCACAAGGGATTTGACGGCGGGTGTATTAGCCATAAAAATCAGATTTTTTCCAGAGTTTCAACAAAACTTTGACTGAATGCATACCGTCAGTAAAAATTAAATATTTATATGACTTAAGCATACAGTTCCAACAATATTTTTTCATCATGTCACCTAGCATTACAAGAACATCTCATTTGTATATATATAAACTAAACATTTCAACCATGACCAAGAACATCTCAAGCATCACTCCTGAAACAAGAACGTATCATTGGTTTATTACAAAAATGGTCTTAATCACGAACAACATCTCACAAAGGAACATCTCATCAACCTTAAATTAAAGTTTGACCATCTCACGGATCATGGTATGTAGCAGAAGTATCATCTTTATGGTATGACCGAATAAAAGGTGTCGCACTACAAAACTAACATCAAAGCGGGGAAGGTATACATTGTAGTTTCTGCAAACTTGTACCTGAGTAGAGAAGGTTACACTGTAGTTAGCAACAACAAGTAAAGAAATGTGCATATAGCAGTAAGCAACAATCATGCATATGCAAGTATGGCATATAAAGTTCCCAACAATTGAGAGCAAGATACATCAGCATCAAGTCATCTATCAAAGTTACAAATAAGTAGCTTTACTAAAAAGTTTGATAAAAGGAAAAGCACACCCATATGCCCACATGTTAACTTAGCTATCTATGACCAACAAGAGTAATGCTTCTAAAATAATAAACACAAATCTCCACATGCTACATAATGCATTTTAAGAAGTGTGACGATAGTAGAAGAGCAGTAGCTTACCTCAAGCTAACTTGTCTATCTGTACACGGAGCCATTTGACAGCAGTTCCATCGTTATCAGCAGCAAGGTTCACAAAGATCTCACGATTGTCAGCAACTTTAAAGACTTCCAAGGCTGGAATTTTATCATCAGCTGAAACACCCTAAAATTTCTTGAATGAATCCATGCATCTGCTGATAGAGAAATCAAGTGCAGCTTCTTTGGTGGCTTCTTTTTCTTTGATGTGTACTAAGCGCTCCATGACTTGCACTAGTCCATCTGCATTCCTCTTCCTAGGACTGTTCTTGGGCTTTTTTATTGGCTTCTTTCTTGAACCACCAACTAAATTTCTTCCATTTTCTTCACGCACCACTTGAGCCGTACTTTGAGCAACACTAACTTCACCAATCATCTGCATGTCATCTTCATTTCTACCAAGCAATTCTTAATATTCCCATCAAGCATTTCCCTAATTATTTTTCGTACGCGTTAGATGTAAGTATAATGCTGGAAGAATGAATAAAAACTTCTCATCGTCATCATCAGCTTTCCTCTTCCTAATGCGTTCTAGGCTCTATGGATTCATTTAGCACTAGTGAAAAGCAATTGAGCAAATAATAAGAAGGAATGGGAAAATAAGCAGGGAAAAGAATGCCTAAAAGCAAAGGCCATGCACATACCAAATTTAGGTGTGCTGACAGGGTCCGAAGACGGAGGCGGCTCTACCAAAAAAAGAGGCATATCAATAACATATCCCTACATCCTTCATTTTCATTCATTCTGAAAAACATCATTCTGTACTATACAAAGAGAAGTTGCACCCTGTCATTATAGTTTCTTGAAGTTTAACATTCATGTCATACCAGAAAAATGAAACAAAAAAGCATTTAAACTTGCATACTTTTGTGTAAATAGAATCAACTTTTCAGATAAAATTCAGTGTAACAAGAGTTCAGTGCTCAGTCTTCTAGTTGCAAGTCGGAGGCGGGGATGAACATCTACAAGCGGCACAGACAAGTTGGGCCAGGAATTTACACAAAAAAAACCGGTCCAAACACTATTGTCGAACGAGGCCTGAACGGAGAGCAAACATCATTCACCCCGAATTGAATCCTAATACAGTCTTATATTCTTCTAAAACGGCAAGTGCTACTGTATATTTTTTAAGATAGATTATCCACGAGATGAAATGGAACTCCCTCCTGAAGTCTGGTTAGCTGACTAACCAATTCTTCTAGAGTGTGACTGCGATTCTGTTCTGAATTATCATGCACCGTGCTTCAGACAAAATGGCCACGCCCCTACTGTTTTCAGAATCGAAAGCATGACAAACCCAAATCTGCTAGACCTGATTTACTCACAAAAGAAAGAAGCAACATGATCCAACTACACAAGGTATTTAAGCTGGGCACTCCAGAGATGAAACAGAAAACAAAATGAGTTTCTCCTTCGGACTCTCCAGGAGTGCAAAACAACTACCAAGTTTTTGCTTCGTAACATCAGGCACCATGTTAAGAGTATATAGCCTACAATCCTAATATTTGCGAAAATAAAGACATGTCATGGTGATTCTTTAGTAAATGGAATAGTATTTGGCTACATCTAAAACAATAGACATAGAGAACAATTGGTTTCATATTAGGCTCATTTTAGATCTGGGAGCAAATATTGGAGAGGGGCTGGACCGCTAGAAGGTGAAGCCTAATCTTATTCTAGAGCCAAGTACTGCACATAATTTTCACACCATGTATATGTATTGATCTAACAGAAAACCTAGCAACACATCAAAATCAAGTGCTAGCTGTTTGCACAACACATCAAAATCATTGTAATTTAAGCATCCATACACCATCCATGCATCCAAGTGAATCTTCATGGACCCAAAGCTGAACCCGATTGTTAAACTACTTTCTAAATTGAAAAATCAAGAACTCGTTCTTAATCTCTTGAAACCCTAACTAGACCTAGGCCTAGATCAAGAGAGGGGTTGAGGCATAAGACGTACCTGAGAGAAGGCCAGGCTTCCACAGGAGAAGGAGGTCTGCGGGAGGTACTAGGCTTCGTCTATGGTGATCAAGGCGACTTCAATGGAACCGGGAGCGAGGGAGGCGTCCGTAGCGGAGGAAGGCGTCGACGTCCAAGGGAAGAAGTAGGCGTCTAAGTCGGCGGCGGGGACGAACGTCTACTCGCGGCACGGACGGGCCTCGGCGGCAGCATCGCGTCCTTGCTGCGCCGCCAGAGCAAGCCGTCGTCTCACGAGAAAAACGCGAGGATCGAGTCATGTCTCCATTCCCCTCCAGCCCGACGAGTTTTCTAGAAAACGCTTGGGCTCAGCCCGTCCGATTCCGGCCTGCCGAACGAACCTTCGCGTGTCTCCGATGTCTCGAGTTGGGCTGGGAATTTACACAGAAAAACCTGTCCAAACACTGCTGCCGAAGACTGAGCACAGAAAAACCGGTCCAGATAAAAGACAGTGTAACAAGAGTTCAGTGCTCAGTCTTCTAGTTGCAAGTCGGAGGCGGTTCAAAATCAACAGGATTTTCTGTACCCATTCCTCTTGATTTTGTGGACACGTGCAAAAAAGTGTATGAAAGAATGAATTAGGTGCTCATCCTTGATTTGTGTGCTAATTCGTTTCCCTGATTTATCATGACGATTGACGAACACGATTTACCAGATTTGAAGCTTCGTTTTCTTTATTGGTTGATGTGATCTGTTAATTCCGAGCCAGAATTTCTTGATTGGCATATCCACAAGTCACATACTGACGGTATTGACAAGCCCAAGTTTTTAGCTAACGCAAACAAATGAATTATAAGTTTATTGTTAATTTGAATAAAACTGAAGAAATGTTTTTGTAGAAGAAAAATGTTTTTTGGGGCTGTAGAAGAAAATTGTTGATTTTGTAAAAAATGAATTTGAGAGAAATATTGTCATCTTAACAAAATATGTTGGTTCACCTGGTCGAAAGAAAAAGATCCAAAAATCCTGAGAAAGAACATGAAACAGGATTAGAGTTTAGTGTGCGACACTCGCCACGACACCGTTTTAAACCCCAACCCCTCGCCTTGTGCAGCATTGCATACCGAAGAGCGATTTCAGTTTTTGAGATATATAAATTTAATGTTTGGTGCATATGTCAAAAGTATTACCGTTATTAGATTTTTCTTTCCGTTGCAACACACGAACATTTTTACTAGTATATATTTATATTCCAATATTATCTTCTACGGAGTTGTATATCTGGACGGATGATCTGATTGATCATACTGCTTTTTCTTGCATGTGCGTGAACTGAACATAAATTTTTACTTTGCTCAATACCTCGGTACTTGACATGGCTCTCTAACTATATGGACTCCTTCCATGCACGGTTACCGTGCTCGACATGGACTCTTTTAAGTACTCCCTCCGTCCGCAAATAAATATATATCTAGCACTCAATTTTTTTTCTAAAAAGAGTGTACATTTACAATACCAAGACATTTAATACATGCAATTAGCTCCTCGTAATCACTCCCCCACCTCATCCTCCAATCTCTATTCTTCTTCTTCATATCATCCACCAATCCTCATTCTTCTCTTTTCTTGATAATTGATAAAGCCTCATAAAAGAAGAGAGAGAACTAATTTGTCTACTATTTCCTAGATGTACACTTATTTGCGGACGGAGAGAGTATATATGGCACTCGTGCAGACTCCCCCCTCTAACAGCGGTTGGGAGGGCCCTCTAACAGCGGTTGTAGAACCGCTGTTGAGGGTTCGATGTTAGAGGGGGCCCCCCTTTAACACCGGTTCTTATACGAACCGGTGTTAAAGGGTGGCGCACGTGGGGCTGCCGCAGGGCTTAGGCCTCCCCCTTTAACACCGGTTTGTAACACGAACCGGTGTTAAAGGTTCTCTGTCGTGGCAGGAAAACGGCCTAAATCTCTGCCGCGGCAGGAAAACGGCATAAATCTATGCCGCGACAGAGTCTGCCTCTGCCCCGTTCTAGGCGTATTTCTGCGGGAGGAGGGGGAGGGGGAATCGATCGGGAGCGGTATACACATACATCGTTATCGGTACATACGAGTACATGAATAATTAAGCAACTATTATTATACACAAACATCATCATCGACACATACATCGTCATGGGCACATACATCGTCATCGTTCATTTTGGTGGATATCTAAAGAGTTCTCCGCCAGGCGTGACGACCTCATCAAGTATGAACCCCGCCAGTTCCTCTTGAATGGCTCGTATGCGGTCAAATGGTAGGAGTTGGTCCCGCATCCGTTCGATCTGAATATATACGAAGAATGGGGTCAATATATATATATATATATATAAGAATAAAACTCAACACAATTGATGGTAATAAAATAATGTTGTGTACTTTGTTTACTTACTCTAAGTTGTTCTAGTGCGGCTTGGCCCGTCGCACATATCGTGTTGCGAATGAACTCGCAAACATAGTACCCACATAAGTTATTGCCGGGTCCCTGATGCGCGCACTTTACGAGAATAGAGAGTTCAATCAAAGAATCAATAAAGCATGATATAATGGAATTGGAAGCAGAATCAAATAGATACGCAGACCTAGCTAGCTAGTATTACTTACATTTTGGTCTACAAATTTTAGTTCTTCTGACCATTCACCCACGGCCCTGCCCGTGAACCTTTTCCAAACCCTGTCCGGCAAAGAAAATGGATAAAGGAGTAATTAATTACTTGTTGTCACGAAAGTTGCCGATCTAGTGCGATAATATGATTGAAATTACCTCTGGAGCATCTCTCTAAAGTCTGCCCATATCTCTTTTTATTTTCGTAACGAGTCCATGACAAAGACTTTTCATGAGTCGGGTTGAATGACTAGTAGAATAAAGTGGAACCTACGCACGCATAACTCAGCATCAGTTACACTTAACATCGAGTAAGCCGAAACAGAATGTGTACAAGAGAGAGGGTAACAGTACTCACGAGAAGTTGTAAGGCAATAGTATTTCCCTTTTGGTTTGTTGTCTCAGTAAAGACTTAAGCAAGTAATCTTCTGTTTGCCCGGGTTTGGTTCTTACCACTTCTTCATGAACTCTATTTGGGTCAACGAACCCAATGTCAAAAGGGCCTCCTTTCATGCATTCCATAACCTTTTTCCTGCATAATAGTATATACATATATGGTGAGCATATATATATATACATGTAATTAATGAAGTGAATGAGATGAGATATAAATTACAGAAATAGTACTTACACACAATAAAGGCTGATGGCAGCTTTGTCGAGTTCCTTATGATTGAATAGAAAATGCAAGTCTTGAATGTTGAAGTCGATCGCGTCGTCTCCGCACAAGAAAATCTGATCTCTTATATGCGCCATGATCCATTCTTCCTTTCTCGTCTTGCAGAAATCAAGGTACCACTTGTGCAATCTTCGCATCTTTGTTGGTAGATTCTTGAGCTCCTCTTTCTTGACGAGATTCTTCCCATACTTCCATGGCTGTATGGGGTTGACATCGCATTTGGGCAAGTTCTCTCCCATGAGGTTCAAGTATGCAATGTAAGTCATCCCCATCTCATTGGCCTTTCTTTGTAGCTCTGCCTCGTAATCATTTACGGGAGGAGCGTCCCGTGTGTCGAACACTTGGAGCGGGGCGCATGATTGGTTTTCCTGCTCTCCGAGCATGGGAACTGTTTTCTGGGGTGCCGCACGACTACTACTTTCAGTCTCCCTACGGCGCCTTGCATCCCCCTTCAAAATTTGGCGCTCGTAGTCCGGCACAAGTGGGGTTTCAGGTTTCAAAAGATTATTGTAAAACTTCTCCCCCACCGCCGGATCTATTTTCTCCTTTGGCTCGGCCCGTCTAGGTACAAAGAATTTCTTGACCTCTTCTTTCGAGATCCTATTGGTCTCCTCGTCGCTGCGATTCCACGGTAAAACCGGCAATGGCTTGGCGGAAGGCTGCGGGACGTAGTTTTTTGAACTCTTTGGCATTCGGTTTCCTGCGGATTTCTTTGTGGCAGTGCTAGTGATGCTCTTCGTGGCAGTGCTCTTCTGCTTACGCTGAGGATATGGCTGAAGCACGGGAGATGGCTGACGGGCAGGAGATGGCTGGCCCGGCGGAGATGGCTGTCGCGCAGGAGATGGCTGAAGCGCCGGAGATGGCTGCCGCGCAGGAGATAGCTGAAGCGGCTCAGACTGCTGACGCTGCGGAGACGGCGGGGGTGCCAGTGGCCTCCAATTTGGAAGCACAATGTGTTCCTTCTTCCAAAGAATGGTTGTTTTCACTACAAATTTGAGTTGAGTTTCCCCTTCACCTGTACCATGGTCAAGTTGTGCTTCCTCATATTCCTTCACAACCTCATCCACCCCGACAATAGCATAGCCATCTGGAATCGGTCGGCAGTGGTAAGTTCCACCAGCTACAGGAGGTAAGGCATAGCCGACAGCCACCTTAATGGATAAGCCCATTAATCTCACATGCAGCTCAGCGTGTTCGCTCTCCGTGATCTCATCCACGGGGTATCGAGGACCCGCCATTTCAAGCGTGGGCTGCACGTTCTCCATAGAAGCCATGCTGCTTTTCCGCGCAGAGTCTGGGCCGCCGGCAGCTTCCAATGTAGGCTCTTCGTGCCGCTGAGATGGGACGTTAGCTTGATGGCTCTGTTGTGCATTCACTTGCGCCTGCAGCGCCTCAAGTGCATGTTCTATCTGTGTCATCCGCTCTGTATGCTCTTTTTCTTTTCTGCCGCGCCATCTGTAAGAGTCGCTCCACTCGGAAAACCCATCCTTCCACGTCATACCCCTTGTGCCTCGTGCATGTCCAGGGTGTTCTTTTTTACCGATGGCGCGTGTGAGCTGGTCATTCTCTCTGTCGGGATGGAAGGTCCTGGCGGCTGTTTCCTCGTATGCCATGATGAGTTCAGTGAACGGTTTGGCAAGGAGGGTTGGGAAGATACACAATCCTGTTTCTGGGTCCAACCTTGCCCGATTCTGTAGAACCAAGTCTTTGCACGTAGGTCACACGCATCTGTCTGGGGTGTGATCCCTTTAGAGCGCAGGGCCTTCTCAACTTCCTCCCACTTAGGCCTCTGAGATATGTAGCCACCTGACCCCGTCCTCTGGTGATATTCCTTCTTCTGGGCATTAAGCGTATTGGTTTCTGACCTCTTTTTAGCTATAGCACCTTTTTTATATGTCACAAATTCGGGCCAGTGAGGTCTTATCTTTGCATAATATGCGTGTAACACCCTCAGAATCGGCCCTATGCAAGTTTTAGCGATTCCCGCCAAACCCGCATAGAAACGATTCAAAGGTGCCCACCAGGCACTTTCGGGCGGGTGGAAAACGAAGTAATAACATTACACAACAGTCCTCGATGGGACCCACAGAACAGATATATACAACGGCGACTCAATGAGTCAAGAATACAGATATAATATACAAAGACCCAAATCACCTTGAAAATGGTAGAGCGTCCGACTACGGACAAGGTGCAAATGGGGCTAAGAGCCCTGAAGAATAACCAATGGCGTCCATAACCCTGCCCAGGCCAAGCCGGAAGGGTAACCCTGCTAACGACGTCGATCTCAAAACCTGCTTAAACAAAAGGGGTGCCGACAAAGGGCAAAGGAAAAAGAGGAGCGTCAGTACTGAGGCCAGTACACGGCGAGGCTAGAATTCGGCGGTCCTCGCCTACATAGGTATGGTGGACTGAGCGGCAGCGGCAGCATGCACTAAACAACCTATAGAGACTCGATACAACTGACGGCTATCAGAGAGGGGTAAGAAAGACCTATTCGGAACCAACCGGATGCCACCATCAAACAAACCCATCCTGGTGTTTCCCCCTCGAGACCAAACAAGGAAGTCAACCGAAGAACTCACACAGTTGGCAGTTTTATTTATACAGTTATCGTTGTAGCAATTACTAGTCAAGTATAGGTAGTCATCCTGATAAAATAAGTGGTGGGCAGTTTTAGTTAACCATTCCGTTGTAGTTGCATCACTTACTAGTCAGATACAATTAGCATGAGATATCCCAAAACCCAGCAGTTGTTGGTACTTCTATTTAGCCATTCCGTTGTAGTGAAACTGATTACTAGTCATATCGGATACAAGTCAATGTATAACAGTAAACTTTAGTTATAGTTGTCTATGATCGAGACCTGTGCTCCAAGTCGTCCATAACCGCGGACACGGCTTCTCGAAAAGATTTAACCCTGTAGGGGTGCACCAAAGTATCCACAAGCACTTCGACCCTTTTTGCCAGATCAGTTAACATACACCCATCGGTATGTCGGCGGGGCCTAAGTCACGACGTTTCCAGACCCAAAGCAAGCACGGGGGGCCACCCCACTAAGTACACCGGCAATGAAGTCGGCCGGTCTCCGAGACGGACTCAGGGTTTGTGACAGTGGCTGTAAACGACAGGAAACCCCAAAACTGGGCCTGTCGATACCGCGAAAACACTCCGCTTCCAAAACAGTACAGCGTGCTCCTCACACAATCGTAAATAAAGCAGTAAAGCATGGCATAGGTACAGGATAGTAAATAAAACCTCAAACTAGTTGTGGCCCCCAGTACAATACTTTGAAATCAGGTACTAATCAATGGAGGGCCCATATCTCCCCACATGTGGTTAGCGCGCTCGATCTCGGAACAGGTGTCAAGAACTCGGGGTCCTACGGGATACAAGTGGACGGTCGGAAACCAGATATTATCTATCACCCACCGGTGCCTCTGCTTACCTACTTCAATTTTAGTTGTTAAACAGTAATTAAAGTGAACAATAATTAAAGCCATGATCATCTCCAACATTGAACATGCGGCAATACTCCAACAACTGTGGTACTTGACGACACGCAACAGCATTTGAGCAAGCGACTACGACGCGCAAGTCCAACTATCTACGAAACAACAGGTAATAGGATGTGTCCAAGGCAATATAGGGCTGCAAGGGGATATCACGGGTACGGAAACTAGAGCATCGCAACACAGATAGCAATAGATCAACAGGAGGTAATAAATACTATAAAGTAAGATAGGTAGAAAGGGGGAGATGCTCGCCTGAAAACATTGTCGAAGGTTCAACCGAAGAACGGACGACACTCGCATCAACTCAACAGCCTTATCCGCGAAGAAGCAAAACACTAGAATAAACACTGGGTGCAATATTTAATACTACGGCAAAAGATCGGGCATGATGCATGTATGATGCATGGCATGGCAAAGATGCGATGCAATTAGGCCATATTAAGCGGAACCGGGGGTCCCGACAATTAATTAAACGGTTAATGTTGTTTAGATACCCCGCAAATTAAATGTGGTCTTAACATGGCAAAAGATAGCACCGGTTCGCTACACCAATTTAAATGAGGCCAATATAAGGCTAGATTTGCCCGCATATGGGCCCCATATTTATTTATATGGTGAATCGGCATAAGGCCCCCAAACCACACAAAAATGCATGCGAGATGAACAATTAATATGCGACAAGTTGTATTATATTATAAAATAGGGTTTCGGGAAGGGTTTCACACATTAGGGTTCGGCAGATCTTGGGGTTCCGAGGAGTTCGGGGTTGGTCTCAGGGTTCAGGGTTCGACGGGTTCGGTCTTCGAGGGTCGGATACAAGATGGAGAGCTTGTCGTGTCGTGTCGGAGAACTTGGTTCCACGCGGTCGATCTTGCCGTCGCGAAGATCTTGTCGGGTCGTCGGTCTTGTCGTTCGGGAAGAAGAACTTGGCGTCCCGCGGCGAAGTGCTTGTCGTACCGGTGGCGATCTTGGCGGTCTTTGGGTCCAGGAAGGAACACTTTGGCGTGGCGCCGGTTATGGGATCGGTCTTCGGGTTCGGGGGTCTCGGCGCCCGTGTCCGAGGATCTTCGGCTCGGTAGGTCTTGATGATGATCTTGCCGACTTCAAGAAGATTGTAGTAGTCTTCGGGCCGTCGTGTAGCAGAAACGTCACGGTACTATCATCAAAAGACACGAGTCACTGCACCACCTCATAGCACACCACATGCACGAGGCCGACGAGGGCGCCAGGAAGGCAACGGCCAGGGACGAGGAGCACCAGGGCCAAAGGCGGGCGACGCTAGGCGGGCTCGACGGACGGCGGCGCGCGGAGCCTGGGTCGTAGGAGGGTGGCCTGAGAGCGGCACGGCGGTCGGCGAGGGAGGCCGGGGTGAGCTTGGTCGCAGAGGGAGGTCCGGGAGCAGCGGGGTCGCGGCCGGAGGAAGCGCAGGAGGCCGACGGCGATGGGGAGGCCCGGCGGCGGCCGGCGATTGCCGGGGAGGTCGAGCTCGGGTCGGAGGAGGACGGCGCACCGGGGGGGGAGGTGGCGGCGCGGATGGAGGGCGCGGGGTCGAAGGCGGACGGCGGCTCGCCGGAGGGCGTCGGGAACGCGGAGGTCACGGAGGCCGGCGGCTGCTGCGGTCGACGGGGAAACGCGAGGAGGGAGGTGCGGCGGCTCCGGCGGTTGCTGGGCGCGGCTCAGGGAGAGGAGGCCCAGGGCGGCGGGGCAGAGAGAGGAGCTCCGCGAGGGAGGCGACGCTCGCCGGGGCAGGGTGGAGGGAGTGTGGTGGGCGGCAAGCAGAGGGGGGGGGGGAACGCCGGCGTCGAGGGGGCGACAAGGTGAGGCGCGGCGGCGGCGGCGCCCGTCGGGGCGAGCCCGGGCGGCGGGGGCGCCGGGCACGGCGCAGGCGCGCTCGCCGGAGGAGGATAAGGGCAGGGCGAGCTCGCGAGAGGGGTCGCCGGGTCGGTGGTGGGGCGCCGGAGAGGAGAGAGAAGGAGAGAGGCGTGGCGGCGCTCGGTGACGCGGCGGCTCGCCGGAGGAGAGGAAGGGCGAGGCCGGCCAGGGAGGAAGAGGGAGCAAGGCAGAGAGGAGGGAGGAAGAAGCATCGGGGGGAGAGAGAGAGGCGGTCGCGCGTGGTGGGGCGCGTGGGGCGAGTGGGACCCGCGCGGGTGGTGCCAGGGGGAAGGGTGGCTGCGTGGTGAGTGGGGAGTTGAGGCCAGGGAGTGGGGACGGGTGCGCCGGTGGGGCCGGGCTGTCGGTGAGGAAGAGAGAGAGGGGGGGGTAGGAGGGACTGGGGTGAGAGAGGGAGAGAGGAGTGGGGGGCTGGCATGTGGGAGGTGAGGTGGCAGCAGATGAGTGGTGGGGAGGAGGGAGAGAGGTGAGGTGGCGAGAGAGGATTGGGTGGGGTGAGGTGGCTGGAGGGGTGGGTAGACTAGGTTGGGTAATTTTAGGAATTAGAGGGGGCTGGTTTAGGTGGACCGATTTATACCGGGGGTGGTCGACTGGGTCGAATCAGCCCGTTCGACTGCCCCACTAAAAATAATTAAATAATTTATTTATTTCAAACAGACATTTGCAAACCGATAGCAAACAAAACAAAATAATCCGGTGACCCGGGTTCTGCGTTTGGAACATAGACGGGGCGTTTTAGAAAACAAAAACAGGTTTTCCGCAAATAGTTTTATGCAAGCAAATGCAAGATGATGACGATGCTCAAATGCAATGTGGCATGATGACATGAGCATGCGGTCATGATGATGCAATGCACAAAAATCAACGCGATTTTCTAGTAGTGGTTTTGCGGGATGCCACAATTCGACACCACTAACAATGGATCTCGCCCTCGAGATCCGCCTCATGGTACCGGAAGGAAGGTCGGCGATCTGAGTCTTCTCGCTTCGTGTAGATATTCGCGACACCACTAACAAGAGGTCGTTGTCTGTGACCGTCGAGGGAAACACTTCGGAAACAAAAGGTCGAAGGTAGAGGTATCAACAAATAAAGCCACCTCTAACTTTCCTGGAAGGAGTAAGAGTTGCATCGATCCACCATTCAATATACAAAAGCAAATGATAAGAGTAGTGGTATGGTCGCGACTCCATCCCGCACTCAAAACATTACTCTGTACACGAACAGATAGGTTATGCAACCAACCCTTAGAATTTAGACTGAAGATCTCGACAAACAAGGTTCAGGAACAAAGGAGTGATGCAGACTCTGCATCGGATCTAGCATAGATGATGTCGTCGCGTCGGAGAAGACCAGAAGGCACAAACAAGGAACAAAGAATGGTACCACAGTAGACGGATTTCTCAGACAGCATGAACACCGGATGGTAGAACACCGTTATCAAAGGAGGAAGCGAAACCCTGAAGGTACGACGGAAACCCAACCACGAGAATTCCTGGACTCGAAGAGAGGGAAAATAGCGGATTCAAAAACACGCAGAGGTAAGAGGAGAATAGTAGAGGGGTAAGGAGTAAAATCAGACCTAATCAGAACTATCCAACCGATTTTTCAAAAATAGTTTTGACACTCTACTTCGGCCGTTAGCTAGGTTATCCTACAGGCTGGACTTGTGGGGTATCGCAACTGCTGAGCTCTGATACCACTCTGTAACACCCTCAGAATCGGCCCTATGCAAGTTTTAACGATTCCCGCCAAACCCGCATAGAAACGATTCAAAGGTGCCCACCAGGCACTTTCAGGCGGGTGGAAAACAAAGTAATAACATTACACAACAGTCCTCGATGGGACCCACAGAACAGATATATACAACGGCGACTCAATGAGTCAAGAATACAGATATAATATACAAAGACCCAAATCACCTTGAAAATGGTAGAGCGTCCGACTACGGACAAGGTGCAAATGGGGCTAAGAGCCCTGAAGAATAACCAATGGCGTCCATAACCCTGCCAGGCCAAGCCGGAAGGGTAACCCTGCTAACGACGTCGATCTCAAAACCTGCTTAAACAAAAGGGGTGCCGACAAAGGGAAAAGGAAAAAGAGGAGCGTTAGTACTGAGGCCAATACACGGTGAGGCTAGAATTCGGAGGTCCTCGCCTACATAGGTATGGTGGACTGAGCGGCAGCGGCAGCATGCACTAAACAACCTATAGAGACTCGATACAACTGACGTCTATCAGAGAGGGGTAAGAAAGACCTATTCGGAACCAACCGGATGCCACCATCAAACAAACCCATCCTGGTGTTTCCCCCTCGAGACCAAACGAGGAAGTCAACCGAGGAACTCACACAGTTGGCAGTTTTATTTATACAGTTATCGTTGTAGCAATTACTAGTCAAATATAGGTAGTCATCCTGATAAAATAAGCGGTGGGCAGTTTTAGTTAACCATTCCGTTGTAGTTGCATCACTTACTAGTCAGATACAATTAGCATGAGATATCCCAAAACCCAACAGTTGTTGGTACTTCTATTTAGCCATTCCGTTGTAGTGAAACTGATTACTAGTCATATCGGATACAAGTCAATGTATAACAGTAAACTTTAGTTATAGTTGTCTATGATCGAGACCTGTGCTCCAAGTCGTCCATAACCGCGGACACGGCTTCTCGAAAAGATTTAACCCTGCAGGGGTGCACCAAAGTATCCACAAGCACTTCGACCCTTTTTGCCAGATCAGTTAACATACACCCATCGGTATGTCGGCGGGGCCTAAGTCACGACGTTTCCAGAGCCAAAGCAAGCACGGGGGGCACCCCACTAAGTACACCCGCAACGAAGTCGGCCGGTCTCCGAGACGGACTCAGGGTTTGCGACAGTGGCTGTAAACGACAGGAAACCCCAAAACTGGGCCTGTCGATACCGCGAAAACACTCTGCTTCCAAAACAGTACAGCGTGCTCCTCACACAATCGTAAATAAAGCAGTAAAGCATGGCATAGGTATAGGATAGTAAATAAAACCTCAAACTAGTTGTGGCCCCCGGTACAATACTTTGAAATCAGGTACTAATCAATGGGGGGCCCATATCTCCCCACCTGTGGTTAGCGCGCTCGATCTCGGAACAGGTGTCAAGCACTCGGGGTCCTACGGGACACAAGTGGGCGGTCGGAAACCAGATATTATCTATCACCCACCGGTGCCTCTGCTTACCTACTTCAATTTTAGTTGTTAAAAAGTAATTAAAGTGAACAATAATTAAAGCCATGATCATCTCCAACATTGAACATGCGGCAATACTCCAACAACTGTGGTACTTGACGACACGCAACAGCATTTGAGCAAGCGACTACGACGCGCAAGTACAACTATCTACCAAACAACAGGTAATAGGATGTGTCCAAGGCAATATAGGGCTGCAAGGGGATATCACGGGTACGAAAACTAGAGAATCGCAACACAGATAGCAATAGATCAATAGGAGGGAATAAATACTATAAAGTAAGATAGGTAGAAAGGGAGAGATGCTCGCCTAAAAACATTGTCGAAGGTTCAACCGAAGAACGGACGACACTCGCATCAACTCAACGGCCTTATCCGCGAAGAAGCAAAACACTAGAATAAACACCGGGTGCAATATTTAATACTACGGCAAAAGATCGGGCATGATGCATGTATGATGCATGGCATGGAAAAGATGCAATGCAATTAGGCCATATTAAGCGGAACCGGGGGTCCCGACAATTAATTAAACGGTTAATGTTGTTTAGATACCCCGCAAATTAAATGTGGTCTTAACATGGCAAAAGATAGCACCGGTTCGCTACACCAATTTAAATGAGGCCAATATAAGTCTAGATTTGCCCGCATATGGGCCCCATATTTAATTATATGGTGAATCGGCATAAGGCCCCCAAACCACACAAAAATGCATGCGAGATGAACAATTAATATGCGACAAGTTGTATTATATTATAAAATAGGGTTTCGGGAAGGGGTTCACACATTAGGGTTCGGCAGATCTTGGGGTTCCGAGGAGTTCGGGGTTGGTCTCAGGGTTCAGGGTTCGACGGGTTCGGTCTTCGAGGGTCGGATACAAGATGGAGAGCTTGTCGTGTCGTGTCGGAGAACTTGGTTCCACGCGGTCGATCTTGCCGTCGCGAAGATCTTGTCGGGTCGTCGGTCTTGTCGTTCGGGAAGCAGAACTTGGCGTCCCGCGGCGAAGTGCTTGTCGCACCGGTGGCGATCTTGGCGGTCTTCGGGTCCGGGAAGGAACACTTTGGCGTGGCACCGGTTATGGGATCGGTCTTCGGGTTCGGGGGTCTCGGCGCCCGTGTCCGAGGATCTTCGGCTCGGTAGGTCTTGATGACGATCTTGCCGACTTCAAGAAGATTCTAGTAGTCTTCGGGCCTTCGTGTAGCAGAAACGTCACGGTACTATCATCAAAAGACACGAGTCACTGCACCACCTCATAGCACACCACATGCACGAGGCCGACGAGGGCGCCAGGACGGCAACGGCCAGGGACGAGGAGCACCAGGGCCAAAGGCGGGTGACACTAGGCGGGCTCGACGGACGGCGGCGCGCGGAGCCTGGGTCACAGGAGGGTGGCCTGAGAGCGGCACGGCGGTCGGTGAGGGAGGCCGGGGTGAGCTTGGTCGCAGAGGGAGGTCCGGGAGCAGCGGGGTCGCGGCCCGAGGACGTGCAGGTGGCCGACAGCGATGGGGAGGCCCGGCGGCGGCCGGCGGTTGCCGGGGAGGTCGAGCTCGGGCCGGAGGAGGACGACGCACCGGGGGGGGAGGTGGCGGCGCGGATGGAGGGCGCGGGGTCGAAGGCGGACGGCGGCTCGCCGGAGGGCGTCGGGAACGCGGAGGTCACGGAGGCCGGCGGCTGCTGCGGTCGACGGGGAAACGCGAGGAGGGAGGTGCGGCGGCTCCGGCGGTTGCCCGGCGCGGCTCAGGGAGAGGAGGCCCAGGGCGGCGGGGCGGAGAGAGGAGCTCCGCGAGGGAGGCGTGTAACACCCTCAGAATCGACCCTATGCAAGTTTCAGCGCTTCCCGCCAAACCCGCATAGAAACGATTCAAAGGTGCCCACCAGGCACTTTCGTGCGGGTGGAAAACGAAGTAATAACATTATACAACAGTCCTCGATGGCACCCACAGAACAGATATATATATACAACAGCGACTCAATGAGTCAAGAATACAGATACAATATACAAAGATCCAAATCACCTTGAAAGCGATAGAGCGTCCGACTACGGACAAGATGCAAATGGGGCTAAGAGCCCTGAAGAATAACCAATGGCGTCCATAACCCTGCCCAGGCCAAGCCGGAAGGGTAACCCTGCTAACGACGTCGATCTCAAAACCTGCTTAAAACAAAAGGGGTGCCGACAAAGGGCAAAGGAAAAAGAGGAGCGTCGGTACTGAGGCCAGTACACGGCGATGCTAGAATTTGGTGGTCCTCGCCTACATAGGTATGGTGGACTGAAGCGGTAGCGGCAGCATGCACTAAACAACCTATAGAGACTCGACACAACTGGCGGCTATCAGAGAGGGATAAGAAAGACCTATCCGGAACCAACCTGATTCTACCATCAGACAAACCCATCCTGGTATTTCCCCCTCGAGACCAAACGAGGAAGTCAACCGAGGAACTCACACCGTTGGCAGTTTTATTTATTCAGTTATCGTTGCAGTATTTACTAGTCAGGTATAGATAGTCATCCTGATAAAATAAGCAGTGGGCCGTTGTTGTTAATCATTCCGTTGTAGTTGCAACACTTACTAGTCAAATACAATTAGCATGAGATAACCCAAAACCCAGCAGTTGTTGGTACTTTTATTTAGCAATTCCGTTGTAGTTGCAATACTTACTAGTCAGGTACAATGGTCGCAAGCGACACCCAAACAAGCAGTTGTTGGCAGTTTTATTTAGCCATTCCATTATAGTGAAGCTGTTTACTAGTCATTATAAAGTCAAATTTATAGCACTACTTTAGTTATAGTTGTCTATGATCGAGATACTGTGATCCAAGTCGTCCATAACCGCGGACACGGCTTTCAGAAAGTTTTACCCGGCCGGGGTGCACAAATAGCAACACACACACGATCGACCTCGGAAAAACCAAATCAAAACCCAACGAGGCTTTCACGACAGAGCAATCACAGGATTCATAAATATTTCAAGGGGCCACCCCTTGGAGTACACCCGCAACGAAGTTAGCTGACTTCGAGACGGACCCGAGGTTTGTGGGGCCGGCTGTAAGCGACTAGGAACCCAAAACTGGGCTTGTCGATACCGCATAAACGGGTCACAATTCCTAAACAGTACAGTGTGCTCCTCGCACAATCGTAAATAAAGCAGTAGCATGGCATAAGTACAGGATAGTAAATAAAACCTCAAACTAGTTTGTGGCCCCAAGAAATAAGAATGAATCAAGCTCTGGCTAAGGGGGGTCCCATAATTCCCCGTATGTGGATAGCGCGAATATTCAAGGAACAGGTATCAAGTACTCGGGGTCCTACGGGACACAAGTGGGCGGTCGGAAACCAAATATTATCTATCACCCACCGATGCCTCTGCTTACTTACTTCAATTTTAGTTGTTAAACAGGAATCAAAGTGAACGATAAGTAAAGCCATGATCATCTCCAACATCAAACATGCGGCAAGGCTCCAACAACTGTGGTACTTGGCGACACGCAACAACACTTGAGCAAGCGACTACGACACGCAAGTCCAGCTATCTACCAAGCAACAGGTAATAGGATGTGTCCAAGGCAATATAAGGCTGCAAGGGATATCACGGGTGCGGAAACTAGAGCAACGCAACACAGATAGCAATAGAACAACAGGAGGCAGTAAATGCTATAAAAGTAAGATAGGTAGAAAGGGAAAGATGCTCGCCTGAAAACATTGTTGAAGGTTCAACCGAAGAACGGACGACACTCGCATCAACTCAACGGCCTTATCCGCGAAGAAGCAAAGCACTAGAATAAACATCGGATGCACTATTTAATACTACGGCAAAAGATCGGGCATGCTTATGATATGATGCATGGCATGGCAAGCTACGATGCAATTAGGTCATATTAAGCGGAACCGGGGTCCCGACAATTAATGAGATGGTTCATGTTGTTTAGATACCCCGCAATTTAAATGTCGTGTTAACAAGGCAAGATAAGTTACCTGTTCGCTACACAAATTTAAATGAGGCCAATATGAGACTAGATTTGCCCGCATATAGGCCGCATATTTAATTAGAGGTGACTCGGCATAAGGCCCCCAACCCAAAGATATGCATGCGAGAATGACAATTTAATATGCAACAATTTATATTACATTTATAAAAATAGGGTTCGAGAAAGGGGTCACACATTAGGGTTCGTCACTCTTGGGGTTCCGGGGTTTGGGGTTCGGTCTCCGGGTTCGACGGGATCGGCCTCGGACGCCGGTATTTAGGTTCTTCGGATTGGGGAAGTAGATCTTGTCGCGCGAGCGTCGGTATTTCCGGAAAGGAGAACTTGTCGTCCAGGGTCTCGGTGTCCGGGGTGAAGTACTCGGCGTCCTCGAGGGAGTACTTGGTTCGGTGTCGGGCGCATCGGACTCGCCTGGTCGCTGTCGTTCTTGTCGTCGTGCAGATCTTGTCGGGCCCCACGGGGTCGATCTTGCCGTTGCGAAGGTCTTGTCGGGCCCGCGCCATCGAGTCGGTGTTAGCGTTCGGGAGCGTTCTCGTGGCAATCTTGGCGTACTTCAGGTTCGAGAGGAAGAACTTGGCGTGCCGGGACGAAGAACTTGACGTCATTCGGTTCCATGTCGACGGTCTTGGTGTCCTTGATGGAGAACTCGGTGTATCCGTGTCAGTGGTCTTGGCCGTTATCGGGTTCGGTCTTCAGGGATCGGGCTTCCCGGCGTCCATGAGGGAGATCATGTCGAGCCGTGGAATCTGGTCCGGTTTCCGACGGACTTGAGGTTCCGGGGTTCGCTTACAGGCATTTGCCACATCTTAAACATCTGTCTGATAAACAAAAGTAACCGGTTGCTCCTTGTCTAGACAGGACCTGGTGGAGTTGTCTGCGGGCGCGTGCTAGCCAACGACAGGACCTTCCCAAGCGATGAGCATAAGGCTGCGTGGACGCGCACAGCCAGGGCAGTGGCGTCGAAGACGGCCACCGACGGCGTTGACTCTGCTCGGGGAGAGGGGGTCGCGGCAGGGGCGGCGGAGCCTGGGTCCGAGCGACGGAGGGGCGATGCAGGAGGCAGGCACGGAGGGGAAGCGGCGGCGGTTGCAGAGGCAGCTCGGGCCGGCGAGGAGGCCGACGGGGACGATGCATGCGAGGCAGACGGTAAGAGGCAGGCGACGGCGGCGCGGTTCCGCGTGCCGGCGGCGGAAGGGCCCGCGGCGGCGCGGCCTGCAGACGCCAGGGACGGGGAGGAGGGGAGCAGCGCGAGGACGGCGGCCGGCGAACTGCGGAGGCCGGCGCCGGAGAGGAGGGACGCTGGCAGGCGAGGAGGAAGGGCGGCGGTGGTGCAGGCTCGGAGACGGCGGACGCGGGCCGGAGGCGGTGCTTGGGGGCCACGCGGCGGCGGGGCGGTGAGGGGGCCGGCCTGAGAGGGCGACGGCGCGGTCGGGGCCGACGGAGCGGAGGTGACGCGACGGGAGGGAGGCGAGGCGCGGCCGGTCGCGGTGGAGGTGGGTGGTGGCGTGGTCGGCGGAGGCGGGGCAGAGAAGCGGCGCCGGAGGGGAGGCCGCGGTGGCAGCGCCGAGGAGGAGCAGAGGCGTGCGGCGAGGAGGAGAGGAACGGGGTGGCGGGGACAGAACAGAGGAGGACCGGCGGGCGGCGGCGGACCGGAGGTAGGTGGGAGGAGCCGAACCTGGGGAGGAGAGGGGGCGCAGGACGAGCGCGACGGGGCGGGAGGCAGGTGGCCGGAGGGAGGAGGAGACGCGGGGAGAGAGGCGGCGGTTGCGGGAGCGAGAGGAGGGAGCGGGCGATGCGGGAGGTGGAGGACGGGGCAGGGGACGCGGGGCCAGGGGGTGGTGGGTCCCGCGGGGTCGGTGGGGGACATGTGGGAGTGGGAATGTGGGGGAGAGAGGGAGGGGTCCGGCTGGCAGGTGGGGCCGGGGTAGATTGAGAGGGGGAAAAGGGGGTGAGGTGGAGGGGAGTGAGAGAGGAGGTTAGGTGAGGTGGCAGCGTGTGAGTGGTGGGGGAAGGGAGAGAGGTGAGGTGGCGAGAGAGGATTGGGTGGGGTGAGGTGGCTGGTTGGTTGGGTAGTTTAGGTCTGGGTATAAAAAGGATTCGGGTGGGCTGGTGTGGTGGACCGATTTTATTCCGGGGGTGGTCGTTCGGGTCGAATCGGCCCGTTCGACTGCCCCACTAAAATAATTAAATATTTTATTTATTTCAAACAGGGCTTTTGCAAACTGATAACAGACAAAATAAAATACTCCGGTGACCCGGGTTTTGCGTTTGAATCAAGACGGGGCGTTTGGAAACAAAATAGGTTTTCCCGAAAATAGTTTTATGCAAGCGAATGCAAGATGATGACGATGCTCAAATGCAATGTGGCATGATGACATGAGCATGCGGTCATGATGATGCAATGCACAAAATCAACGCGATTTTCTAGTAGTGGTTTTGCGGGATGCCACAATTCGACACCACTAACAATGGATCTCGCCCTCGAGATCCGCCTCATGGTACCGGAAAGAAGGCCGGCGATCTGAATCTTCTCGCATCGTGTAGATCCTCGCGACACCACTAACAAGAGGTCATTGTCCGTGATCGTCGAGAGAACTCTCTGGTAACAAATGGTGAAGGTAGAGGTATCCACAAATAAAACCACCTCTAGCTTCCGTGGACGGAGTAAAATTGCTGGATCCACTGATTCGATGTACAAGAGCGAGTGATAATAGTAGTCGAATGGTGATCAGTACATCGCGCACCCAAACCATTACTCTTCACACGAATAGGCGAATTATGCAACCAACTCTCGGAATTAGACTGAAGATCTCGACAATCGAGGTTCAGGAACAAAGGAGTGATGCAGACTCTGCATCGGATCTAGCGTAGATGATGTCGTCGCGTCGGAAAACACCGGAAGGCACGAGAAGGAACAAAGGGAAGTCCACCAGACGAAGGGTTCCTCGGATAGCATGAAGACCAGATGTAGCAACACCGTTACCAAAGGACGAAGCGAAACCCTGAAGGTACGAGGGAACCCAACCACGAGAAATCCTGGACTCGAAGAGAGAGAAGAGAGCGGATTCAAAACACGCAGAGGTGAGAGGAGAGCAGCAGAGGGGTAAGGAGTAAAATCAGACCTAATCAGAACTATCCAACCGATTTTGCAAAATAGTTTTGACACTCTACTTCGGCCGTTAGCTAGGTTATCCTACAGGCTGGACTTGTGGGGTATCGCAACTGCTGAGCTCTGATACCACTCTGTAACACCCTCAGAATCGACCCTATGCAAGTTTCAGCGCTTCCCGCCAAACCCGCATAGAAACGATTCAAAGGTGCCCACTAGGCACTTTCGTGCGGGTGGAAAACGAAGTACTAACATTACACAACAGTCCTCGATGGCACCCACAGAACAGATATATATACAACAGCGACTCAATGAGTCAAGAATACAGATACAATATACAAAGATCCAAATCACCTTGAAAGCGATAGAGCGTCCGACTACGGACAAGATGCAAATGGGGCTAAGAGCCCTGAAGAATAACCAATGGCGTCCATAACCCTGCCCAGGCCAAGCCGGAAGGGTAACCCTGCTAACGACGTCGATCTCAAAACCTGCTTAAAACAAAAGGGGTGCCGACAAAGGGCAAAGGAAAAAGAGGAGCGTCAGTACTGAGGCCAGTACACGGCGAGGCTAGAATTCGGCGGTCCTCGCCTACATAGGTATGGTGGACTGAAGCGGCAGCGGCAGCATGCACTAAACAACCTATAGAGACTCGACACAACTGGCGGCTATCAGAGAGGGATAAGAAAGACCTATCCGGAACCAACCTGATTCTACCATCAGACAAACCCATCCTGGTATTTCCCCCTCGAGACCAAACGAGGAAGTCAACCGAGGAACTCACACCGTTGGCCGTTTTATTTATTCAGTTATCGTTGCAGTATTTACTAGTCAGGTATAGATAGTCATCCTGATAAAATAAGCAGTGGGCCGTTTTAGTTAATCATTCCGTTGTAGTTGCAACACTTACTAGTCAAATACAATTAGCATGAGATAACCCAAAACCCAGCAGTTGTTGGTACTTTTATTTAGCAATTCCGTTGTAGTTGCAATTCTTACTAGTCAGGTCCAATGGTCGCAAGCGACACCCAAACAAGCAGTTGTTGGCAGTTTTATTTAGCCATTCCATTATAGTGAAGCTGTTTACTAGTCATTATAAAGTCAAATTTATAGCACTACTTTAGTTATAGTTGTCTATGATCGAGATACTGTGCTCCAAGTCGTCCATAACCGCGGACACGGCTTTCAGAAAGTTTTACCCGGCCGGGGTGCACAAATAGCAACACACACACGATCGACCTCGGAAAAACCAAATCAAAACCCAACGAGGCTTTCACGACAGAGCAATCACAGGATTCATAAATATTTCAGGGGGCCACCCCTTGGAGTACACCCGCAACAAAGTTAGCTGACTTCGAGACGGACCCGAGGTTTGTGGGGCCGGCTGTAAGTGACTGGGAACCCAAAACTGGGCTTGTCGATACCGCGTAAACGGGTCACAATTCCCAAACAGTACAGTGTGCTCCTCGCACAATCGTAAATAAAGCAGTAGCATGGCATAAGTACAGGATAGTAAATAAAACCTCAAACTAGTTTGTGGCCCTAAGAAATAAGAATGAATCAAGCTCTGGCTAAGGGGGGTCCCATAATTCCCCGTATGTGGATAGCGCGAATATTCAAGGAACAGGTATCAAGTACTCGGGGTCCTACGGGACACAAGTGGGCGGTCGGAAACCAAATATTATCTATCACCCACCGATGCCTCTGCTTACTTACTTCAATTTTAGTTGTTAAACAGGAATCAAAGTGAACGATAAGTAAAGCCATGATCATCTCCAACATCAAACATGCGGCAAGGCTCCAACAACTGTGGTACTTGGCGACACGCAACAACACTTGAGCAAGCGACTACGACACGCAAGTCCAGCTATCTACCAAGCAACATGTAATAGGATGTGTCCAAGGCAATATAAGGCTGCAAGGGATATCACGGGTACGGAAACTAGAGCAACGCAACACATATAGCAATAGAACAACAGGAGGGAGTAAATGCTATAAAAGTAAGATAGGTAGAAAGGGGAAGATGCTCGCCTGAAAACATTGTTGAAGGTTCAACCGAATAACGGACGACACTCGCATCAACTCAACGGCCTTATCCGCGAAGAAGCAAAGCACTAGAATAAACACCGGATGCACTATTTAATACTACGGCAAAAGATCGGGCATGCTTATGATATGATGCATGGCATGGCAAGCTACGATGCAATTAGGTCATATTAAGCGGAACCGGGGTCCCGACAATTAATGAGATGGTTCATGTTGTTTAGATACCCCGCAATTTAAATGTCGTGTTAACAAGGCAAGATAAGTTACCTGTTCGCTACACAAATTTAAATGAGGCCAATATGAGACTAGATTTGCCCGCATATAGGCCCCATATTTAATTAGAGGTGACTCGGCATAAGGCCCCCAAGCCAAAGATATGCATGCGAGAATGACAATTTAATATGCAACAATTTATATTACATTTATAAAAATAGGGTTCGAGAAAGGGGTCACACATTAGGGTTCGTCACTCTTGGGGTTCCGGGGTTCGGGGTTCGGTCTCCGGGTTCGACGGGATCGGCCTCGGACTCCGGTATTTAGGTTCTTCGGATCGGGGAAGTAGATCTTGTCGCGCGAGCGTCGGTATTTCCGGAAAGGAGAACTTGTCGTCCAGGGTCTCGGTGTCCGGGGTGAAGTACTCGGCGTCCTCGAGGGAGTACTTGGTTCGGTGTCGGGCGCATCGGACTCGCCTGGTCGCTGTCGTTCTTGTCGTCGTGCAGATCTTGTCGGGTCCCACGGGGTCGATCTTGCCGTTGCGAAGGTCTTGTCGGGCCCGCGCCATCGAGTCGGTGTTAGCGTTCGGGAGCGTTCTAGTGGCAATCTTGGCGTACTTCAGGTTCGAGAGGAAGAACTTGGCGTGCCGGGACGAAGAACTTGACGTCATTCGGTTCCATGTCGACGGTCTTGGTGTCCTTGATGGAGAACTCGGTGTATCCGTGTTAGTGGTCTTGGCCGTTATCGGGTTCGGTCTTCAGGGATCGGGCTTCCCGGCGTCCATGAGGGAGATCATGTCAAGCCGTGGAATCTGGTCCGGTTTCCGACGGACTTGAGGTTCCGGGGTTCGCTTACAGGCATTTGCCACATCTTAAACATCTGTCTGATAAACAAAAGTAACCGGTTGCTCCTTGTCTAGACAAGACCTGATGGAGTTATCTGCGGGCGCGTGCTAGCCAACGACAGGACCTTCCCAAGCGATGAGCATAAGGCTACATGGACGCACACAGCCAGGGCAGTGGTGTCGAAGACGGCCACCGACGATGTTGACTCTGCTCGGGGAGAGGGGGTCGCGGCAGGGGCGGCGGAGCCTGGGTCCGAGCGATGGAGGGGCGACGCAGGAGGCAGGCACGGAGGGGGAGCGGCGGCGGTTGCAGAGGCAGCTCGGGCCGGCGAGGAGGCCGACGGGGACGATGCAGGCGAGGCAGACGGTAAGAGGCGGGCGACGGCGGCGCGGTTCCGCGTGCCGGCGGCGGAAGGGCCCGCGGCGGCGCGGCCTGCAGACGCCGGAGACGGGGAGGAGGGGAGCAGCGCGAGGACGGCGGCCGGCGAACTGCGGAGGCCGGCGCCGGAGAGGAGGGACGCTGGCAGCGAGGAGGAAGGGCGGCGGTGGTGCAGGCTCGGAGGCGGCGGACGCGGGCCGGAGGCGGTGCTTGGGGGCCACGCGGCGGCGGGGCGGTGAGGGGGCCGGCCGGAGAGGGCGACGGCGCGGTCGGGGCCGACGGAGCGGAGGTGACGCGGCGGGAGGGAGGCGAGGCGCGGCCGGTCGCGGTGGAGGTGGGTGGTGGCGTGGTCGGCGGAGGCGGGGCAGAGAAGCGGCGCCGGAGGGGAGGCCGCGGTGGCAGCGCCGAGGAGGAGCAGAGGCGTGCAGCGAGGAGGAGAGGAACGGGGCGGCGGGGACGGAACGGAGGAAGACCGGCGGGCGGCGGCGGACCGGAGGTAGGTGGGAGGAGCCGAACCTGGGGAGGAGAGGGGGCGCGGGACGAGCGCGACGGGGCGGGAGGCAGGTGGCCGGAGGAAGGAGGAGACGCGGGGAGAGAGGCGGCGGTTGCGGGAGCGAGAGGAGGGAGCGGGCGATGCGGGAGGTGGAGGACGGGGCAGGGGATGCGGGGCCAGGGGGTGGTGGGTCCCGCGGGGTCGGTGGGGGACATGTGGGAGTGGGAATGTGGGGGATAGAGGGAGGGGTCCGGCTGGCAGGTGGGGCCGGGGTAGAGAGAGAGGGGGAAAAGGGGGTGAGGTGGAGGGGAGTGAGAGAGGAGGTTAGGTGAGGTGGCAGCGTGTGAGTGGTGGGGGAAGGGAGAGAGTTGAGGTGGCGAGAGAGGATTGGGTGGGGTGAGGTGGCTGGTTGGTTGGGTAGTTTAGGTCTGGGTATAAAAAGGATTCGGGTGGACTGGTGTGGTGGACCGATTTTATTCCGGGGGTGGTCGTTCGGGTCGAATCGGCCCGTTCGACTGCCCCACTAAAATAATTAAATATTTTATTTATTTCAAACAGGGCTTTTGCAAACCGATAACAGACAAAATAAAATACTCCGGTGACCCGGGTTTTGCGTTTGAATCAAGACGGGGCGTTTGGAAACAAAATAGGTTTTCCCGAAAATAGTTTTATGCAAGCAAATGCAAGATGATGACGATGCTCAAATGCAATGTGGCATGATGACATGAGCATGCGGTCATGATGATGCAATGCACAAAATCAACGCGATTTTCTAGTAGTGGTTTTGCGGGATGCCACAAGGCGGCGCTCGCCGGGGCAGGATGGAGGGAGTGTGGTGGGCAGCGAGCAGAGGGGGGGAACGCCGGCGTCGAGGGGGCGACGAGGTGAGGCGCGGCAACGGCGGCGCCCGTCGGGGCAAGCCCGGGCGGCGGGGGCGCCGGGCGCGGCGCAGGCGCGCTCGCCTGAGGAGGAGAAGGGCGGGGCGATCTCGGGAGAGGGGTCGCCGGGTCGGTGGCGGGGCGCCGGAGAGGAGAGAGAAGGAGAGAGGCGGGGCGGCGCTCGGTGACGCGGCGGCTCGCCGGAGGAGGGGAAGGGCGAGGCCGGCCAGGGAGGAAGAGGGAGCAAGGCAGAGAGGAGGGAGGAAGAAGCGTCGGGGGGAGAGAGAGAAGCGGTCGCGCGTGGTGGGGCTTGTGGGGCGAGTGGGACCCGCGCGGGTGGGGCCAGGGGGAAGGGTGGCTGCGTGGTGAGTAGGGAGTTGAGGCCAGGGAGTGGGGACGGGTGCGCCGGTGGGGCCGGGCTGTCGGTGAGGAAGAGAGAGGAGGGTAGGAGGGACTGGGGTGAGAGAGGGAGAGAGGAGTGGGGGGCTGGCATGTGGGAGGTGAGGTGGCAGCAGATGAGTGGTGGGGAGGAGGGAGAGAGGTGAGGTGGCGAGAGAGGATTGGGTGAGGTGAGGTGGCTGGAGGGGTGGGTAGACTAGGTTGGGTAGTTTTAGGAATTAGAGGGGGCTGGTTTAGGTGGACCGATTTATACCGGGGGTGGTCGACTGGGTCGAATCGTCCCGTTCGACTGCCCCACTAAAAATAATTAAATAATTCATTTATTTCAAACAGACTTTTGCAAACCGATAGCAAACAAAATAAAATAATCCGGTGACCCGGGTTTTGCGTTTGGAACATAGACGGGGCGTTTTAGAAAACAAAAACAGGTTTTTCGCAAATAGTTTTATGCAAGCAAATGCAAGATGATGACGATGCTCAAATGCAATGTGGCATGATGACATGAGCATGCGGTCATGATGATGCAATGCACAAAAATCAACGCGATTTTCTAGTACTGGTTTTAAGGGATGCCACAATGCGTCTTCGAAATTTGGAGTCTCGCTAGCTTTGACAAATTTGTTCAATTTTGTCTTCCAGTTGCGGAAAGCGTCAGGCATCTTCTTTAGAGTCCACTCTTTGACCTTTTCCTTTATAACCGGGTTGTTTTCATCCTCCTCTGGCGAAAGGGTGAAATTTACCAACAACGAATTCCAAAGCGTTTCTTTAGATCTTTCATCGACAAAGGCACCGTCGCCCTTCTTTGGCTTATTCCAATATTCAATTATGATTGGGATTTGGTCCCTAACAAGAACTCCAGCCTGACGTACAAATTTGTCTGCGGCCTTCTTGGGCTCCATCGGCCTGCCATCAACACGGACTGCTTCGATCGTGAACTTTGCACGATCTTTCAACCGATGGCTCGCGCCTCGCTTGCTCTTTTTCGTAGAAGAAGATGGTTGCTGGCTGGTCGATCCAGAGGGCTAAAAGAAGAAAGAAGCGTTAATTAATACATGTAGAAGAAGATTGTTGGTGGAAGTCAGTAGAGGCTTAATCAATGCATATACCTCGCCGGACTTTGTAATCACTAAATTGCGTTCACCGGAGTCTTCATCTTCTCCATGACTACTTGAGCTGTCATCATGTCCCTCCAAGTTCAGATATTGTGAGGTGTCCTCATCAATAATGTTCTCCATTATTTCTTCTTCTTCAAGGTTTCTACTAAGTGGATCCATAGTTTCTAAAACAATAATATTATCTAGAGTAAGAGAGTAAACATTCAAGTGGACTTGGATTCATACACAAATATACATATTATTCATACAAAATACACAAATAAATACACAAATGAAATTAAAACCCTAAGGATGCTTGATCATTTTAAACGAGTTCCGAGGGGTCCAAACCCTAATCAGGATGAGTCAGAGCTCCACAACGACACCCCCAAGAGGGTAACGTTGGCAGGATGCAAGTTTATATACAAGTGGGGCGGGTTTGCGGACAATTATTTAGTCTTAGACAACTACACCTACACACAGTCCAATTTTTATACAAGTTTTAATCTATGCATGTAGTACAATTTATATTATCCGGTGAAACTATGTTGCCCGCGAACCCGCCCCGCTTGACACCCTATCTATACTACTACTCCCTCCATAATTACATGCCATCTTAGTTTCGAGTTTCCCGATTTTGACCATCAAGTTCACCAACACTAAATAAACAATATTATCGATGTTACAACATCAGAAACTTTACTCAAATATGAATACACAACTATATCTTTTATACATCACACATATTACCCACATTGTTCACCAAAATATTTGTGGACGGATGGAGTACAAATGTAGTATTTGAGATAAATATATGCCCATGGTTTATTTATCTATTTATAGATATTTTACCTACAATCAAATAGAGAAAGCTTGACTTCACTTTGATATAAACAACTGTCTAGTTTTACAGAGGCTCGGAGAAATAGAGTAAGTACTCCTATGTAGTCATAGGTTGTTTGTTATGTAGAGGAAATTAGTGGATCAACACTTTTAAGTGCGCAAAGCCGGTGATCACCGCACCATGCCTCTGAGCACATATGGTGCATTGACATGCATGTCAAATCATTCTTTGACATTTCGAAATGAGGTTTTAGATAATATGTGCATATACACCTATAGGAGCGAAACATGATTTCCGAAGGGTGACCTTTTTTAAATATCTCTAATCGGATTGATTTAAAGTCTATTCATCTTGTTTTAATGTCATTTCTTTCTACAAAGTTTCACTACAAATAAGTAACAGAGAGACCCGCTCCCGTGTGGCCGCGCCAGGCCGCACCGGGGCACCGTCGACGACTGCCAACATAACCCCGACGCGAGCTACCACCGACAATGCGGACCAGGATGATGAAGGGCAGTGGCAGCGCCTGCTTCCTCGAACTGCCGGCCGCCTGCTTCCTCGAACGACGCAGAGGCGTGGACGGAGTGGCGCCACCGCGCGAGCTCCACTGAAATCTGCCGGCCGGCAGCGCCACCGCGCGAGCTCCACACCGTCGCCAAAGGGAGAAAACAGAGAGGGAGGAAACAGAGGAAACAGAGCTCCTTACCACGAGCACGACGGCGTCGGTGGGGTTCTTGTAGGCGCCGGCGTCGTCGGCGGCTTCGGTGGCGCGCGCGCGGTGGCAGTCTTGGCGCGCGCGAGGGCGACAGCGGCTCCGATCAAGTTGGCGGTGGCGGCCGACACGAGGGCGGCGAGGGCGAGGGCGAGGGCGGCGACGGCGAGGGATGGACGATGCCGGCGCGGCTGCTCTCTGTTTTTCTTTGCACGCGGCGCGGGGTTCGATCTGGCTCTGGGGGAAGAAAGGAAGGGGAAGGCGCATTTAATACCCCCCCTTTAACACCGGTTCGGGGCTGGAACCGGTGTTAAAGGGGGGGGGGGATTCGTTTCGCGCGCGCATTTAACACCCCCCTTTAACACCGGTTCCAGCCACGAACCGGTGTTAAAGGTGGGGGGGGGGGTGCGCGCGCGAAACGAAATAAATGCGCCCCCCTTTAACACCGGTTCGTGTGTGGAACCGGTGTTAAAGGGGGGCATTTATTTCATGCATTAAAGGGGCATTTTTAATTCAAAAATAGGATATGAATTTAGAAAATTCATATCTTTTTCATTTCAACTCATAAAAATATGAATAATATATCATAATTTTCAGAAAAATAATATCTATCAATTCATGTAAAAACATTTTATATTTATTTTACATGAAATTTTTTAAAATGATTAAAACACTTACATATAAATTTTGATTATTCAATTCAAACAAAAATAAATTGTCAAATCCTAAAACTTTGAACATAAGAAATATTAAGCATCTAAAAAGGAATCTAACCCTATTTTATTAGGGCAAATCATATTTTAATGCCGCATCTTTTGTATTAACATTTTTGAATTGATTGGATATTTAAATGCCGCATCTTTTGTATACACTTGAATCTGACCAAGCCTCGCTAAACTTGAATTGGTTTTTTGATAAAATAGCATATTGTGAACCTAAAAATGATTTTTGTAAAATATCATGAGCATCGTATCATGTACCTGTAGTTCATATCTGACCCACTTCCTGTCGATTCGGCAGGAATTTGTCTTTTTCACCAGAGGTGGACGGAAAGGTTTCAGATCCCCCTGTTAGTACATTGTCCATATAAGGTGGTCTAGTATTTTTTTAAAATGTGTTGGTGGTTTTTTGAATTAGCCATTTGGTGGTTTCTTCACAAAACCGTTTGGTTTTTATGCTCGGAAAATGGAAAATGCCTTTTTGGTGCGATAAAAAGGAAAACTTCCTCTGGCAATATTGTTTGCCATGCCATGATGCACATGTATGCACAATATGGCCATATTATCACAAACTATGCCTCGATTCTAGCCATAACATTGGTCATTTGACCCGAAAGCCAAGAAACCTCGAATGAGATAGGTCATTTTATGAAGGTTTTTTTGAGACATGATCAATATAACAAGTTTGAGATTTTTCCTTCTAACTATATCACATAATATAACACCACGCGAAGGTTTCGCACTGTTTCGATCTTTTTTATTTTTTTATCCCTGTTTTAAACTATCGACAAACTTTGTCGAACAACGGGCATGAAGATTCTTAGCTCGGGGCCAAGCCTCGCTCAACTTGCATTGGTTTTTTGATAAAATAGCATATTGTGAACCTAAAAATGATTTTTGTAAAAAATCATGAGCATCGTATCATGTACCTGTAGTTCATATCTGACCCAGTTCCTGCCGATTCGGCAGGAATTTGTCTTTTTCACCAGAGGTGGACGGAAAGGTTTCATATCCCCCTGTTGGTACATTTTCCATAGAAGGTGGTCTAGTATTTTTTTAAAATGTGTTGGTGGTTTTTTGAATTAGCCATTTGGTCGTTGCTTCACAAAACCGTCTGTTTTTTATGCTCGGAAAATGGAAAATGCCTTTTTGGTGCGATAAAAAGGAAAACTTCCTCTTGCAACATTGTTTGCCATGCCATGATGCACATGTATGCACAATATGGCCATATTATCACAAACTATGCCTTGATTCTAGCCATAACATTGGTCATTTGACCCGAAAGCCAAGAAACCTCGAATGAGATAGGTCGTTTTGTGAAGGTTTTTTTGAGACATAATCAATATACCAAGTTTGAGATTTTTCCTTCTAACTATGTCACATAATATAACACCACGTGAAGGTTTCGCACTATTTTCGATCTTTTTTATTTTTTTATCCCCGTTTTAAACTATCGACAAACTTTGTCGAACAACGGGCATGAAGATTCTTAGCTCGGGGCTAAGCCTCGCTCAACTTGCATTGGTTTTTTGATAAAATAGCATATTGTGAACCTAAAAATGATTTTTGTAAAAAATCATGAGCATCGTATCATGTACCTATAGTTCATATCTGACCCACTTCCTTCCGATTCGGCAGGAATTTGTCTTTTTCACCAGAGGTGGACAGAAAGGTTTCAGATCCCCTGTTGGTACATTTTCCATATAAGGTGGTCTAGTATTTTTTTAAAATGTGTTGGTGGTTTTTTGAATTATCCATTTGGTGGTTGCTTCACAAAACCGTCCGTTTTTATGCCCGGAACATGGAAAATGCCTTTTTGGTGCGATAAAAAGGAAAACTTCCTCTTGCAACATTGTTTGCCATGCCATGATGCACATGTATGCACAATATGGCCATATTATCACAAACTATGCCTTGATTCTAGCCATAACATTGGTCATTTGACCCGAAAGCCAAGAAACCTCAAATGAGATAGGTCACTTTGTGAAGGTTTTTTTGAGACATAATCAATATACCAAGTTTGAGATTTTTCCTTCTAACTATGTCACATAATATAACACCACGGGAAGGTTTCGCACTGTTTCGATCTTTTTTATTTTTTATCCCCGTTTTAAACTATCGACAAACTTTATCGAACAACGGGCATGAAGATTCTTAGCTCGGGGCTAAGCCTCGCTCAACTTGCATTGGTTTTTTGATAAAATAGCATATTGTGAACCTAAAAATGATTTTTGTAAAAAATCATGAGCATCGTATCATGTACCTGTAGTTCATATCTGACCCACTTCCTGTCGATTCGGCAGGAATTTGTCTTTTTCACCAGAGGTGGACGAAAAGGTTTCAGATCCCCCTGTTGGTACATTGTCCATATAAGGTGGTCTAGTGTTTTTTTTAAATGTTTTGGTGGTTTTTTGAATTAGCCATTTGGTGGTTGCTTCATAAAACCGTCCGTTTTTTATGCTCGGAAAATGGAAAATGCCTTTTTGGTGCGATAAAAAGGAAAACTTCCTCTTGCAACATTGTTTGCCATGCCATGATGCACATTTATGCACAATATGGCCATATTATCACAAATTATGCCTTGATTCTAGCCATAACATTGGTCATTTGACCCGAAAGCCAAGAAACCTCGAATGAGATAGGTCATTTTGTGAAGGAGATAGAACTGGAATTAAAATACAGAATGCAACTAATAGTAAGTTACATAAAGCCGAACTGGAACTGAAAATTAATATACATAAAAGAACTGAAAATTAAGATACATGGCCAGATTAAGTAACAATCGGCCGAACTTGTTTCGGAATGTTGGAGTGATTCAGTCATGCTCCTGCCTACACCTGTAATAATCGCCACTGTAGTCATCGTACTCGCCACCGCCATCATCGCTGTCGTCGTCGGGGTCACCGTAATTGAACCTTGAAGGCTGAGTACGCGTGGGATGGACTTGAGGGTAGCGCAGACGGGGGTTAGAGTCGGCGGCAGTGTCATAGGCCATGACACTCTGGAGAGTCCGACCGCGCCACCATAGCCGACGGCCGGACTCGTTGAAGTTAGGAGGAGGTGGGTCGTCCTCCTCGTGCCTGGCGAGCGCCCTCTCACGCCGATCCACGAAGAAGGCTTCCCAAGTAGGGAAATAGTCGGGATGCCATCTGGGATTCCTCCGTTGCTCCGGCGTGAGCTCGAAGTAGTAGTGGTTTGTGATGGCCATCCGGTGCGCCACACCTAGAGGGACAGGAGGAACCGGCATGCCTCCGGCGCTCAGCATCCAGCCGACGGGGACACAGTAGCCCGGCGGGCAGGGGTAGTTCGAGGCGCATCCGCCTCCCTAGGGGTTAGTGCTACGGTGGAAGCCATGGGAAAGAGTGATGAGGTTTCAGATATGAGTCTAGAGATGTGCAATGACAATGGAGGCCAACCCTACATATATATATAGTGAACTGGCGGGAAGAACTGTAGGGAAGAACTGGCGGGAAGAAAAATGGCGGGAAGAAAAATGGCGGGAAGAAAAATGGCGGGAAAAAATGGCGGGAAAAAATATGGAGGGAAGAAATAGAAGGAAGAACCTTTAGTCCCGGTTTATTATTTGACTTCAGGTTTTGGAATTTTTTCTCTGCCATATTTATTATTCCCTTTATATTCGATGAGAAGCCAGACGGGACCTTGATACTGCTCAGACATTCAAAAAAGATTTCCTTCTCTGCTTTGGTAAGAGCGTAGATGGCAGGAGTTAAGTGGCATCGTTTACCCTTCTCGTTCTCAGGATGCATAGGCTCTTCAGGGGCTTCAGACGTTGCTGGTCCTGCCGTGCTTCCGGTGTATCTTTTGTCTTCCCATACACTCCTAGAAAGCCTAGCAGGTTCATGCAAACATTCTTCGTCACGTGCATCACGTCGATTGAAGAGCGGACCTCTAAGACTTTCCAATAGGGTAGGTCCCAAAATATAGATTGCTTCTTCCACATGGGCGCGTGTCCGGCATCGTCATTCGGAACAGATAGACTGCCAGGACCTTTTCCAAAGATTACTTCTAGGTCCTTGACCATACCAAATACCTCCTCACCGGTACGGAGGACAGGCTTCCACCGGGGTTCTTCCAGACGTTTGAAATGCTTGCCTTTCTTTCTTACTGGATGCAGGTTCGGAAGAAATCGGCGATACCCTAGGTACACAACCTTCTTACATTTATCCAAATATACACTTTCACTCTCATCTAAACAGTGTGTGCATGCATTGTATCACTTGTTTGTCTGCCCTGAAATGTTACTAAGAGCAGGCCAATCATTGATGGTTACGAAAAGCTATGCTCGTAGGTCAAATGGCTCCCCTTTGTGCTCATCCCATATACGTACACCTGGTTTGGCCCACAGCTGTAAAAGTTCTTCAACTAATGGCCTTAGGTACACATCAATGTCGTTGCCGGGTTGCCTCGGGCCTTGGATGAGCACTGGCATCATAATGAACTTCCTCTTCATACACAACCAAGGAGGAAGGTTATAGATACATAGAGTCACAGGCCAGGTGCTGTGACTGCAGCTCTGCTCACCAAAAGGATTCATGCCGTCTGTACTTAGACCAAACCATAAGTTCCTTGCGTCACGTGCGAAGTCCGGGTACTATCGCTCGACTTTTCTCCACTGTGACCCATCAGCGGGGTGTCTCAACATCGCGTCTTTCTTACGGTCTTCCATGTGCCATCGCAACAACTTGGCATGCTCTTTATTTCTGAAGTGACATTTTAACCGTGGTATTATAGGAGCATACCACATAACCTTGGCGGGAACCTTCTTCCTAGGGGCCTCGCCCTCAACATCGCTAGGATCGTCTCGTCTGATCTTATACCGCCGTGCAGTGCATACCGGGCATGCATCCAAATTCTCGTACTTCTCACCGCGGTAGAGGATGCAGTCATGTATCTTCTGCACGTCTAATCCTAGAGGGCAGACAACCTTCTTTGCTTGGTATGTACTGTCGAGCAACTAGTTATTTCATGGAAGAAGATTTTTCATTTTTACCAACAACTTTGAAAATGCGCTATCAGTCACACCGTTCTCTGCCTTCCGTTGCAGCAAATCCAGTGTGGTACCTAGCTTTTTGTGGACATCTTCGCAAGTTAGATACAACAATGTTTTGTGATCCTTTAACATATGCTCCAGCTTCTCCTTCTCCTTTTCAGTTTCACATTCTTCCTTTGCATCAGTAATGGCCCGACCAAGATCGTCATCAGCGGGCCCATCTGCTGCCTCTTGATCTTCATTATCTACCCCTGTTGCAGTATCATCATATTCAGGATACATATTATGGTAGTTGTCATCATCCTCTTTTTCTTCGTTGTCTTCCATCACAACCCCTTTTTCTCCGTGCTTGGTCCAACAATTATAGATGGGCATGAAACCGGATCGAAGCAGGTGGGAGTGAATGGTTCTGGTATTTGAGTAGTCTTTCTTGTTCTGACAGTGAACACACGGATAACACATAAAACTATTGTGAGCATGGTTTGCATTAGCCACAACGATGTAATTTTGGAGGCCCGTAATGTACTCGGAAGTGCGGTGGTCACCGTACATCCATTGCCGGTTCATCTGCATTAATATGTAGTATATATAAAAAATTAATAGGGAGATGACCATTTATATATATAGTACATCAATGACACATGAAAGGATAGTTGCCGACCTCGACCGAGAAGGAAAGAGCAACGAGAAAACTTATTTTGAGCTCTCGGGCATTTCACCGAACACCTCTTGTGCATATGAAAAAAACACAAACTAGCACTCTTCACACCCTCTTGCTAGGCTCCAAAATGAGATAGTGAAAAAATGGAAGAGTGGGGTGTGGGCTGCGGTGTCTTATATAGCCCCCCCTTTAACACCGGTTCAAGCCACGAACCTGTGTTAAAGGGGGGGGCTGCGCGAGCCACTGTTGCAGGGTCCTTTAACACCGGTTCATGACACGAACCGGTGTTAAAGGGGGATCCTTTTATGCCGCACGGGCCACGCTGGTACGGCCCCCCTTTAACACCGGTTCATAGAAGAACCGGTGTTAAAGCCCTTTTCCAGGATCAACGAAAAGCCTTGTTTCCACTAGCGTGGAATTCTTCGTTACCCCATTATGCTATCCAAATTTCTAGTGAAGGAAGTTTTTTTAAAACGAAGGTAGTAGAGTCCTATGGGTAATTGGGTATACTACCGATTAACTCCAAAGACCAAAGAGTGGTCCGTATTTTTTGATATATCTCAATGCTAGAGGTAATAACACTTCTGATACCACAACTTGCGCTTGACGTGCAGATTAATCCCACAAGTTGTAATTTGACAACCCACCGTTCCACAAGTTGCAAGTCGGATTGATTTTGGTCTTCAATTCCCATTCTGACAACACGTGTGTGTGCGTATTTTGCACAAACCCCCTCACTTAACCGCACTACTTTCCCATTCTAACAACACTATCGTTTGACCTCATGGAGAGGATCTTGGCGGCGACAGAAGTAGTAGAGGAGGATATGCGCAACGACTAGAAAGCATGGCTCGGAGGAGGGGTGGGAGCACAGCTCGGAGGAAGGTTCCATGGATATCATGGCTCGGTCCCCGCCCCCTGCACCTACTTGCCGAGGGCCGCGGTGGATGCGCATGCCCATGCCCCTGCTCCTATTCGCGGTGGATCAGCCAGGGCGGGGGATGCGGCGGATGCGGAGGTGCGGGCGATAGAGAAGGCAGCGATGTGAAAGCACCAAAAGTTGTACAACAAGGTTATGCTCGTGTACTGTCCTTGCATTGGATGAGGAGAGGGCAGCCATGGCGGAGCCGACGGGCTAGCGGCCTCTCCTCCCCACTAACTTGAGCTTGGAGGAGCAGGTACATATCCTTCAGGCACAGGTCCACGCGAGCATCGGACCAGCGTCCGCACCACCACTGTGATTGTTGGTTAGTCCCTTTCTCTCTGAATATTTTCTTCAGTCTAAATATTGTTCATGTTGAATTTGAGCTGAAAGTTTGGGTCAATCTTGACAGTTATGTTTTTAGTGAATCTTGTTGTTTGTTGTGCTCAATTGCAGAACCAGAAGCTGATGAGGAAGAGAGTTCAAGTGGAGAACGACATAAGAAAGTAGAATGCACCGAAGGGAATTTAGATTGTGTTTCTAGTATGTGCATGACCATTGGTAGAATCTAAGCTTGGTGTTATGTGCATGTGCGTTGGTAGAGTTTAAGAATCTGAGCTTGAGGAAGAGTTTAAGAATATGGGATATGTACTCTGTATCTTTCTTTGAAATAAGAATGTGAGCTATGTATTGCTTCAGCTGTTATGTTAATGAGAATATGAGCTATGTTTGTCTTTTAAAAAAGTTCAAACATATTACACCTGGCAGTACTAACTTACTAATTTATGAACATGAACATAGCTCAAACAAATTACTATCTTAGACGTTACAATTTGTTTGAAGAGCTATGTTTGAAGAGCTCAAACAAAACTTTGTATCATACTAGGAACTGAAGATGGCATACAAATGCAGCGTCCATTCATAGACTTGCATAACAATTGTATTCAACTATTAAACAAGAAATGTGAAGATTTAATTATCAAAAAAGTACCATAACAATTGTAGAACTTGCATACAAATAGAAAGCCAAATTCTGAGTAAAAATTAACACAAAATTTAGAGTGAAAGTATTTCTTCCACATTCAAATGAACAAATAAATGAAACTACCATCTAGATATCATCAGTACTTGGAACATTCTAAGTTACAGGTACTTCTTCCATGTTGATATCAGGAATTAGTGCTTCATTAAGATCTAGGATTTCACTTATTTGTTCATCTTCACCAAACAGCAAGTAGTAAGCACTCTATGGGCCTGTATTATATCCCCTTTTGCTGTTCTTGTTGTGTTAGCAGCTGTTGTTTCATCTTCTTGGGTAGTAGCAGTACCTTCTGTAGGTTGTGCAGCAACATGAACAAATATTTTCTTCCTAGTTCCTCTGCCTCTACCTCTACCTCTGCCTCTGCCTCTGCCTTTAGTGCTGCTGGTGCCTTCTTGTTGAGCTGGTTCTTTACCCTTTGATGTGTCCCCTTTATTGTAGCTCTTTGTAACATCCCAGGATTAGCACCTAGAAATAAAGAGGACACAGAGTTGTGAATTGCATTCATGCATGAGAAAATCCGGGGAATTTTCGTGCAAAACTACAAGAGGCTATAGAGGGATCGAGATCTTCCTTGTTCTGATGGAAACACCAGGACAGGTGCGATGGAATTCGACATGACCTTTATTGTACTTTTGTATTTTAGGGTAAGAAAATACAAATCTGAATATTTACTTGATAGATTTGAATATTAAAATAATTTGAAATAGAATCATAAATGAATTCCTATAATATAGAAATAATGGAATTCTTATTTATAAATAAAATATAAATATCTACAAGTTCTAGTTACATTAAGGAAGAAGGTGTTTACTTTGTTATCATCATATACATAATATTACAAGAATAAGCTACAAATACTACTTATAAATATTACCCTAAGAATATTTTACAACATCTATTGAACACTAATATGAGTAAAGAATGAAACTTTACTTTAACAAAAAGAATACCTTTATACAAAAATAGAATTACTCAATATGATATTTTTACACTTTTGAATAAAATGAAATCATACAATAATAATCCAGACATATATTCATATAGTACTGTTGTTCTTTTACAATAAAAAATGAAAGCATATTATAGGAGACAAATAAATTAAAAAAGGAATATCTTAAGTGAAATAATATTTATTACAAGGATATATATATAATGTTCTTTACAGATGATAAAGTAAATTACAAAATAAGTAAGTAAAAATCTAAAGCTAAACTAATCTTCACTTTCCCCATCTTTTGAATCCTTCATTTATACTTCTCATCTTACACCTTCAATTAAGAAAAAGAAGAATAACAAAGAGAAAAATAAGAAATGGATTAGTGGTTAATTTTTTATCTCAGTCTGACAGTGAAATGCACTGTTGGACACATCATTGAGCTTTTTAATTGAAGGGGAAGTTTCACCAATATGTGTATATGATCTTATCATAAAAGGAGGCTTCAGGCTTAGCATCATAAGCCAGGAGGGCAAGTTTCACCATGGTTTCATATAGTAAATAGATAAGAAGTAAAAAACCATCCAGAAATATCAAGGAGATACTTGATCTGATCCATGAGTCACAACAAGCTAGCAGCTTACACAACACATGCATAGCTCTGTGCTGTCAACACCACAAGCACAGGGGCATCACAAGGAGTACAAAAGTAATCCCACAACCATAGCTGATAAGCTAGAGGAAGATCAGAGTTTCTCCACACACCACACTTAGCCAGAACTACACTTAGATCACTAGTTCATCCTCAGGAATAACACATGTTCTTTCTCATCACCACAAGATCACACATTCATTTCTTCACACCATCACCAAACCCACCACCCAATCAGCATCTGGTTGCTTATTTAAGCCATCCAAGAGGAGATGAAGTAGTAGAAGGAGGGGGAAAGGAGGCATATCACAGGAGAATAAGTAATCACAAGAATCCAGTTCTATAGGATCCAGAAGGACAAGGTCTAGGAGCACAAGATTCACATGTGTAGGCTGATTAAGAGAAAGGCAGTAGTATTAGAAAGAGCAAGCCAAGTAAGCAGTAAGGAGGAGCATATCCAGAAGTATCCAGGAACAAGATCCACTAGGAACCACAAATCACAGCATAGAAGCAGCAACAACAAAAGGTTGATATACCACTCATCATGCATAGTATCTGTTTTCGTTATATTTCACCATCATAAACAAGGGGATAAAGGGGGTTATTGCAAACCAATATCTAATCAACTAATCTGCAACTAGCACGTTTCTAGGAGAGTAGGAGAATAGTTTATCTCTCAGAATTGCATAGAAGTGCTATGCAAATTCATCATAAAGGGTCAAAGGCAACCAAGGAAGTATCTGTTCTTATCAATACTTAGTGTCTCAGCCTTTGCATTATAGACTGGAACATATTGCACACAAACAAAATTCAAGGGCTAGTGACCCTTAACCACGTAAAACTCATTTCAGAGTTAATTAGCCTCATACCATGCATCATGGGCATTCAAGTCATAAATTCTCATCCAATCAATTCACACCAGTCACAATACCAACGCATTTACCCTCACTGCTAGCAGCAGATTAACCAACAGATCCATATTGGTATTGGTTCTTATCATTTTGAGCAAGCAAATCATTTGAAAAGCAAGCTCTCAGTGGACATAGTGTTGCTATGCTAATTACATCCTAGAGCTAGAATAAGGCAACCACAGTATTTTCTCTAAAACGAATCCAAGCCTCAGTCTTTTGCATCCTTGGCATTGGACTAGAAATTTAGCTAGAAAAGAAGCCAGAGAATATCTATCAGTTTCCTAGACCATGAAACCAGGAATCAATTCTAGATCATCTGAACACTTCACTGCCATTTTGACAGTAATAACAGCATATGCAAGTTATACTTGCAGAGCATCTTTCTTTAAAATAAAAACTCAATTATCCAACAATACATCCAGTAATCTTATTTTATTTGCTTTGTTGTCAATACAAGCATACCGTTAAATCAAATATCAACCATGAATCAGGCTGCATGGCTAAGTAACACTACAACTAGCAGTATGGAATCATCAATCCAACCACATCATAGAAGTCACCAGATATGAGCCACTAGACTAAGCACGGCCAGTAACCTTACTTAGGTCCATCAATCTATAACAAGATCAAGCTTCTTGTAGAGATGGAAATACAAGGATTTAATAACCACAAGCCATCCAATATTTTTCATCAACATAGTTTCCTCCACTTAGCAGTTCAAAGGAAATCAAATCCTTATCACACAAACACTAGGACAGAGAATCTATGCTGCTCAGGATCATCCTATCATCACCGAGAAAACTCCAGAGAGGAATTAAGTGGAGAAAAGAAAAAGAGAATTTCCACTTACCGTGGTCCTCGCTTAGAGATTGAAGAGGAAGCAGATGGGGTCGTCGAGGGCTGGTACGACACGGCGGCACAAGGAGCGTGGTGGCACTCGACCTGCACCAAGCCGCAACCTGTAATCCATAAGCGTCAGAGCACCACATCCTCGGCAACAGTGCAAACCCTAGCCAGCAGAGAGAGACGCGCGGCTAGGAGAGAGATCGAGCATCAAATCGAGCTGGGGCCATTGATACAACGTCATCGACAGTGTCATCTCACGCCACGATGGCGACCGAGGTGGCCGGAGCCGGCGATAGAAGGGAGGGCATCGGCGGCGGCGCCCAGTGCGTGCGTGTGAGAGGCAGAGGAACGGGATAAGGGTTTGTGCCTGCGTGCGTGCTCGTGTGTGAGGGAGAGAGATGGGTCGGGGGTCAAAGTGACCCCAAGCCCAATCCAGATGGGCCAGCCCACGAACCCAACCAAACGGCCCAAGTGAATTAGATTTAGAAATAAAATAAAAATGAAAAAATAAATGAATTATTAAAAGAACCCCAAACATTTTTAGCTATAGAAAATTATAGAAAAATCCTAAAAATACATATGATATTTCAAAATGACCACAAAAATAGTATCTACTTAATAAAAATATAATTTTACATGTTTAAAATAAATTTAAAGTAAAACAATTATTAACACCAATAATATTAAATGAAATTTTATAAAAAAAACTAAAACCCTAAAAATAAATAAAAAATTATTTTTGTGAATGAAAATAACTTTATTATTTTATAAAAATACTCACTTAGAGTTTTACAAATAAAACATAAAGCAAATATTTAAAGATACTTAATTCTTTGATGAATTTTATAAAAATAAAGATAATACTTAAAAGTAAATAAAATTGATCTTTAAGGTCTTGAATAAATATATTACACTAGAAAAATATTAAATATATTATTAGAAAGTCTTTAATATTTTAAATAATAAATCCTTATCTAATACCTATTTTGTGAATTCTTTAAAAACAATTCTTAAGTAAGAAATAATCACAATTCTTAGAAAACCTTGAGCAATTGACGACTTAGTACTAATTCCAAACCCATAACTTGAATTCATCATCAAACTTAAGTATAACTTTTAACTTTAAAATATTCTTTTAAAAATCTTATTAAGAATTCTTTTAAATAAACATTGGGTATCACCCATTTATATAATATGGTGAATGATCATTATATCTTAACCACTATTAACATAACTTTAAATTTTAACAAATTACTAAGCCCATTTAATTATGATTCCATTAAATAAATACATATTCCTTTCATAATAGTAAAACAAATTTATTCTAATTATTCACTTAAATAGAAAGTGAATAATTCCACACCTTCATTATACCTATCATAAATCTAAAACTTGGGAAGAATTAGAATATATTAGAGTTTAAGTTACTTAACCTTTTAAAATTAACTTTAGTCTCAAAAGCTTATAAACATTATGTCTAATAAACTACTTATGTTTTTATAGTTAACTTTGGTCTATTTTAATTAAAACATAATGCATCTCAAGTCCAAACTATTTAAGCAAGCATAAACAACATCAATCACATTCTATCAATCATATTCTAAAACATATCAGGGTTGTTTAAACCTTAGGAAGGAAATATTTTATTCAAATGTTATTCTTTTTGCCACTTCAAACAATAATCTCATAATAAGTTCTTAAACTCTTAACAACTCAATCCCAAGGACTTATATCATAATCACCACATGACAATTCACCATAATAAAATCATCTTATACTATACTTACATATTTTGGATTGTTAACACTTAGGTTCCTTATAAAGGTCATTACTTGTAAAGTAAAATTTGAAGATAAACCAAATCTAAAAAGAATCACTTGAATTCACTTCACTCAAAGTATTGTGGATTCAATTTGGGAGTTTTACAAAAATGCATAGCATTACTTATGCATAACTGCATATTGCTTCTTTAAACATTAGTCCTTACCGGACCAATGATGCAGATTTCAGATATTGGATCTTATATCGTCTCGAAGACCGTGAGTGCATAATCTTGCAATCACAAAAGGCAAGTTCACACTTTCTCATGTCCTTTGATTATTTTCTGTAAAGTATGTTACAAATCCAGTGTTGTCATCACCTGCATTTGAAAAAGGTCCGAAAATACTGTTTACATAATAATATGATTATCGGTTATTTACCATGAGGTAATAACCTACTATGAAAGTTCCGGTGGTAAAGGAACATATTACCTAGGACTTAACAACCAATGTCGCCAGTGATTCTGCGCCGTATATCACGCATTAACCATGAGATTTGGAATGGGACGGAGAAGTCAGCTGTATCTTCTTCCTCTCGCATGTAGCCGGATGTGCAGGTCTTGGCTGTTATCACTCGTAGCGTACATATTAATTGGTAATTCGTAGAGGATATGCAGCATATGGGTGGGAACCCTCAACGTCCCACGATAGTTCTGGCATCTAACGGTCTGTACAAACCATTGTCGTAATTCAAAATGTGGGCATGGTGTACTCCAAGGAGGCATGCGAGGTCGCGAAGGGGTAGTGATTGGCTTGGATCATCTGCTGGGCCCCACACCATAGGAAGTGTGGACGGGAAAGATCGCCCGGTTGTGCAACAAGGATTTGATCTCTCATGGATAAAGTAACGCACCTCTGTAGAGTGTAAGAACTATAACTTGTTACTCCCTGTTCCAGGAAGGAGCTGTGAACATGGCGGGAAAGGAACCCCATGAAGGTTCTAGTAAACTCGTGAAGGCTGACGGACATAGATTTCCAGAATAAAAGCAACCTTTGAAGAAATGTTTACAAAAACTTGCATTGCCTACGACCTATGGTCTGTGGCTATAGATATAGTGCATCAAACACTCCTTTCTAGTGGACTTATTGAGTACGCTCGTACTCAAAGTATCTCCTTAACCCTTGCTAGGTTATAAAGCCAGTACAGACGACGTCTACATCAAGTTATGCTCCAGGAATCATCATCAAAAGATAAAGCTATTCAAGGAAGTCAAGAAAGTCAACATATATATCAGCTCAAGTGAAGACGAAGTTGCTGATTAGATAAGAATAGAATTTCTAACCATAGAACCTACTTATATAGAGTATTGCAATAGTAGCAATGCAAGCCTCGTAGTTTAGCTATTAGTTTTATAATTATGGTAGCTATGAGTTATTTATTCCTGATTCTTCTTTGTAGAAGTTTGTTTCTCTCGCTTTAACCTAGAGTTTTCTCTGGATCTTGTGTAAAGAGTTGAGTTGTAACCTATAGTCATGTCTTGGACCTGCTATGTTTCTGTTGTACTACTCTGAGGGATGTAATACTAGTGAACGATGTTTCATTGGTGTTATGTCAACGACTATAGTGTACTACATCATGCAGTGGTATGCTGGGTCACCGCAGTTGGTATCAGAGCATATGCTTTCACCTTTGGATTAAAAAACCTTTTAGGAAGATCTCTAGGTTGGATAGTGACTAAAAGAGCCATCTTATCTTAACCAAATATTCATATGACTTGTGATGAGTATCCACTTGAGGATAACCTTGTCACACCTAAGTCAGATGCTTAAGTCATTCTTTCTTAGGAGTAATTATTTTATATTTTCTCAAGTATAGTGCTCTTTAGTGTCTTCCGAGTGAGACATAAACCACCAAGATACTGCAGGAAAGTGTAAGACATCAATTGAAGTAGTCTTAATGGTGTAGCTTAATCCTAGGATTTAAGTAAGAACAGTAAAATCTTAGTGTCAGTTGATAACCAAAGGCAACATGATGAATATCATTAGGATAAATGTGAGATAATAAGTAGTAATCATGTGGGATTCACTTGAGAATTCTACGTGATGAAGTGAAATTATGTTAGGATTTAATGATGGAGTAAGGTGAAACAAAGTCATCATGGTTAGATTAGCTCCTAAATCATGATGTATAGGTAGACATAACCAGATCATGGTGAGATTAGCTCCGAAAACATGATATAAATGTAAGTATGTCAAGTACTTAGTAAATTATCATGACGTAGAAGTAAGAATATAACATGGAAGAACTATGATAGAGGTTTTAACGTTAAAAATTTCTAATAATCCTTGGTATAAGTTAGCAAAAAGAATCTGATTAGTCACTTGGAGAGATCATGTGAGGTTAGTTTACTAATAAATAAAGGATGGTTATAGCTAGTCATTCCAAAGGTGAGACAAAAGTTTAGTCAAAACTAAATTTGAGACCACTTTGTCTAAAAATTATCCTGTTGCACTTGAGCAATTGGGTAAATATTGAGATAAAGAATAGTTTGACCCTATGTGCTAATATCACAACATAAACCTATATGAGGAGGTGTCATATACTACACAAATAAACTGGAATTCTAGAGATATTACATTCAACTACTATATTCTGGGCTTAGAATATTGTGTGTTATATGTACCACATTTGGATTTATTTGTTTTTCTTGGATCTTCTTGACTGACTAGATATGTACATGAAGTTTGAATTGGTGTGAAAATGCATGTTGCAACATCCAGTTATTACTTGATGTTATAGACCTAGATAGGAATGGGAATTCGTGTAAGGGAGTGACGAGTTCCAAACAACAAGATGAAGACCTACTTGAAGGGTAAAGCCAAATATAAGTAGTATCAACGCAATTTGAAGGATGGATCAAGCTCAGATCGTTCCTAATCAGCAATAAGATGGCAGATTAGTGTAGAAGATGTAAGGAACAACAATAAGTAATAAACTTAAAGTTCACTTAAAATAGGTAATTTTGCTAAGAAGTTAATAAAATAATTGTACCAAGTTCATGGAGGCATCATGAATAAGTGCAAAGAAGCTTTGAAAACAAAATGGTATTCAAGCTCTGACAATTCAGAGAAAATGCCAGAGGTATATCGGAAACCATAGGGTAATACATATACCCTAGGATGGTTCGCAGTTGGTAAATATCCGCAGCTGGTCTTTGATCCACAGTGGGTATCTTATCCACAACCGGTGTTGGTTGACATAGTTAACCCAATCATCTTAATGGTTGCATAAAGAGCCTAAAATTTGGCCTAAACTAAGTAAGGCCTAAAGGAGTATAAAATATTAAGTGACAAATTTCTAAAACGTTTCACAAAGTCAGACTTATCCAAGCGAAAATGTCCAAAAGTTAGTAAGACAAATAATGCTGAAAGATTCACTTCGGAGATCCACAAATGTGTGGATACACCGTCCAATCTTTCATCAGACCCTAATTAGGCAGAGTATAAGCTCGATAGAGACCAATGTTCTATTTATAAAATTAAGAAATACTATATAGACATTTTGAAGACCATTAGTAGACCCTAAGGGGGAGAGTAAACATTATAAATGAAAGTTGAAAAAAAATACCATAGGTAATAATGAAATAATATCTAAAGCCTAATAAGGTAAAAGCTCGAAGTAATAAAATAGGATAGTCCTAACAAAATAATCCTAAGAGGAAACAACTCTTAAGTGATCTTTAAGAGTGAATAATCACATCTAATTGGTCATGTGTAGAGAATAAGAAATTTCGATGGGTATGGACAAAATAAGTTCAAATCCAACCTTCGGAAGGACCACCAGTATAAATTTTGAAATGGCAAACCAAAAAAAAATTTAGTATTTTTGTTCTAACTATTGTCTAATAGAATCTAAAACCCTATTTTAGTTAGACTTCCCAGACCTTATATAGTATAGCAAGGAAGTTTTATGATCAATTAAAATAATTGGATTAGGATACCCAATCAGAATAAGGAACTAAAGAAGGGACCCCAAATTTAAGGAATTATAATAAAGACATATCCCTAGGGAACTAAAGTAAAAGGAACTTTGGAGTAGTGGAGACAACAAGATTAAAGATTGCCAAGTATGGTAGAAATTCAAGAAAAGGATCTGGATATGGAATACTACCATTACTTCCATTTATGGTTACCATGAAGTGGAGAAATACAGTACCCAATGCAAGTCAATTCCTTACTCCGAAACGTGAGAGTATACGAACTTCGAGGACGAAGTTTATTTTAAGGGGGAGAGTCTGTAACATCCCAGTATTAGCACCTAGAAATAAAGAGGACACAGGGTTGTGCATTGCATTCATGTATGAGAAAATCCGGGGAATTTTCGCGCAAAACTACAAGAGGCTATAGAGGGATCGAGATCTTCCTTGTTCTGATGGAAACACCAGGACAGGTGCGATGGAATTCGACATGACATTTATTGTACTTTTGTATTTTAGGGTAAGACAATTCAAATCTGAATATTTACTTGATAGATTTGAATATTAAAATAATTTGAAATAGAATCATAAATGAATTCCTATAATATAGAAATAATGGAATTCTTATTTATAAATAAAATATAAATATCTACAAGTTCTAGTTACTTTAAGGAAGAAGGTGTTTACTTTGTAATCATCATACACATAATCTTACAAGAATAAGCTATAAATACTACTTATAAATATTACCCTAAGAATATTTTACAACATCTATTGAACACTAATATGAGTAAAGAATGAAACTTTACTTTAACAAAAAGAATACCTTTATACAAAAATAGCATTACTCAATAATATGATATTTTTACACTTTTGAATAAAATGAAATCATACAATAATAATCCAGACATATATTCATATAGTACTGTTGTTCTTTTACAATAAAAAAATGAAAGCATATTATAGGAGACAAATAAATTAAAAAAGGAATTTCTTAAGTGAAATAATATTTATTACAAGGATATATATATATATATATATATATAATGTTCTTTACAGATGATAAAGTAAATTACAAAAGAAGTAAGTAAAAATCTAAAGCTAAACTAATCTTCACTTTCCCCATCTTTTGAATCCTTCATTTATACTTCTGATCTTACACCTGCAATTAAGAAAAATAAGAATAACAAAGAGAAAAATAAGAAATGGATTAGTGGTTAATTTTTGATCCCAGTCTGACAGTGAAATGCATTGTTGGACACATCATTGAGCTTTTTAATTGAAGGGGAAGTTTCACCAATATGTGTATATGATCTTATCATAAAAGGAGGCTTCAGGCTTAGCATCATAAGCCAGGAGGTCAAGTTTCACCATGGTTTCATATAGTAAACAGATAAGAAGTAAAAAACCATCCAGAAATATCAAGGATATACTTGATCTGATCCATGAGTCACAACAAGCTAGCAGCTTACACAACACATGCATAGCTCTGTGCTGTCAACACCACAAGCACAGGGGCATCACAAGGAGTACAAAAGTAATCCCACAACCGTAGCTGATAAGATAGAGGAAGATCAGAGTTTCTCCACACACCACACTTAGCCAGAACTACACTTAGATCACTAGTTCATCCTCAGGAATAACACATGTTCTTTCTCGTCACCACAAGATCACACATTCATTTCTTCACACCATCACCAAACCCACCACCCAATCAGCATCTGGTTGCTTATTTAAGCCATCCAAGAGGAGATCAAGTAGTAGAAGGAAGGGGAAAGGAGGCATATCACAGGATAATAAGTAATCACAAGAATCCAGTTCTATAGGATCCGGAAGGACAAGGTCCAGGAGCACAAGATTCACATGTGTAGGCTGATTAAGAGCAAGGCAGTAGTATTAGAAAGAGCAAGCCAAGTAAGCAATAAGGAGGAGCAGATCCAGAAGTATCCAGGAACAAGATCCACTAGGAACCACAAATCACAGCATAGAAGCAGCAACAACAAAAGGTTGCTATACCACTCATCATGCATAGTATCTGTTTTCGTTCTATTTCACCATCATAAACAAGGGGATAAAGGGGGATATTTCAAACCAATATCTAATCAACTACTCTGCAACTAGCACCTTTCTAGGAGAGTAGGAGAATAGTTTATCTCTCAAAATTGCATAGAAGTGCTATGCAAATTCATCATAGAGGGTCAAAGGCAACCAAGTAAGTATATTTTCTTATCAAGACTTAGTGTCTCAGCCTTTGCATCATAGACTGGAACATATTGCACACAAACAAAATTCAAGGGCTAGTGACCCTTAACCATGTAAAACTCATTTCTGAGTTAATTAGCCTTAGACCATGCATCATGGACATTCAAGTGATAAATTCTCATCCAATCAATTCACACCAGTCACAATACCAACACATTTACCCTCACTGCTAGCAGCAGATTAACCAACAGATCCATATTGGTATTGGTTCTTATCATTTTTAGCAAGCAAATCATTTGAAAAGCAAGCTCTCAGTGAAGATAGTGTTGCTATGCTAATTACATCCTAGAGCTAGAATAAGGAAACCACAGTATTTTCTCTAAAACGAATCCAAGCATCAGTCTTTTGCATCCTTGGCATTGTACTAGAAATTTAGCCAGAAAAGAATCCAGAGAATATCTATCATTTTCCTAGACCATGAAACCAGGAATCAATTCTAGATCATCTAAACACTTCACTGCCATTTTGACAGTAATAACAACATATGCAAGTTATACTTGCAGAGCATCTTTCTTTAAAATAAAAACTCAATTATCCAACAATACATCCAGTAATCTTATTTTATTTGCTTTGTTGTCAATACAAGCATACCGTTAAATCAAATATCAACCATGAATCAGGCCGCATGGCTAAGTAACACTACAACTAGCAGTATGGAATCATCAATCCAACCACATTATAGAAGTCACTAGATATGAGCCACTAGACTAAGCACGACCAGTAACCTTACTTAGGTGCATCAATCTATAACAAGATCAAGCTTCTTGTAGAGATGGAAATACAAGGATTTAATAACCACAAGCCATCCAATATTTTTCATCAACATAGTTTCCTCCACTTAGCAGTTCAAAGGAAATCAAATCCTTATCACACAAACACTAGGATAGAGCATCTATGCTACTTAGGAACATCCTATCATCACCGAGAAAACTCCAGAGAGGAATTAAGTGGATAAAAGAAAAGGAGAATTTCCACTTACCGTGGTCCTCGCTTAGAGATTGAAGAGGAAGCAGATGGGGTCGTCGAGGGCTGGTACGGCACGGCGGCACAGGGAGCGCGGTGGCACTCGACCTGCAACAAGACGCAACCTGTAATCCATCAGCGTCAGAGCACCACATCCTCGACAACAGTGTAAAACCTAGCCAGCAGAGAGACACGCGCGGCTAGGAGAGAGCTCGAGCATCAAATCGAGCTGGGGCCATTGATGCAGCGTCATCCACATCGTCATCTCATGCCACGATGGCGACCGAGGTGGCCGGAGCCGGCGATGGAAGGGAGGGCGTCCGCGGCGGCCAGTGCGTGCGTGTGAGAGGCAGAGGAACGGGATAAGGGTTTGTGCCTGCGTGCGTGCTCGCATGTGAGGGAGAGAGATGGGTCGGGGGTCAAAGTGACCCCAAGCCCAATCCAGATGGGCCAGCCCACGAACCCAACCGAACGACCCAAGTGAAATAGATTTAGAAATAAAATAAAAATAAAAAAAATAAATGAATTATTAAAAGAACCCCAAACATTTTTAGCTATAGAAAATTATAGAAAAATCCTAAAAATACATATGATATATCAAAATGACCACAAAAATAATATCTACTTAATAAAAATATAATTTTAAGTGTTTAAAATAAATTTAAAGTAAAATAATTATTAACACCATTAAATCTTAAATGAAATTTTATAAAATAAAACTAAACCCCTAAAAATAAATAAAAAATCATTTTTGTGTATGAAAATAACTTTATTATTTTATACAAATACTCACTTAGAGTTTTACAAATAAAACATAAAGCAAATATTTGAAGATACTTAATTCTTTGATGAATTTTATAAAAATAAAGATAATACTTAAAAATAAATAAAATTCATCTTTAAGGTCTTGAATAAATATATTACACTAGAAAAATATTAAATATATTATTAGAAAAGTCTTTAATATTTTAAATAATAAATCCTTATCTAATACCTATTTTGTGAATTCTTTAAAAACAATTCTTAAGTAAGAAATAATCACAATTCTTAGAAAAGCTTGAGCAATTAGTGACTTAGTACTAATTCCAAAACCATAACTTGAATTCATCATCAAACTTAAGTATAACTTTTAACTTTAAAATATTATTTTACAAATCTTATTAAGAATTCTTTTAAATAAACATTGGGTATCACCCATTTATATAATATGGTGAATGATCATTATATCTTAACCACTATTAACATAACTTTAAATTTTAACAAATTACTAAGCCCATTTAATTATGATTCCATTAAATAAATACATATTCCTTTCATAATAATAAAACAAATTTAATCTAATCATTCACTTAAATAGAAAGTGAATAATTCCACACCTTCATTATACCTATCATAAATCTAAAACTTGGGAAGAATTAAAATATATGACAGTTTAAGTTACTTAACCTTTTAAAATTAACTTTAGTCTCAAAAGCTTATAAACATTATGTCTAATAAACTACTTATGTTTTTATAGTTAACTTTGGTCTATTTTAATTAAAACATAATGCATCTCAAGTCCAAACTATTTAAGCAAGCATAAACAACATCAATCACATTCTATCAATCATATTCTAAAACATATCAGGGTTGTTTAAACCTTATGAAGGAAATATTTTATTCAAATGTTATTCTTTTTGCTACTTCAAACAATAATCTCATAATAAGTTCTTAAACTCTTAACAACTAAATCCCAAGGACTTATATCATAATCACGACATGAAAATTCACCATAATCACATCATCTTATACTATACTTACATATTTTGGATTGTTAACACTTAGGTTCCTTATAAAGGTCATTACTTGTAAATTAAAATTTGAAGATAAACCAAATCTGAAAAGAATCACTTGAATTCACTTCACTCAAAGTATTGGGGATTCAATTTGGGAATTTTACAAAAATGCATAGCATTACTTATGCATAACTGCATATTGCTTCTTTAAACATTACTCCTTACCGGACTAATGATGCAGATTTCAGATATTGGATCTTATATCGTCTCGAAGACCGTGAGTGCATAATCTTTTAATCACAAAAGGCAAGTTCACACTTGCTCATGTCCTTTGATTATTTTCTGTAAAGTATTTTACAAATCCAGTGTTGCCATCACATGCATTCAAAAAAGGTCCAAAAACACTATTTTCATAATAATATGATTATTGGTTATTTACCATGAGGTAATAACCTACTATGAAAGTTACGATGGTAAAGGAACATATTACCTAGGACTTAACAACCAATGTCACCAGTGATTCTTGCGTCGTATATCACGCGTTAACCATGAGATTTGGAATGGGACGGAGAAGTCAGCTATATCTTCTTCCTCTCGCATGTAGCCGGATGTGCAGGTCGTGGCTGTTATCACTCGTAGTGTGTATATTAATTGGTAATTCGTAGAGGATATGCAGCATATGGGTGGGAACCCTCAACGTCCCACGATAGTTCTGGCATCTAACGGTCTGTACAAACCATTGCCGTAATTCAAAATGTGGGCATGGTGTACACCAAGGAGGCATGCGAGGTCGTGAAGGAGGCAGTGATTAGCTTGGATCATCTACTGGGCCCCACACCATAGGAAGTGTGGACGGGAAAGATCGCCCGGTTGTGCAACAAGGATTTGAGCTCTCATGGGTAAAGTAACGCACCTCTGCAGAGTGTAAGAACTGTAACTTGTGACTCCCTGTTCCGAGAAGGAGCTGCGAACGTGGCGGGAAAGGAACCCCATGAAGGTTCTAGTAAACACGTGAAGGCTGACAGACATAGCTTTTCAGAATAAAAGCAACCTCTGAAGAAATGTTTACAAAAACTTGCATTGCCTACGACCTATGGTCTGTGGCTGTAGATATAGTGCATCAAACACTCCTTTTCTAGTGGACTTGCTGAGTACGCTCGTACTCAAAGTATCTCCTTAACCCTTGCTATGTTCTAAAGCCAGTACAAACGACGTCTACATCAAGTTATGCTCCAGGAATCATCATCAAAAGATAAAGCTCTTCAAGGAAGTCAAGAAAGTCAACATATACATCAACTCGAGTGAAGACGAAATTGCTGATTAGATAAGAATAGAATTTCTAACCATAGAACCTACTTCTATAGAGTATTGCAATAGTTGCAATGCAATCCTCGTAGTTCAGCTATTAGTTTTATAAGTATGGTAGCTATGAGTTATTTATTCCTGATTCTTCTTTGTAGAAGTTTGTTTCTCTCTCTTTAACCTAGAGTGTTCTCTGGATCTTGTGTAAAGAGTTGAGTTGTAACCTATAGTCATGTCTTGGACCTGCTATGTTTCTGTTGTACTACTTTGAGGGATGTAATACTAGTGAACGGTGTTTCATTGGTGTTATGTCAACGACTATAGTGTACTACATCATGGAGTGGTATGCTGGGTCACCGCACTCTTCCATTGGATCTTCCCCTCAATCTTCCTCTAGATGATGTTGTAGTTACTCCTACTCTTGCCTTAGGAATTGTGTCTCTAGCAGCTTCCACTAAGGCATTTTCAGGCAAAGGGCCAAGAACCATATCAGTGGGCACATTATTTGCCTCCTTCCAAAATTAGTGGGAAATCATAGTAAGAAATTGAAGCATATACTAAGTAGTCTATGGAAAGAACCTTATCAATGTGCACATTATGTACCTCCTGTCCCATTATGTTGACCATACTTTCTTGTTGATCAGTAGGATCCATGCTAGGATTGGGAGTGTGTGGAATGATATGATGCACATAGCGGGAAAATTTAAGCAAATTTACATTGCATAGAAGTATGAGAAAATAGGAAAAAAGAACAACAATGTAAGCACATAGAATTCACGTCATTAATGTAAGGAAGATCTAGTTCGTCATCTTCCTATACAATAGTCAAAAACTGCTATAGAAGCGCTGACATACGACAAATTCTCTCTCAAACGACAAAAGAACCTATTGTGGGACACCTCCACTGAAAATAGATCACCATCCTCCTGCACTGAAAACTGTAGCAAACATTCAGAAAAAATAGCTAAATTTCCAAATTTAACAAACATTCATGCGAAAGCTCAATTTTACTCATCACTTGTGCAATTCATCTTCAACAATATATAATGGACATGATCTAGCAGATGTGAAAATTCATAGAGATGCATCATACAATGCAAAAGACACTAAGCCAAAACAGGGCAGGAGCTTGCAAAAATTCAGACTTTTCGACTCTATTCTGCTGATCAGTTGTGAACTTTATCATAAAAATTATTTGTGATGCAATAAAAAAACACCTTTCTTCCAATACGACTACCAAATTAAATGGAACAGGGATGAACTGCTCAATCCACAATCCACTATGACTACCAAACAACCACCTTTCATCCACAATCCTTTTTTAGATCAACAGGGACTCCCCGTCCCCGGTTCCATTGATAACATCAACGAAACCTGAAGAGAATTCTCAGGTCCAAAACAACAAAGCAAGCTACAAATTTCATAGAGGTATAAACTGCTAATGTAGAGCAACTAAAAACAGCAGAAGTTTCATACATGCAGAAAGCGTCATCTAGATGTAAACTATAGAGGCGGGGAAGGGAAGATAGAAACTGCCAGAGTGGAAGTCGGCGTTGTCCAGGTCCCCTGCACCGCAACCCTTTTGGTCGCCGGCGACGACAAGTCTTGAGGGGCAATCCTCTCAGCCTTTTCACCCCTATTCAGCCACTCATCAGTGCAAAGGGCGATATCAGAATGTGGGAGAGGTAGGTGCAGAACCTCTCCACCTCCTCCAGCATCTCCTTGAAAATCAATCTCTAGTGCTTTACTGAAGCCAGGATCTTCCTCAGAATTTGATGCTAGTTAAGCCAAGGGAGACCATTAAAGATCATATCATTCCTAAATTTCCAGAGACACCATAGGACAGCAGAACAAACTGAGTTCAGAACTGCATGTTTCTTATTTACAATCCATTTTTAGCTACAAACAGGTAATCATTTCCAACAGAAATATTAAAGAAACTGGAAATGATACTCCAAACCTGTTTGGCAACTAAGCACTAAAAAAAGAGGTGGTTAATAGACTCAACCTCGGTACAAAAAATGCATTCCTCGGGCTTATTCAGGTGTCTTTTTTTAAGGTTATCTCTAGTCATTAGTTTGTTGTGAGCTAGAAGCCAAAGGAAAATATGGACTCTAGGAGGAATATGCAACTGCCACGCAGCCGGGATATAAATGGGAGTGACACCCCCAAAATTTATGATAGCATAAAGGGAAGTAGTGGAATAAACCCCTTTGCTTTCATAGTGCTAGATCAAAGCATCAATATTGGTGTTAAAAGAGATTCCAGAAGAAATTTCCTCAAGCTCATACCATTGAGATAACAGGGAACTATTAAAGTTCCTCCTAAAATTAAGTCTAAGGGAAGAACCATCCCAAATTTTTTGAACAGTTTTATTATGCTCATTGAAAATAACATAAATTTCAAAAAAATGGATAGACAAGGGAGATGTCCCAAACTAGGTGTCCTCCCAAAACCTGACTTGAGCCCCATCCCCAATTTGCCATCTATATCCAAATTTGATACTATTAACTGCCCAAAGGACCCCTTTGAAGAACTGGGAGACCCCTGTTTGTTTACTACAGAAGATGTTAGGGTTGTTAGTATCATCTTTAGATTCAACTATAGTCCTCTAGATTTTTCCTTCATCACTGGAATATCTCTCAATCCAAGACCCCAGAAGGGACAAATGAACATTATCTAAATCAGGGATCCCCATCCCCCCAAACTCCTTCTTTCTACAGACTAGTTTCCAACTATCCAAATGAAGTTTCCTATGGCCCTCAAAATCGTTCCACGGAAAATTAGCCATCTGGGAGTTAATTAAATCTAAGACCCATTTGGGAAACTTAAAAAAGGAGAGCAGGTAGACAGGGATACTAGCTAAACAAGTTTTAATAAGAATCAATCTAGCTGCATAAGAGAGTAGTTTCCCCCTCCAACCTGCAATCCTTTTGAGGATTTTGTCTATTAGAGGTTGGATATCCTCTCTCCTGAGTTTTTCAAAATGTAAAGGGATACCCAAGTATTTAATAGGGAAAGCACCAATAGCACACCCCAAAATATTTGAGTAAAGAGTAATATCAGAATCCTCAAGGCCTATGGGAATAAACTCACTTTTGGAATAATTGATCTTCATACCAGAAACTTGCTCAAAACAGGTTAACACCCATTTGAGGTTAGTGACATAAGAGGGGTTGCTATCAGAAAAAAATGGTGTCATCTGCATATTGCAGACAGATAACACCTCCAGGATAAAGATCAGAACAAAGACCTTTGATCAGATCAGCATTATATGCTTTAATGAGCATCCTAGTTAGAACATCTACTCCTAGATTAAAAAGAAAAGAGGAAATAGGATCCCCCTTCCTAAGCCCTTTACCAGTAACAAAGATATTGCCAATGGTGTTATTAAGTTTGACCCCAAGTGACCCTCCATGAGTGATAGCTTTAATCCAGGAAATGACAGTAGGACTAAAAACTCTCTTTGCTAGAAGGTGAAGAAGGAAATCTAAATCTACCTTATCAAAAGCTTTTTCATAATCTAGTTTAATAACCAGACCTTGACTTTTACCAAGGGAAACATAATGAATAACTTCATGTGCAGTAACAACAATTTCTAAAATGAATCTCCCTTTGATAAAGGCAAACTAGTTACAAGAAGTAATAGTGTTCATTAGCAAAGCTAAATGATTAGTCAAGACCTTAGTGAAAATCTTAAAGACACAATTGAGAAAGCTAATAGGGCGAAATTTTTTCATGCTACTAGCTTCAGGCTCTTTTGGGATGAGAGTCAAAATAGCAAAATTCAGCCTATAAATATCTAGTTTGCCTTGATGAAAATCTGCAAACATGGCCATAAGATCATCTTTGAATACTTCCCATAAATGCTGATAAAAAATGAAAGACAAGCCATCAGGGCCTGGAGCCCCATCAGAATAGGAACCAAACATAGCCTGTTTAACTTCCTCTTCAGTGAAAGGTGCTTCAAGAGCCTGATTTTGAATTATAGAGACCTTTTCACTAGGAGAAAAGAAATCATCAGAAAGGGTACAACCAGAAGGTTCTTCCTTTTTAAAGAGGTCCTTGTAGAAGGAGGTAGCAATGTGCATCATTTCTTCCTCATGATGAACAGGCCCATCAGGCCCATCTAGAGAATGCACTAGCATTTTTCCTTCTCCTCTGGTTAGAGACAACATGAAAGTAAGCAGTATTTCTATCTCCCTCCTTAATATCCCTATCTCTCGATCTCTGTTTTGTCTTAATTTCTTCCTTCAACTAGAGCACATTCATTTCAGAATAGATTTGCTTAAGCCTTGTCTGTTCATCAGCAGAAAGTTCTAATGACTCAAACTTAATGTCAAGCAAATCATATTCCTCCATTAGATCCCTCTTAAGGTTTCTAAGCTTTGATTCAATATATTTACTCCACCCTTTTGACTAACATCTAAATCTCCTAGTTTTCATTTGCCAAACATCAACTGCATCTTTACCTCTAATTGGCTTAGACCAGTCAACATGGTAAGAGTTTTAAAATCACTTCTCATCAGCCACCACTTCTCAAATTTATAAGTGGCAGCCCTGGGTCTCGCTTCACAACCAGATTCCCATAGAATTGGTGTATGATCACTGCCCAACCTAGGTAGGGATCTAATGGAGGCAAGAGGGAAAATCTTGTCAAGTCCAACATTGCAGAAGACTATCAATATTGGACATTATCAAATTCTCCCTATTGTTCCCCCAAGTAAACCTTCTATTACTAAGTTTAACTTCAAGTAAACCCCAAATGTCAATCCAAGCATTAAACTTGTCACTCCATTTGTGATCAATGTTACCATTACTTTTATCATTCTGTAATCTAACAAGATTGAAGTCTCCACCAATGATAGTGTGACCATTGTAATCTACAAAAAGGCTATGTAATTCAGAAATAAAAGCTTCTTTCTTCTCATCATAAGAAGAGCCATACACTTTAATAATTCTAACCATAGTATCTTTGGCCTTTAGCCTAACAACAACAGAGACAGAGAAGTCCATAACTTGCCAGCTAATAATATCAAAAAATCTAAGTCTACCCCTGCAATAATGCCTCCAGCAGAGCCAACAACAGGTAAGTCTTTTCATTCAAACATCCTATTACCTACTAAAGAATTTAGATAATTGCAAGAAATAGACTCTTTCTTAGTTTCTTGGAACCCAACATAATGAGCATGAGTTTTGTTGAAAAGGTTAATAAGAGAATTCTTCCTACCGGTTTCATCCACAATCCTGATTACCGACGGGGGAAACAGTGGCTGAACTGCTGAAACCTTAGCCTTTTGGCAAAATTATGCACTAGCCACTACTACTCCTACGTACACACTGATACTTCCACCCTAAAAATCCTCAATTACAGCCCGGATCATGCGCTAGCTCATGAAACCCTACTAAAAACCACGAATTTTGATAGTGCAGTCTGGGAGAGGATCTAAGCCTTATCGCAGTCCAGCAGGTCCTCGTCGTAGTTGCGGTACTGCAGGTCTGGTGTCATCTCACCAGAACGGCCGCCACGGAAGGCATGATCAGGGAGGCGGTGGCAGCGGCGTGGTCGGCATACTAGAGGGAGACAAAGAACAACGATGAAGGAAAGAACTGCCTCGTGGCGAGATAACCGCTTCGGCATATTTTTCTTCTCAGGCCCTCTCACATCGCCCGAAAGGACCTCTCTACAAAAATGCCAGTCCGGAAAAAAAGATCGCCGTGAGGTTACGGACTAGCTAGACTAGTTATTTTTGGATTAGCAACATGTGGGACATCAGATTGTAAAATTATAATTTTTGAGACTAATCTGCACGTCAAGCGCAAGTTGTGATACCATAAATGTTTTTTTTCTGAAATTCAACCATCATATATTAGGTATGCAAGCCGCATAATTAAAACCTTTCAACCTTTCAGTCTCCATAGGTACCCTGGTAAGGAAAAAGAGTGCGTCTAAAACTTGCAGCCCATCAAACAATAGTTACATCATCTAGGAGAGTTTGTAGAAGAAAGCTAGGGGGTTCATGGACCCAATTACAAGAAATTTTAGAATTGAAACACTCCCTAGAAATACAATGAAAAACTTTGTTAGCATCTCTCCTACAATGGCTGAACTCAACATTCCCTATAGCTCCAGACATACCAACGATCTCAGCATAAACGGAAGTGGCTTCGTTCCAAATGCGCTCCTGCCCTGCGCATCGCCGAATGACTTCCAGGGAGTCGGCCTTAGCTTCAACCTGGTTGAATCCAAGGTTTTTAACGTAGGCAAGCCCGTGTTCCATCGCAAGAGCCTCCGCCATCGTAGCAGAAATCACCTGCGGTAAATATTTTTATGAGGCAGCAATAAAAGTCCCTTTGCTACTACGGATAATCACAGCCACTGCTCCTGATTCTTCACTCTGCATAAAATAGGCATCAACATTTAGTTTAATCCAATTGCTCCTAGGTTTCAACCACGTATTTTTAACAGGAGTATGCTTAGGACTAGCTTTTCTTCTCGAATTTGCTGTAATCACCCTGATGGACATAACACAACTCTAAACCATTGGGACTTTTTCCCCATGCATCTTGCGGCGTCTAATCCACCATATGTACCAGGCCGCTATAGCACACAGATCATGTACTTCAATTGATTCGAGATTTGATACCAGAGAAGTCGTAGGTCTAATAAGATTCTCAAAAATCTCTACACCAGGTAAGTCTGGCGCAGATGCTTCCTCTATTTTATGCATTAGACCAAGAGCTCTCCAAACTTCATTAGCATATTGAAATTTAAACAACATATGCCTAAGGTCCTCATCCTCGTTGTTGCAAACGGGGCATTTACCATCTATACCGATACGCCTCTTGAACAGAATATCCTTTAAGGGTAAAATTCCATGGAGCACCCTCCAACCGAAGATCTTAACCTTTGTCGGCACCTTAAGATTCCAAAGGTTTTTCCACGTAGGGTTATTTAGAGACATACCTCGGATTAGAGATCGGCAGGTAACACCATTAAATTGGTGCTTCCACTCCACGTGGTACGCTAAGCGTACAGAAAAGATATCAGACTTGGTACCATGCCAAGCTATAAAATCATCCATCCCATTAGCACTTAATGGTATTTGCAAAATCCTTGTAGCATCGATGGGATGGAAATTACTTCAAATCAGATCATGATCCCAGTTATTAGTGACAAGGTCAATAAATTCCCAAACCTTGGACATGATACAATTTCCTTGCGGTGAAACAATCTTCCGATCAGGACTGTTGGGTATCCACGGGTCCTTGCATATTTCAGTGGCCTCACCATTCCCAACCCTCCAGATATACCCTCGTTTGATGGTTTGAATCGCCACAACTATGCTTTGCCAAGTGAAAGAGGAACCCGCCTTTGGACCGGCCTACATGATATCTCCTGACGGATAATACTTGGCTCCAAGAACTCGGGCGCATAAAGAACCAGGGTTATCAGTAAGCCTTCAGACTTGTTTTGCTAGCATGACTAAATTAAAAGAGTGAATATCTCTAAAGCCCATGCCCCCGTCCTTTTTTGGGAAGCATAATTTCCACCAAACATACCAATGCATCTTCTTTGCTTGTTCATCACCACCCCACCAAAATTGGGATATAACCTCCGTTATCTTTTTACAAATATTCTTTGGCAGAAGGAACACTGACATAGCATATATGGGAATAGCCTGAAGAATGGATTTTATGAGAATCTCCTTACCATCAATAGAGAATTCCTTCCATCCTTTTATACGCTGTAACACCCTCTCAACAAAATGCCAAAAATAGTCACTTCTATCCGCTCCCACTATCGCTGGAAGACCCAAATATTTATCCGAGATTGCTTCAGTGTCAATATTCAAAGTATTACAGATATCCACCTTCACATCTACATGTGTGTTCGGGCTGAAGAAAATACTAGATTTCGCCACACTCACCAATTGTCCTGAGTTTGCGCAATAAAAATCCAACACCTGCTGCAACGAGATTGCATTATGAAAATCTGCCTTCAAGAGAATCAAAGAATCATCAGCAAAAAGTAAGTGTGATAATGATGGTGCATTTTTGCACACTTTGGCCCCTTCAATGCCACCAATCTCCTCCGCGTGCAACAAAAGACTGGACAAACCTTCTGCACATAATAGAAACAAATACGGGGATAGGGGATCCCCTTGGCGAATACCCCTAGTAGGAATAAACTCCTCAGTCACCTAGGAATTAAATCTCACCGAGTAAGAAATCGAAGTAACACATGCCATGACTAGATCGATCCATTGGATATGGAACCCAAGCTTACTCATCATGTTCTCAAGAAAATCCAACTCCACTCTATCGTAGGTTTTGTGCATGTCGAGTTTCACCCCACACAAGCCATTATTTCCCCTTCCTTTTATTCTTGATCTTGTGAACACACTCGTAGGCTACCAACACATTGTCTGTTATAATACACCTCGGAACAAAAGCACTCTGTGTAGGAGAAATGATCTCCGGGAGTATCATCTTCAGCCTCCCTGCAATCAACTTTGAAATAATTTTATAGACCACATTACAAGGGGAAATAGGTCAAAATTTAGATACCTCCTTCAGGTTTGCCACTTTTGGGATGAGCACCACAATAGTTTCATTCCATCCAGGTGGAATAACTCTCTCACTAATCGCCTTTAAGACAGCCGCAGTAATATTATTTCCAACCAAGTGCCATAATTTTTTATAGAATATGGCGTGCAGGCCGTCAGCCCAGGGTCCTTTAGGTCGCCAATACTAAACACCGCCTTCTTCACATCCTCAACTGTGATCGGAGTCATTACATTCTGATTCATCTCAGGCGTAACTTTAGGGATAATTTTGTCCAGAAAATCCGGCTCAGTATGGTTGTTCTTAGAGGAAAAAAGATCTGAAAAATATTGGAGAATAACGAGGTTTAGCTCTTTTGTACCTTCCACCATCTGCCCCGATGAATCTTTCAGTTTTTAATAAAGTTATGTTTTTCCGAGTAGAAGCAAAATTATAGATGTACGCAGTATTCTTTTATCGTATTGTTGCATAACTATTTATCTTATGTTAAATCACGACCATATATTTTAGATCCAACTATCAAATTAATTTAGATGATGTGGCTTAACATGGTGCCTCTATTAGACATCCGTATATTACTTTTAGTATATAATAGATAGAGATACCCAAATGCTAAAAAGAAACCGGTGTCCAGCTTGTCCGATTGAGCCATTCATTCCTAGCCGTCCGATCGGTTCGATCGCATCGCGCCTCTACTCCCGATATAATTCCACTTGAGGCCCCACCTTGGCACATGCCTGTGAGAGAGGGAGGCCCCAATATCTCATTCCTCCCACATTGCTCTCTAGTCTTTCAGGGAGGGGTGATTTTGCTTGATCGAGATGGAAGGTGCGCCGAGCTCACCGACGGAGAGTGAAAGCGCGCGGGAGAGCGTTGAGTTCGTTGTCGTTGAGAGCGCACGTGATTTCATTGGCAGAGATCGAGGACCGTAGGACTATGCAGAGGTCGTCGACGGGAGAGCGACAGGCGCACGAGCATGGGGAGATCGACGACGAAGAGCGAGGAGCACAAAAATGCGTCGATCTTGACCTCGGAGTGCGAGGCGCGCACAAGGGGCAGAGGATCTCGGAGATGGGAGGTCAGCGACGATGATTTTACTAGATAGAGGTCCCTGAGGTATGCCTCTGTGCACAAATCTTCCAGATTCGACCGATTTCGTGAAGTAGAAGCGCGATTATGTCTATTTTGGTCCGATTTGTAGTATGGATATCATGTCTACAAGCAATTCCCCGCTCGATTTCATCTCGTATGGGGTATTTAATTGTGCATAGTTCACACGGTCTGCTTTCGATAGATGTGGGTAGAGCATGGATCGGTGCGTCTATGTCACGGTGATGATGTTAACCCACTAGATCCCTTTTTTATCGACATCTTTCCAACCATTGTAGAACTAAAGATGAAGTCTATGTTAATAAAATTCCAATCGATGAGGAAGATGCTACTGTAATTGGTATCAATTTAAGTTAGCATATAAATAGACTAAGTTGTTTTTTATCTACATCGGAGTGTTTATGTAGTATGGAGCACTTTGGAGAGGGTATTAAACCGATGATGCAATGGTCTTCGAACACTATAAGAAATGTGCTATACTATGACCTTTTGAAAGTGACCCCGAAATAAATCGTCATAAATTTATAATGATCTTGCTGCAGATGTTTGGGAGGGGCAAAGGATAGCAAATGCATAACGATTTCGCCCAAAAACGTCTTAAATTCTTTACACGAAATCGTCATAAGCTGGTATGTACTGTTTGGAGCCTTGTTTGGAGATTACTACGACGATATAAAATCGTCATAGTCACTTATGACGCTATAATAACGTCGTAGTATGTTAAGAACTAGGATGACTGTGCTGCCACCTCCTCAATGTGATCCACGTGTCGCTCTTACGTGGTATTTTTTTGCGGGGATGTTAGTGTTAGTTGTGTGCTGAGGATTTTTTAGGTCAGGCCTAGGTGGGCCGATTCTTTCAGGTCAGGCCCAACAGCTTCTTTGACCTAGATAATATTGTTAGGCAAAAAAGATTGCGCGAGCGGGGACTTGAACCCACGACCTAGCGCTGTGAGGAAGCTGTCATAACCACTATGTTATAGTTGTGTTGTTGCACATAATATAGAAACTACTCTATCTATAATATTACTAAGTCCGCTGTTTAACAAACTGACCACACCGAATGGAGCAGCACCTGCACAAAACAGACCACACTCCCTTCATGGTGACAGGCGGCGGCGGGGGCGATGCTGAACGGCGGACCGGCGGAGGGGATGAGGCTATGGTTGCCGGCTAAGGGGCTGAGGCAGTGGTGGCCGACGGAGTGGCTAAACGGCACGCGGGGGTCTGGGCTGGGTGGCCGACGAAGGGGCTGCGGTGGTGGTGGCCGGCGGAGGGGCTCCGGCGGTGGTGACCGGAGGAAGTGCTGCAGAAGTGGTGACCGGCGGAGGAGGCGGGGGCATCGACATAGGTTAGCACCCTATCCTCTCTCCCCTGTTGATATACTTCCCTGTTAATTTCAGAGCCTGGTTTCATTAGGGTTTCAAAATCCATATTTTTAGATGATGTTTAGAATCAATTCGAGCACAAATCTTTAGGTTTTTTTGCCTTTAGCTAGATGTAGGCATAGAACTATATTGTTGGAGCTTATCTAGGTTTTTGTTTAATTTCTTAGCTAGATGTAGGCATAGAACTATATTGTTGGAGCTTATCTAGGTTTTGGTTTAATTTCTGCTAGCTAGTGTGTACACTTCAGTGCAGTTCTAACTTGCAACATTTTTCGTTCTTTTGCAGATGGACAGAAGCTGGATAACAAAGGGAGTTAGAAAGCTTTCTTATGAGCATCTAAGGGGAGTGGATGAGTTCATGCGATTTGTTCGCAGAAGTGTTCCCGATGATGCTCAAGTTTTATGCGCATGCCCCAACTGTATGAATCTTGTTGAACAAACTCTACCAAATGTAGAGGCTCATCTACTAATGTGTGGGATGGCATGCACGTATGATAGGTGGATCCATCATGGAGATTATTTACATCCAGAACCCGGAGCTGAACCTGAACCCGGTGAAGGTGCAGATCATGTTGATGATGGCGGTGAGTTTGTACAAGATGATGTTCCGCAAGAGGATGTTGGTTTGGAGGCAAAGGATGGCTATGAGGATGATAGAATCCCTGATTTGTTTAGGGATTTTGTACGAGTCTGAACCGCAAGGTGCTGGAGAGCATACAATCTATGCCGAGCTGATAGAGGAGGCCAAGCGCGCAGCTAGTGATGGTGGGACATTGTCTAGATTTTCTTTTACCGTGAAGTTACTCCATGTCAAGTCCTTCTACCGAATCAGCAATGTTGCCTTCAACGCAATACTCCGTATCTTGACCATCCAATACCCTAAAAGTGCAATCCCCAAATCTTATGAAGAAGCATTGGGTATAATCGGTAGATTGGGGCTTGTTTATGATTCAATCCATGTCTGCCCGAACAATTATATCTTGTTTTGGAACACGTACGCCAAGCATGACAGGTGCCCGAAATGTGATGCCTCAAGGTGGAAAGTTGCGGATGGGAGGAAGCAGATACCGGAGAAGGTGTTGAGGTACTTTCATGTGATTCCAAGGCTACAGAGGATGTTCATTTCGAAGCAACAGTCGGAGGATGTACAGTGGCACAAGCTAAAGCGGCATCTCGTGGATAATGAACTTAGCCATCCAGCCGACGGAAAGGCATGGAATTTTTTTGATGATAAACATAAAGAGTTTGCCGCCGATGCGAGGAACATCAGACTCGGCCTTGCCATAGATGGCTTTAATCCATTTGGAATGAGCTCGAAATATAGCATGTGGCCGTTATTTGTTGTGCCGTACAATATTCCACCATGGACATGTATGGATCGGTCCAACTTCATGATGGCTTTGCTAATCCCGGGTCCAAAATCTCCAGGAAAGGATTTTGATGTCTTTATGGAGCCCCTAGTAGAAGATCTCCTCAAACTCTGGAAGGGTGTTGGTACCTATGATGCCCTGAGTCCTGACAAGTTCGATCTTTGTGCCATGGTAATATGGTGTATCCATGATTTCCCAGTGCTGCACACTTTGTCTGGGAGGCTCACATCTGGTTATCAAGCATGTGTGCGTTGTGACAAGGATCCGTTCTCGGAAAGAATAAGGAACAAGATATATTGGACTGGGGGGCGCCATTTTCTTCCCCGCCACCATCCTTGGCGAAAAAGCAAAGATTTCAATGGAAAAACTGAAACCCGTGACCAGCCGGTGGAGTTCACTAAAGAAGATCTCGAGCAACAGCTTCACAATGTGAAATATGTGAGACCTAGAAAACATTAGAAGAAAAGAAAGCGTGAGGATGGACAATGTTGGGACCGGAGGGCTATTTTATGGGACCTCCCTCACTGTCAACACCCGGATTCTTCAATCCTAGATGCCTGTTATGCCATACATCGCAATCCCAGGATTACCATTTTTGCGAGACATAACAGAATTGGATACCATAGTACTTCATCCATTACAAACGATACATAAGTTCGTACACAAATAGGGATCTCATGATCCAGTTCTTAATACAACATCAAGCAGCGGAATACGTAATAATAACGGTAGCGTAGGCGAAGCTACATCTTCGGGGTCACAGGCAATGCTGACGATGGGAGATGATCCTAGTTGTCGTAACCTTCCTGGGGTCCATCCTCCAGGTACTCCTCTTCATAGTCTGGCCATGGGAATAGCCAGGGACAAAGCCATGAGTACTCTTTAAGTACTCGCAAACTAATACTAACAGGTAAGGGGTTTTTGGATAATAGGACACTAGGCTCTAGGGTTGTTTTGCAAAAAGCCAGGTTTATCTCTACTAAGTTCCAAAGCTAGTCACAATTTTATAACTCCTAAGTGGGATCTTGTAATTCAGGTCACAACTCTGTTGTGTTCAATTCAAAGTCTCAATTCATTTCACAAGTCATTTTGAAAAGTCTGACGGGGGAACAATATGGCCACTCCAACTGTCCATAACCGCGGACGCGGCTATTCGAATAGTTTGACACTCTGCAGAGATTATACACTTTCACCACAACATTCGATACATCCGTCTTCACCATACTCAGTATGCGGATAATCAATCCTAACCTTTCAATTACACTCCCTAGTATAAGCACCTCTCCTGTGAGTTTGGCCTCCCAACCATGACCACTGTCATCTTGGGTACTGCACAGGTGGACAATCTTCACAAGGTAGCCTCAGCTCAGACCTTGGCCGTGAGGGAACTAATACTAAGGTATATAAGTTTCCAATCAAGCCCTACCCAATATTCGGGTATTGTGGTTGTACGCTAAAATTGGAATGGTATCGCATCCAGACAACCATCATTTTTATAAAGGGCTAAGGCTCATGCCTCAACATTTTCATCACCAAAATCATCAAGTGTTTGGAAACACATGTCCAAAACATTTCAATAGAATGATCCATCATTCCAAGGTTTTCATAACCATTTTTCCACCAAGTATTCCCATCTAAAAGTTGATCAAGTTTTATGCTTAGTACTAGCATCTACAGGTGGGGGTAGTCATAATGAGGGGTGGTAACTAGTGGAGTTTCACTAAGTCTAACCTTATATCTTAGGCTGATATCAAGGTTTTCTAGCTTAGGCCAAATTTTATGCTCTTTAAGCAACCTTCAGCACAACTATCTAGTATCTACCAAACTCTTAGGTAGACTCTAAGTAAGCTTTGATAAAGAAATAAAGTAAAAGCTTGCCATAAAACTAGGATTGGTTTAGCAAGTGGGTATGATCACATATGCTCAAGGCATAAAGTAGTCATCTCACAAATATGGGTTTGTGGCATCAGTAGGGTATCTGGCAAGGGTTAGCTTGCACATTCACTAGTAGTATTAGGCTTGCATAATAATTAGCTTGCCTTGTGCAGAGCAGTGGTTGAAGTTCTTCTTGGCTTCCTCTTCGTAGTATCCTCCTTCCTCCTCGTATCCTTGGTCGGTACTAGCGTCTATGAATAAATGCGAGGTACACAATCACCAATCAATACTTAACTACTTGCAATCATCACACACAAGGGTCCTATATATGATCTAGCATCATCTCTAACATTACAAGGTTAAAGCTTGGTTTAAATCTTTTTATTTTTAGAAAAGTAATTTCTACTCATTGAAAAACTATTTAAGATTTAATATTCTCCAAACTAAACATGGGATCATTTTGACACATGTCATCACCACATATGGTAGTCCATGGGAATGTGATTTAAAGTGGTGTCACAATTTAATAAGGTTTTACCCTTTTATTTTAATTAATTAAAGTGGCTAGAAATGCTTATGAAGCATTCTTTTATTACTTGAACATTATTTCTGCAAGTAAACCTATATATATTTTTATATATTCTGAAAGGTATGGTTAAATGTGATTTTTGAGAGTTGGAATCAACTCAAAAGCTTTTATGGTTTAAATTTGAAAAATGTTTGAATGCAGAAAAGCTTCTGCCTTGTTATTTTTACTATGGGTTATCTACAGATCCAAATGACTTGAATCCAACGGGCTTGGATTCAGCATTAACAGACATTTCCAACAAAATTGGTTTCATTCAATTTGGTGCACTGAATCGATCTGGGTTGATTTTTGAAGTTGGGTACAGAAGTGTGTTTGAAATTAAAAAGAAAAAGGTTTAATTTGAATTGTTGGGCTGCGCGGGAAATTCTAACGGGCCGGCCTGCTAAGCGCAGTGCTCCCGCGGGCTGCTTAAGTGGGCGTCCCCACTCGTCAGTGACACGGGGCTGGGCGAAGCGGTATGGGGCAACGTGGATCGTTCGATCTAGTTCTAATCCAACGACTGGGGGTCATCGTCGACACGAGACAACTCCGGCGAGAACGAAACCTAGCGCGGCCAGTGAGGGGTGCTGGGGGCTCACCGGGGTACGGGCGAGGGTCGGCGAGGCGGGCGAACGACGAAGTCGACGACGGCGAACCTCCTGGTACTGGTGGCTTCTCCTGGGGCGGCTCCAATCGTTGGCTCCTTTCTTCTCCAGAGGCGGCGGGCTCCGGTGAAATTCCGGCGAGGTGGTGCTCGGCTTGCTCTAAGAATGGTGTGGCACGGTCAGTGGGGAGAGGGGAGTGAGATGGTGTGAAGAAATCGTGCGGGGGTGGCCTCTACTTATAGTAGATCGAGGGGACCGTCGGGGCGCACGGTGAGCTCGTCGGGGGCGGCGTTATAGGCGGCTAAAGGCATGGGCAAGGGTAGGGGACGGTGCTGTGTCTCCTGGCGATGCTCAATGACATGGTCGCGAGGCATGGGGCGGTGTGGTTTGGTCTGGAACGGGCGGTGCTCTGCGCGGCAGAGGCGGCGTCTTCGATGGCGGGCGGTGGCTGTATGGCACGAGGCGGCAAACGGGGATGTCTAGCGGTCTCCTGGGTCGGTGGTGATCGTGTGTGCACGCGGTGAGGGCGGCGCGCGGTCTTTGGGTGATGGTCGAGGGTGGCGCTCTGGCGCACGCTCGGCATGGTCTGGGCGTGTCTTGGGCGCGTGGTCCAGGGCTTGGCAACGCTCGCGGCTGGGACATGCAGTGGTGGTGGACGGTGGGCTGCCTCCCAGACATGATGGCTAGGCTTGCTGCTGCTCCTAGCTTGCTGTCCACAATGGGGTGGCATTGAGGTGCTCGGCTGTTCACCATTAATGGCAATGGCAAGCTCACAGGGGTGCTAGTGTTGGGCTAATCTTTCTAGATGATCTACTGGGTTGTTTGTGAGCTAAGTAGGGAACAAGTTAGGCAAGAATCACTGCACACTATAGTGTTTGATGTTTTGTTTGATTTGTGTCTGCAACCTGTTTGATGAAATGGCCGCATGAAATCAAGTTTTGAATTTTTAACTGAATTTTGGTGGGTTTGCTAGATTGGTGCTGGTGAGTCTGCAGATGCTTGGGTTTTGAAAGTTGAGCTTGTTTGAGTGGGTTTTGAAAAAGTGGGATCTTCCCATATGAAGAAGATTCAATTTTGAATTGTCATTTAAACTATCCATTTGAAAGTTGGATGATCACAAAGTGGGCCTTGATACTTTGTTATGAGTACATTCAAGGGGTGCAAAGATCCAGAAAAGTTTCTGTTAGGTTTTGAAAGTTTGAGACAGCCAAAGTAGGCATGGGATTTAAATTGGTCAAAATGACCATTCCCTTAATATATTTGTTTTGATTTACTTGTCTTTAGGAAAAGTGTGGGAAATGTTTTAGATGATGTTCTTTTCACCTAAGAAACATTTTACAAGCAATGGATCACACAAACAAGGTGGTTTTTAAAGAAATTCAAAATCCATGCATACACATATACATGCATTCATGAATTCATTTAGAAAAGTTTTTGTTAACCCTAATCTTGATGATTAGTGTTTGATGATCTAAGTTTGGTATTTTTGGGATGTTACACTCACTAGGCAGATCTCAAGTTGAGGCACAACCTTGATGTAATTCATATCGAGAAAAACATATGTGATAATCTGCTTGGCACATTTATGAACATCAACGGGAAGTCAAAGGATACAGTTAATGTAACATCCCAGCATTAGAGCTCAGAAATAAGATGAACCCAGATGTGTGCAAAAATCCGAATAGTTTTCGCGCTTTTAAACAAAACTTGTCAAAGTGTTTGGATCTTCTCTCAACTTGATGGAATTGAAGTAGATCATCAAGTTGACTGTGATAAGTTTCATTATGACCTTTGCTAAAACCTTATTTGGGTAACAATGATTTCATCTAAGGGTAGATCATATATAATAAAATGTTACTCATAATACATTTCTTAAATGATTAATATCTGATCCTTAAGGGATCATATCATACTATTCATCATAACAACCTATGAGTACCAAGTTAAGAATGTAATAATTTACTCTTAACTTATTTATTTCTTATCTCCTCATACCATGAGTAGCATGGTAATACCTAACTTAAAATCCTTAGTGAGATTAGGAAGGGAAGAAACTAAGTCAAGATCATGGACCATATATCTTTCTTTCCATATCAATCTTTATGGAACCTATCTTAATATCTGTTGTTCATCAATGATTGAGTAATCAACCATTGATTCACAAATTCTTTAACTATCAATACTTGATCTACTACTTCTTGATCTTATCATAGCATCTACTTCAATCTTTTAAAGAGGGAGGTAAGGGAAGGTAAATGGTAATGCTAGATTCAAATATCATATATAGGATGGGAGTGTTGGAAGTAAAGTAGATCAAGAGGATTATTGGTGGAGTTAAATCACTCCTGAATGAATAGAAGAGTAATTTATAACATATAATTATATAGTAGTAAAAAGGATTACAAGGATGAAACCTGAAGATAGTTACTAGTGGTAATTCTATTGGATCAATAGGGCATAGTCCATGAATAACCCTTAATCCAATATGAGATACTAAGAAGATAATTCCAATACAATTGAAAAGTGGTATTGATGAAACCTTGGTTAGCCAATTGGAAACCTAAGCTATAAATGATTAAAGGATTATAATGATCATGCCTTACTCACGAGGATTGTCCACCTATATCTAGTATAAATGATATTGGTGGGCAGAACATGATTGAAACCCTAGTAGAGATAAGTTATACTAGAGTAGTCATTACAAGCCACATTAATATAATTAAAGCTAGCATAGCATAGAGTTATGGAAGTAGAGTTATTCATCTTAAAGGATAGTAAGCTTTAGAGAATGGTAGTTGGATACATACATCTAATGGAGAAATATTAGTGATGGGTGATTAAGGAAGATTATGAGTGGAGTTTGAAGGAACTACTTGTTGGATGGAAGGTTATCAACAATATAGTAGTGGGTATAACCAAGTATGGATACGAGAAAGCTATAAAAGGTTCAGTGTCAAGCTCATTGGATTTATCAATGGGTTTAGAAGAATAATAGGTGAATAAGAATATTTTTGTGAAGTAAAGCTCATCATGTTAACCATGATGATAGATAGGAAGAAATAGTATATCTAGGAAAGGAATTCCTTAATTAGAAGTCTAGAATTATGAATTATGGAAGATAGTAATTCTTGTTAAACAATCAACTTTAAATCTTAAACCAAGTATAATATCCATTCCATGTTATGAATTCCTCATCTTATATCTATATCAATTAATAGGAATATTTTCCTATAGCAAATTACATAGCACATCTCTGACAATTCCAATTATCATAATTATATGTGCTTAGGAGTATATTTATCAATTCTTTTCTATAAAACATTTTAGATATAACTTCTATTTTAAAAAGGTGATGTCATTAAAAATCACAAAAAGGAGACAATATGCTTAGTTATTAAATCTTTACTCACATCAACAAAAGAATAGAAGTAAAATTAGAACCCTAAATTCTAGGGTAAGTATTTACAATTCAAACCCTAACTTCTATGTTAGTTATAATAAAATATATCCATTTTTATTTCCTAAATCGTCGGAATAATATTAATCATATTAATTCCCTAGAAACTTTATTTATCAAACAAAAATAAAGGATCACCATATAAAAATATCCTAAATATTATGAGTTAATGAGAATCAAATCTCATGAGTTAATAATAATGCATCCTATAATAAGTTTATGGATATTAGCTCAATTAAATGCATATTAAAAGCCTTACAAATAATAATAGGAAAAGTATATACATAAAGAAAATAAAGAAACATAACATTATACAATAAAAGTTCACAAATGATACTATATACATTTTAGTATTACTACAATTATCCAGCAAATCAATTCTATAAAGAGAATTCAAATCAAATAAGAAAAATTTCAAATCTGAAAGTAAAACATAAAATAGAAAAAGGAAAACTAATAAAAACATTTCTTGGCCGTGGCCCAACTCCTCTCTTCTCACCTGTCGCCCATGTGCAAGCCACAAAATCCCAACAACCAGCCCAGCTCGTTCTCTTCTATGACTGACGGGTGGGACCAAAGGATTATTGCGGGTTGAGAGAAAAGAAGTGACAGGGGGTTTTCTGAAAAGCCGATTTCGTCGTCTACCTCACCTACTGGAAGCAGCTCGCTGGCCAGGAGCTCCACCGTCGATGGACCGCCGCGCTGTGATGCGTGCTACCGCTCCTGGATGGAAGGGATAAGAATGCCACGACGCCGTCTGCTCGTCCTCATCCCCATTTCCCCTCTGTAGCTCTCTCTCTCTCTCAATTTCTTCTTCTGAACAGAGAAACCTAGCTCGGAGGTGAGCCGATGCCGGTGATTCCGTGCTCACCTCGGCCAGATAAGACGACGGTGGAGACCACCGTGCTCGTCTCGTTCATTTGCCCCAACTCGCACTAGCGGAGGAGGCGTCAATCGACCCAATCGCACCCTCGGTTCCCGGCACTGTTCGTCGACCTCACCGTCGTCTCCGACCTCGCCTCACCCTATCGACCACACCATCGTGTTCCTGGTGAGTCACTGAATCTCCTCGCATGTGTAGATGCTTTGTTTGCTTCCTAAATCCACGCCACCATGATCACCCGCAAGCACCGCCGCATGAGCTCGTCGCCGGTTGCCCTCCGGTGACCAAAATAGGGCGACACCACCACCAATAGGTCCCTCGGAATACCCTCTTTCCAACGAACCTAACTGCAGCCCCGCGCACATACCAAATCACCTGATCCATCATTGATCTGAGAAGATCAAGCTCCGATGACGTCATGCCCACGTCACCCTCAGCCTAGTCATCCATTTTGACCCAGTCTTTGTCTCGCGTGGCAGATGACATGGCCTTGGGCCCATATGTCATTGTTTGGGAGTAGAAATAGGGTCGGTAACAAAGACATTTAATAACCTGAAAGCTGAGGTGTTCTCTGGCCCACTGGTCAGTGACTAGGGCTAGGTGTGGGTGTTCTGTAAAAATTTATTTTCTATTTAAGAAAGAATAAAAGATATAAATCCAAATATACATATTCCAGAAATTAAATGAAATGATTAAAACTTGTTAAATCTATAACTTTTGTTTTATAATTCAGAAAAATATGTATAATATATGAAAATGTTTAGAAAAATAAAGTCTATAACTTAAAACTATTATTAAATATTATTATGTTAACAATTTAAATAATTATTATTTAATAAAGATTTTAAAGGTAATAAAACTTTGATAATTCCTATTTTAATAATGATAAATGTTAAGAATATAAATAAATACCAAAAATCTTGGAAAAATAAAAACTATATTTTCAAACTATAATCATGTATTATTATTTCACTTAATTAAATATTTATTATTTATTAAGTAATTATAAAGTAAAAAAGAATTGTCAAAATCATATCTTATTATTTATAAATCACAAAAATAAATGTAATATACCAAAATGATCACAAAAATAATATCTACATGTTAAAAATATAATATTCCACTTTTGAGTTAAATAAAAAATCAAATATTTTAATAACTCAAATTTAAACTTATTTACTTAATGGATAATTCATATAAGGGTAAATAAAAATTGCTAATATGTCAAAAATTAACCAATTGAGTCTAATAAATAGTATTAGTCTTCAACATTAATAATATGAAGTCAAAATAGTTTAACACATTTTAATTACAATTTTATTGAATTCTCCTCAACCATAGGTGTGTAATATTTTCTAAAAATAATCCTTATCAAATATAAAATCTTCAAGAATAATTTGTAGTTAAATAAAAACTTATTTCCTTTACTTTAACCACAAGTTTATCAACATGACAAAACACTATAGTGGACTCATAAGCAATTAAGTAACATTACTCCATGGTTTACAAACTATAACCACTCATCCATAAAAGGGTAAGTGATACTATTCCATTATAAAATCAAGAAAACCACTACATCAAAGAAAAATATAACCATTCTTAAGTAACCTTTAGGCAACATTACCAAGTACACAAAGTACAAATGTTATAAGCATTATACTTTCAAACTATCTATGTTTGAAAGTTAACTTTAGTCTACAAGACTCTAAATATAATACTATAAACCTTGTTAGATGTTTTATAGTTAACTTTGGTCTGATATAGTTAAGTCATAAAACATCTCAAGCCCAAACTATTCAAGCAAGCACAAATAACATCGACCAGACTCAACTAACCACAAAGTTTGTTTAGACCTTAGAAAATAAATATTTTCTTCAAATGTTATTCTTTTTGCCAATTCAAACAATAACTCTTATATAAGCAATCTTGAGTAGCATTTCACATTTGTGTGTGACCTGTTGTTTTATGCTATTGTAATTATATGATTTTTTCACACACACTCACCAGCCTTAATAAGAAGCACGAGTATAAAACTCATCCAAAAGTACAACACATTTCAAATACATCATTTCTAATATCCAAACCCTAGAACAACGTTGTCCCCGGGATTCGCGTTTATAAAATGCATCACATTACTTATGCATAAGAGAATATTGCTTCTTCAAACATTAGTCCTTACCGGACCAATGATGCTGATTTCAGATTTTTGGTCTTATATTGTCTTGAAGACCGTGAGTGCATAATCTTGCAATCACAAAAGGCAAGTTCACACTTTCTCATGTTCTTTGGTTATTTTCTGTAAAGTATTTTACAAATACAATGTGGATATCACCTGCATTTGAAAAAGGTCTGAAAACACTATTTTCATAATAATATGATTATAGGTTATTTACCATGAGGTAATAACCTACTATGAAAGTTCCGGTGGTAAAGGAACTTATTATCTAGGACTTAACAACCAATGTCGCCAGTGATTCTTGTGCCGTATATTACGCGTTAACCATGTGATTTGGAATGGGACGGAGAAGTCAGTTGTATCCTTTACCTCTTGTATGGAGGCAAGACGACCTTAACGTGAAGTTGTGATTCCTTGTGCGGATCCAACATATGGGTGGGCACCCTTACGCCCCACACTTTTGGTGTCTAGATTATCTATGAATGGTGTTTAGGGAGATAGTCCATGCAAATGGTACTATTCCGGGCATCACTAGGTCATAGAGTCTTCGGGAACTCATCAGAGTTTTAGCCTGCCTGAAAGGGGGCTTAACAAAGGTGAGCCAGCCCCGGAGAATCGTGCAGACATATGAGGCCGCAAAGAGGGCAGTGATTGGCTTTGACCAACTACTGGGCCCGACAACATGGAATTGTGGACGGGTAAGCTGCCCGGTTGTGCAACAAGGAGTTGATCACTCATGGGAAAAGTAACGCACCTCTACAGGGTGTAAGAACTGTAACCTGTTACTCCCTGTTCCGGGAAGGAGCTACGAACGCGGCGGGAAAGGAACTCCATGAAAGTTCTGGTAAACCCGTGAAGGCTGACGGACATAGCTTTTCAGAATAAAAACAACCTTTGAAGAAATGTTTACGAAAACCTGCATTGCCTACGACCTATGGTATGTGGCTGTAGATATAGTGCATCAAACACTCCTTTTCTAGTGAACTTGCTGAGTACGCTCGTACTCAACGTATCTTCTTAACCCTTGCTAGATTTTGAAGCTGGTACAGACAACATCTGCATCAAGTTATGCTCCAGGAATCATCATCCGAAGCTAAAGATCTTCAATGTAGACAAGGAAGTCAACATATACATCAACTCAAGTGAAGACGAAATTACTGGTTAGGTAGGAATATACCCTCTAGCCAAGAACCTAATTCTGTAGTATATTGCAATAGCAGCAATGCCAACCCCTTAGTTAAAATACTAGTCTTAATAGTACAATAGTTCTTGCGTTGTTTATCTTTGATTCTTGTTTTTAAGAAGTTCTTTCTCTCTCTTTAACCTAGAGTATTCTCTGGATCTCGTGTAAAGAGTGAGTTGTAACCTTTAGCCATGTATTGGACCCGCTGTGTTTCTGTTGTGCCATTCTGAGGGATGTAATACTAGTGAAAGGTGTTTCATTGGTGTTATGTCAACGACTATAGTATACTACATCATGCAGTGGTATGTTGAGTCACCAAAGTTGGTATCAGAGCATATGCTTTGACCTTAGGTTGGAAACCTAGTAAATGGGTAGAACCTATAGGACTTATACCTGCAAGAATAAAGAGTTCTCTAGTGATATAAGGGATATTCACTTGAGAATAATCCTGTCATGTTGCTAGTGCGATAATTCTTTAGTATGATTGCAAATCCGATCATTACCCAAGAGTTTTAACTCTATGTGACTGATGATAATTTCTTATCTACAGTTCCACATGGCACCTCGATATCCACCCCGGAATGTTCAAGTGATGAACAGGACGTTGAATGACTACGGAGCGGATTGGACAGATAATCTGGTCACAACTTCTATGGAGTTTGGAATGTGAATCGAGACTTCTGGTCAAGATTTATAGTTACTATGATGGGAAGGTATTATCTAAATACCGTGTCATGATCATTTTACCCAAGAAGTTAGGACTTAAGGGAGAAATTCCATGAAGAGAAGCAAGGTGCATGGCATCTGCATATCAGATTGCCGTAGCAGCAGCCATAACCATGATCCGAGAACAAAAATCCCAAGCTCTAGAAGGCAGTACTTATACCATTATACCACATGAAACCTCAAATCCAGAGCATGAGTTAGATCACTCTACTCTAGTCCAAGCTGAACCTACTCTAGATGTAGAGTATATGGATCGTTATCGGTCCTTGTTAAACACTGATCATAACACTCACCAAGTCTTAGTTCAGGAACTGGATACAGTCATTGAGGATTTTACTGATCCTGATAAAGCAATGGCACATAGGAAGAAGTTAGATAAAGAAGCTAGGAATCCTAAATACATACCTTCAGGAGAAGTGTATGAGGAAACTGAGTTTGATGATCCAAACTCGGAAAATTATGCCTACTATCAAAATGAATTCAAGCCACCTGAAGACCTATGGACCAAGTACAACTCTGAACAACAGGAATGGAATGGAGTTATTCCAACCAACCCTGAGCCAAACAAGTATGGATGGGGAGTAAAATCTCAAGGTGGAACCATAGGAAATCCTATTGTGATGCAGGTATCGGAGAAGAGACAAACTATAACCATAGAGAGCCTTATGGACCATATGGGGGTGATACCAATCCAATCAACTTAGAAGAGTATTCCGATAGCTACTATACCAATATGTACGACTAGATGCAAGAAAAGGCTAAGGATCCAACTTACTTTGAGGAAGCGTTGCCAGAAAACCAGGAATATCCTGTAGAAGATTACGCCAACTCTAGTCATTTTTCAATGACTAATCTCAGTCTCGGTACTTCTAATCAAGAATACGCACCTCCAGGATGCTCTTACGCTCCAAATCCAGTCGTAGGACTTCACGTCATCATCGACGGAACTACAAGAAGCACTAGAGGAAGACGAAAGTAAGAAAGGAACGACATCCCAAGGGATGAGAGCTTGAATAATGCACATAGAAGGTAATGCGTATTGTAGTTTGAAAGGTTTGCCGAAATAAGTGAGGATATACTCACAAGAACAAGAATTTCTTGTAAGATAGTTGTGTAAATAGGTGTGGAGCAAACCGTTGGGACATCTAGTACATTTTTAAATTATTTAAAACCTATGTATAATACATGGTATATGTTTTTTTGTTTACCTACTTTTGGATTTTCTTGATTCTTCTTGATTGACTAGATCTGTACATGAAGTTTAATTAGGTGTGCAAATGCATGATGTAACACCCAGTTATTACTTGATGTCATAGACCTAGATAGGAACGGGAATTCATGTAAGGGAGTGACGAGTTCCAAAGATCAAGACGAAGACCTACATAAAGTATGAAGAAAAATATAAGGAGTATTAACATAATTTGGAGGATAGATCAAGCATAGATTATTCTTAGCCAGATTCAAGAAAGAAGTTTAGTGTAGAAGATGTATGGAGCAACAAGATGTAATAAACTTAAAGCTCATTCAAAGTAGGTAAGATGCTAAGAAGTTAATAAAATAGTTGTACCAAGTTCATGGAAGTATCATGAATAAGTACAAAGAAGACGCCTTGGAACCAAAATGGTATTCAAGCTCTGACAATTCAGAGAGAATGCCAGTAGTAGGTCGGAAACTGTAAGGTAATACCTACCACCTAGAATGATCCGCCATTGGTACTTAATCCATAGTCGGCATTCCAATCCATAGTTGGTATCTTGTTCGCAGCCGGTGTTGGTTGACATAGTGCGGTGACCCAGCATACCACTGCATGTATAGTACACTATAGTCGTTGACATGACACTCACAGAACACCGTTCTGTAAATATCACATCCCTTAGAGTGGTACAACAGAAACATTGCGGGTCCATATTACAAGAATTCACACATTATTATTATTACAACACCAGAAGTTCAAGACTTCAAAAGGTTCAACTTACAAACCAAAATATAAAGTGTTTCAGCGGAATTTAAAAGTAGCGACTCCGACTAGGAGTTAAGCTCAGTAGCTTATTCTATAGAGTTCATGCTGCTCGGCTCCGTTGGTTACTACTAACTAGGAAACTTAATTCGATTTATTATCATCGACACTATAGCGGATTTCGTAATCCACTCCTTCAACACCTCCGGATAGATCTGTTTCCTCGTAGAACACATCTTCTTGACATTCAGCTGCATACATTGGCACATCTTCAGGATCCTCATAGTCTAAGCAAGGGATCAAAGGAAAGGATGAGTAACAACTTTACCCAACAAGTTCATTATATGCAAGGTGGGAAGTTTGATGCTCCAACTACCACCTCGGATTATAAATCCTTGGCACTATGCAATTTTTGTAAATCTTTCTGCAAAGATTGATTTTATTATGAAAATCTATGACCATCAGCCTTCACAGGTTGACCAGAACTTTCATGGAGTTCCTTTCATGCCGCGTTCATAGATCCTTCCCGGAATAGGGAGTAACAAGTTATAATTCTTACACTCTGCAGAGGTGCGTCACTTTACCCATGAGAGATCAACTCCTTGTTGCACAACTGGGCGTACTTTCACATCCACAATTCCATGATGTGGGGCCTAGTAGTTGGTCCAAGACAATCACTACCCCCTTCTCGACCTCGCATGCCTCCTTGGTGTACACCATGCCCACATAATGAATTACGGCAATGGTTTGTACAAACCATTAGATGCCAGAAATATCGTGGGACGATGAGGGTTCCCACCCATATGCTGCATATCCTCTATGAATTACCAATTAATATGCACGCTACGAGGATAACAATGACGAACTACACATACGGCTTCATGCGAGAGAAGATACAGCTGACTTCTCTGTCCCATTCCAAATCTCATGGCTAACGCGTAATATAAGACGCCAGAATCACTGATGTCAGGGGTTATTAAGTCCCTACTTGATCATCATTGTTGCAAATAGAACCCTAAGTTCTATTGCTCCATTATATCATCACTTAGGATGATATCTATGATTTCTTTATTTTTGAAAATAATATTTTCTTGCTTTTATGGTATATATGATAACACACAATTTGCAAATACTTTTATAAAGACTCTTCAAAGGACATGAGAAAGTGATGAACTTGTCTTGTGATGGCAAGGTAGTTATCACATCCCAAAATTTTCCAAATTTTGAAATGTGAAAAATAAATAAACAAAATAAAACTTAGTTGAAATTCAGGGTGAGAAGAAACTTTTTGAATCCAATTGGAAACTTTCAAACCTATTTGGATCAAATAAAATCCTAAAGAGATTTAAAATATAAACAATTAATAAAGAAAGTTTTAATAATTGGAATTACTATTTTGGACCTTTAAATAAAAAGATATGTTTTTTATAAAGCAAAGGTAGAATATTAAATGAGGATTACTTTATAAAGCCAAATTAAAACTTGGCCAAGCTTTTGAAAGAAAATATTTCTATTTGATAAAAATAGTAAGGGTCTATTTAAATTAAATAATGAGGATTTGTTAATATCCAATTTTATTTAAGTAAAGGCTTTTCCATTTTAAATAAACACTATTTTTAATTTAAATAAGTTTTCCAAACCTACTGAAATGATTTTGGTATTATTTAGATTTCAAATGGAGATTTTAATAAATCAAATCCTATTTGAATTAATAACTAAGGACTATTTTATTTAATTATTAAATAGATCCTAAAAGAATAAAAGTATTATTTTATTTTGGACTTTGGTTTGTGTTGTTAAACAGAACTAAAAATTTTACAAAGTTTGGCAAAGTTTTGAATTCATTTGAGTATTTTAATGGTTTGAATAAAAACAAAACAGAAAATCAAATAAAAAAAGAAAAAGACAATCAGTATAAAAAAATGAATCAGACCAAACCCAACCCAATAGGCCCACTAAGCCCAGCTCCAGCCCAACTAAACCCCCACGCGCGAAACGTTTTTCACCCCCACCCGCACCCGCAGAGTCACAGACAGGCAGGCCCCACTCCTATTTCCTCCACCTCGCTGACAGCACGGCCCCACCCTCCTGTTAATCGTCTCCACCACGACCTCGTCGCCCTGCCGTTGCTGCCTTTGATTGCGATGATGAATTCACGTTATTGCTGCTGTTATACCTCGCCGTGACCACGCCCATTTAATCGCCCAGTGTCCTCTCTCTTTCCCCCCAAACACCGCCTCCTCTCTGCCACCAGGCTGCCTCGAATTGGCTTTGCACCGTCGCTGCTCTGACGACGTCTCCGAGCGATTCCGGCCACACCCCTCCACCCCTCGCCTCCCACTGCTCACGAGACTACTCCCCAGACTAGTGCGCATCTACCGGTGGTTCCATCTTAGTCGCGCTTGCCCCAGAGCGTCGGCAAGGACAAACTCTGAGCGCCGCCGACGCCTGCCACCTCTCCGGCGACCCCTCCCCGTAAGAACAGATCGCCCCTTTCTCTATGCTTGTAAGCCGCATGTTCAGCGTCTTCACGCGCACCTAACCGTGTCATTATTTTGCTTTGGCATGGCCTATAGCCTCGCCTCCAACAATGACCAGACGGACCCGACGGTGAACCCAACTCCGACGAGCAATCCCTCTAGAATCCGTGCGCCCCTTGACGAACAACCACTACGTTGAGCTTCACCACAACCGCGCGAGCACGGTGAGCCCTCTCCCCCTCTCCCTCGCTTCCTGTATCGCCAGCTCCGCCGCGAGCAAGCGTGCTCCGCCGTCTGCCGCCGCGCAGCGCCTCCACTATTTGGTCGCATGGATCTGCACCGTTAGATTACAATCCGACGCGTAGGAACAGATCACTTAAGCGAAGAGGTATGATCCCATCTGAGCCACTAGATCTAACTTAAATCCTACGGCTCGCAGACGCCAATCCACCTGAAGCAATACCAGCCAATTAGGTTGTTCCACGTGTACAGAGTTTTGTTTAAAAACAGAATTAGAATCTGATTGATATGCAAATTTGTAAAATTCCTAACTTTATTTCTACACGTCCAAGTTTTGCAAATTTTATATCAATGGAATCAGTAGAAAAAGTACTTTGCAACCATGTATTTTGTTTAATGAATTGCTTCTGGAAAATTGGTTGAATTTGCAGAAACATGTGTAGGCTTATTTTGAATATAAAAATTGTTGTAGATAAAATTTTAATGTGAAATCTTTGCAAAATGGTTTGTTGTGAACCTACTGACCTTAGGAACCAACTTATGTATTTAAAAATGAATTTTGTGAAGTTTAGGAGTAAATACATGAATTAGCTCATTTCTAGTCAAATAAAAATATTGATTTTGATATGGAAATGATTTTGAGTAAAACCTTTGGGAAATGTTTTGATTCAAACCTTCTGACCCTAAACACTAAGTTTTATGAATTAACAACTTATTTGATGAACAATATAAAATTATTGCTTTGATAAAAGCATTTTCAAACACATAAAATAATGATTTGGTTTAGAAATAATTTATAGATCAAACCTTTTGCAAATGGTTTTACCACTTTAGTAAATGACCACTTTGAACTTTATAATTGTTTAGAGCCTAGTAGAAACCACCTTTGCAAATAAAACTAACTTTTGCATGCTTGCATGCATGACTTTGTTTCTATTATTTTATGTGTGATAAATTGTTTGAATATTGGTTGGAATGCTAGTTGAATCTATGTTTGCTTGATTGATTTGTAGTGAACTTAGAAGAGTGTGATATTAGCAAGATCAAGAAGTGAACCAACATTCTCTACCAAAAAGGCAAGTGACACTATCATCCAAGTCCTACTATTTTCATTATACTTAGTGGATTTTTGAAACATGCATGATAAGCTTTACTATATTTTATGCTATGCTAAATCCTAATAGGATACCCTTATATATATTCCTTAGTGGAAACAATGTAGTTGTAGTATGATTAGCCCTGCTATATATTGGGATGGGATACATGTTAAGATTATATGAAGTATTGAAAAGACTTAAGTTTTATATAATAAAACAAGTACTCAATGAACCACCTGGGTGGGCAAGGATACTCAAGGTTGGACAAGGTGGCAACAAAAGGAACCATGTTTATAAGGCTATCTCTTTTTGTTGTGCACTAGAAGAAAACCACCCAGGGACTTAGAGATTGAACATGTTTCTCGTACAGTGGCTTCCGTGTACAACCACATGTAAATGGGCTCTGGCTTAGTCAACTACATAATGGAAGACCCATGCATTGGCAGATTCAGGTTAACTAGAATAGTGCTAGGGAACTTGAAACCCTACATTGGTGCCTGGAAGACAAGCTAGCATTGTGTATTGGGAGGACTCCTATGGAAATACTTTGTCACATTCTCAATCTGCCAATACTCCATCTTGGTGAGTACTTATCCAGCGGACACTGGTGGCATCAAGATGAGATTGTGTCATGTGGGTAAAGTTTACAACTTCTACAGAAGATCAAATTCTAAGTACTTAGCCGTGTCCCCGGTTATGGACAATACTGAGCAACTAAGGCCTGAAGCTATGGAAGATCTCGACACTCCAATTTCTCAAAGTTAAAACTTGACGGTGACAACAAGGGATTAGAAGCACTTGGAGTTTTCCAAGAAGTTCAAAAAGATTTGACAAAGATCAAAAACTATTTTGAAAAGATAGGATAAAACTATATTGCTTTCTACAAAAGAGCCTAAACCCCACTTAGCCAAATATGCATGTAATGATAGGATCCACTTAATTCTACATAGTAGTGAAACTTGCCAATACAATTCAAATGTATTGACCCTTGTGGCTGCAACTTATTATTTTGCAGGTTTGTTTGATGATTAGTGAAGTTATTGATTAGGATTACAAGTCTACAACCAACATGACTGCTTGTGGCACTTTGAAGATGAAGGACCCCATGCTTATTCTGCTGCAATGTAATGTGATAGCCAAATGAGCTATGTAAGATGTGATGAATTATTTTATTCCTGGTTATAAAGTTGTATTATGACCTTTGTTTCTTGATATTACATCTTAACTGTGGATGCTAGCTATTGATCCAGGGACTAGCATTGTAAACACAGGGATCTCTACCTTATTAAAGGTTGGGAACCTAACAGATGGTATCAGAGCACTGTGTTTCCTGTAGGATTTGTAACCCTAGGATTGGACAAAACCCCTTAGAAAAATAGGAGTTGTTTTTGTTCCAAAAACTTATTTACAAACAATCTTGTAAACTCTTTCCTCAACCTTTTTGATTTTGACTCTACATCTCTCTATTTCAACTTTATGGACAAGCCTACACCATGGCCAAAGATTTCACCATAGATTTCATCAACTCTAATGACTTCAACATATTCAACATTTTCACCAAGGACCTCAACCTTAGACATAACTAAGGACTACAAGTGAAAAACCAAGAGACATTAGATTGCCTACCAAAGACATTGATATCAAGTTATAGTATGGATCATATTGACCCATGAGGTATGACTATACTAAGTTATTATTTTCAAGAAAACTTGTTGTTTCCTTCAACTCATGAGTTAAGCTCATAAGTTGTTAAGTGGATAGTTGTTTGTTGATTGTTTGATGGTTTGATTGCTTGATTGAACTTGGTTGTTTTTGAGTTGTGTGTTAAAACTTCTTAAAAACCTATCCACCAATACTTACCCTATCAAACCAACAGATGCCTCCTCGTCGTGCCAACCCCAACCAAAACAACAACATCACCCCTGAGATGCAGCAGATGATGGCAGCTCAGACACAGTTGATGCAACAGATGACCACATATATACAGAATCTGAACAACAACAACAACAATAATAATCAGAATAATCCTCCAGCACTTGACATGCTCACCAAGTTTCTGAAACTTAGGCCTGCAAGGTTCTCTGGAACAACAGACCCAATGGTAGCCGATGATTGGTTACGTTCGGTAAATAAGGACTTAGTGACTGTTGGCTGCACCGATGAAGAAAAAGTTAGGTTTGCAGCATTTCTACTTGAAGGACCAACAACAACATGGTGGGACAACTTTCAGATCACCAATCCCCTTGAAGATGTAACTTGGGCTATTTTTTAGGATGGATTCAGAACAACCCACATCTCACCTGGAGTAATGTACTGTAAGAAAAAGGAGTTTCACAATCTGAAACAGCGTCACCTCAGTGTGGCTGAGTATATTGAAGAATTCAACAATCTGGCACGCTATGCACCGGATGAAGTTGATACATATGCTAAGAGAAAAGAAAAAAATTCTTGAAGGACTTAATGATGAGTTGAACCTGCAACTAGCTGTTGCCTATGTCCCAACTTATCAATCACTCTGTGACAAAGCCACCATTTTGGAAAACAAGATGAATCAAGTTGAGAATAGAAAGAGGAAACATAAACTCAAGAATCACTCAGGATCATCAAAGAAGAAGCATTCATTCAAAAGGAGCAATGAAGATTCTGAACCACATTGGTATCACCACAACAACAATGGAAGTGAACATAATGGAAATGATACTGACAACGGAGATGACCTTGGTCAGAACCAACATGACACTTTCAGGAAGAAAGACATTAGCCAGTTAAAATGCTATAACTGCAAGGAACTTGGACACTATGCATCAGACTGTCCTGAGAAGAAAAAGAATAAGGATGCTAGAAGAGCCAATGGAAACGACTCCAATGTGACCTAGAAAGAACATGTGAAGCACATTGACATGGATGGAAACTTTGAAGAGATAGAAGAAGTGGATGTCAGAAACTAGTTAAACTCAGAAGAGTCAAAAATAAGGATTCCTTGTCTAGATATTAAGTGTTGAACCTATAGTCAAGTGAACCATCAAATGTAACCCTATGAGACTTTATTTTAAGGGTGGTAGTACCCTAGTTACCTTGAAGCCAACTTGTAACCATTAGCCTTCCCAAATCTCGGGACGAGATTTATTTTAAGGGTGGTAGCCTATCACATCCCAAAATTTTCCAAATTTTGAAATGTGAAAAATAAATAAACAAAATAAAACTTTGTTGAAATTCAGGGTGAGAAGAAACTTTTGGAATCCAATTGGAAACTTTCAAACCTATTTGGATCAAATAAAATCCTAAAGAGATTTAAAAAGATAAACAATTAATAAAGAAAGTTTTAATAATTGGAATTACTATTTTGGACCTTTAAATAAAAAGATATGGTTTTTATAAAGCAAAGGTAGAATATTAAATGAGGATTATTTTATAAAGCCAAATTAAAACTTGGCCAAGCTTTTGAAACAAAATATTTCTATTTGATAAAAAGAGTAAGGGTCTATTTAAATTAAATAATGAGGAATTGTTAATATCCAATTTTATTTAAGTAAAGGCTTTTCCATTTTAAATAAACACTATTTTTAATTTAAATAAGTTTTCCAAGTGTTTGATTTATTCAAATAAAACCTACTGAAATGATTTTGGTATTATTTAGATTTCAAATGGAGATTTTAATAAATCAAATCCTATTTGAATTAATAACTAAGGACTATTTTATTTAATTATTAAATAGATCCTAAAAGAATAAAAGTATTATTTTATTTTGGACTTTGGTTTGTGTTGTTAAACAGAACTAAAATTTTTACAAAGTTTGGCAAAGTTTTGAATTCATTTGAGTATTTGAATGGTTTGAATAAAAACAAAACAGAAAATCAAATAAAAAAGAAAAAGACAATCAGTATAAAAAAATGAATCAGACCAAACCCAACCCAACAGGCCCACTAAGCCCAGCTCCAGCCCAACTAAACCCCCACGCGCGAAATGTTTTTCACCCCCACCCGCACCCGTAGAGTCACAGACAGGCAGGCCCCACTCCTATTTCCTCCACCTCGCTGACAGCACGGCCCCACCCTCCTGTTAATCGTCTCCACCACGACCTCGTCGCCCTGCCATTGCTGCCTTTGATTGCGATGATGAATTCACGTTATTGCCGCTGTTATACCTCGCCGTGACCACGCCCATTTAATCGCCCCAGTCTTCTCTCTCTTTCCCCCCAAACACCGCCTCCTCTCTACCATAGGCTGCCTCGAATTAGCTTTGCACCGTCGCTGCTCCGACGACGTCTCCGAGCGATTCCGGCCACACCCCTCCACCCCTCGCCTCCCACTGCTCACGAGACTACTCCCCAGACCAGTGCGCATCTACCGGTGGTTCCATCTTAGCCGCGCTTGCCCCAGAGCGTCGGCAAGGACGAACTCTGAGCGCCGACGACGCCTGCCACCTCTCCGGCGACCCCACCCCTTTCTCTATGCTTGTAAGCCGCATGTTCAGCGTCTTCACGCGCACCTAACTGTGTCATTCTTTTGCTTTGGCATGGCCTATAGCCTCGCCTCCGACAACGACCAGACGGACCCGACGGTGAACCCAACTCCGGCGAGCAATCCCTCTGGAATCCGTGCGCCCCTTAACGAACAACCACTACGTTGAGCTTCACCACAACCGCGCGAGCACGGTGAGCCCTCTCCTCCTCGCCCTCTCTTCCTGTATCGCCAGCTCCGCCACGAGCTAGCGTGCTCCGCCGTCTGCCGCCGTGCAGCGCCGCCACTATTTGGTCGCATGGATCTGCACCATTAGATTACAATCCGACGCGTAGGAACATATCACTTAGGCGAAGAGATATGAGCCCATCTGAGCCACTAGATCTAACTTAAATCCTACGGCTCGCAGAGGACGATCCACCCGAAGCGGTACCAGCCAATTAGGTTGCGCCACGTGTACAGAGTTTTGTTTAAAAACAGAATTAGAATCTGATTGATATGCAAATTTGTAAAATTCATAACTTTATTTCTACACGTCCAAATTTTGCAAATTTGATATCAATGGAATCAGTAGAACAATTACTTTGAAACCATGTATTTTTTTTAATGAATTGCTTCTGGAAAATTGGTTGAATTTGCAGAAACATGTGTAGGCTTATTTTGAATATAAAAATTGTTGTAGATAAAATTTTAATGTGAAATCTTTGCAAAATGGTTTTTTGTGAACCTACTGACCTTAGGAACCAACTTATGGATTTAAAAATGAGTTTTGTGAAGTTTAGGAGTAAATACTTGAATTAGCTCATTTCTAGTCAAATAAAAATATTGATTTTGATATGGAAATGATTTTGAGTAAAACCTTTGGGAAATGTTTTGATTCAAACCTTCTGACCCTAAACACTAAGTTTTATGAATTAACAACTTATTTTATGAACAATATAAAATTATTGCTTTGATAAAAGCATTTTCAAACACATAAAATAATGATTTGGTTTAGAAATAATTTATAGATCAAACGTTTTGCAAATGGTTTTACCACTTTAGTAAATGACCACTTTGAACTTTATAATTGTTTAGAGCCTAGTACAAATCACCTTTGCAAATAAAACTAACTTTTGCATGCTTGCATACATGACTTTGTTTCTATTATTTTATGTGTGATAATTTTTTTGAATATTGGTTGGAATTCTAGTTGAATCTATGTTTGCTTGATTGATTTGTAGTGAAGTTAGAAGAGTGTGATATTAGAAAGATCAAGAAGTGAACCAACATTCTCTACCAAAAAGGCAAGTGACACTATCATCCAAGTCCTACTATTTTCATTATACTTAGTGGATTTTTGAAACATGCATGATAAGCTTTACTATATTTTATGCTATGCTAAATCCTAATAGTATACCCTTATATATATTCCTTAGTGGAAACAATGTAGTTGTAGTATGCTTAGCCCTGCTATATATTGGGATGGGATACATGCTAAGATTATATGAAGTATTGAAAAGACTTAAGTTTTATATAATAAAACAAGTACTCAATGAACCACCTGGGTGGGCAAGGATACTCAAGGTTGGACAAGGTGGCAACAAAAGTAACCATGTTTATAAGGCTATCTCTTTTTGTTGTGCACTAGAAGAAAACCACCCAGGGACTTAGAGATTGAACATGTTTCTCGTACAGTGGCTTCCGTGTACAGCCACATGCTAAATGGGTTCTGGCTTAGTCAACTACATAATGGAAGACCCATGCATTGGCATCTTCAGGTTAACTAGAATAGTGCTAGGGAACTTGAAACCCTACATTGGTGCCTGGAAGACAAGATAGCATTGTGTATTGGGAGGACTCCTATGGAAATACTTTGTCACATTCTCAATCTGCCAGTACTCCATCTTGGTGAGTACTTATCCAGCGGCCACTGGTGGCATCAAGATGAGATTGTGTCATGTGGGTAAAGTTTACAACTTCTACAGAAGATCAAATTCTAAGTACTTAGCCGTGTCCCCGGTTATGGACAATACTGAGCAACTAAGGCCTGAAGCTATGGAAGATCTCGACACTCCAATTTCTCAAAGTTAAAACTTGACGGTGACAACAAGGGATTAGAAGCACTTGGAGTTTTCCAAGAAGTTCAAAAAGATTTGACAAAAATCAAAAACTATTTTGAAAAGATAGGATAAAACTATATTGCTTTCTACAAAAGAGCCTAAACCCCACTTAGCCAAATATGCATGTAATGATAGGATCCACTTAATTCTACATAGTAGTGAAACTTGCCAATACAATTCAAATGTATTGACCCTTGTGGCTGCAACTTATTATTTTGCAGGTTTGTTTGCTGATTAGTGAAGTTTATGGATTAGGATTACAAGTCTACAACCAACATGACTGCTTGTGGCACTTTGAAGATGAAGGAACCCATGCTTATTCTGCTGCAATGTAATGTGATAGCCAAATGAGCTATGTAAGATGTAATGAATTATTTTATTCCTGGTTATAAAGTTGTATTATGACCTTTGTTTCTTGATATTACATCTTAACTGTGGATGCTAGCTATTGATCCAGGGACTAGCATTGTAAACACAGGGATCTCTACCTTATTAAAGGTTGGTAACCTAACAGTAGTGAAGTCTGATGCTTGCACTGGACCTTGAGCTTCTATGTCTACAAAAACATCATTATTGCCCGGTAAGGACAACATTTAAAGAAGCAAAATGATTATGCAAGTAATGTAATGCATCATTTAACTTCATATGCTATCTCCCCATGATTATAAAAAGTCTTTTTAATAATAAAGGATTTATAAATATTACTTTTTAATATTTATAACATATATTGAATTATTTTATTTTATTTCCCTTTTATTTGACTTTTATTGATTTAATAATTCTTTTAGGAATTATCACTTAAATATCAAAAATTGTTATTAAATATATTTTTAGTATTTTTATAAAATACTACAATATTAATATATGATGAAAGTGAATTTTAATTAATTTTATCACCTTTCAATAATTTTGTAAAATTCCATAAGGGTTATAAAAATTACAAAATTCTTAATAAAATTTATGTGTATAAAATTTTATTTTATTAATTTATTTGGATAGTGTGGATTATTTTGAATCAAAAATATTTTATTTATAATTTTTGGAATTTTATTTTATTTTCTATAATTTAATTAAGTTCACGGGTATTTTGGTCTTTTCCTATTTAATAAAACAGGCCTTAAAGGTTTCTGGACTGGCCTGTTCTTATTGGGCCCTGGTGGCCCATGAGACTTAGTTAAAACAGCCACCCCGAAAGGTTCTGGCCCACTCGGCCCACCTCCTCGCTGCCTCTCAACCTCGAGCTCACTCCTCTCCTCTTCTGCCCCCGACCCCGTGGTCGGTGATATCGCCATCGACGATTCTCGCCGTCGTGGGCCGTTCTGGTCGCCGCCGTGGTGCAGTAGGAGGTTGTCGACTACGCCCATCCTTTCTATCCAACTGGATTTGAGCATAGGGCTCTCCTGCGACGGGTCAATGTCGTCCTGAACCCTAGGGTTTGGTGGTTGGCGTGGATCTTAGCGCTGCCGCTGCCGTCGTGGTGATTCGCCTCGCCTCTAGGCGTGGTCATGGTCGCCGCCGTGGCGCCATATGGGTTGCAGCGCCCCCTCTACGGGTGCTCCCCGTGCCGCCATGGTCGTCGGCCACCTCTGCTTCCTCTTCTAGTCTCCAGCGAGGACCTTTGGTGAGTTCTTTTCCACTCCCCTTGTGCTCTCTGTGCTCGCTCATCCAATGCTGGATGTTGGCAGTGACCTCTCTGGTTACTGTCTTATCTTGATTAAGATGATTTATTTCATTTAGGGTTCTTATCCTGTGGTTGATCATATACTGGATGAATTAGATCATGTGTGCATAGTTTGTAAGCATGCTAAATGGTTATTAGCCCGAAGCTTGTTGCTTGAGATGAACTATAATCGTTCCTGTGGCTTATTAGATGATTATATGATTAGTTTTCATATGATTCAGATGACCTAGTTATTCTGAAACCAATGCTTGGTAAAGTCAGTGGGTTTGGTAACTTTCCAATGTCATTTCTTGGTTAATGATAATGGGTATGGTGTGATGAAATCACTGTCTTAGTGCTATTGGCTTGAGAATTAATGTGTGGTTTGAGATCACAATGATCTCAAACAGTGAAGATAAACATAGGAATGTCCTAAATATGATTCCTGTAATGATAGGAAAATGATTAGTAGATTGATTGAATCTGTGATGATTGAATGTTTATCCTGATTTATGTAGAATTTTTCTTGTGACACCATCTTGGTATGGTACACAAGATTGATCCTTATTCATTGATTGGGTTGGTTTAAGGTTAAAACAAGCTTGGCTTTAAAAGATAAATAGAAATGTTCTTCTCTGAAATCACTAAGACCAATGATGTTGGTCAGAGGCTTAGGGGTTTAGGCCTTATCTAGTTGATTCATATAGATAGTCCTGGTAGTGGTACCAGCTATTGTTGCTTGAATCAAAGTTTGGAAAAAAAATGATAGTAGGCTTGATCATTATATGGATCCAAAAGATTAGCTTCTAAGGTGCTACCCTTATCTTAGGGATGTGCCTAGAAATTAAATCTTAGCTATATTTGTGCTTAAATTGAAATATATAGCTTGACAACCAAATCAATGATGTTGTTCTGAGTTTTGGTTGGATCCTTGTACTTTGTTGCTTGCTTTTAGAGTTTAAATTCTCAATGATGGATTCACCCCACTTGGGTGCTTTCTAAGAGTTTGTTTCATAAAACAACACATGCTTTTGTCCTGATAGTATGATTAGATCATGTGAGGGTTTTATGATACTCACCACAAAAACTGATGATTATGGAGTTGGGTGATGATTTTGATCTTGTTTTGCTGAGCTCCTGTGCTTGACCTTGAGCTAGCCTGCTCCTCCTAGCTCCTGGACTTGGTCTTGCTGTCCACCTAATCCTCCCCCCTCCTTATGTCACCATCCCGGTGATGAGATCATGGGCTTTGGTTGGTTTGGTTGCTGGCTGTTGTGCTTGGTTTAGCTGCTGGCTAAGCTGGTTGTGCTTGTGTGTGTGAGAAGTGAAGAGATGCACTAGTGCCTCTCCACGGCTGTGCTGATGGTTTTGTGTATTTGAGCTATGCTGTGAAGCTGATAGCACACCCCATGCATTTAGGTGTGTGTCCTGTCTGTGTGCTTGCTGTGCACTTGTGGATATGCTTTGGAATTGAGAGTTACTTTGATCTAATTACTTTTACTTGGCTGGTGAAACTTGCCCCTCCATGCTGTCAGTTTGACTTTTTGGCTTAGAATTTATGAAAGATAGATTCTTTCATATTAGTGAAACTTGCCCCTTTTTATGAATTTCTCAATGATGAAACTTGTTCAGTGCACCTCACTGACATGTCTGAGAGTAAAACAATTCTAACCCTAAACTTTATTTTTTTTATTAGTGTTTGTCTTGCAGGTACAGATTTGAAGATGAAGATTTTAGTTTAGGTTTTTTTATAGGATAGTTAATGTAATCTTCTTTATTCTTTTGTAATTTCATTTTATTATTTTGTAATCTTCATGTTATTCTTTTGTAATAAAGATTATATGATTATCAATGAATAAATATTCTTATTATTTATTTATTTGATATTGTGAAGTTTGTGGATAATTTCAACAAGTTACATTTTTGTAACTTGTTTATGGAATGAAAATATGAAATAAGTATTCATATTCTTAATTTTTTCTTTGGATAAAGTTTGAGTTATATTAATTAACTCTTAATTAAATCAAGATTTAAACCTTATTCCTAATTCATTTGAATTATAGTTCAAACACTCAAATTTAAAATTCAAATTCATTTTCCAAAACACATAATTCCCCAAAGATCATATCAGAGTCTATAGCAATCATCCTTTAAGACTAAACATAATCTGAAAGTATGAAAGAAACCTTGATCACTTTAGGTTTTTATTTGGCGAAAATTTTACCCACATTTTCACAGATGAATGCATGCAACATTTAAATTTCCTAAATCTACCCTTCGTTAGTTCCTAAATGCTGGGATGTTACACATAGTTAACTAGATCATTTTAATGGTTCCATAAAGAGCATAAAATTTGTCCTAAGATAAGTAAGACCTAAGGGAGTATAAAATTTAAAGCGATCGTCTTTCGAGATGCTTCGCAAAGTCAGACTTATCCAAGCAAAAATGTCCGATAGTAAGTACGTCATGTAATGCTGAAAGATATGCTTCGGAGATCCACCACTATGTGGATACACCGTACAATCTTTCATCAGACCCTAATTAGGTAAAGTATACACTGAACAGAGAACAACATTCTAGTTATAAAGCCAATAAATGCTAGATATACAATTTAAAGACTATTAGTAAACCCTAAGGGGGAGAGTAGACATTATGAATGAAAGTTGAAAAGGTACTATAGGTGATAATGAAATATTATCTAAATCCTAAAAAGGTATAAGCTTGAAGGTCATAAAAGGATAAACTTAACCGACTAATTCTAGAAGAAACAACTCTGAAGTGATCCCTAAGAGGTAATAAAGCACAACCAATTGGGCATGTGTAGGGCATAAGAAATTCCAATGGGTATGGAATAAATGAGTTCAAATCCAATCTTGGAAGGAGTACCAGTATCAACTATACTATGACAAGAATAGAAATATAGTCTTTTGACCACAAACACGGCCATATAGAAACTTAAAACTTGTTTTAATGAGACTCTCTCGACTGTATTTAACATAGTAATAAAGTTTGATGATTAAATAAAAAGAATTGGATTATGATATCTAATCAAAGTTATGGAATACAACAATTAATTCCATTTAAGGTCATCATGGAGTGGAGAAATGTAGCAACCACTACAAGTCAATTCCTTACTCCGAAACGTGAGAGTTTGCGAACTTCGAGGATGAAGTTTATTTTAAGGGGGAGAGTCTGTAACATCCCAGCATTAGAGCTCAGAAATAAGATAAACCCAGATGTGTGCATTGCATTCATGCATAGAAAATCCGAATAATTTTCGGGCTTTTAAACAAAACTTGTCAAAGTGATTGGAGCTTCTCTCAACTTGATGGAATTGAAGTAGATCATCAAGTTGACTGTGATCAGTTTCATTATGACCTTTGCTAAAACCTTATTTGGGTAAACATGATTTGATCTAAGGGTAGATCAGATATAATAAAATGTTACTCATAATACATTGCTTAAATGATTAATATTTGATCCTTAAGGGATCATATCATACTATTCATCATAACAACCTATGAATACCAAGTTAAGAATGTAATAATTTACTCTTGACTTATTTGTTTCTTATCTCCTCATACCATGAGTAGCATGGTAATACCTAACTTAAAATCCTTAGTGAGATTGGGATGGGAAGAAACTAAGTCAAGAGCATTCACCATATATCTTTCTTTCCATATCAATCTTTATGGAACCTATCTTAATATCTGTTGTTCATCAATGATTGAGTAATCAACCATTGATTCACAAATTCTTTAACTATCAATACTTGATCTTATCATAGCAGCTACTTCAATCTTTTAAAGAGGGAGGTAAGGGAAGGTAAATGGTAATGCTAGATTCAAATATCATCTATATGATGGGATTGTTGGAAGTAAAGTTGATCAACGGGATTATTGGTGGAGTTAATTCACTCCTGGATGAATAAAAGAGTAATTTATAACATATAATTATATAGTAGTAAAGAGGATTACAAGGATGAAACCTGAAGATAGTTACCAATGGTAATTCTATTGGATCAAGAGGGCATAGTCCATGAATAACCCTTAATCCAATATGAGATACTAAGAAGATAATTCCAATACAATTGAAAAGTGGTATTGATGAAACCTTGGTTAGCCAATTGGAAACCTAAGCTATAAATGATTAAAAGATTATAATGATCATGCCTTACTCACCAGGATTGTCCACCTATATCTAGTATAAATGATATCGGTGGGTAGAACATGATTGAAACCCTAGTAGAGATAAGTTATCCTAGAGTAGTCATTACAAGCCACATTAATATATTGTGAGGTTGGAGTGTGGGTTATTAGAGTAAAGTAAATGTAAGACAGTATGATTCAATTAAAGCTAGCATAGCATAGATTCATGGAAGTAGAGTTATTCATGTTAAAGGATAGTAAGCTTTAGAGAAAGGTAGTTGGATACATACATCTGATGGAGAAATATTAGTGATGGATGATTAAGGAAGATTATGAGTGGAGTTGGAAGGAACTACTTGTTGGATGGAAGGTTATCAACAGTAGAGTAGTGGATATAACCAAGTATGGATATGAGAAAGCTCTAAAAGCTTCAGTGTCAAGCTCATTGGATTTATCAATGGGTTTAGAAGAATAATAGGTGAATAAGAATATTTTTGTGAAGTAAAGCTCATCATGTTAACCATGATGATAGATAGGAAGAAATAGTATATCTAGGAAAGGAATTCCTTAATTAGAAGTCTAGAATTATGAATTATGGAAGATAGTAATTCTTGTTAAACAATCAACTTTAAATCTTAAACAAAGTATAATATCCATTCCATGTTATGAATTCCTCATCTTATATCTATATCACTTAATAGGAATATTTTCCTATAGCAAATTACATAAGCACATCTCTGACAATTCCAATTATCATAATTATATGTGCTTAGGAATATCTTTATCAATTCTTTTCTATAAAACATTTTAGATATAACTTCTATTTTAAAAAGGTGATGTCATTAAAAATCACAAACAGAAGACAATATGCTTAGTTATTAAATCTTTACTCACATCAACAAAAGAATAGAAGTAAAATTAGAACCCTAAATTCTAGGGTAAGTATTTACAATTCAAACCCTAACTTCTATGTTAGTTATAATAAAATATATCCATTGTTATTTCCTAAATCGTCGGAATAATATTAATCATATTAATTCCCTAGAAACTTTATTTATCAAACAAAAATAAAGGATCACCATATAAAAATCTCCTAAATATTACGAGTTAATGAGAATCAAATCTCATGAGTTAATAATAATTAATCCTATAATAAGTTTATGGATATTATCTCAATTAAATGCATATTAAAAGACTTACAAATAATAATAGGAAAAGTATATACATAAAGAAAATAAAGAAACATAACATTATACAATAAAAGTTCAACAATGATACTAATTACATTTTAGTATTACTACAATTATCCAGCAAATCAATTCTATAAAGAGAATTCAAATAAAAGAAGTAAAAAATTCAAATCTAAAAGTAAAACAGAAAATAGAAAAAGCAAAACTGATAAAAACATTTCCTGGCCGTGGCCCAACTCCTCTCTTCTTACCTGTCGCCCATGTGCAAGCCACAAAAGCCCAATAGCCAGACCAGCTCGTTCTCTTCTATGACTGACGGGTGGGACCAAAGGAGGATTACGGGTTGAGAGAAAAGAAGTTCAAGGGGGTTTTCTACAAAACCGACTTCGTAGTCTACCTCGCCTACTGGAAGCAGCTTGCTAGCGAGGAGCTCCGCCATCGATGGACCACCATGTTGTGATGCGTGCTATCGCTCCTGGATGGAAGGGATAAGAACGCCACGACACCGTATGCTCGTCCTCATCCCCATTTCCCCTTTGTAGCTCTCTCTCTCTCTCTCAATTTCTTCTTCTGGACAGAGAACCCTAGCTCGGAGGTGAGCTGGTGCCGGCGATTCTGTGCTCACCTTGGCCAGATAAGACCATGGTGGAGACCGCCGTGCTCCTCTCGTTCGTTTGCCCCAACTCGCACTAGCGGAGGAGGCGTCAATCGACCAAATCGCACCCTCGGTTCCCAGCGCTGTACGTCGACCTCACCGTCGTCTCCGACCTCGCCTCACCCTATCGACCACACCGTCGTGTTCCTGCTGAGTCACTGAATCTCCTCGCATGCGTAGATGCTTTGTTTGCTTCCTAAATCAATGCCACCATGATCACCCACAAGCACCGCCGCATGAGCTCGTCGCTGGTTGCCCTCTTGTGACCAAAATAGGGCGGCGCGACCACCAATAGGTCCCTCGGAATACCCTATTTCCAACGAACCTAACCGCAGCCCCGCGCACATACCAAATCACCAGATCCATCATTGATCTAAGAACATCAAGCTTCGATGACATCATGCCCACGTCACCCTCAACCTAGTCAGCCAGTTTGACCCGGTCTTTGTCTCGCGTGGTAGATGACATGGCCTTGGGCCCATATGTCATTGTCTAGGAGTAGAAATAGGATCGGTAACAAAGACATTTAATAACCTGGAAGCTGAGGTGGTCTCTGGCCCACTGGTCAGTAACTAGGGCTAGGTGTGGGTGCGGTGTAAAAAGTTATTTTCTATTTAAGAAAGATTAAAAGATATAAATCCAATTATACATATTCCAGAAATTAAATGAAATGATTAAAACTTGTTAAATCTATAACTTTTGTTTTATAATTCAGAAAAATATGTATAATATATGAAAATGTCTAGAAAAATAAAGTCTATAAATTAAAACTATTATTAAACATTATTATGTTAACAATTTAAATAATAATTATTTAATAAATATATTAAAGGTAATAAAACTTTGATAATTCCTATTTTAATAATGATAAATGTTAAGAATATAAATAAATTCCAAAAATCTTAGAAAAATAAAAACAATATTTTAAAAACTATAATCATGTATTATTATTTCACTTAATTAAATATTTATTATTTATTAAGTAAATATAAAGTAATAAGAATTGTCAAAATCATATCTTATTATTTATAAATCAATAAATGTAATATACCAAAATGATCACAAAAATAATATCTACATGTTAAAACTATAATATTACACTTTTGAGTTAAATAAAAATTCAAATACTTTAGTAAGTCAAATTTAAACTTATTTACTTAATGGATAATTCATATAAGGGTAAATAAAAATTGCTAATATGTCTAAAATTAACCAATTGAGTCTAATAAATAGTATTAGTCTTCAACATTAATATTATGAAGTCAAAATAGTTTAACACATTTTAATTACAGTTTTATTGAATTCTCCTCAACCATAGGTGTGTAATATTTTATAAAAAGAATCCTTATCAAATATAAAATCTTCAAGAATAATTTGTAGTTAAATAAAAACTTATTTCCTTTACTTTAACCACAAGTTTATCAACATGCTAAAACACTATAGTGAACTCATAAGCAATTAAGTAACATTACTCCATAGTTTACAAACTATAACCACTCATCCATAAAAGGGTAAGTGATACTATTCCATTATAAAATCAAGAAAAGCACTACATCAAAGAAAAATATAACCATTCTTAAGTAACCTTATAAGGCAACATTACCAAGTACACAAAGTACAAATGTTATAAGCATTATACTTTCAAACTATCTATGTTTTAAAGTTAACTTTAGTCTACAAAACTCTAAATATAATACTATAAACCTTGTTAGATGTTTTATAGTTAACTTTGGTCTTATATAGTTAAGTAATAAAGCATCTCAAGCCCAAACTATTCAAGCAAGCACAAATAGCATCGACCAGACTCAACTAACCACAAAGGTTGTTTAGACCTTAGAAAAGAAATCTTTTCTTCAAATGTTATTCTTTTTGCCACTTTAAACAAGAACTCTTATATAAGCAATCTTGAGTAGAATTTCACATTTGTGTGTGTCCTATTGTTTTATGATATTGTAATTATATGATTGTTTCACACACACTCACCAGCCTTAATAAGAAGCACGAGTATAAAACTCATCCAAAAGTACAACACATTTCAAATACATCATTTCTAATATCCAAACCCTAGAACAACGTTATCCCCGGGATTCGCATTTATAAAATGCATCACATTACTTATGCATAAGAGCATATTGCCTCTTCAATTCATTAGTCCTTACCGAAACAATGGTGCTGATTTCAGATTTTGGATCTTATATTGTCTTGAAGACCGTGAGTGCATAATCTGGCAATCACAAAAGGCAAGTTCACACTTGCTCATGTCCTTCGTTTATTTTCTATAAAGTATTTTACAAATACAATGTGGATATCACCTGCATTTGAAAAAGGTCTGAAAACACTATTTTCATAATAATATGATTATAGGTTATTTACCATGAGGTAATAACCTACTATGGAAGTTCCGGTGGTAAAGGAACATATTATATAGGACTTAACAACGAATGTCGCCAGTGATTCTTGCGCCGTATATTACGTGTTAACCATGAGATTTGGAATGGGACAGATAAGTCAGCTGTATCCTTTTCCTCTTGTATGGAGGAAAGACGACCTTAACGTGACGTTGTGATTCCTTGTGAGGATCCAACATATGGGTGGGCATCCTTACGCCCCACACTTTTGGTGTCTAGATTATCAATGAATGGTGTTTAGGGAGATAGTCCAAGCAAATTGTACTATTCTGGGCATCACTAGGTCATAGAGTCTTCGGGAACTCATCAGAGTTTTATCCTGCCCGAAAGGGGGCTTAACGAAGGTGAGCCACCCCCGAAGGACCGTGCAGACATATGAGGTCGCGAAGAGGGCAGTGATTGGCTTGTACCAACTACTGAGCCCCACAACATGGAATTGTGGACGGGTAAGCTGCCCGGTTTGTGCAACAAGGAGTTGATCTCTCATGGGAAAAGTAACGCACCTCTGTAGAGTGTAAGAATTGTAACATGTTACTCCCTGTTCCAGGAAGGAGCTGCGAACGCGGCGGGAAAGGAACTCCATGAAAGTTCTGATAAACTTGTGAAGGCTGACAGACATAGCTTTTCAGAATAAAAACAACCTTTGAAGAAATGTTTATGAAAACCTTCATTGCCTATGACCTATGGTTCGTGGCTATAGATATAGTGCATCAAACACTCCTTTTCTAGTGAACTTGCTGATTACGCTCGTACTCAACGTATCTTCTTAACCCTTGCTAGATTCTGAAGCCGGTACAGACAACATCTGCATCTAGTTATGCTCCAGGAATCATCATCCGAAGCTAAAGATCTTCAATGAAGACAAGGAAGTCGACATATACATCAACTCAAGTTAAGATGAAATTACTGGTTAGGTAGGAATATACCCTCTAGCCAAGTACCTAATTCTGTAGTGTATTGCAATAGCAGCAATGACAACCCCTTAGTTAAAATACTAGTCTTAATAGTACAACAGTTCTTGCGTTCTTTATCTTTGATTCTTATTTGTAAGAAGTTCTTTCTCTCTCTTTAACCTAGAGTATTCTCTGGATCTCGTGTAAAGAGTGAGTTGTAACCTTTAGCCATGTATTGGACCCGCTGTGTTTCTGTTGTGCCATTCTGAGGGATGTAATACTAGTGAACGGTGTTTAATTGGTGTTATGTCAATGACTATAGTATACTACATCATGCAGTGGTATGCTGGGGCACTGCTGTTAACTCTAGGCTTGATTTGGAAGACTTGGGCAGAAGAAAAGATTTGCATTTTCAGCTTGTTGAAGGTGGAGAGTCGTTTGAGATGCTACAAGCATGGTATACAATGACTAAAGAAGAAAATCTTGCATTCTGTGAATTTATAAGAGCAGTGAGATTTCCAGATGGGTATGGCGCTAACCTAGCAAAATGCGTGTCTCTTGATGGATGCAAGCTTCAGGGACTAAAAACTCATGACTGTCACATCCTCCTTCAAAGGATTTTACCGGCTGGACTCTGTGGAATTTTGGATAAAGAAATATATGAAGCAGTTGCTGAGCTAGGGAATTTCTTCAGAGAGTTGTGCGCCAAAACACTGAAGCTATCTGTTCTTGAAAGACTCGAAAAAAAATTCATAGTTTTCCTTTGCAAGCTTGAAAAGATCTTTCCTTCGGCCTTCTTCATGGTGATGGTTCATTTGAATGTGCATTTACCCAAAGAGGCAATGCTTAGAGGCCCCATACAATACGGTTGGATGTACCCTGTCGAAAGAAGGATGCTTACATTTAAGCGTTATGTACGAAACACCGCCAGGCCTGAAGGGTCGATTGCCGAGACATATATTGTTGATGAGTGCCTTACATTTTACTCGAGGTACTTCGACGATCTGGAAACAAGATTCAATAGGCCTGGCAGAAATAGAGAGCAGGATGATTCGCACATTGGTGATGTCTCTGTTTTCAACCATGGTGTAAACCTTCTTTGAGGGTCGGAGTACTCAGATGATGGTGATGAATATGACAAGATGCATTGGTATGTGCTAAGGAGTTGCCCTGAGGTTCTACCATATATCGAGCATGTCATCTCTTGTGCATGCACCCTTATCTTTTTTATTGAGTTGGAAGGAACCCATTTGTAAGCCTGATGATTTAATTAACTTTATGTTTTTGTTGGCATTGCAGTTTTTGCAAAAAAGAGTTGAATAAGCAAGGTAGCCGCATCAATGTTGACAGATGGCTCGCGAAGGGATTTGTTAAGTAGTTTAAGAATCATGTGAGATCTTTAGTCTTTGAATCAATTGCCACATGTTTTTTTGTGTGTTTTTGTTACTAACCCTGGTTTATTTGTGCAGATTGGAAAATTGCATGAGGACAATAAGGTCAGTGCTGATCTTTTTGCTTTGGCATGCGAGCCGAATAGGTGAGTGAGGCTGTATTCAGCATGTATTGTTGACAGTGTCCGCTACCACACAGTTGACCGCGAGAAAAATAGAAACACGTAGAACAGTGGAATAGTTGCCGAGGGAGACCATGATGGTGAAGAGATGGACTTCTATGGTCATCTCAAAAGCATCATAAGTGTCCAGTACAACTCTAGTAGAGGTGTCCATTGATCGATCGTCTTGTTCCATTGTGATTGGTTTGATCTTGGTGGCAAAAAGAAGACAGGGATCCAAGATGACGGACACTTAAAAAGCATTAACACTAGAAGGTGCTGGTATAAGAGTGATCCATTTATTCTAACGACACAAGCAACAAAGGTGTTCTATGTGCCAAACACCGACTTGCATGGAAATTGGCAAGTTATGCAAAAGTTTCAGCACAAACATTTGTGGAGTGTAAAAGAAACTGAAATGGAGAAGGGTCTCAATGGTGGTGGTGGTCTAACATACCAAGATGATAACACTGAGGAAGTTCCAGTTCAAGAGAAAGAACCCGGTGTACATACTAGATTGCGAATGAGATGGGAACGAGTGTTACTTGATGCTTCATTCGTAGAAAACATTAGGAAAAGAAGGAAGGAGGTAGTGGAGGGCCATGAATGCAATGATGAAAACATGGTAGATGACACAGTCCTCCAGTACTGTAGCGATGGTGAGGATAAAAGTCAGAGGCATTTCGACGATGATGATTAGTAACAACATGCATGGTAAATTCTATCCTCCATTATCTTTTCTTTTTTATTTCATTGCTAGTGGCTCGCTGGAAATTGCTATTCTTTGTTGTAGTGGTGGTGAGGAGCAAGATCAGGAGCAGTGGTGGTAAGGAGCAAGATCAGATCAGGAGCAGTGGTGGTGAGGAGCAAGATCCTTTTAGCTGGATGATCATTGTGATTTCTTCCTTGTAATCTTGACATTTTAATTTCTAGATGACCATGTCATTTTAATTTCTGGATGATTTATGAATATCATTGTGACTTCTAGATGATCATTGTGATTATAGTTCTGAATCTGTGAATGCATATCATTGTGAGTTCTGAATCTGTCCAAAAAAGGAAAAATGGTGAGGCCTGGGGATCGAGCCAAGGACCTCCTACTACTGTTGCAGCGTCAACTGCCATCACACTACACAAGTGATCTTGTTAGGTACCTGATCACATGATACAAGTAGCATTGTATATTAATCACATGACCATTTAAAAACTATGCAACCTGATCATTTCATAGATACAAGTAGAGGACCATATTTACAACCTGATCATTTCACAACCATTTCACAACCTGGTCATTTCACAACCATTTCACAACCTAATCATTTCACAATGCAACCTGATAATTTCACAACCATTTCACAACCTGATCATTTCACAACCATTTCACAATGCAACCTGATCATTTCATAGATACAAGTAGCAAAGGATCATTTCATAGATACTAGTAGGTTTGATAATGATTTCATAGACACTAGTACTAGCAACCAAAAGCAACCTCATAGCTAGGACCATCCATAGTCTGGACATTACAGGACCAAAAGCATCCTGATAGCTAGGACCATCCATAGTCTGGACATTACAGGATCATTCCATAGTCTGGAGATCACATGATCAAAAGCATCCTGATAGCTAGGACCTGATAGCTAGGATCATTCCATAGTCTGGACAAGTAGCACCAATATCACCCTGCTAGCAACACAACCAGCAACCTAGAGGACCATATTTACAAATTAGCACCAACCGACACAACCAGCTGATTACATGACCTTCTTAACCTCCAGCTAAAGTCCGTCGGTAGGGCTGCGGCAGAAACGGAACATGAAGACATCGCCCTTATGCATCCTGGTCGCCGCCACCACCTGGGACCATTGGGTTGTAATTTGTGCTCCTTTACCCTTCCCTTTGCTCATGATGAGGGAGAAAATTATGGGATCACGGCCTCCGCAGAAGACCCTCAGCTTTGATGGGAAGTCCTTGTACGGCTTGATGTTGGTATTGGTGAAGTTCCTTAGGAAATATTGCAATGCAAACAACAATGCAATCAGCAAAATGCAATCAGCAATGCAAACAACAATGCAAGGACATAGTGCAAACAATTTGTTTACCATTTTAGCTTTTGTCTCCTCTGTTTGCTAGCTGCATAGTGCATACATACACTGGTAGAGTGGGTTTCTTCTTTGCAAGTTCCCTCATGAACAACACATGTGTGCGTTTCAAAGCAATCTTGTTGCCATACACACAACACATATCAAAACTGACACTTGCCTTTGACTTGGGACCTACGTGCAAATAGAAGGAACATTTTCAAATCAGCAAACTGCATAAGTAACAGATAAAGTAAAGGAACAATGGAAGAAAACGATTGTACCTCGACGCATGATAATCTTGTTGGCAGTGGCGGCTTCCGCGGGAGCAGCTTCCGCAGCAGCTTTCTTAGCGCGCCGCTTAGCCTGAGCAACATCTCTCTTAGCCTGAGCAGCATATATCTCCGTAGCAATGACAGCTTCGTCATCCGAGCTAAGCTCGATGACCCCCGGAGAGTCCATGGTCACCTACCAAAAAAACTGAATCGGTACATGCATCAAAGCAAACTCAATAGATAGATAGCAACACGAACAATTGCTGAATCAATACATGCATCAAAGCAAATTGAATCAGTACACGCATCAAAGCAAACTCAATAGATAGATAGCAACACAAAAAGTTGTTGAATCAGTACATGCATCAAAGAAAACTGAATCAGTACATGCATCAAAGCAAACCCAAACCACTATATACTGCTGATATCAACTTGGAAACAACAAAGCAGCACGACAATTATACAGTGAAAACTAGCAAACTCAAACAGATACAAACACTAGGAGGAACCTGACAATATTCTTCATTTCATTTCATTCATTTGTTCAGCCGCATGGAAAAATACACGAAAAGAGTATGCATAGTTCTACTACAGTAGCAGGAACCTGACACTAGCAGCTTTTAACCCTAGGCCCTCAAGCAGAGAACCAACAAGACCTATAACCCTAGGCCCTCAAGAGAACCATGCATCCCCATCTTATCATAACAGGCTACGGTTAAACAGATAGCAAGAACCAACAAGCCCCATACTCCCAGATCCTGATGCTAGAGATAACGAGTGGATGGGCTGGAAAGCTTCCGGGTGGCTACTAGGGTATTCTGGTGTGGGGAATCAGAAGAGAGAGATTGAGACGAGAGAGGAATTGAGGGTTCTTGCCCATAATCCTGGACAAAAAGTAAGTTGGTGCTTCTACACAGATTGTAATAGGCAGAAAAAATGGAGAAAGAGATGTCATATTTTTTCCCACAATGAAGTCAAGTGCTCAAGCACATGCTCGTCGTCGTCGGAGGGGCTCGTCAAGTGCTCAAGAATAGGCTCGTCGTCATCGGAGGGGATTACCGGCGGAGCTCGAGGAGGGGAGGCAGATCGGCGGAGCTCGAGGAGGGGAGGCAGATGGAGAGGGGCTTGCGGTGGATGGGAAGGAGAGGGGCTTGCGGGGCAGGGGAGGGGCTTACCGGCGGTGCTCACTGGCAGTGCTCGAGGAGGGGGAGCAGAGGGAGGCAGATCAGCGAAGCTTGAGGAGGGTATGGGGAGGGAGAGGGGCTTGCGGGGAAAGGGAGGGAGAGGGGCTTGCGGGGGAGGGGAGGGGCTTATCGGCGGTGCTGACTGGCAGTGCTCGAGGAGGGGAGGCGGAGGGAGGCAGATCGGCGGAGGGAGAGGATGGGAGGGGAAGGGAGGCGAATGTCTCGCGGAGGGAGATATAACAGGAGGAAGGAGTTAGTTTACCAGGAGTCCAAGAGTGGGTGGAGGCGTTAAGTCTGCTAAATAAATGGCATTTTGAAAAACACATTAAAAAATAAAATAAGATTTAGAATAAGATTTTCATTTTCTTTTATATATGTGACATTTTGAAAAAACTTTTTTTTCATATATGTGTCATTTTGCAACAACTTTTAGAATAAAATAAGATTTGAATCGGTAGTGAGTCAGATTTCGTCGCAAAAAATGGGCCGTTTTGTGAATCAACCACCCAATGAAAGTTTCGAAATCCCAGCACCACATTTTTCTAAAATAATAGACCACCTTACATTTATAAATGTCCCAACTGGGACATCTCAAACATTTTGGTCCACCCATGAAGAAAAAGACAAATGTTTGCCGAATTGGTAGGAAGTGAGTCCGATTTGAACTACAGGTACATTATCGTATGCTCATGATTTTTTGCAAAAATCATTTTTAGACTCACAATATGTTTTTTTATCAGAGATCCAATGCAAGTTTGGCGAGACTCATCCCCTAGCTAAGAACCTTCATGTTCGCCGTTTTGACCATAGTTTGAAACAGGCGTAAACAATTTAAAAACTGTCCGAACAATGTAAATCTTTCGCGTGGCATCATTTTATGTGACACAATTGCAAGGAAAAATACCAAGCTTGGTATATTGATTGCATCTCGAAAAGTCCTTCTCAAAATGAGCTATCATGTTCGAGGTTTCATGGCTTTCCGTCCAAATGACCAATGTTATGGCAAGAATCGCGGCATAGTTTGTGATAACATGCCCATATTGTGAACGCATGTGCATCCTGGGATGACGAACAATGTTGCAGGAGAAAGTTTTCCTTATCGTCGCACCGAAAAACCATTTTCTATTTTCCAAGCGCAAAAAACGGGCCGTTTTGTGAATCAACCACCCAATGAAAGTTTCGAAATCCCAGCACCACATTTTTCTAAAATAATAGACCACCTTACATTTATAAATGTCCCGACTGGGACATCTCAAACATTTTGGTCCACCCATGACGAAAAAGACAAATGTTTGCCGAATTGGTAGGAAGTGAGTCCGATTTGAACTACAGGTACATTATCGTATGCTCATGATTTTTTGCAAAAATCATTTTTAGACTCACAATATGTTGTTTTATCAGAGATCCAATGCAAGTTTGGCGAGACTCATCCCCTAGCTAAGAACCTTCATGCTCGCCGTTTTGACCATAGTTTGAAACAGGCGTAAACAATTTAAAAACTGTCCGAACAATGTAAATCTTTCGCGTGGCATCATTTTATGTTACACAGTTGTAAGGAAAACTACAAAACTTGGTATATTGATTGCATCTCGAAAAGTCCTTCTCAAAATAAGCTATCATGTTCGAGGTTTTATGACTTTCGGTCCAAATGACCGATGTTATGGAAAGAATCGCGACATAGTTTATGATAACGTGCCCATATTGTGCACACATGTGCATCCTGGGATGGCGAACAATGTTGTAGGAGAAAGTTTTCCTTATCGTCGCACCGAAAAACTATTTTCCATTTTCCGAGCGCAGAAAACGGGCCGTTTTGTGAATCAACCACCAAATGAAAGTTTCGAAATGCCAGCACCACATTTTTCTAAAATAATAGAACACCTTACATTTACACATGTACCAACTGGGGTATCTCAAACCTTTCGGTCCACCCCTGACGAAAAAGACAAATGTCTGCCGAAGCGGCAAGAAGTGGGTCCGATTTGAACTACAGGTACATTATCGTATGCTCATGATTTTTTGAAAAAATCATTTTTAGACTCACAATATGATATTTTATCAGAGATCCAATGCAAGTTTGGCGAGAATCATCCCCTAGCTAAGAACCTTCATGCCCGCTGTTTTGACCATAGTTTGAAACAGGCATAAAAAATTCAAAAATTGTCCGAACAATGTAAATCTTTCGCGTGACGTCATTTTATGTGACACAATTGCAAGGAAAAACCTTCGTATTGCGTTATTTTATGTGACATAGCATCCAAGAAAAAACTTTCATGTTGCACCATATTATGTGACATATATAGCATAAAAACCCTTATATAAACCCAAACCAAAAAATTATGCCGCCAAAACCCAAAAATTCTCCCTCTCCCGCCTCTCCCGCCCATGTCTCCCACCCACAAATTTCGGCAATGAAAAAGATAGGGGAAATTTGGGAAATTGGACTCGGTCCATCCCCGCCGAGTCATCGACCGACCCACCCATCCCCACTCGGCCACTCCATCCATCCCCGCTCCATCCATCGACATCCACCCATCCCCATCTCCACCCACCCTCATCTCACGATGCGAGCGGCGATGGCATCCCCGTGCGCTCGCTCCATCTCCCACGGCGACGTCGACCCACCCCTCCCTCCATCTCCCACGCCTCCCTCCATCTCCCTCCATCTGCCGCGCTCGCTCCACGACCCACCCCTCCCTCCATCTCCAACGATGTCCCACGACGGCCAGAGCAAGTGAGACTCTTGGCTATCTCCCTAGCTCCTCCTACTTCCTGCTTTCTAGGGTTATGGTTTGTCTCATGGTGTGTCTAGGGTTAGGGTTTGGCTCCCATGGCGTGTCTAGGGTTAGGTTTTGGCGGTCATGGCGTGTCTAGGGTTAGGTTTTGGCTTCCATGGCGTGTGTAGGGTTATGGTTAGGTTAGGCTTTGATCTGATAGGCAGGTGTACTATCCATGTCCATGTTCAGAAGATAGGGAGCCTCTCTTCTTTTTTCTGACTATGATCTGTATTATGATCTGTACTGACTATAAGTTGGTTCAGAGATTTTTTTTGGGTTTGAAGATCTTTACTGACTATGATGGATGGAGCTATTAGATTAGTCTGATCTAATGTAGCTTGCAATTGTTGTGCTGCTTTTATCTATTGATGATGAAGATTAGTCTGATTTGATTTGATGTAGCTTGCAATTGTTGATCTGATGTAGCTTTTATCTATGTATGATGATCTTAGATTAGTCTGATCTGATGTAGCTTTTATCTATTGATGATGATCTTAGGGTTTATTTTTACTGATGCTCGTTTTACTGATGCTTGTTCTAGGCCTTTGAATTAAATGTGTCCTAGGCTGAAATTGGATCGTTTTGCTGATGCTCCTATTGATTTAGTGAGCACTCTATTTGCCCCTGTTTTAGGCAAATGTTGGAGCAAGGTACTGATGTGTGTAGTGATGTGGAAGATGGTTGTGTCCTTGAAGTTTCAGGGTGTACATGTTAGCTGGCTATGTGTGTATGTTTATTTTCAGTTCTCTAAGACTATACCAAGTTTATGTGTAATGCTTAGTGTAACTTTGTAGTTAATGCGCAAATTTTCTAGAACTGGATCTTTGTGTAACTGTGTATGTTTATCTTTAGTTCTCTGCAGCGATTTTGTTTTTCAAGTAGCAACAATTGTGTATACCAATATGATCTTTGTGGAAGCATCTATTGACAACACACGGTCTGACTCTTACTTGATGTTGCTCAGGATTTTGAGATCAGCAATGGGAAGAATGACAAGGAAGACGCAGCCTGCTGGTATGCAAATTGCTCCTCATGTATATGCTTGATGCTATAAATGTTGTGATTGGATGTGCTAAGCTTGTAATCTATTTGGTTGTCCATGTACTATAATTCCTACTGCTATAATCTTGCTTGTAAGCTTTGATGTGCTATAATTTCTGCTACTATAATTTTTCTTGTAAGCTTGTATGTTCTATAATTTCTGCTGCTATAATCTATTTGGTTTTCCATGTACTGATTCTGCTGCTGCTGGTTCACACCTTGTCATCAAATGCTTCAATATAGAAATTTCTTGTTAATCTACTGGTTTATATTTTCAATATAGAAATTTCTTGTTAATCTACTAGATTTAATGAAACTAAAACCTGATAAGATACATTGGCTGTTTGAGTTGTCTTGCTCCCATATGCATTTCAACCATCCATCTAATGCATATTTTCTTATCCATGTAAAGAAGCGCCCCTCACTGAACTTGACAAGATTAGGGCTAGGACAATGATGAGGAACAACCGTGTCTTCCAATCTCTTGACATCTCCTGGATGCCTCAATGATTAGAAACTCAAATGGTAGTGCAATAATAGCCGAGGACTCCTCCGCATCTGCCATAACACAAGGCGAGAGCTCGGACTACAATCCTAGAGATGAAGATATTATTGAGGAATAAGTTGACGATACTATAGTGGACAAGATTGTAAAGGTGCAAATTCTAACTTGTTTGGAGGGGGTTTATTTCTTTGTTGTGTGTTTTTCCTTGTTTTTGTTCATTCTATGCTTACACTGTTTTATATCTGATATGTGAGCTAATGTTTTTCATGCGAGGTCCCGAAGGTTCCTAGGAGGAGGAAGAGGTGTGCTAAGAGAAAGAGAAAGAGTACAAGTAGCCCAGATACAACTACAACAATGGCTCCAGGAAGGGTATTTGCGGTACCACCAGGAGGATCAGATAAGTTGATATGTCTTGATGAACGTGCTACTACTAGAGTCACATGGCAGAAAGTGAAGGCGGTTGATGTAGCCAATGAAGGAGGCCTACTTCACAAGGATGGTGGAATCTCAATGCAATGGGATGATGGGTCTATGTCCATGGATGAAGGAAGTACCGTTTGTATGGACCTCATCCCTGTAGCACCTACGATGGACAAAAATGATGAATTCAATTCCGAACCTGAGCAACCTATGGGTGATGAAGGCAAGTATGAAATAGTAGTAGCACAAATCCTTTACTAGTCAATTAATTCAGATTATTGCTGGGCATGGATGTCAGTATTTCCAAAGTAAACAAGCGCCCAAATCTGTTTTCTGTAATTTATTTGCACATCTGATTTAAAATATATTTATTTGCACATATCTGATCTGATCGGTAGCTTCTATTTCTACTACTGTAGCTTGATAATCTTCTAGTATAGATAAGCATGCTTGCTGCAATTATTGTACTGATAGATATTGTACTGCTATTGTATTTGCTTGCTTCTATTTCAGGTTGTCGATTTTATTGTACTGCTATTGTACTAATATTTGGAAAGCTTGCTGTAATTTTTTACTTCTGTAGCTTCTATTTCTACTGATATTGTACTGCTTGCTTCTATTTCAGGCACATCACTTGTGGTAGTCAGCCGCAAGAGAAAAGGCACAGGCCTGGAAAAGATGACCAAGGGTCTTGGAAGCAAAGTGAGGATTGAAATTGCTGAAGGGATGAAACGCCCCGAGAGGCCCGTGCTAGCTGCAAAGTTTGCATCAGAAGGTGGGATGATTGCAAGAAGCCATACACCGATCTTTACACACTTCAAGGAATACAAAAAGGACAATACTATGGTGAAAGACTATATAGGAAAAGTTGCTGTAAGCTCATGAGTCCTTACCTGAATGTGTTTTTTTTACTATTTTTTGTCATTTGGTTACTTATCTTATCATTGCTTTATTTGCTGCGTTTGTAGGAAAATTTTGAGATGGACACTGATGCAAAGGAAGTTAAGGTAGCCTGCACTGATATCTTGAAGAATGTTTCAAAGCAAAGATGACATTTGGTCAAGAAGAAGTTTTTCGATCAAGTACCAGCAGCTGATCTCAGCATCAAGTCCCTGGTTTCATACATCTCTAATGAGGAATGGCAAGCGTTGCTCAAGCTGTGGACAAACCCGAAACACATGGTATTCTATATTGCTTGACCTTTACATTCTGTAATTACCATGTACTGTAGTTTTATATGCTGTCAACTACTGTTTTTTGAAGTTTGAATGTTGAAGGAACAAAATAGTAGCTATTTAGATGCTGTCAAGTAAACTTATATTGGATGAACAAAGAAACTGTGTTATTTGCATGTTGTCAACAAGTCAAGTGAACTACTTTTTTTATCTGATGTTGTATGTGATAGGATACATGCTCATTTTGTTGCTTGATATGATACATAATCTGGTCAAGTCTCGTGAAGTAGTTTATATTCTAGTATGCAGATTGTTGGAAATGTTCTTAAAAAATGCTCCCATATGTAGGACAAGTGCAAAAAGAACAGGACCAATCGAGAACTAGTCAAGTTTCAGCAGAAGACCGGTTCGCGGTGCTATCTAGCTCATCTATATGCAGCTGTAAGATACTCTTACATTTTTATTTAGGCATAATTAACTTGTGTCCTTATAATCCCGTGTCCTTATTAATGTTGGAAATAATTTCAGAGGGAGGAACGTCAGGGTGAAGAGCTTAATTCCATTGACATGTTTAAGGTCACCCACAACAGCAAGAATGCTGGTTTCTCTGTCGCAGTTCAAGATGCTATAGTGAGTCACTCCTTTCCTGGTTGTGATTAAATCTGTGTGTGGGCTTGTTTAGTTCTGCCTAGGTTTCTTTAATGGTCTACTTGATAAGCTTATTAATGTTGGAAATGGTCTATAGTTGTTTGGTAAGCATGTTATTCTTCATTTCTTACCAGAAGGTTGCTCTCCAAGTATGCTGTAGTTTTAGTCTACTTTAAGAACTTATAATACTGTCCATTTCATATTTCTTTGCTTCTGCTCCTAGTGGATTACCTTATTTTTCTGCGATTATGCTCCTACTATTTGTGCTCATGCTAATGTTTCCTAACATATTTAAGCAACTGATTCCAAATGGCAGAGCAAAATGGAAGCTGAGATGGCTAAGCCGGTACCAGAAGGTGAACATCCAAAGTCTGTTGTGGAGGTGGTTGCTGTCAACACCCAGATTTTTAATCCCAGATGCCTGTTATGCCATACATCGCAATCCCAGGATTACCATTTTCGCGAGACATAACAGAATTGGATACCATAGTACATCATCCATTACAAACCATACATAAGGTCTTACACAAATAAGGATCTCATGATCCAGTTCTTAATACAACTCAAGCAGCGGAAATATGTAATAATAAAACTAGCGTAGGAGAAGCTCCATCTTCGGGGTCACAGGCAATGCTGACGATGGGAGATGATCCTAGTTGTCGTAACCTTCCTGGGGTCCATCATCTTGTTACTCCTCTTCATAGTCTGGCCACGGGAATAGCCAGGGACAAAGCCATGAGTACTCTTTAAGTACTCGGAAACTAATACTAACAGGTGAAGGGGGTTTTTGTAATAGGACACTAAGCTCTAGGGTTGTTTTGCAAAAAGCCAGATTTACCTCTACTAAAGTCAGAAGCAAGAGAAGCTAGTCACAATTTTATAACACCTAAGTGGGAACTTGTATCTCATGCCACAACTCTGTTGTGGTCAAGTCAAATTCTCAATCCATTTCACAAGTCATTTGGAAAACATCTGACGGGGGAACAATATGGCCACTCCAACTGTCCATAACCGCAGACGCGGCTATTCGAATAGTTTGACACTCTGTAGAGATTGTACACTTTCACCACAACATTCGATACATCCGTCAGGAACAAATCCTAAATTCACCATACTCAGTATGCGAAAAATCAATCCTAACGTTTCAATTACACGCCCTAGTATAAGCACCTCTCCTGTGAGTTTGGCCTCCCAACCATGACCAACTGTCATCTTGGGTACTGCATAGGTGGACAATCTTCACAAGGTAGCCTCAGCTCAGACCTTGGCCGTGAGGGAACCAATACTAAGGTATATAAGTTTCCAGTCAAGCCCTACCCAATTTTCGGGTATTGTGGTTGTACGGTAAAATTGGAATGGTATCGCATCCAGACAACCATCAGTTTTATAAAGGGCTAAGGCTCATGCCTCAACATTTTCATCACCAAAATCATCTGGTGTTCGGAAACACATGTCAAAACATATCAGTAGAATGATTCAATATTCTAAGGTTTTCATAATCATTTTCACAAAGTATTCCCATCTAAAGTTGATCAAGTTTTATGCTTAGCACTAGCATCTACAAGTGGGTGGGGGGGTGAGTACTACTAAGGGGTGATAAACTAGTGGGGTTCTAACTAAGTTCAATCGCATGCCTTAGGATGACATCAAGATCATCTAGCTTAGGCCAAATTTTATGCTCTTTATGAAACCTTTAGTTAACTTCCTAGAATCTACCAGTCACTTAAGTAAACTCTAAAAGAAAGCTTTGTTAAAGAAACAAAGTAGAAAGCTTGCAAGTAAAACTAGGAGTGGGTAACAAGTGGGTATAACCACATATGCTTAAGGCATATAGTTGGCATGGTAACAAGTAAGTATTTGTTTGCATCAGTAGAGTATCTTGCAAGTGTTAGCTTGCACATTCAAATAGTAGTATTAGGCTTGCAGGTATTGGCTTGCACAGTATCAGTATAAGATTGCGTTGTGCAGAGCAGTAGTTGAAGTTCTCCTCGGCTTCTTCTTCGTAGTATCCTCCTTCCTCCTTGTATCCTTGGTCGGTACTAGCGTCTATGAATAAATACGAGGTACACAATCACCAAACAATACTTAACTACTTGCAATCATCACACAAAGGGGTTCTATAGATGATCTAGCATCATCACTAACATTACAAGACTAAAGCATTTGTCTTATTGATTTTATTTTTAGAAAAGTAATTTCTACTCATTGAAAAACTACTTAAGATTTAATATTCACCAAACCAAACATGGGATCATGTTGACACATGTCATCACCACATATTTTAGTCCATGGGAATGTGATTTAAAGTGGTGTCGCAATTTAATAAGGTTTAACCTTTTTATTTTAAATAAAATAAGTGACTAGAAATGCCTATGTGGCATTATTTTATTACTTGGACATTTTTTCTGTAAGTAAATCCATATATTTTTATATATTCTGAAAGGTATGGTTAAATGTGATTTTTGAGAGTTGGAATCAACTCAAAAGCTATTATGGTTTAAATTTGAAAAATGTTTGAATGCAAAAAAGCTTCTGCCTTGTTGTTTTTACCAAGGGTGATCTACAGATCCAAATGATATGAATCCAACGGGCTTGGATTCATCATTTCAAGACCTTTCTAAAAAAATTGGTTTCATTCAATTTGGTTCACTGAATCGAGCTGGGTTGATTTTTGAAACTAGGTACAGAACTGTGTTTGAATGAAAATGGAAAATTCCAAATTCAAACGAATGGGCTGCGCGGGAAAGGTTAAAGGGCCGGCCTGCTACGCACAGCGCTTACGCGGGCTGGTTAAGTTGCTGTCCCCACGCATCAGTGAGACAGGGGGTGCGAAGCGGTACGGGGCAACGTGGTGCTTTGGATTAGAAGTAAGATCAACGGCTGAGGGTCGTCGTCGACGATGAACTAGTCACCGACGAGCTTGAACCCTAGCGGCTCAGTGGGGGTCGTGGGAGGCTCACCGGGGCTCAGGCGAGGGTCGGCGAGGTGGGCGAACGACGAAGTCGACGACGGCGAACCTCCTGGTACCGGAAGCTTCTCCTGGGGTGGCTCCAATCGCTGGCTCCCTTCTTCTCTAACAACGACAGGCTCCGGTGAAATTCCGGCGATGCGCTGTTCGCCTTGCTCCGGGAACGGGGTGGAACCATCAGTGAGGAGAGGGGGGTAGAATGGTGTGAAAAGTTTGAGCTGGGGTGGCCTCTATTTATAGTGTCGACTACGAGACCGAATGGGATGGGCAGGCGATGGTGGCGACATGGCTACGGGATGCTAGAGGCATGGCCGAAGGTGGCGATCGATCTGTGGTCTCCTGGCGATGCTCTATGGCTTTAATGCGCATGTAGGGGCGGTGGTAAACGGTCTGGAACGTGCGATGCTCTGCGCGGCAGAGTCAGCGTCTTCGACGGCGAGCGGTGGTTGTGAGGCATGGGGCGGCAAACAGGGATGTTTGGCGGTCTCCTGGGACGGTGGTGATCGCGTATGAACGCGGCGAGGGCGGCGCGCGATCTGTGGGCGTGTGTCGAGGGTGGCGTTCTAGCGCGCTTTCAGCATGCGCTCAGAGAAGCTTGGCATGGCCTGGGCCTGTGGTCCAGTGGCTGGCAGGGTTCAAGCGCTGGACAGGGGGTGGCGGTGGACGGTGGGTTGCCTCCTGGACATGGTGCTTAGGCTTAGTGTTTGCTCTGGCTAGCTAGCCATGGTCGGCTAGTAAGGGGGTGCTCAGGTTGGCATGGTGTGGTGCAAAGGGTAGGGGCTAGGGGTGGTCAAAGCACTGGTTGGCACTGGGGGAGACAATTATGATCAATGGTGAACATTGCTTAGCCAAATTACTGCTCAAAACAGTGAAGTTTGGCCAGATTGATTTGTTGCCTCCAAGTGTTCGATGAAATGGCCGCAAGAACTCAAGTTTTGAATTTTGAAAAGATTTTTGGTGGGTGTGCTATGCAGGTGCTGGTGAGTCTGTGGATGCTTGGGTTTTGAAAGTTGAGCTTTTTTGAGTGGTTTTTGAAAAAGTGGGATCTTCCCATATGATATAGATTCAATTTTAAACTGTCATTTAAACTATGCATTCAAATGTTTCTGGATGATCACATGGTGGGCCTTGGTACTTTGTTACGAGTACTATCAAGGGGTGTAAAGATCCAAACAAGTTTCTGTTAAGTTTTGAAAGTTAGATACAGCCAAAGTAGGCATGGGAGTTAAATTGGCCAAAGTGACCATTCCCTTATTTTGTTTGTTTTGATTTATTTGTCTTTGGGAAAAATGTGGGGATTGTTTAGATGATGTTTATTTCACCTAAGAATCCTTATACAAGCAAAGAAACACACAAGCAAGGTGATTCAAAAGAATCCAAATTGGAATGCACACATGCATGCATGCTTTCGTGTTTTTAATTTGAAAAGTTTTTGTTAACCCTAATTTTGATGATTAGAGTTTGATGATCCAAGTTTAATATTTTTGGGATGTTACAGTTTCCCAAGTTCTCACCAATGAGGCTCCGTCGAGCACATTCCTGAACAACAAGATGAACAGTTCACATGCCACTGTATCCGCTCATGTCCGTGACCTGCAAGAGAAGTTGTAGAAGTCGGAGCAGCAAAGTGAAGAGATGTCTAAAGAATTGGCTGCAATCAAGAAGGAGGCGCAAGTGTCAGAAGCTGCACAAGCTCAATGGGATAAGGAGTACCAGGTGCTGGTCAAGAGGGCGCAAGAGCATAATGAGAAGCTTGCTCACATGATGGCTTTATTTGGAGCCAAAATCACATGATGGATTTAGTTGGTCAATGGGTATCTTGCTAGGCGATGGGTATCTTATTACTGTTTTTTTGGCGATGAGCATCTTGTTGTTATTTGAGTACCTTGTTGTGAGTATCTTGCTGTCGTTTTGGCTATGAACCTGATGTACCTGATCACTGTGAACCTGATGCTACATGATGATGGTTGGCTGTGAACCTGATGTTACTTGAAATAATACCTGATGACTGTGAACCAGATGTTACTTGAAATGATGCCTGATGCTACATGATGTTAATTTAGTGTTTGAAATGCTACATGATGTATTGAAATATTGGTTTTGAATTTCAAATGTTGATTTCCTGTCTATTTAGTTTGTGCTGAATGAAAAAGTGGTCTTAGTAAACAGGCCACAGCCCAAAGTAATGAAATGGCCATAGCCAAATAATCTGGACTGGAATAAAAGGCCTTGGCCTAGAAGAAAGTGTAAATGGACATTTCTTTTTCAGAAAAAAACTAAAATATAAGCTAATAGACTGAGTAAGGCCATGGCCCAAATGTAAGCCCGACACTGAAAAGGCCAGTAGCCCTAATATAGAGAGCCCTAAAAATGCTAAGTTTGGCCCAATAACTCGAAAAAAATACAAGAATAATAATTCATAATGGACCAAATTAATGGGTTGGCCCATATAACAATCAGTATGGACCGGGCTAAATTCACGTTAAGACGTTTTCATTTCGTCACAAAGTTCTGCCACATCGGATCGTCCACGTGGCGTGGGCTGGTTGCACATGATGATTTTGGAGCGTCATAGAGGTTATGAAGATCTCAAATCGTCATAGTATCTTATGATGATTTCAATAAAATCATCGTTATAGTTCATTAGCGATGCCTAGCTTTCGACGATCTCAAAATCGTCATAGAATCGTCATAAACGGACTATTGTGACGATTTTGTGACGAAAATAGAGGGTCATATAATGCCAGATTTCTTGTAGTGGAAGCCAATACTAGTTGAATCATACTGTCATGAAGTTGTTAACCTTACTGATGGAGGTTGGTGAGAGTAGGCACCAGTTCGTAATACATCAACCGAGAGAGGTTAAGAGTTTGTTAGCTTTGGAGAGAGAAGTTGTTTTAGCAAAAATCTGTAGGATTGAGAACACTGCTAGCCATGCCATGTTGTCATGGATCAATCTCAAAAACGCATTATGTGTTGGCTAGAAAACTTTTTAGAGGATCACGCGAGTATGTTAAACGATGATTGTATTGACCATATTTAATCAATGAATTTCTCTTTCCCTGAAAAAACAAAACTTCAAGTTTGCATTAGTCAATTATATCCACTAGTTTTCATCATTAGGCAGTGGTTGCTTTTGGCACAAACCATCAACGTAGGCAAAAACATGGTCAGTGTTTTCCATAATGGATGTATCACAAGTTAGTCAAGTTTACTCATAATAGTTTTGCAGCTGCACGTCCATGTACCAGAAGGTGTGTTTGCTTTCAAATATAGTTAAGTTATTATTTGAAACAATTAAGTTAGCTTGAGGCATTTAATTGAGATTATTACACATGTTAATTTCGCTTTGCAACATAGCTAAGTTGGTTTTTGGCAACATAGTTAAGTCGCTTGCATCATTTTATTAAGCTGAATAGGTATTTAGTCCAAGTTGCATGGCGATTTTAAGGAGAGCTGGTTTACTTCTATACCATCCGTTTTGCCCATTTTAGTTCGATTTTCTGGTATACTTAAGTTACTTTTTGTACCATTTTAGTTGAGTAGATTAGATAAATTAGTTACATAGTGATTGTAGGGAGAGTTGGTTTGTTTTGATTCCTTGTCCATTATTTCCCAATTAAATTGTCTCGTCACCCCAGTTGAGTTCAGCACATAACTAAGTTGCTTATCCAGATATACATAAATAAGTTGATTAGCTAGATATACATAACTTGCTTAAGTTGGATTCTGATGTAAACTGATTTGTTTCGTGAAGCATGCTTAAGTAGTAATATATAGACCTTAGTTTTTAGTTTTTTCCATCATGCTTTTCTTAGGTTGATCTTTTTTATCATCTAGGGTGGTAGTCATGTTGTCGCATGCTTAAGTTGCTACTGATTTTAATTGAGTTGCTTTGTTTCAACAAGTTAAAGTTGATTACTGATTTTAACTAAGTTGCTTTGTTAAACAAGATTAAGTTGTGTAGGATGTATAGCTAATTTTGTTTTTCAGATCATGATTTTCTAGGTTGATCTTTTTAATCATCTAGGGTAGTTTTCATGTTTCCGCATGCTTAAGTTGACTACTGATTTTAACTGTGTTGCTTTTTTTCAACAGGTTAAAGTTGATGACTGATTTTAAATGAGTTGCTTTGATAAACAAGCTTAAGTTGTGCACTATGCATAGCTAATTTTGGTTTTGATATCATGCTTTTCTAGGTTGATTTTTTTAATCCTCTAGGGGTAGTTTTGATGTCGCTGGATGCTTAAGTTGGTCACAAATTTTAAATGATTTGTAACTAGAATAGGGTAAGTTGCTAGACATTCTTAAGTTGCTGCATGGTTGTTGTTTTTTCAGGATGCCCCTAGGATTTATGAAATCTATTATAACGTGTAAGTTGATTCAAGTTTGTTGTATGTTAAATGCCCCTCGGAGCTTGAATCTATGTGGCTGTAGTTTTGTTGTCTGTTGTGTGGACCTGTGTTGCATGCACCTAGGATTTCTGAAATCTATGTAAGTTGCCGCAAATATATTATTTTTTGCACACACGTGGGAGTTCTAAATATATACCAAGTTTAATGCATGTTTATGTTGTTCTCTCTGTGTTCTAAAATTTGTAAGTTTCTCCCGGTTCTCCTTTGGTTGTTGCATGATCTATGTTTCTCCTGATTGATATAAACCAATGCTTCGTTGACCAAAGGTTTCATGAGTGATGGAGGAGCGAAAAGGTGTGGAGTTGACTTTTTGTACCTTCGATTTTCCTGGGAGTTGCCGGGGCCGGTAGTTGATTTTTGCCCAAATCATTTCTAGTGGCAGTCAAAGCAACCATGGATCCTTTGCGCTCTTGGAGAATAAAGAAAGGTGTATGGTATGGTGCAAGTAGTCAAGCAGCCAACCATTTAATGGAAACAGGGTAGGGACAAGCTGTGCGATGCACCTGTGTGTGATAGTACCTATGCAGGATCAGAAACAAATTCCTAGGAGGCAAACTTAATCGGCTGACCTATACCTTTTTCATTCTTTCCCTGGATCCAGGTTTGAAGAAATTATAGATTTTCTAATGGAGATCATGTTAGAGGGTGAACCCTTAGGGTGTCCCGATCTTCCACGAATCCCCGTGGAAATCGGGATGGAGACGGGGGAGGAGGGGGAGGATGAAATCCAAGGACTCACACGCGAACAACTCGATGAAAACACACACAACACACGAAGATACAATACACACCAATAGCTCAAGCCGGCGGCAACCGGTCCGACACAATCCCTAGGATCGGTGACGGGCAAGACACTCTCCTACTACCAACATCGGGGGTGAGAGGCTTGATGAGATCTTGACTACTTGGATATGAGACACCGACTCTAAAGACTTGTACAACTTGAACGCACTAGGAAAAATCCAAGAGGTTGGGGGATAATTGGTGCTCCTCGTGAAGGAGTATGAGACTAGCAATAGATAGATCCTCTAGGATTTCTTCTATTACAATTATCCAAGTCTAGGGTTTACAATAGAGGAGTGGGGCTATTTATAGGCCAGCCACTTAAACAGGGGTAGTTTAGGGATAAAAGGTAAGTTCTGGGCGAATTGGGGAGTACATGGCCCGAATACCCAAGAGGATTTAACATGCCTTGACGTGCAGGGGATGGAGACTCCGGGGAAGACTCCGGGGTGGCATACAGAGACTTTTCGGGCGGGGTCTGGAGTCCTGGACGGAGACTCCCGGGTCGTAGGCCAGAGACTCTGGTGCTTTAGGCTTGGCTGCTCCTTATTCATGTCCAGGTCCTTGCTCTTCTTCTGTAAGGTCTTGCCGAGGAATTAGGGCTTCCTAGTTGAGGATGCACAGTGTAGTTGCATGAAGTAGCAAGCCATCCAAAGGTGTATCAATGTCACACTAGGAGAGGAGCAAGTTAACCTTATCTTGTAGGAGTTTGGCTCGGGCGCGAGTCATTGGTCCGCTTGGGGGACTTGATGGTGTAGATGGAGGGGAGTCTGTAGGACGGGCTGCATCAGCTCCCCCCTTGGAAAAGAGTCGTCCTTGACTCTTCATGGCTATCAACTTGATCATCTCCATAGTAGGGAGAAAGGTCCTTGACGTTGAATGTATTTCTCACAAGGTACTTGGAGGTTGGTATGTCGATGACGTACATGTTGTTGTTGATTATTTTGAGGATCTTGAATGGACCATCTCCCCTTAGCTTGATCTTGGAGTCGTGATCTTTGTGAAAGCGGTCTTTACTCAAGTGTATCCATACAAGATCACCCTCTTTGAAGATCATCTCTTTCTTGGTCTTATTTAGCCTTGACGCTTGGTGAAGCACTTGTTGCTCGATCATAGCTCTTATGTCATCATGTAGTTCCTTCATTTCTTGGGCACGCTTGTCAACGTCCATGTTGGTGCGCTCGTGGAGCGGAAGAGGTAGGACTTCGAGCGTGGTAAGGGACTCGAATCCATAGACGAACATGAATGGGCTCTTCATGGTGGTGGAGTGATTAGCGCGATTGTAGGCGAACTAGGCGTGTGGGATGCATTCCTCCCAATCCTTAAGGTTCTTCTTTATAAAGTATAAACACACGGAGGAGTGTTCCAAGGCTTCGGTTAATGACCTCAGTTTTGTAGGGTTCGTAGCATATAAAACAAAAAAATTCTACCGCAAGAACGAATAAAACCAAGATCCGATCTATGAGATAAGTGCAACGAGACATATGAGAACTAACCCTCGAAGATCCAATGCCTTAATGAGATCTAATATTGTGTATGATGAAGACGATCCTTCTGGTGCTGCGATTCGGCAGCACTTTCTCACTCGGTCACACGTACAGAGTCGATGAAGACCTTCCTCTCCCATTCTAATGGGAATCAAAGGTAGCAGATCCCCTCGGAATCCAAGCAGCACGACCGTGTGGTGGTCGTGGTGGAGGAGAATTCCTGCAGGGCTTCGCCTGAACCGGCACAGGAAGAAGGAGGAGGGAGGAGAGCTGGTGGCTAGGGTTAGGGAAGGGGCCGACCACCCCTCTCCTCTATTTATAGAGGGAGGGTGCGGCTAGGGTTTCCCTAGTGGCCCACCTATTCCTAGGGCCAGTGCAAGGGAAGGGGGGGAGAAAACTCCCCCCAAGTCTACCCCTTATTTTCTAGGGATTTGATCTTATCCCTAGGGGCTGGCCGGCTGGGCTTCTTGGGACTGATGCGGCTGGACCATGGGGCCCCGTAGAATTCCCTTAGCCCATGTGGCCCCTCCCGGGGTGGTGGGCCCACGGGTGGCCCTCTAGATCCTTCTAGAAGCTCTGGTCAAAACACCAAAAACTTTTCTGAACCCCATAAGATGACTTCCATTATATGATTCTTATTCTCTGGACCATTCCAGACATCCTCGTGATGTCCTAGGTCCCATCCGAGACTCCAAACAATATTTGATCTCCAACTCATATTCCATATCTACTTAAACAACATCGAACCTTAAGTGTGTCACCCTACGGTTCATGAACTATGCAGGAATGATCGATACACCTCTCCAATCAATAACCAATAGCGGGACCTGGAGATCCATAATGGCTCCCACATATTAAACGATGGCTTCGTGATCGAAAGAACCATTAACATACGATACTGATTCCCTTTGTCACGTGATACTCTACTTATCCGAGGTTTGATCATCGGTATCTCCATACCTAGTTCAACCTCGTTACCAATAAGTACTCTTTACTCGTACCGTGATATGACATACCTTGTGACATAGTCACATTCTTGCAAGCCAATTGGATGACATTCCACCGAGAGGGCCCAGAGTATAACTATCAGTCATTTGTATGGACAAATCCCATTCTTGATCTATGCGATTCAACTCATACTTTCATAATACCCAATGCCACCTTTATAACCACCCAGTTACGAAGTGGCGTTTGATGTCATTAAAGCATTCATCCGGTGTTGGTGATTAACATGATCTCATGGTCGAAGCTTCTTTAACAAGAGGCTTACTAGGGACTCTTTTATGTTCATGATTAGGAAACCATGATCATCTATTTATTAATAACACCCAATGATATGATCTTTTTATTAATAACATCCAGTGTTCATGATTACGAAACAATGATCATCTATTAATCAACAAGCTACTTTAACAAGAGGCTTACTAGGGACTCTTTTATGTTTACAAAACACACAAGTATCAATGTTTCCTATTAATACAATTATAGCATGGGATTTAAAAATTTATCATAAACACAAATATATAATAATAACAACTTTATTATTGCCTCTTGGGCATATGTCCAACAGTCTCCCACTTGCACTAGAGTCAATAGTCTAGATTACATGGTAATATACCTAACACCCATGGCGTTCTGGTGTTGGTCATGTTTTTCTCTAGGGAGAGGTTTCGTCAACAGATCTTCCACATTAAGATCTGTGTGTACTTTGCAAATCTTTATGTCACCATCTTGGACATACTCATGAATAGAATGAAAGCGTAGCTTGATTTGCTTCAGCTTCTTGTGTGACCTTGGCTCCTCTGCATTAGCTATGCACCCATGTTATCACAATCAATGGCCATCGGGTCCAACGCACTAGGAATTACACTAAGCTCAGTAATGAACTCCTTCATCCATATCGCTTCTTGTGCAACCTCTAAACCAGCTATGTATTCTGGTTCAGTTGAAGATTTTTCCACAACGCTTTGCTTCACACTCCTACATCTCACTACTACACCATTCAAAAAAAATACGTATCCAGACTGTTACGTTGAGTCATACGGATCGGCGTTCCAACTAGCATCGGTGTAACTGGTTACAATGAGATCTTCGTCACCTCCATAAGAAAGAAACATATCCTTAGTCCTCTTCAAGTACCTCAGGATATTTTTGACCGATGTCTATTGTTCCACTCTAGGATCACTTTGATATCTACTGGTCAAACTAACAACATGTGCGATATCCGGTCTCAAACAAAGCATGGCATACATGATAGAACCTGTGGCCAAGGCATAGGGTATTTTGATCATCCTTTCTCTTTCATCCGTCATAGCTAGACTCTGAGTCTTACTCAAGGTCTTACCTGGCAACATGGGCAAGAACCCTTTCTTGCTTTCTTCCATTCTAAACCTCTTTAGAACCTTGTCCAGGTATGTACTCTATGAAATTCCTATTAAGCATCTTGATCTATCTCTATAAATCTTGATGCCTAAAATGTATGCTACTTCGCCAAGATCCTTCATTGAAAAACTATTATTCAAATAGCCTTTGACACTTTCAAGAAGTTCTATATCATTCCCAATCAACAATATGCCATACACATATATTACCAGGAATGCTACAGAACTCCCACTCAATTTCTTGTAAATACAAGATTCTCCAAAAGTTTGTATAAATCCAAAGTTTTTTATCACCTTATCAAAACATTGTTCCAGCTCCGGGATGCTTGCTTCAGTCCATAAATGGAGAGCTGAAGTTTGCATACCTTGTCAGCATCTTTAGGATCGACAAAACCCTTGGTTTGTACCATATACAACTCTTCCTCAATGTCACCATGAAGGAACGCCGTTTTGACATCCATCTGCCAAATCTCATAATCGAAAAATACAGAAAATGCTAACAATCCTCACAGACTTTAGCTTCGCTACCGGTGAGAAAGTATCATCATAGTCAACTCCTTGAATTTGTCAGAACCCTTTAGTGACAAGTCGAGCTTTATATACAGTAACATTTCCAGCAGCATTTGTTTTCCTTTTGAAAATCCATTTGTTCTCGACAGCCTTGCATCCATCGGGTAGGTCCACCAAAGTCCACACTTGGTTTTTGTACATGGATCCCATTTCGGATTTCATGGCTTCTTGCCATTTGTTGCAATCCGGGCTCATCATTTCTTCCTCGTACATCACAGGGTCGTCAATTTTGTCCACCAACATGACATTCAAGACACAAGGTCATATCAATCAGGAGTGGTACGAACCCTCGTCGACATGCGAGGTTCAGCAGCAAGTTTGTTCAAAGTTTAATGATCATCATCATTAGCCTCCTCTCTTATTGGTGCAGGCGGCACATAAATGTCTTTCGGTGTTGTGATACTCTCAAAACCGAGAGAAGGTTCAACAACCTTGTCGATTTGTACTTTCCTTCCAGTCACATCTTTCGAGAGAAACTCCTTTTCAAAAAGGATCTATGATATAAGGTATACCCAATTGTTTCTTTAGGGTATCCTATGAAGACGCACTTTTCCGCTTTGGGTTCAAGCTTGTCAGCCTGTAACTTCTTTACATAAGCTTCGCAGTCCCATACTTTAAGAAACAACAACTTAGGTTACTTACCAAACCATAATTCATATGGTGTCGTTTCAACGGATTTAGATGGTGCCCTATTTAAAGTGAATGCGACTGTCTCTAATGCATAACCCAAAATGATAACAGTAAATATGTAAGAGACATCATAGACCGAACCATATCTAAGAGAGTTCAATTACGATGTTTGGACACACCATTACGCTATGGTGTTCCCGGTGGTATCAACTGTGAAAGTATTCCCCATTTCTTTAAATGCATGCCAAACTCGTAACTCAGGTATTCACCCCCATGATCAGAACGCAGAAACTTAATCTTCTTGTTATGCTGATTTTCTACTTGATTTTGGAATTCCTTAAACTTCTCGAAAGTTTCGGATTTATGTTTCATGAAGTAGATATACCCATATCTAATCAAGTCATCTGTGAAAGTAAGAACATAAAGATATCCACCGTGTGATGCTACACTCATTGGACCGCACACATCGGTATGTATTATTTCCAATAAGTCTGTAGCTCGCTCCATTATCCCAGAGAATGGTGTCTTAGTCATTTTTCCCATTACACATGCTTCACATCTTTCAAGTGATTCTAGAAGTCCATCGAAATAGAGTTTATTCATGTGCTTCACTCCAATGTGACCAAGACGACAGTGCCACATGTATGTGGACTTATCATTTAATTTTATTCGCTTAGCATCTACGTTATGAACATGTGTATCACTACTATCGAGATTCAATAAGAATAAACCATTCATCTCAGGTGCATGACCATAAAAGATATTACTCATATAAATAGAACAACCATTATTCTCAGACTTGAATGAATAACTGCCTTGCAATAAACAAGATCCAGATATAATGTTCATGCTTAACGCTGTCACCAAATAACAATTATTCAGATTTAAAACTAATCCCGAAGGTAGATGAATAGGGAGCGTGCCAACGGTGATCACATCAACCTTGGATCCATTTCCAACGCGCATCGTCACCTCGTCTCTCGCTAGTCTTCGTTTATTCCGCAGTTCTTGTTTCGAGTTACAAATATGAGCAACCAAACCTGTATCAAATAATGAGGAACTACTATGATTACTAGTAAGATACACATCAATAACATGTATATCAAATATATATTTCTTCTTGATGTTTTCGTTCTTCATATCTGCCAAGTACTTGGGGCAATTGCGCTTCCAGTGCCCATCACCCTTGTAGTAAAAACACACAGTATCAGGCTGAGGGCCAGCCTTGGGCTTCTTAGGAGGCACGTCATCTTTCTTGATGCCCTTCGTGAAGTTTTCCTTGACCTTAGGCTTTCCCTGCTTCTTGAAATTGGTGGTCTTATTAACCATCAACACTTGGTGCTCTTTCTTAATTTCCACTTCAGCAGTTTTCAGCATTGAGAAGATTTCATGCAACGTCTTATTCATGCACTCCATGTTGTAGTTCATCACAAAGTTCTTATAACTAGGTGGCAGTAATTGGAGGACACGATGAATCCCCAACGCATTAGGAATCGTTATTCCCAAATCTTGGATTGTGTTCGTGTGCCTAGGAATTTTGAGCAAGTGCTCGTGATGGATGTGAAATATAGCCATCCATGTCCACATTTAAACTGGATATTATTCATATTTTTGATGAAACATCTCTCTAACCCTTCCACTAATGCCTAATAATCAAACAGGTATGTAATCCTTTCTTTCTATTTTTCCCTACATAAATAATGACGCTTGATGATGGGAATCACTACATTAAAGTCAAAGATATGAGATTTCCAATGACCCAAAGAAACGAGGAGTCGTGAAGTGGAGGCAGGAGCTTTAACGACCAACTATAAGGAGGGAATAAATTCCAGATATATAGTTCCGGCCGTATAGTTGCCACCGACACCGCTAGGTCAAACAGAACAACTTTCATGAAGGGACCCCTATATAAAGAGGCCTCAGGCGACGAGAAACGAGAGGCACACCCCATAGAACACAACAACGAAGAGCCACCGGAGGAATAGATCTAGATCTAATCTCGAAACCCTTCTCCACCACCATAGCCATATTCCACCACTTATAATAGTAGATCGCATCTCCAATTGGTGACATTGTAAGACTATTTGCTATCAATCTCATGATTTCCATTACAATGTTTTTGGTTGTTGATTTCATCTCTATGTGTGAGTAATTCTCCTTGGGCTAAGGTGTTTGGCCTAGCCATGTAGCCTTGTGCATGTTATTTATCATGGATGGGATCATGTATTAGTTTGTATGACATGATGATTATTGTACCCTCTGTTGCTTCAATCTAAGTACTTTTCAGGTACCCAAGACCCCAAGGATTGATCCAGGTATAGGTAGTGTGAGTAATGACTAATCTGCAGGATGGGGACCCCAGTGACAAAAAGGGTAGTGCGGCTGTATGTGTGGGATTTACTTGGGATTAACGGTGACATCACTATGCATATCATTAGTTCTCTTCCTTTCTATGGATGATACTAGTAGGTTATTGCTATAAGCGGTTGTGGAGGCAATAGCAATTATAGATGCACTGCCCACATATAATTATCTTGCTACATGCATACTTTATTATTATCTTTTATTCCCATCAGATGTTTTGCACAGCTACTGGTGAAACCTAAATCCCCAGGCCCCCTCTCTCCATCATCGACAACAACAAAAGATCGCAAACTCCTGGTCCGGTAAAACACAATAAAAATTCAAAAACTCCCGAAGGTCCGTTAAAGTAACATTACTATGCTTTCTGCTTCTCGAGGATTTGATAACATAGGTGAAAGAGCATTTCCTATTCCTGAGATTTTGATGTTTGATGATAACACATCTATCGGTTTAATCGTGTGCTAAGTGCATCTCAGGTTTCTAGGTTGTGGCACAAATATTGGGTTGCCCTTGGTTGCACTGGCCAAAGTCACACGAGCTGACCGGTAGTACCGGTTGTACCAACCGGTGCTTGACTCCGGTACTACCGCTCCCAAGTACCGGTGGGATCTGATTGAGGTGGGCAGGCCTCGAATTTTCTCAGTACCACCCGGTACCAGGGAGCGGCACTACCGCTCCAACCGGTAGTACCGCATGTGGCAAGCGGTACTACTGCTTGGACACGGTAGTGTCGCTTGGCAGTACGGAGCAACTCTGGGGAAAGACTAGGCCTTCCCTCCTCGCTCAGTACCAATCGGTACTTGGGACCGGTACTACCGCCTTGACCGGTATTACCGCGTCTTGTGACCGGTACTACCGCTTGGGGGTAGTACCACAAGGTGGTTCTGCACGTGACCGTGGCTGGCTCGACCACATGGTGCCCTCTCCAGTACTTGACCGGTATTGCGACCGGTAGTATCGGTGCATTTAATGCACCAATGGACAGATTCCTCCAAGTGTTATAAATACCTCTCCACCTACCTTAGGACAAGGTGCTCGTTGCATTCAAGACTACCACCTCCACTTGAGCCACCAAATCTCCAAGATCTCTTCACTCCACCATCCAAAGTCGTTGAACTTTGGAGAATCGAAGGAGGAGGCCTTGATCTACTACTTCACCAAAAGAGATCTTCATTTCCCCCTCATTCATTTGAGGGCCCCCATTGCTCTAGTGTTTTCTTTGGAAACCCTAGTTCTAGATTTGGTTCTTACAAGGTTGTCTTTGATTGTCTTGACAGCTTGCTTGTATTTGGGAGCCTCCAATTAATTTGTGGATGTGTGCCCCGAACTTGTTGTAAAGGTGCTGGCTTCCACATCGAAGGTTGCCAATATAGTGGATGGTGGATCGATCCCGTTGGGGTGAGATTAATCAGAGAAAAAGGGAGGCCTCTCGTGGCGTTGGTGGTTTGAAACCACCCCCTCTCCAAATGTAGACGTACTTCCCCTGAAAAAGGAAGGAACTATGGGAAACAAATCCTTGTGTCTCTGCGTCCACCACTTTGGTTACTTCTATCCTTTACCGCACTTTACTTACTTGTTCTTGCTTAGTGTTGTGTTAGCTACTGCTTGTTTGTCATATAGGTAAATTCACCTTAGTTGCATTATCTAGAGAATTTACCTTTCTTGTCAAACCTTAATTTGAAAAAGAAGAAAATTTGAAGTAGCACCTATTCACCCCCCTCTAGGTTCCCATATGATCCTTTCAATTGGTATCAGAGCCTTGGCTCTTTATTCGGGCTTTACCGCCTAAGAGTATATGGGTAGCAAAGTAGGGGAAGGTGATGGTGAGTCTGTCCACTCGGTGACCATGGATGCTATCAATAACTTGGAAACAAGATTGAGATCCACCTTGGGCCACAAGATCAAACAATTGCACAAGTTACTTGAGCAACTTGTTAAAGATAAATATGGCTCATCATCCCCCTCTCCTCAAGAGGATCCTCCATCTGTGGTACCTAAGGGTAATGCTCCAGTATCACCCGAGGGTATGGCAGTGGGGGGTAAACAAGACAACACTAATTTCTCCACACAAAATGATGGTGGGAAAGGTGAGCACCGTGATTCATGGTACTCTCCCGACCCTCCAATCCCTCACCCTCATGTAAAAAATAGAGGTGACCCACCTAAGCTTGAAGCATATACTACTTTTGCTCAATGGCAATCTCTAATGGAAACTCATGTGCGCAACTCTTGCACTGAACTTTGGAACATCATCGCACAAGGACTCTATATTGGGGATCCAAACAACTTGACAAGAAGAGAAGTTGTCAATAGTCAACTCAATGCCACCGCTTTGCACCTGATTCAACAAGTATTGGGTACAAAGGATTACCCACACATTGAGCACCTCAGCATCGCCAAGGAAGCTTGGGATGCTCTCACGGTGTTGTTTTTTGGGAATGAGAGCATGAGGAGGAACCGGTATGATGCACTAAGCAATGAAGCCGAAGGCTTCTACATGAAAGAAGGTGAATGTAATATCCCTCCTTTGTAAAGGAAAAGGATCCCTGTGATTGCAATGCTAGTCCCTGGATCATTGCTAGAATCCATAGTTTTAAGATGAAGTACACAGATACAAAGGTCATTTATTACATCCATTCCAGAGATAAACATAGTCTTTAGAACTCAAGTCCACAGGCCTAATACAAGAGTTTGAATGAGTAAATAAATATAAGTCTTCATCTTCATGTGCCACAGGCAAACATGTTGAGTGTAGACTCATGACACCTAATCCTCATCAGAGTAACCTGCAACATCACAAGTTACAGCCACAGTGGGTCAATACTTTGGAATAGTATTGGCAAGTGATACCTTAGTAAATTTTAAGTGGACTATATTACTATATGCAATTTGGCTAAGTGTAGCTTGGCTTGCTTTGCTCAAAATAGGTTTTTCCTATTAGTTGAAATCACTAAGTTTTTCTTTGTCAAAACTTTTCCCAAGAAACCATCAATAGACATTGAGGTCCTTCACCCTTGTTCACCCACAATTTTTTACTTAGAAGTTGGAGTGATGAGATTCTTGATGGCTTCCATGTCTTGATGCTCAAGTTGTCCATTACCATGGACTTGGCTAAGTACTTAGATTTTTCCATCTGCAGAGGTTGTGCACTTTCCCCACCAGACTTGGTTTCCCAAGATAGGAACTTTCAGAAGCCTTTCCTTAGACCAAATGGACACGCTCCAACCTATCATTCCCACTACCACCAACTGTCCAAATGGCTAAGTTCTAGCAACTTATGTGATCCAGGCAGAACCCATATTGCCAAGTGGCTACACTATAAGTTTCTCAACACTTGGCCTCTAAAATCCCTTTGTTCCTGGGTGGCAATCCACAAGTGTGATACACAAGGTAAACCATAGCCATGGGCCTTGTGTAACCACTCAACCAAAAACCACCAAGCAATTACCATTCCACCCAGGTGATTCATTGACTTAGTTGTTTTATTAAGAAAAACATAAGTCCAAAGACTTAGAAATATTTTCACCATAGCATGTATATTTTACCAACCCTTGTTTGCTACTAGCTAGGCTAAGCATGGCATAGATAGTAACTTAACTTAGAAATTTCCTAGCAATTCTACAACTACTTAGGATTTCCCAACATGGCATTTGGCAAAATAGTAACATGCAAGACTTAGCAAAATATTTCTAATGCTTGTATAAAAAAATATAGGGATAGACATATTCATGAATTACCACTTTCCTTGGTAGTTGGGAGAGTAGCACTCTTCACAATCACAATCACTAGCACCAAAGTCTACACAAAGAATATAGCCACAATCACATACAAGTCATATACAAGCAAAAATATATATGCATGAATGCAAGATGCTAAGTGATGATTTTTGAAACTCAACCAAGCAAGTGCATAGTAATGAATCATAACCAAGTTAAAAATTTGCTAAACCAAGTTTATTTTACACTAAAACAATTTCCTAAACAATTTCTATACTCAAAATAGTCCTAAACAAGTTTCTACAAATAAAGTCATTTTAACAGAAGCTAAACATTAAACACATTGCATAAACAGAAAGGTCTTGTTCTCCTGATTCCAACGGTATAAAATTTGCTAAAATCTAACGTGGGAATCAAAAGTTACAAGCAAATCAAAGTTGGATACAAATCTGATTTCAAATTCTGTTTTAATTCAAACCCTAGCCACGCGTCTTAATCTTACTGGCGCGTACCGGTTCGCGTCGGATCACGCACGCGAGCCGTAGGATCTAAGTGGCGATGCACGGTTCAGATCAAAACTTAACGCTTCGCTAAGTGGTTCTATCGCACGCGTTGGATCTAGATCCAACGGCACTTGATCAAATGACCAAGGTCTGGCGGCGCGCGGTGACGGCGAGCGGCGGAGTGCTCTGTCCGTGGCGGTACCGGCGTTCTAGGTCGCCCGGGGAGGAAAGAGTGTGCTTACCAGAACCGCAGGGTTGAGGCGAAGCTCAACGTGGAGGTGGCTTGGCAAGGGGCGCACGGTAGGGGCTGCTGGAGCTCGTCGGAGTCGTGCACGGCGTTGGGAGGTTGCAGACGATGTAGTTGCCGAGGTTTCGCGTCGCCCTAGCACGTACCAGATGGATTAGGAGACGCGCAAAACAGTGGCGAACATCCTCATATGCAAGAGGGGGCAAGGGGCGCGCTCTGCTTACCGTAATTGGTCGCCGGAGTTGAGCGGCGGCTCGGTCGGTTGCGGGCATGAACGGGGACGGCGTCCTGGGTCACGAGCAGGCAAGCAAAAAGTATCAGGAGATGCACGAGATCCCACTGGGCACGATAGTTTGAACCAGAGAAAGGGGGCGGTCGAAGCTCACCGGAATTAGTCGCCGTAGGTCGTCGGTGCTGCGGGGTTTCGAGGTCGAATGCGCGAAGCCTGGTGGCGGAGTGAGCGAGGAAAGTGGGGGGAAATGACCGCGGCGGTGAGGGGTTTAAGTAGCCAGAAGCGGGGCGAGGATTGCGCGCTGAATCAATGGAATTTAAGCGAGTTTTAATCGCGGCGTCACTGCACGGTGGTAACGGTGGAGCGGTGTCTGCGCGCGAGAAATTGGGGAAGAAGACGCTGACGTGGAGAGGTCCCGCTCCTCAGCGAACAGAACAGAGGGGAGTGGGGTCTGGGTGTCAGCGACTTGCTGGGTGCGTCCGCGCATGCGAGAGAGAGAGAGGGGGGAGCCGGGTGAGCTTGTTGGGCCGGTTTTGCTGTTGGGCTAGAATAGGAGCGCCTGGCCTTTTTCTTTTTCTTTAATCCTTTTCTATTTCTGAATTGATTTTCTGGATTGAGTTTCAAATGAATTTAAACTCTTTTTGAATTCAAATCTTTTCTGGACTATTGCAGTGTGCAATAGTCACAAATCTTGGCATAAAACTATGTGGTTACTTTGAGTTGGCTTGGTCATTTTTGGAAAAAAAAATAACAGTGACTTACCACTAGGTTTGCAAAAGATTGAAAATGGTTTTGAACCAATTTTTATTTTGTAAAATTTTGTTCTAACTCCACACTCAAACCAATCAACAAGGGAGACAAACAATCTTGGTTTAAAACATTCAAGCTCTCAAATGGGGATGGTCATTTGATTTAAGTTTCCTCACATAAAATGATAGCACTGTGTGCTTCTGTTTTCTGAAATGAGTTTGAAATTGATCTCAATTCTATATGCATGCATGAATGATATGCAATCTTTGAAATCATGATTTTAGGGATGTTACAAATCTAACCCCCTTAAGGTGAATCTCGCCCTCGAGATTCGGATTGGCTAGCAAATAGGTGAGGGTGGTCTTTCCGAAGACCATCTTCTCTTTCCCATGTTGCTTCCTCTTCGGAATGATGATTCCACTGCACTTTGCAAAACTTGATAGTCCTAGTCCGTGTGACTCTTTCTGCAGTCTCAAGAATCTTGATAGGTTTCTCCTCATAGGTGAGATCACTTTCTAGCTGAACCTCTTCCAAAGGTATAGTATCCTTCAAAGAAGTTTCTTCCATTTCTGGGTGACATTTCTTAAGCTGACTCACATGAAACACATTATGGACAGCTGACAGAGATTTAGGCAATTCAATTTCATAGGAAACTTCTCTTTTGCGACTCAAAATCTTGAATGTCCCAACATATCTTGGTGCCAATTTTCCTTTGACTCCGAACCTTTTCACTCCACAAAGTGGTGACACTCTAAGATAGGCTTTATCACCAACTTCGTAGGTGACTTCTCTACGCTTAGGATCTGCGTAGCTTTTCTGTCGGGACTGTGCTATCTTCAACCTGTCCTTAACCAATTTGACCTTCTCTTCGGCTTCTTTGATAAGATCTGGCCCGAATAAACTTCTTTCTCCCACACCATTCCATAACAATGGGGTGGTACACTTTATTCCGTAGAGAAACTCAAACGGTGCCATCTCAATGCTGGCTTGATAGCTGTTGTTATAAGAAAATTCTGCGTAAGGCAGACTTTCATCCCAACTTGCTCCATAGTCTAGGGCACATGCCCTCAACATGTCTTCGAGAATTTGATTAGTCCTTTCTGTTTGTCCATCGGTTTGAGGATGAAAAGCAGTACTAAATTCCAACCTCGTTCCCAATGATTCATGTAGCTGTCTCCAAAAATGGGAAGTGAATTGGGTTCCCCTATCTGACACAATACTCTAGGGCACTCCATGTAGACATACAATTCTACTCATGTAGATTTTGGCTAACTTAGCACTTGTATAGGTTGTCTTCACGGGTATGAAATGAGCCACTTTAGTTAGGCGATCCACTACTACCCATATGGAATCATATCCTGACCTGGTCCTTGGTAATCCGGTAATGAAATCCATACCAATTTTGTCCCACTTCCAATCAGGAATAGGTAGTGGTTGAAGCAATCCTGCTGGTTTCTGGTGCTCCGCTTTCACTCAACTACACACATCACACAAAGCAATATGTTCGGCGATGTCCTTCTTGAGATTATTCCACCAAAACCTTTCCTTCATGTCCATGTACATTTTGGTGTTACCTGGGTGAATAGAATACGGAGAGTTGTGTGCTTCCTGCAAAATCAGTTTCCGCAACTCCGGGTCTTGTGGAACACATATACGTTTCCCATGCCATAAATTACCCTGTTCGTCTTCATGGAATCCTTTGGCTTTTCCCAAGCTAATCTTTCCCTTAATCTCTTCAATTTCTTTATCAATCTTCTAGGCTTCTTTGATCTTGTCCAACAAAGTGGGTTAAACATCCAAAGACATGAGGTGTCCTTCAGGAACAATCTCCAATCTGAGTTTACTAAATTGGGTACACAGATCATCTGGCAATTCTCCTTTGGTAAGGCCATTCACAAATACCTTATGACTTAGAGCATCTGCTACGACATTTGCTTTACCGGGGTGGTATTGCAAACTTAAGTCATAATCCTTGATAAGCTCTAACCATCTTCTTTGTCTCATATTAATTTCCTTCTGAGTGAAGATATACTTCAATCTTTTGTGATCTGTGAACACTTCACATCGCTTTCCCAAAAGATAATGTCTCCATGTTTTGAGTGCATGGACGACAGAGGCTAACTCTAAATCATGAGTAGGATAGTTCACTTCATGAGTTTTGAGTTGTCTCGAGGCATAAGCTACAACTTTACCGTCTTGCATAAGTACTGCACCTAAACCTTGATGAGATGCATCACAATATACTTGGAAATCCTTTTCCAAGTCTGGCAGGCACAAAACTGGTGCTGTCACAAGTCTCTTCTTCAATTCCTGAAAGCTGAGTTCACAACCTTCAGACCAAGCAAACTTCTTGTCTTTCTTTAACAATTCAGTCATGCGCTTAGCAACCTTAGAGAAATTTTCAATGAACCTTCTGTAGTAACCTGCTAAGCCAAGGAAACTACGAACTTCTTTCACGGATTTGGGAGATTCCCATTCAGTCACAGCTGAAACTTTAGCAGTATCAACTGCTACACCATCCTTTGTCATAACATGACCAAGAAAACCAACTTCCTCCAACCAGAACTCACACTTGCTGAATTTGGCATAAAGCTTATGCTCCCGTAACTTCTCAAGTATTAAACGCAAGTGTCCTTCATGTTCTTCTTTGCTCTTGGAGTAGACTAAGATGTCATCGATGAAAACGACAACAAACTTGTCAAGAAATTCCATGAACACCTTGTTCATCATATTCATGAATTATGCTAGAGCATTGGTCAAGCCAAAAGGCATTACGGTATACTCATACAATCCATACCTTGTGGTGAACGTTGTTTTAGGTATGTCTTGTTCTCTTATCTTGAGTTGAAAATAGCCTGACCTTAGATCAATCTTTGAGAACACACATGCTCCTTCTAGTTGATCAAACAAGTCATTGATTCTAGGCAAAGGATATTTGTTCTTGATAGTTACCTCGTTGAGTGAACGGTAATCTATGCACAACCTTTGACTTCTATCTTTCTTCTCTACGAACAAAACTGGGGCTCCCCAAGATGAAGAACTTGGTTGAATAAAACCTTTCTGCAATTGTTCTCCAAGTTGCTTCTTGAGTTCTTTCAGTTCATCAACTGACATTTTATATGGTCTCTTTGCTATCAGTCCAGATCCTGGTACCAAATCTATAAGAAATTCCACATCTCTATCTGGTGGCATTCCCGGTAATTCTTCCGGAAACACATCCGGATACTCACTCACAATTGGCACACTGTCCATGCTAACCCCCTTAAGAGAATTTAGCTTACTTCCTTTGGATTCAAAGTTGGACTTGAACTTAATCCGTTTTCTTTCCGGGGTTGTGAGTGCAACAGTACGATTAGCACAATCTAATACTCCTTCGTACTTAGACATCCAATCCATTCCCAATATTACATCCAGTCCTTGGGAATCTAGGATTATCAGACTCACTGGAAATTTATATTTTCCAAACTCTATTACTAGATCCCGGCATCCAAGACTTACTATCATATCTCCACCCGGAGAACTAACTTTTATTGGACACCCAATGTTTTCAGTTGGAAACCCATTTCTATCAACAAATGCTTTTGATATGAATGAATGCGATGCTCCAGTATAAAAAAGAACAAATGCTGGAATAGAATTGAGTCTGAACTTACCAGCAACAGCATCAGGCTCCTCATAGACCTCCTCCACACTGATGTGGTTCACCTGTCCTTTCTGGAAAGGATTGGGCTTGATAGGTCCTTCAACTTTCTTTCCAGGACACTCATTTGCATAGTGCCCCATCTTCTTGCATTTGAAACATTCAACCTGACTGATATCTCTCTTAACAGGCTGACTTCCACTTCCACTTCCATTACCACTGTGGTGGCTCTTATGTCCACTCTTGTGGTTCTTGTACTTGTCATTGTCATGACTACGATGATGCTTGTTGTCATGACGGTTGTGGTTGTGGTGCTTGTTGAATTTCCCATGCTTGTGGGATCCTGAGCTTCCGCTGTCATCATAGTGAGATCGTTTGTGAGACGATCCTGAGCTGTGCTTGTCGGAGTGCTTTCCCTTTCTGCTCTCGACTTGCTTCATTTTGTTCTCCAATATTGCAGCTTTGTCACAGAGTGACTGATAAGTGGGAACATATGCCACAGCCAATTGCAGATTCAGCTCATCATTCAAGCCTTCAAGAAATTTTCCCTTTCTCTTGGAATCGGTGTCAACTTCATCCGGTGCATAACGCGCCAGATTGTTGAACTCTTCAATGTATTCAGCCACACTGCGGTGGCGCTGCTTCAGATTGTGGAACTCTTTCTTTTTCAGACTCATCACTCCTGATAATATATGAGAAGTACGAAAGCCATCCTCAAAGATAGCCCATGTCACTTCATCTATGGGAGTGGTGATCTGGAAGTTGTCCCACCAAGTAGCGGCTGGCCCTTCCAGCAGATGTGCTGCAAATCTGACATTTTCAGCATCCGTACATCCCACGGTTACTAAGTCCTTGTTCACAGAACGTAGCCAATCATTGGCCACCATGGGATCAGTTGTCCCTGTGAACTTAGCTGGCCTCAATCTCAAGAACCTGGTGAGCATATCAAAGCCCGGAGGGTTGTTGTTGTTGTTGTTGTTATTGTTGTTGTTGTTGTTGTTGTTGTTGTTGTTGTTGTTGTTGTTGTTGTTGTTGTTGTTGTTGTTGTTGTTGTTGTTGTTGTTGTTGTTGTTGTTGTTGTTGTTATTGTTTTGGTTCTGGATGAATGTTGTCATCATCTGCATCAGCTGTGTTTGAGCAGTCATCATTTGTTGCATTTCTGGAGTGATGTTGTTGTTGTTGGGGTTGGGTTTTGCACGGCGGGGAGGCATCTGTGGTTTGTTCAAATAGAGATGAGAATAAGATACCCATAGATGTTTTCATGCACATTACATCACATAAGCAAACACATAGCATGCAACATAAGATAAAAGTTCAACAACAAGATAACAAGTTCACAAAGTAAAACACACAAGTAGCAAGCCATCCACATGTCGGATGGTCCAATAATAAGTTCTCAAATAACCAGTATGATAATAAAAGATAAACGAGTAGTCAAGTCTACTCATCGGCATCAATCTCCTCCTCGACAAAGGTAAGACCTGCGTTCTCCATCGCGGCCTTGTTCTCCTCGATAGTAGTGGTCAAGGACTCTATCTTGGCCTTGAGAGCCCTCTTCTGGGAACGAAGCCTCTCGATCACCGACTGCTTCTGCTCTAGCTCGAAGTCCTTGGACTGCAGTTCTTAAGTCATGTCCCGGATCTTCTTGTTCCTATCCTGGACATGCTTCTCCTGACTCTTGAACTTCCTGTCCTGGGTCTCGACCTTCTCCTCCATTTCCTTGACTATCTTGTCCTGCTGCGCGAAGAGCTTGTCCTTCTCGCGAAGCTGCACCTGGAGCTCATCGTTGCTGAGCATGACATTGGTCATGTCTGTGTCCACATGCCTAATGAGAGACTCTAAGTCCTGGAGGTACAGGCGTATCGGCTCTGCTGCGTCCCTCGAATCGTCCTCGAAGTCGATGGACTCTCCATCCTCATCACGTCTTCCGAAGACGTGAAAGTGGGTGCCTCTAACCTGTCGGGAGTGTCGTCCTAGCAAACGTCCTATCAGATCCTGCATCACTACATCAAGGCCTCTCTCCATGTCATCGTGCATAAGCTTGAAGACGATGGCCTCCGTAGTAGGCTCTGTCTGGCTTCCGGGCTGGTTCACCTTGAAGCCCTAGAGGCCCTTTCTCTCGAACTTGGTGAGGGGATGCGCCATGAGGGTGGGAAGAGGGAGATTGAGCAAGGTGGTAAGCTCAACGATACGAGGACCACAGCGGGTAACCTGGAACTCCTCAACAGTGCTGATGGTAATAGGCATCTATTTATAAGATAGAAAAGTTAGAACAACACAATTCAAGATAAAATAAAAGGCATAACATCACATACACATCCTTGGAAAGCAAAACACACAAGTCATGCATACATGAAACCATTACATCAACCAAGGTTCAATCTTATTTTAAAGCAACTTTTGAAAAATAGGGTGATAGGTGGTGGTCCAACTAATGAAGTACGTTTACAATCCTATCTCATTGGATCTGTTGGCTAACACAATGTTCCTAGAAGCAATTAGCCTATCATGCTCACATGATTCCATCACTAAGTCTATAATGTCTCCTCTTAAGGTTTGGTTGGTAGCTTCCAACTCTTGGGTATGTTCCTTCTCCTTCCTTAGATCATTTTGGAGGTTAAGAATTCTGCACTTGACTCTGTCACCAAGTTCTTTGATGGTCTTCCAAGCTGCATCCCTTGCTGATTCAAAGAATGTAGGGTGCACCACTGAATTGGTGAACATGCAGAATCCTTTTTCCTGATGGTTGTCTTCCTTGTTTTTATACAAGTGAAGTTGCACCCACAAGTAGTCCACTCCTGCATCCATCACTGGAAAGCCTTTGTACACAGCTGCACCTTGTATCTCTAATGCAACCATGAGGTCCTTGAGAGCCTTGGGGAATTCTGTCTCACACTCCAAAGTCATTGTCATGAGTGGTCCTTTCCTCACGGATTCGTTGATGGAGTTCATCTACAAATAGAGATGAGAGAGAAGATTAGAAGAGTTTACGAGAAGAATAGACAAGTGTAGAAGTAGTTGAAATTTTTTCCTTAGTGGTTTCCAATCCTAGGGTCATAATCCTACAGGAAAAACAGTGCTCTGATACCATCTGTAAGATCCCTCCTTTGTAAAGGAAAAGGATCCCTGTGATTGCAATGCTAGTCCCTGGATCATTGCTAGCATCCACAGTTTTAAGATGAAGTACACAGATACAAAGGTCATTTATTACATCCATTCCAGAGATAAAAATAGTCTTTACAACTCAAGGCCACAGGCCTAATACAAGAGTTTGAATGAGTAAATAAATATAAGTCTTCATCTTCATGTGCCACAGGCAAACATGTTGAGTGTAGACTCATGACACCTAATCCTCACCAGAGTAACCTGCAACATCACAAGTTACAGCCACAGTGGGTCAATACTTTGGAATAGTATTGGCAAGTGATACCTTAGTAAATTTTAAGTGGACTATATTACTATATGCAATTTGGCTAAGTGTAGCTTGGCTTGCTTTGCTCAAAATAGGTTTTTCCTATTAGTTGAAATCACTAAGTTTTTCTTTGTCAAAACTTTTCCCAAGAAACCATCAATAGACATTGAGGTCCTTCACCCTTGTTCACCCACAATTTTTTACTTAGAAGTTGGATTGATGAGATTCTTGATGGCTTCCATGTCTTGATGCTCAAGTTGTCCATTACCATGGACTTGGCTAAGTACTTAGATTTTTCCATCTGCAGAGGTTGTGCACTTTCCCCACCAGACTTGGTTTCCCAAGATAGGAACTTTCAGAAGCCTTTCCTTAGACCAAATGGACGCGCTCCAACCTATCATTCCCACTACCACCAACTGTCCAAATGGCTAAGTTCTAGCAACTTATGTGATCCAGGCAGAACCCATATTGCCAAGTGGCTACACTATAAGTTTCTCAACACTTGGCCTCTAAAATCCCTTTGTTCCTGGGTGGCAATCCACAAGTGTGATACACAAGGTAAACCATAGCCATGGGCCTTGTGTAACCACTCAACCAAAAACCACCAAGCAATTACCATTCCACCCAGGTGATTCATTGACTTAGTTGTTTTATTAAGAAAAACATAAGTCCAAAGACTTAGAAATATTTTCACCATAGCATGTATATTTTACCAACCCTTGTTTGCTACTAGCTAGGCTAAGCATGGCATAGATAGTAACTTAACTTAGAAATTTCCTAGAAATTCTACAACTACTTAGGATTTCCCAACATGGCATTTGGCAAAATAGTAACATGCAAGACTTAGCAAAATATTTCTAATGCTTGTATAAAAAATATAGGGATAGACATATTCATGAAGTACCACTTTCCTTGGTAGTTGGGAGAGTAGCACTCTTCACAATCACAATCACTAGCACCAAAGTCTACACAAAGAATATAGCCACAATCACATACAAGTCATATACAAGCAAAAATATATATGCATGAATGCAAGATTCTAAGTGATGATTTTTGAAACTCAACCAAGCAAGTGCATAGTAATGAATCATAACCAAGTTAAAAACTTGCTAAACCAAGTTTATTTTACACTAAAACAATTTCCTAAACAATTTCTATACTCAAAATAGTCCTAAACAAGTTTCTGCAAATAAAGTCATTTTAACAGAAGCTAAACATTAAACACATTGCATAAACAGAAATGTCTTGTTCTCCTGATTCCAACGGTATAAAATTTGCTAAAATCTAATGTGGGAATCAAAAGTTACAAGCAAATCAAAGTTGGATACAAATCTGATTTCAAATTCTGTTTTAATTCAAACCCTAGCCATGCGTCTTAATCTTACTGGCGCGTACCAGTTCGCGTCGGATCACGCACGCGAGCCGTAGGATCTAAGTGGCGATGAACGGTTCATATCAAAACGTAACGCTTCGCTAAGTGGTTCTATCGCACGCGTTGGATCTAGATCCAACGACTCTTGATCAAACGACCAAGGTCTGGCGGCGCGCGGCGACGGCGAGCGGCGGAGCGCTCTGTCCGTGGCGGTGCCGGCGTTCTAGGTCGTTCGGGGAGGAAAGAGTGTGCTTACCAGAACCGCAGGGTCGAGGCGAAGCTCAACGTGGAGGTGGCTTGGCAAGGGGCGCACGGTAGGGGCTGCTGGAGCTCGTGGGAGTCGTGCACGGCGTCGGGAGGTTGCAGACGATGTAGTTGCCGAGGTTTCACGTCGTCCTAGCACGTACCAGATGGATTAGGAGACGCGCAAAACAGTGGCGAACATCCTTGTATGCAAGAGGGGGCAAGGGGCGCGCTATGCTTACCGTAATTGGTCGCCGGAGTTGAGCGGCGGCTCGGTCGGTTGCGGGCACGAACGGGGACGGCGTCCTGGGTCACGAGCAGGCAAGCAAAGAGTATCAGGAGATGCACGAGATCCCGCTGGGCACGATAGTTTGAACCAGAGAAAGGGGGGCGGTCGAAGCTCACCGGAATTAGTCGCCGGAGGTCGTCGGTGCTGCGGGGTTTCGAGGTCGAATGCGCGAAGCCTGGTGGCGGCGTGAGCGAGGAAAGTGGGGGGAAATGACCGCGGTGGCGAGGGGTTTAAGTATCCAGAAGCGGGGCGAGGATTGCGCGCTGAATCAATGGAATTTAAGCGAGTTTTAATCGCGGCGTCACTGCACGGTGGTAACGGCGGAGCGGTGTCTGCGCGCGAGAAATTGGGGAAGAAGACGCTGACGTGGAGAGGTCCCGCTCGTCAGCGAACAGAACAGAGGGGAGTGGGGTCTGGATGTCAGCGACTTGCTGGGTGCGTCCGCGCGTGCGAGAGAGAGAGGGGAGCCGGGTGAGCTAGCTGGGCCGGTTTTGCTGTTGGGCTAGAATAGGAGCGCCTCGCCTTTTTCTTTTTCTTTAATCCTTTTCTATTTCTGAATTGATTTTCTGGATTGAGTTTCAAATGAATTCAAACTCTTTTTGAATTCAAATATTTTCTGGACTTTTGCAGTGTGTAATAGTCACAAATCTTGGCATAAAACTATGTGGTTAATTTGAGTTGGTTTGGTCATTTTTGGAAAGACAAAAAAATAACAGTGACTTAGCACTAGGTTTGCAAAAGATTGAAAATGGTTTTGAACCCATTTTTATTTTGTAGAATTTTGTTCTAACTCCACACTCAAACCAATCAACAAGGGAGACAAACAATCTTGGTTTAAAACATTCAAGCTCTCAAATGGGGATGGCCATTTGATTTAAGTTTGCTCACATAAAATGATAGCACTATGTGCTTCTATTTTCTGAAATGAGTTTGAAATTGATCCCAATTCTATATGTATGCATGAATGATATGCAATCTTTGAAATCATGATTTTAGGGATGTTATAGTGAAGATCATTAAGACATGTACCGTAGGCTCAAGACCACCTCCACCGCTTTCAGGAATGTGGGTGCCTCACATGTGGATGATGCTTGGATAAAGAGGAAATATGTGAGTGCACTCATGACCTTTGAGCCCACCGACTTGAAGAGCCTACAAGGAAGACACAACTACCATCTCATGACCTCCAATGAAGTTATCCAAGAGATGGCCTCTTTCAAGGTTGCCGCCAAGAATGCCAAAGATGCCCTCTCTCGTGCCCTTGGTATGAGCAATGTTGTCAACGTTGCTTTGAAGGCCAAAGTTGTGGAACACGGGGATGAAGATGATAGTGATGAAGGCCTCTCTATGGACCACCCCGATGATGTCAAGATTGCTCATAGTCAATATATGGACTTCTATACAAAGAACTTTTGGAAGAACCCCGCCAAATCCAAGATGGAAATGCAACAAAGAAGCAACCCAAATGGGAAAAGAGAAAATACCACTAGATTGAGAACTTGCTTCAATTGTGATGACCGTTATCACTTTGTGGAGAGTTGCCCCTATGAGAAGAGAGAATATCATGGGGGTAAGCTCGTGTTGAAGAAAACTCCCAAAGCACCTTACAAGAAACCCTTTATCAAGAAGAATCCCATCAACAAGAAGTCGGGTGAAATTGTCTTGATCACTCATGAAGAATACTCCTCCGACAATGAAGATGATGAAGATGAGGAAGAGGAAACATCTATTGGTGTGGCTTCTCTAGCCACTACTTCTACTCCGACATTCTCACTCTTCGATTATACAAATAAGAAAACTCCCATCAAGAACATCACTTCCCTTATGGCAAGAGGAACAAAGGTATCCTCATCATCTCACTCCACTCCCTTATCTAATGATGAAAGTGACGATGAGATGTCTCTTGATGTAAAAAGCGAATTAATTTCTTTCGATGAGTTTATGACTAACTTACAAGGGGATGCTAAGATACATTTTGGGAACATCTTAGATCAACTTTCCCACACACAAGTGAAGGGAATATGCCCGAGAGGCAATACTAAAGTGTTTATTATCGTATTCCTTGATTATGATAAATGTTTATTTTACATGCTATAATTGTATTAATACGGAAACGTTAATACATGTGTGTTTAATAAACAAAAAGGAAGTTCCTAGTTATGCCTCTCTCATAAACTAGCTTGTTGATTAACAAGATGATCAAGGTTTCCTGATCATGGACATTGGATGTTGTTAATAACGGGATCACAACATTAGTGTAATGGTGTGATGAACATTCATCCGAAGTATAGCATTACGATCAAAGTCATTGAGTTTATATTGCTATAAAAACTTACGAAGTGATCCTTATCCTTAGACCATGAGATCATGTCAATCACTAACACCGGAAGAGTTTCTTGATAACATCAAACGTCACACCGTAACAGGGTGATTATAAAGATGGATTCAGAACTAATAACGTGTTATGTTGAGGCTCATGGATCGAGAGTGACATTTTTTCATCCCGATGACGGATAGATATACTCTGGGCCCTCTCGGTGATATCACATTGATTAGCTTGCAAGCAAGTGATTTGATCACTAGAATGTTATATCACGGGAACGAGAAAAGAGTGCATGTCAGTAACGAGATCAAACTAGGTATGGAGATACCGATGATCTAATCTCGAACATGTAATATATCGCGAAACAAAGGGATTAAGATACTAGCGTAAAAGGTTCCGACGATCACAAAAAGTCATCATTGAATGTGTGGGAGTCAGTATGGGTCTCCAGATCCCGCTTCTGATTATTGATCCGAGAGGGGTCTCGATCATGTCCGCATTATTCACGAACCATAGGGTGACACACTTAAGAGACACCGACATCCATTTGGAGCAAAAGTTTCATGTCGAAAAGAATAACAAGCGCAGGAATTTATTTCACTAGATACCGAAACGGGTTTTTGGGTGAAATTGCAGAAAGTGTTTCTGCATGTGAAATTAAATACTAGCAAGGGGTTATATGTGAATGTTTGTCATTAAAGTAATTGAAAAAATTCTGAATAAATAAAAGGAGTTTTATTTAATGAGAGTTTGCATTAAATTTGGTGGAAATTTAATGGGAATTTGAGTTGGTTTTTTTGAGTGGAGGGAAAAAGGCATTTGAGTGAGTGGAGTGTCCACCCACATGAATGTGGAAGAGGTGGGGGCAGCCCCATGGCTGGGCGCATGGCCCCTTGGGTGCCCCCCCTCTCCCTATAAAAGGAGCCCCCTCCCTCTCTCTCACTCACACCTCCTCGTGAAGGATCTCTCTCCCCCTCTAGTATTTATCCCCCATGGTCTCGGACTAGCGAGATACATGTTCCCGGTGGCTATTCAGCAAGAAATATTTGTGCTTCCGCTGCATCGCTGGAGCGAGGAGGCGGAGGTTGCTCGTTGCCTCGAACGTGTGTGCGAGCACGGATGCGCTGCTGTTTTGCGGCGCTAGGACTTCCTCTCAATCTTGAGATCGGCAAGAGATCGTCTACATCAACCACGAGTTTGGACTCGTTAAGCTTTGTCGGTCTTCAAGGTATGTTCTCTAAGGATATACATCCGCCCGTTGTTTGTATCTAGTAGATAGATCTTGGTACATAGTTGTTCCCATCGTAGGAAATTTTTTGTTTTCTATGCTGCGAACCCTACAGTGGTATCAGAGCCGGATCTATGCGTAGATATTTTGCACGGGTAGTAAACATATGAGTATGTGGGATATGATGATCATTTTATTGATTCTTAGTTGTACTTTGGATATTGATGGCATTGTGGGATGAAGCGGCCCGGACAAACTTTGCATGTCCTTGCACATGAGACCTGTTCCACGCTTGACATGCAACTAGTTTTGTGTAAGTGGCTAGAGGGTGTCTGTCTCTCCTATTATAGTCAATATCTAACTTCCAATGAGTTTTCAACAATTTGGTTATCCTCGTTGTGGTTCATGTTCGTAGGTAAGAACGGTTCTATCTTCGAAAGCCCTAAGCCACGTAAAACTTGCAATGGATAAATTAGAGGCGTCTAGTTTAGATTGTTGCTGGGCTAGTGTTATGATATGGTGATGTTGTAAGTAGAAGTATGGGATGATACTCTTACAACACACATAGTGTGTAAGTTCCATAGACCTTGGCCTTACAAATAAAGGTATGATAGAGATCATACCACGGTGCACATGATGGAGATCATATGCGGGAACCATATCATTTCACTTATAAACATGTGATGTTTGATTGCATCTTATATTGCTTGTTTGGAGTTTTACTAGCATAATAAGATGATCCCTCATTTAGATATCAAGATAAAAATGTGTTCTTCCTTAAGTATGCACCGACAATGTTTCGTTGCTTCAAGACATCACGTGATGATCGGGTGTACTTGAATCCACGAGCATATCTCGGGTGTAAGACAGTTATACACGCGAATACTAAGGTTCTTACTTGGCAAGCCTAGCATGTACAGACATGGCCTCAGAACACGGACCGAAAGGCTTAGCATGAGTCATATGTTTTGATATGATGACCATATGGATGCTCGCCTTTGAAGCTACACCGACTCACGTGATGATCGGACTTGGTGTAGTGGATTTGGTTCATGTACTCACCAAAAAGACACGAGGGATGTCGTTTTTGAGTGGGAGTTCATTTCTAATTTGGATTAGTAGAACTCAATTTATCATGAATTAAATAAAAGTGAATTTGCATAATTTGTTTTTAGTCATTGTCATTCGTTCACCACCTTATGCATAGTTGTAGTTGAGATAATAGAACTATAGAATTCTGGATATATACTTTACGAACTGGTATTGTATTGTGTTGAGTGTCAATCTAAAGTTTAAAGTCCTATTGCAAACTTTCAGCAAACTCTATTCACTCCGTGAAATTTAATAGTTGGTATTAAATCGAGAGTAACAATTCCAGTGTTAGTATCTTGAGTATCATGTTTGCCTCCATGATTCTTGATTGTTTTAATATCAAGTTTATCTAGGAGCTGAAAGAATTGTTTCAGAAACCATCATGTGTGGCAGATATAACATTTGAATTGTATTGGCAAGTTTCACTACTATGTAGATATAAGTGGATCCTATCATTACATGCATATTTGGCTAAGTAGGGTTTAGGCTCATTTGCAGAAAGCAATATAGTTTTGTCCTATCTTTTCAAAATAGTTTTGATCTTTTGAAAATCTTTCTTAACTCCTTGGAAAACTCCAAGTGCTTCAAACCCCTTGTTGTCACCATCAAGTTTTACTTTGAGAAATTGGAATGTCGAGATCTTCCATAGCTTCAGGCCTTAGTTGCTCAGTATTGTCCATAATCGGGGACACGGCTAAGTACTTAGAATTTTGATCTTCTGCAGAAGTTGTACACTTTACCCACACGACACAATCTCATCTTAATGCCACCAGTGGCCGCTGGATAAGTACTCACCAAGATGGAGTACTGGCAGATTGAGAATGTGACAAAGTCTTTCCATAGGAGTCCTCCCAATACACAATGCTAGCTTGTCTTCCAGGCACCAATGTAGGGTTCCAAGTTCCCTACCACAAATCTAGTTAACCTGAAGATGCCAATGCATGGGTCTTCCACTATGTAGTTGACTAAGCCAAAGCCCATTTAGCATGTGGATGTACATGAAAGCCACTGTACGAGAAACATGTTCAATCTCTAAGTCCCTGGGTGGTTTTCTTCTGGTGCACAACAAAAAGAGATTGCCATATAAACATGGTTCCTTTTGTTGCCACCTTGTCCAACCTTGAGTATCCTTGTCCACCCAGGTGGTTCATTGAGTACTTGTTTTATTATATAAAACATAAATCTTTTCAATACTTCATATAATCATAACATGTATCCCATCCCAAATATATAGCTAGGCTAAGCATACGACAACTACAAGGTTTCCACTAAGGAATATATAGGGGTATCCTATTAGGATTTAGCATAGCATAAAATATAGTAAACCTTATCATGCATGTTTCAAAAATCCACTAAGTGTAATGAAAATAATAGGACTTGGATGATAGTGTCACTTGCCTTTTTGGTAGAGAATGTTGGTTCACTTCTTGATCTTGCTAATATCACACTCTTCTAACTTCACTACAAATCAATCAAGCAAACAAAGATTCAACTAGCATTCCAACCAATATTCAAACAATTCATCACACATAAAATAATAGAAACAAAGTCGTGCATGCAAGCATGCAAAATATAGTTTTATTTGTAAATGTAGTTTCTACTAGGCTCTAAACATTATAAAGTTCAAATTGGTCCTTTTACTAAAGTGGTAAAACCATTTGCAAAAGGGTTTTATCTATAAACCATTTCTTAAATCAAATCATTATTTCATGTGGTGGAAAATGCTTTTTAGCAAAGCAATAATTTTTATATTGTTCAACAAATAAGTTGTTAATTCACAAAACTTGGTGTTTAGGGTCAGAAGGTTTGAATCAAAACATTTCCCAAAGGTTTTACTCAAAAATCATTTCCATATTAAAATCAATATTTTTATTTGACTAGATTGAGCTAATTCAAGTATTTATTCCTAAACTTCACAAAATTCATTTTTAAATCCATGAGTTGGTTCCTAGGGTCAGTAGGCTCACAACAAACCATTTTCAAAGATTTCACATTAAAATTATATCTAGAACAATTTTTATATTCAAATTAAGCCTACACATGTTTCTGCAAATTCAACCAATTTACCAGAAGCAAAACATTAAAAACAATACATGGTTGCAAAGTACATGTTCTACTGATTCCATTGATATAAATTTTGCAAAATTTGGACGTGTAGATTTTAAGTTATGAATTTTTCAAGTTTGCATATCAATCTGATTCCAAATTCTGTTTTAAATCAAACTAGTGCCACGCGGCGTGATACTATTGGTCGGTACCGCTTCGTGCGGATAGGCCTCTCTGGACCGTAGGATCTAACTTAAAACGAACGACGCTGATCAACTCGTACCTCTTCATCTAGTTCTAATCTCAGCCATCAGATCGTGATCTAACGGACACAGTCACGTGGTCAAACTCTGGCGGTGCTGCGCGGCGGCAGACGGCAGCGCACGCTCTGGCGGCGAGCTTGCCGACGATACAGGAATCAAGGAAGAGGGGAAAACAGCTCACCGTGCTCAGGGGATCGTGGCGATGCTCGACGTGGTCGCGAGGAGGCAAGGGGCGCACGGGACAGGAGGAATCGCTCACCGGAGTTGGTGGCAGCGTCAGGCGGCTCTGGAGGTCGTCGAGGATGGAGCTACAGAACGTGCCGAGGCATAACAAGGACAGGGTCAGATGCGGAAGAGCGTGGGGAGTACGGGAGTGTCAACAGGATGGCTTGGGGCGGTCGGAATTACCTGGGAAAGGTCGCCGGAGCAATGGCAGACGGTGGTGGTGAGTTGAGCTTGAAGTTGCCGACGTTCTAGAGTGGGCGCGAGCGAACCAGTGGCACGGGGAGATGCACCAGGAGGTGGATAATGTGCTAGCGTGCAGAGGGAGGCGAGGGGTGGCTGGACGGCGCCGGAATCGGCCAGGAACCTCGTCAGAGCAGAAGATTTCGAGCTCAAAATTCCTGCAGCCATCAATCGCGGAGAGGGGTGTTTAAGGGGGCATGATCACTGGAAGGATTAAGGCAGCCATCAATCGCGAAATCAACGCCGGAGTTACTCGGCTGCAACGGCAAGGCTTGGTCGCGTATGAAGACGATGACACGCTGGCGTGGGGCCGTGCTGTTAGTGAGGTGGGGAAAGAGGGAGTGGGACCTGCTTGTCTGCGACTCCGCGGGTGTGGGTTCGAGTGAAAAACGATTCGCAGTGGGGTGAGCTGGTGGGCTGCGTTGCTGAGGCCAGATGGGTTGGGCTGAGTTCGATTCTTTTTTTTGTAAGCTTTTATTTTTCTATTTGATTTTCCTGTTTTGGTTTTCAAACACCAAAATCAATTCAAATTTCCTCCAAACTTTGTATTGAGTTTTAGTTCTGTTTATCAACACAATTCAAAAGTCCAAAATAAAATAATATTTTTATTCTATTTCGGATCTATTTAATAATTAAATAAAATAGTCCTTGGTTATTAATTCAAATAGGTTTTGATTTATTAAAATCTCCATTTGAAATCTAAATATTATCAAAACCAAATCAGTAGGTTTTATTTGAAAATATAAAATACATGGAAAACTTGTTTAAAATAATTTAACAATTTTTAATGTTTAATTAAAATGGCAAAGCCTTTACTTTAATAAAATTGGATATTAATAAATCCTCATTGTTTTATTTAAATAAACTTTTACTCTTTTTATCAAATAGAAATATTTTATTTCAAAAGCTTGGCCAAGATTTAATTTGGCTCTATAAAATAATCTTTATTTCTAATTCTACCCTTGCTTTTGAAAATCAAATCCTTTTATTAAAATATCTAAAACTAGTGATTCCAAATATTAAATCTTTCATTAATAATTGTTTATCTTTTTAAATCCCTTTAGGATTTCATTTGCTCAAAATAGGTTTTGATATTTCCAATTGGAATTAAAAAGTTTCTTCTCACCCTGAATTTCAACAAAGTTTTATTTTGTTTATTTATTTTTCACATTTCAAAATTTGGAAAATTTTGGGATGTGACAGTCTCCACAAGGAGGGCCATATTGTTGGACTAAAAGAAAATGTTTCCTTTGCCAAAGATCGTGTTTGCAGGGCTTGTGTTCTAGGAAAAATGCATGATGCTCCCCACAAGCCAAAGAATCGCATAAAGTCTAACAAGATCTTGGAGCTCTTACATGTGGATCTCTTTGGTACTCCATCTCATGCAAGTCTTGGTGGGAAGAAATATTTTTTGGTGATTTTTGATGACTTTTCAAGATACTCCTGGGTATATTTCTTCAAGTTGAAGAGTGAGACCCAAAAGACCTTCATCGACCTCATCAACATGGTTCAACATCAATACAATCTTCCCGTGTTGATTATAAGAAGTGACAAAGGAACCGAGTTCAAGAACTACACCTTGAATGATTTCCTTAGTGATGAGGGGATAAAACACCAATATTCCGCTGCATATACCCCTCAACAAAATGGTGTGGCCGAGAGGAAGAACCGGACTCTTATTGAGATGGATAGGACCATGTTGGCGGAGTTTAAATCTCCATACAACTTTTGGGCCAAAGCCATCTCCACCGCTTGCCATGCATCAAACCGGCTCTACCTCCGCAAAGAAATCAACAAGACTCCATATGAAATACTTATCGGTAACAAGCCCAACATATATTACTTCCGGGTGTTCGGTTGTAAGTGTTTCTATCTCATAAAAGGTGTTCATTTGTCCAAATTCGAGTCTAAAGCATTAGAGAGTATTTTTGTTGGATATGGTCTCAAATCTCACACTTATAGAATCTATGATAAGCTCTTCGGAGCCGTCATAGAATCTTGTAGTGTGACCTTCGAAGAATATGATGGTCCCCAAGGGGGGCGTGTTGATGATTTTGATGCAGATGATGGAATGCCTCGGGATGCCATAAGAAGAATGGGTGTGGGATATATCCGCCCCGTTGAGGAACCCCTTATGGTGGATCAAGAAGAACTATGCTCCACTCAAGTGGAGCCCTCATCTTCACATCATCAACAAGCTCCATCCACCGAGGAGGACAATGACTCAAGCCAAAGACAAGATGTAGACCCTCAACATATTGATCAAAGTGACAAGTCTAGCCAAGAGGAGCTTGATTCATTCTCCAGGATGTCAAGTGGTGCCAAGTCAATTGTTCAAGGAAGATCCATCCAAACTGCCTTGAGACAAGCACAAATCGATGCTAGAAGAGTGCTTGATAAAGACCAAGGTCAATATTTGCCTCTTAATGAAGAGAATGATTCCTGTGATGATCAAGGTCAAGTTGATGGTCAAGACGAGGACCAAAATGATGAAGAGGGTCCCCCAAGAAACAACGATGAGATCCACGCTCGTCGTGAAGCTAAAAAGGAGAGAATGTTGGAATTAAGAGACCACTCTCTACAAAATGTGGTTGGTGACCTAAGGAAAGGCATTTCCACAAGAGCACAATTGAAGAGGTTCAGTGAACACCAAGCACACATCTCCATGATTGAACCAAAGAAAGTGTGGGAAGCTCTTGAAGATTCGGATTGGTTGGAAGCTATGCACAAAGAGCTCAACAACTTTGAGAGAAACAAAGTATGGAAGTTAGTTGAGAAGCCCAAGGATTGCCGCAATGTTATAGGCACGAAGTGGATATTCAAGAACAAGCAAGATGAGCATGGAATTATAGTAAGGAACAAGGCAAGATTGGTTGCACAAGGGTTCTCTCAAATTGAAGTCATTGATTATGGAGAGACATATGCACCTGTGGCTCGTCTTGAGTCCATCTGTATCCTTCTTGCTTATGCGGCACATCATAACTTTAAGTTGCAACAAATGGGTGTAGAAAGTGCATTTCTTAATGGTCCATTAAATGAGTTGGTATATGTAAAGCAACCCCTGGGATTTGAGGATCCCAACTTCCCAAACCATGTCTACAAACTTGATAAGGCGCTCTATGGGCTCAAGCAAGCCCCACGCACGTGGTATGAGCACCTTAGAGAGTTGTTGTTTGACTGTGGATTTGAGGTTGGGAAAATCGATCCCACTCTTTTTACTAAGAAGGTCAATGGGAAGATTTTTGTATGCCAAATATATGTTGATGATATTATCTTTGGCTCATCTAACAAAGCTTTTAATGATGAATTCTCAAAGCTTATGACTAGTAGGTTCCATATGTCTAATGATGGGGGAGTTGAGAGTATTTCTTGGTTTTGAGATCAAGCAAGTTAGAGGAGGGACATTATTCAACCAAGCCAAGTATACTCAAGATATGCTCAAGAGATTCAATATGCAAGATCTAAATGGATCTCCTACTCCCATGGCTACAAAGACTCATCTAGAACAAAATCCAAATGGTAAAGATGTGGATCAAAAGGTATACCGGTCCATGATTGGTTCTTTGCTTTACCTTTGTGCTTCTAGACCCGATATTGTGTTTAGTGTAGGTGTGTGTGCAAGATATCAAGTGTCTCCTAAAGAAAGCCATTTAATGGCGGTCAAGAGAATCTTTCGATATTTAGTTCATACCCCATTTTATGGTCTTTGGTATCCTCGAGGGTCAACATTTGCTCTTTGTGGATACACGGATTCGGATTGGGCGGGTGATAAGGATGATAGAAAATTAAAATTCGGGGCTTGCCAATTCCTTGGTAGGTCCTTGGTATGTTGGTCTTCTAAGAAGCAAAATTGTATATCTCTCTCCACCGCCGAAGCCGAGTATGTGGCAGCTTCTATTGCTTGCACCCAATTGCTATGGATGAGGCAAACTTTAAAGGAATACGGTGTTCATTGTGACAAAGTGCCTCTTCTATGTGACAATGAAAGTGCTATGAAGATTGCCTATAACCCGGTGGATCACACAAGGACAAAGCATATTGAGATTCGCCATCACTTCATTAGAGATCATGTTGCTCGAGGTGATATTGATCTATCATATGCGTCAACCAAAGACCAACTTGCCGACATCTTCACGAAGCCACTTGATGAAGCAAGGTTTTGCTATTTGAGGAATGAACTAAATATCATAGATTCAAGGAGCTTGACTTGATTATCTTCCATTCTCACCTATGACTTGACCCGTATTTGGTTTAGGTGTAGGCATGGATATATGGGAGTGCGGTTCTAATTTGTTGGACTATCCCTCCCCCCCATTATGCCCAAAGCAATCAAAATCATTCCTCTTAATATCATTTTGTGATATGTGATCTTAAATGACGAGTTCCGGTAATGGACCCAAGATATATCTTCGTGGTGCCAAGCCGAGTATACTCAAATATGGTGGCCTAGGCCACCGCCCTCTCTCATTCGAGAGGTTGGCATTTACTCGTGTTTGTCATCTTTTGATTCTTTGTTGCTCTTAGTCTCATGCACTCTCCTTTGGTTTTTGATATCTTTATCCCTATTTTCAGAGTGTATGTGCTTCCCATTGTGACTATCTCAACCCAAGCCTCTCTACTCCCTCAAAAAACCCTCATCCAATCTGCACAAGAATCCTTCCATTCACCCAGGCTATGGAATCAGGTGGGATCGGTACTACCGGATTAGGGGCGGTACTACCGTACCTGGGTGGTTCCCAGGTCGTTTCCTGGAAACTGCTCCAGGCGTGGTACTACCGCCCGTATGCCCGGTACTACCTATCACTGGTACTACCGGTTGATGAACCGGTACTACCGCTTGCGAGTGGTACTACCGCTTCAGTAACCGGTACTACCGGTCGGCGTTTTCCTGATATATATTGGTCGCATGGGGGGAGGCACCCTTCAGTGCCTTATTTTCCTCCCCGCCCTCCACACTTACCACCTCCGCTACCGGAGCTTCACCGTGTCCTCCTCTCCCCGGATCATCCTTGCATTCGGACTCCTTGTAGGCTCCCAATCCTTCTCCACCGCCATAGATCCCAGTACAACCGCCCCCTTCTCTCTCACTTTTAATTTCCTCATTGGATCTAGGTCTTGCTTAGATTTGTGAAGGAATTGACGTGCCATGAGGTTGTACCGCCAAACATTCCTTCTTGCCTATAAGAATCGTCGATTTAGGAGGTATTGAGGCCAATTTGGACCATGCTCTACCTTTGCTGGGCGTGTCACTGCTCGACTGGTAGTACCGGAAATTTTCTCTCGTACTACCGCTTCCAGCACCGGTGGTACCGGTTCCTACTTCCCAAAATATTTTTTAAATATTGGATTCGTTGTGGTTTGCCATGGGTTCTTGTGCCCTTACCCCCTTGCTGTTCCCCCTCTTGCTTTCACAGGTGCAGGTGGTTCTAGGGCTGATTGTAAGAGCTCCAAGGCAACTTATGAGATTGAAGAGGAAGATACGGAGTCCGAGGAAGAAGTCATGCCTCAGCCTAGGCGTCGTACGAAGATTCCTGCTTATCGAGGTGGCCGTGGGGGTCATGAGGGGATCACTAAGCGGTCTGCTGGCCGTGGTAGTGCTCCCCCTCCTCGCCCCCTTCCTCGGGGCGCACTAAGAGTTGAAGCTCAGGGCCATCAGGGCCAAGGAAACTGTCTGGCATATCTGATTCTGAGTTCCGCTCTCTGAGGGTTGACAATCCGTATGCTTGCAACCATGATGAGGGCAGGGAAGACATCATGTTCTACAATGACTTCCAAGAGCGCGTCTACCATGAATTCCTTATAACAAATATCCAAATGGTTGTGCCTCAGCTGTGGATTGATATGGAACACATCAACAAGAATCTTGATTAGTTTGTTGAGGCCAAAGAAATCTGCTCTCACCTTGGTTTGTTTCCCATCATGGAATTCCATCATGACTACGAGCCTCTTCTCATTCCTTAGTTTTATGCCACTGATCATTTCTCCACTGTCCGCACTCAGAAAATCTCTTGGATGACTCAAGGTGCAATCAAGGAGGCCACTCTTGCAGAATTTGCTGAAATTTTGGGGTATGAAGATCGTGGTCGTGACACTCCTTGTGGTTTCCGCTGTCACTTGCACGAGAACCCCTCCAAGAAAGATGTTCTTGCACCTCTTTATATCCGGGGCCGCAGTATTCCCTGCAAGATCAAGGATCTTCTCCCCACATATGATATTCTCCACCGCATCTTCTGTGAGACTGTTGCTCCTCGTGCGGGCAACAAAGATGAGATTCATGGATTTTCTGTTGATTTGTTGTTCAACACCTTTCTCAACCGCAACTTCGGCACCGCTCTTGATGTGATGGATTATATATGGAATGAGATGGTTGTTGCTGCCCACTCTCGGAAGGTTCCGCCATTTGCTTCCTACATCATGGCTCTCATTGTTTCCAAGTGCCCTCCCATTGCCAGGACCCTATCCACTCGTCCTCTCATTGTGCACAGGCCCAAGGCACTCAAGATCAAGAAACATTCTAAGCCTCGCAATGTGGAGGGTGATGAGGTGGATGAACAAGGGAATGCAATTGAGGCTGATTCTGAGGATGCTGACAGTGGTCGCGATGGAGATTATGTTGTCTCCCTGTGCAAGAATGCCCAGCCATCTTGGGCCAAGAGGATGGAGGTCAAGCTCAAAAAGATCTTTTGCTTCCAAGTTGACAATCAAAAGCGCATGTATGAGAATCATGTGTATGCCAAGAAGGCTTGTGCTCGGCAGAAGGACTTGATGGAAGCTCAAGGTTTGACCATCTCCGAGGGTTCCGAGACCAACATCACCCCTAAAGACCATTGGATCTCCAAGCACATCCACTGGGATGATGATGTCTCTTCTTCGCACCGCGCTCCACCCACCTATGAGGAGGAATTTGATGATGAGGAGGAGGATTGACTGTCGGGGCGTTAGTCTAGCACTTGTCCCTTTTTGGCGTCTTGATGCCAAAGGGGGAGAAGGTGCACCTTAGGCATGCGGGTGCTGCATGGGAAGTCACAAGCTCGTTCTTACTTTGATCTTTTAATTGCTTGTGAACTTTGATTTCCTCTTATTTATGTGTGAACTCTATGTACTAACTATTTGGGAACTACTCGTGCTATGTATGGTGAAATTATGTGGGTATTTCACGGATCCATCTTGTGATGATATGCGTTATTCATTGTCAATATTTCTCTCATCACAAGTTAATGTGCAAAGGTATGGGTTCAATTGCTACTATCTCTATTTGTGCACCCATGATGTGTTTGTAAAATAGAGGGGGAGCATTGATCCTACTCATCTAGGGGGAGCGCCATCTCTATTTTACTAACACCATGTTTATCTCCCCAATATTATCTTGCAAAGGTGTGTTGTCATCAAACACCAAAAAGGGGGAGATTGAAAGAGCATTTCCTATTCCTGAGATTTTGATGTTTGATGATAACACATCTATCGGTTTAATCGTGTGCTAAGTGCATCTCAGGTTTCTAGGTTGTGGCACCAATATTGGGTTGCCCTTGGTTGCACTAGCCAAAGTCACCAGAGCTGACCGGTAGTACTGGTTGTACCAACCGGTACTACCGCTTGACTCCGGTACTACCGCTTCCTAGTACCGGTGGGATCTGATTGAGGTGGGCAGGCCTCAAATTTTCTCAGTAACACCCGCTACCGCGAAGCGGCACTACCGCTCCAACCGGTAGTACCGCTTGTGGAAAGCGGTACTACCGCTTGGACACGATAGTGCCGCTCGGCAGTACCGGGCAACTCTGAGGAAAGACTAGGACTTCCCTCCTCGCTCAGTACCAACCGGTACTTGGGACCGGTACTACCGCCTTGACCGGTAGTACCGCATCTTGTGACCGGTACTACCGCTTGGGGTTAGTACCACAAGGTGGTTCCACACGTCGACCACATGGTGCCCTCTCCGATACTTGGTCCAGTACTTGACCGGTAATACCGGTTTTGTGACCGGTACTACCACTTGAGTACCGATAGTACCGGTGCATTTAATGCACCAACGGACAAATTCCTCCAAGTGGTATAAATACCCCTCCACCTACCTTGGTACAAGGTGCTCGTTGCATTGAAGACTAACACCTCCATTTGAGCCACCAAATCGCCAAGATCTCTTCACTCCACCATCCAAAGTCATTGATCTTTGGAGAATCGAAGGAGGAGGCCTTGATCTACTACTTCACCACCGCTCCAACCGGTAGTACCGCTTGTGGCAAGCGGTACTACCGCTTGGACACGGTAGTGCCGCTCGGCAGTACCGGGCAACTCTGAGGAAAGACTAGGACTTCCCTCCTCGCTCAGTACCAACCGGTACTTGGGACCGGTACTACCGGCTTGACCGGTAGTACCGCATCTTGTGACCGGTACTACCGCTTGGGGTTAGTACCACAAGGTGGTTCCACACGTGATTGTGGCTGGCTCGACCACATGGTGCCCTCTCCGATACTTGGTCCAGTACTTGACCGGTAATACCGGTTTTGCGACCGGTACTACCACTTGAGTACCGATAGTACGGGTGCATTTAATGCACCAACGGACAAATTCCTCCAAGTGGTATAAATACCCCTCCACCTACCTTGGTACAAGGTGCTCGTTGCATTGAAGACTACCACCTCCATTTGAGCCACCAAATCGCCAAGATCTCTTCACTCCACCATCCAAAGTCATTGATCTTTGGAGAATCGAAGGAGGAGGCCTTGATCTACTACTTCACCAAAAGAGATCTTCATTTCCCCCTCATTCATTTGAGGGCCCCCATTGCTCTAGTGTTTTCTTTGGAAACCCTAGTTCTAGATTTGGTTCTTACAAGCTTGTCTTTGATTGTCTTGACAGCTTGCTTGTATTTGAGAGCCTCCAATTAAGTTGTGGATGTGTGCCCCGAACTTGGTGTAAAGGTGCCGGCTTCCACCTCGAAGGTTTCCGATATAGTGGAAGGTGGATCGTTCTCATTGGGGTGAGATTCATCGGAGAACAAGGGAGGCCTCTCGTGGCGCTGGTGGTTTGAAACCACCCCCTCTCCAAATGTAGACATACTTCCCCTCAAAAGGAAGGAACTATGGGAAACAAATCCTTGTGTCTCTGCGTCCACCACTTCGGTTACTTCTATCCTTTACCGCACTTTACTTACTTGTTCTTGCTTAGTGTTGTGTTAGCTAGTGCTTGTTTGTCATATAGGTAAATTCACCTTACTTGCATTATCTAGAGAATTTACCTTTCTTGTCAAATCTTAATTTGAAAAAGAAGAAAATTTAAAGTAGCACCTATTCACCCCCCTAGGTGCCCATACGATCCTTTCAATAGGTCTACTAGGGAAAAATATCTATACTACATCCGTAATCCGGATCGAAGGTATCAACCCTTTTTCTGGCGCCGTTGCCGAGGAAGCAATAGCTACTCTGGTGAGGTTAGTGGGAACCTCTAGTTTCAATTCTTGTTTTTAATTTTGTTAGTTTGCTTTTAGTCTTTATTTGAAAAACCAAAAAAATTAGTTAGTATTTAAATTCTTGTTTTTACCATCATTAGTATTTGTTTAATAAAATCCAAAAACATAGGAAATATGGCTGGAAATAAGCTTGGGGAGTTTGCAACTCCCAACAATGATTATTTGCGTACTCCTATTACCAAGCCAACAATTACCGTTGAGGACTATGAAATTAATCCCCACTATTTAAGTTTGGTTCAACATAATCAATTTGGAGGCTGTGTATTGGAGGATGCAGGTATGCACTTGAATACTTTCACTGAAATATGTGATATGATGCACATCAAAGATGTTGACCCCGATGCGGTCAAGTTGCACTTATTTCCTTTCTCTCTTAGAGGAAGAGCAAAAGAATGGTTGTTGTCTTTGCCTAGAAATACTATTGCATCATGGTGGAGTGTACTTATTTATTTATGACTAAATTTTTTCCACCTGCAAGGACTATGAAACTAAGATCTAATATTAATGCTTTTAGACAAGATGAGCATGAGCCACTAGCGCTTGCACAGAGAGAATGAAAGAATGCATGAGAAACTCTCCCAACCATGGGATGCAAGATTGGTTAATTCTCCATTTATTTTATAATGCTCTTAACCTTGTACCTAAGTCTATGCTTGATACTGCAGCTGGAGGAACATTTATGGGTAAACAAATTACCGAAGCAAAGCAGCTGGTAGACAATATGCAAGACAACCATGCCCAATGGCATGTGGAAATATCAAACACAAAGAAGGTGAACTCCGTCACACCTCAAGAAAATAAAGAACTCATTGCTAAGTTGGATGAGCTCATATTAGCCGTCAAAGGTAAGGAAACCCAGGTAAGAACTATCCCAAAATCAAATATTGAATAAATAGACTTCATAGCTCGTAATGATTATAACCCTACTTGGAAGAAGAACTATAATCCTAATTTCCAAAAACATTATTCTAGTCCTGCAGGTAAGTCTAATAATAATATAGGATCAAGTAATGGTAGTCTCCAAGAAATTCTTAAGTATTTTATGGACTCAAAAAATAATGTCCTTGTTAAAATAACGGAGAACCATGATGTTATTCTTGGTAAATTATCTAACCAAGCTGTAAGTTTGAGGAATGATTTGCAGTCTCTCTAGGAAAGAATAAGGATTGTTGGGGCGCATCTAGGTAAGATAACCAAGAGTCAAACTCTCATTCTAGCTAAATTTGCAGGTAAATCTAAGCCAATCCGGTTGAAGACCTCAAGATGATAAGAATCCAAAGGGAGGAGCCTGAAGAACTTGACTATAGAAATGCTCCTTCACCAAATTACACGGTTGAAGATCTTGTGAAAAGGATCAATATCAAGATTCTGGTAAGTGAAGGGAACGAGGAAGCTATTTATCAACACTTTGTTAATCATGTAGCAAAAAAGGTACGTGAGCTTGAGGAAGAATATAAGAAAATTGCTGAAAAACTATCTGTTAAGCTTGTTGATATATTTGAGCCTACTATTAAGATTAAAATTGAGACTAATCAAATAGCTGCGCTTTGTGATTTAGGTGCAAGTGTTTCAACAATTCCAAAAATTCTTTTTAATAAGTTAAATCTTGGCTCTTTTGAAATCACCGAGTTAAAATTACATCTTCAGATTCTGAAGGGATACGGGTAGGCTACACTAGCGCAAACCAAATTTTCTACCGCGTAAACCAGGATTACTATTGTCATAGATCTCGGGATTACCACTAGACGCGTATTTGTAGAACTTGATGAAGCGCATCGAGGCAGTGTAGATGTTCTACGTCTCCTCCTTGTCCTCTTCCCATGAGCAGCTCCCCTTTGCACGACTCATCCAAGTGCTACAGCTATAGCACCTCAGAGGTATCCACATGTCTTGGGTGGTAGCGTTAGACGCCAGACTGCTAGGTCCGCACGTGCAATACAAGAATGAGAGGAGTGGCGGCTGGGTGGAATGCTCAGCCCATTAGTAGCCCAATCCTGGTCTAATTCGGATTCAATCCTTATTAGGCTTCCAGCCCCTTAAGTGTGTGATCCTATAGGTTCATATACGTATATAAATGACACGAGTACACTTACTTCGTCAATAGTTGGTAGCGGACTCTAGCAAGACGTGCCAACTCCTAAACGCATATAAATATCACTTGGACAAACTATCACAAGGTTAAGTATATGTTTTTCCCTTTGCCTCACAATATTTGGTCTAGATCCAAGCTGACCTCTCTCTCTCTCTCGATATTGTGATTCGGAATCCCTATACTAGGTTAACTCTTAACCATATGTAGCACGTCCATGCATTTCTGGATGCGATCACTCAAGGGGGCCAGAGATATCGCTCTCAAGTAGAGAGGGGCAAATCCCATCTTGATTGACCAATTTATTGCATCATGCTTCAGGACAAACCCGAAAGCTACCTTTATAACTACCCAGTTAAGGAGTAGTGGTTGATAGCCCCAAAGTAGGTCGATCCACATCTCAAGTACATGCGACAATCTCTGGTCAAAGGACAAAATGTACACGATATGTAGAGAGATGCAAGTATAATTGCCGGTCTCAAGTTGGGTCAGTCCAACCCCATGTTCATAACACTAGATGATGCCCCGCGCGTTGCTGCGGAAATGTGTTAATATATATTTGGTGAATTAGAAATGTAAAAATAAATGTATTTAGAAATGAAGGATATCTATCAAGCTAAAAATACATTATATTTCTAGGCACCTTGTCAAAAGTTGTAATGAATCTCATATATATTTACGAATTTGAGAGTTTGAAACACCACTATCTAATGTACAAAACATAAATAAGTTAAACGATTGGAAGAATCTGACTCGGTCTTATAAATTGACACCTTAGTCAATATCATAAAATCGTTTCAGATATACAATACTCGGCTAAGTTGCTAGCTCGATGCTTACAAAGTAACATATTATTATATATTATAAAAAAGGGCAACTCGTGTTGGTTGTTGTTTAAATTTAGTGTACACACTATAGAGTCCAGGATATACTAAATCCCCATATTGATGCATCATGAGGCTTTCCTAAATAGCATCCCTGGAGTTTCTCAAGTTGTTTAACCTGTAGAGTGTAGATTAGCTTGCACACATCATCTAAACATGGTAACACATAGCATAGTACAAAAGAACAGTACGAAGCAAGGAAACATACAGTGCAGAAACTTCAGTTGGTTCACCATTTGCTCAACTTTCAGCACTACCTGATACATCATTTGCTTAACTTCCGTCACTACCTGAAACAACCAGAATCGAATATTTTGTTCAGAAATCACATTGAGCACTTGTATACATATATATGGTTAGACCATAATGCCTCACGGGACAAATAAGTAACTTTCTATCTCACACCTTCTCCACTTTGATTCTTTGTGAATAAATCAAGTGACCAATGGCCTATTGATTATTTGCCAGTCTATAAATGCATGAAACAAACTAAGAAAAAATAAAGAATGGATGGAGTATAAGAAAGAATGTTAGAATAGATTGAATATTATAAATTTATAGGCCGTGATAATAATTAAATTCAGTGTTCCAGTTCACTGCATTTTCAGGCATTATAGAACTAAATCCCATTTTTCGTTAGCATATAGGGTATATAAAAAAGAAGGTAATTACAGATAGATATAATCATTGCCACCACATCCATGATAGGAATCACACTGCATCAATAGAAACATGTGTTTTATTAAAAATCACAAATAAAATGCCTCACATATAAAATCTGAAAAGGTCCACTGAAAAATAGTCAGATGATTTTAGTACTATATAGAATGAATGCATATGTAGTAGACTTGTACCACAAACAGGGGTGACCTAATATGAGCGCTGGATGCTAGCTAGGAGTTGCGGCTTACACGTCCAGCCTATGGCGCACTTTAGGTTGATGTTCTTGCGCTAGTAAGTGGCGGTGGCAGATGTCAGATGTGGGATTCAGACCATCGTTCTTTAGCCTAGATTTAGAAAGAGATGAGCATGGCAGAGAGGGGATGTTGGCTTCTGCAGCACGAAGGCGTTAGAGACCCATGGGTGACATCATCGATCTTGTATGTTGCCAGACTGCAGATCCATAAAAAACAGAGGATGAAATAAGAGTAGAAATTAGATCATATATGACCAAGATCAGATGGAAATTTAGCATAGCTTGAAATATTGTCCAATGAAGGGAGGAATAGGAGAAAACTGAAGGTACCCACTCGTATTGGAGGATGATGCGGTTATGGTCGAGGACTCGAGGTGGAGCTCCGAGTTTAAATAGGGAAATCTGCACGAACTCCTCACATGCTCTCCGTTTCTTTTTCCTCGCGGGGATAGTGCCACTCTTATTGGAGGATGAAGCGATTATGGTCGAAGACTCGAGGTGGAGCTCTGAGTTTAAATAGGGAAATCTACACAAACTCCCCACATGCCCTCCGTTTCTTTTTCCTAGTGGGGATAGTGGCGGAGAAGAAATAGTGCGTCGTCTAGGGAATTGATGGAGAGAAGAGGAGGCGGCAATGTCCGCGGACGGTAGATGTAGATGGATGTTCGCTTGACGCGGGCATTAATGGAGGAGTAACGGGCTGCATTTAGCGTGAGCTGAAGTGATGGGCTTCGTAGTTATGGACGAATTTTTTGAGAATTAGGAATACTAAATCAACTGGAACTTAGGAACGGAATTAGGATACGCGGCTGCCGGGACGTGGAAAAAAGGATGGCGTGGCCTCATGGGAATCCAGGAAAATCGGGTAGTGGGGGACTCCTATTTTGATATAGAAGATGTGTCCATATTATTAGTTTGAAATCTCAATGTCTATGACTTGTGAAACATACTCATCAACCAATCGATGTGCTAGTCTAATATTCACGTGTGTCCTCACATGAACTCTGACTAGGGACAACTATTAGATAACTATACAAGTAAAGAGTTTCACAAACAATTCACATAATTGCTAATCAATACAAGTTTCCCGATATATGGATATTCAAGAAACATTACAATAACTCATGGATACACTTGAAATATAATCATCTCTTTTATTTTCTCTAGGGCATATTTCCTTCAGTCTCCCACTTGCACTAGAGTCAATAATATATAAACCTATTGCTCTTGCGTGCGCTTCATGCGCAGGCTGCGGGAGTGGCCTTGTAAAGGGATCAACAATATTTGAGTACGTATGTATTTCGCATATCATGACACTACCATCCTCAACGAACTCACGAATCTCATGGTAATGCATGTGAATATGTTTGTTATTCTGGTGCTGTCTAGGTTCCCTGGCTGGTGCAATAGAACCATTGTTGTCACAGTAAACGTCCAAAGGATTGGACGCACCCTGAACCACACCAAGAGCAATCAGGAAATTCCTAATCCAAACAGCTTCCTTTGCAGCTTCGAGGCGGCAATATATTCAGCTTCTATTGAAGAGGAGGCCACTGTACCTTGCTTGGAAATTGTCCAGCTCACAACACCACCATTCATGACAAACACATAACCAGATTGCAGAAACTTCAGTTGGTTCACCATTTGCTCAACTTTCAGCACTACCTGAAACACATCATTTGCTTAACTTTCGTCACTACCTGAAACAACCAGAATCGAATATTTTGTTCAGAAATCACATTGAGCACTTGTATACATATATATGGTTAGACCATAATGCCTCACGGGACAAATAAGTAAGTTTCTATCTCACACCTTCTCCACTTCGATTCTTTGTGAATAAATCAAGTGACCAATGGCCTATTGATTATTTGCCAGTCTATAAATGCATGAAACAAACTAAGAAAAATAAAGAATGGATGGAGTATAAGAAAGAATGTTAGAATAGATTGAATATTATAAATTTATAGGCCGTGATAATAATTAAATTCAGTGTTCCAGTTCACTGCATTTTCAGGCATTATAGAACTAAATCCCATTTTTCGTTAGCATATAGGGTATATAAAAAAGAAGGTAATTACAGATAGATATAATCATTGCCACCACATCCATGATCGGAATCACACTGCATCAATAGAAACATGTGTTTTATTAAAAATCACAAATAAAATGCCTCACATATAAAATCTGAAAAGGTCCACTGAAAAATAGTCAGATGATTTTAGTACTATATAGAATGAATGCATATGTAGTAGACTTGTACCACAAACAGGGGTGACCTAACATGAGCGCTGGATGCTAGCTAGGAGTTGCGGCTTACACGTCCAGCCTATGGCGCACTTCAGGTTGATGTTCTTGCGCTGGTAAGTGGCGGTGGCAGATGTCAGATGTGGGATTCAGACCATCGTTCTTTAGCCTAGATTTAGAAAGAGATGAGCATGGCAGAGAGGGGATGTTGGCTTCTGCAGCACGAAGGCGTTAGAGACCCATGGGTGACATCATCGATCTTGTATGTTGCCAGACTGCAGATCCATAAAAAACAGAGGATGAAATAAGAGTAGAAATTAGATCATATATGACCAAGATCAGATGGAAATTTAGCATAGCTTGAAATATTGTCCAATGAAGGGAGGAATAGGAGAAAACTGAAGGTACCCACTCGTATTGGAGGATGATGCGGTTATGGTCGAGGACTCGAGGTGGAGCTCCGAGTTTAAATAGGGAAATCTGCACGAACTCCTCACATGCTCTCCGTTTCTTTTTCCTCGCGGGGATAGTGCCACTCTTATTGGAGGATGAAGCGATTATGGTCGAAGACTCGAGGTGGAGCTCTGAGTTTAAATAGGGAAATCTACACAAACTCCCCACATGCCCTCCGTTTCTTTTTCCTAGTGGGGATAGTGGCGGAGAAGAAATAGTGCGTCGTCTAGGGAATTGATGGAGAGAAGAGGAGGCGGCAATGTCCGCGGACGGTAGATGTAGATGGATGTTTGCTTGACGCGGGCATTAATGGAGGAGTAACGGGCTGCATTTAGCGTGAGCTGAAGTGATGGGCTTCGTAGTTATGGACGAATTTTTTGAGAATTAGGAATACTAAATCAACTGGAACTTAGGAACGGAATTAGGATACGCGGCTGCCGGGACGTGGAAAAAAGGATGGCGTGGCCTCATGGGAATCCAGGAAAATCGGGTAGTGGGGGACTCCTATTTTGATATAGAAGATGTGTCCACATTATTAGTTTGAAATCTCAATGTCTATGACTTGTGAAACATACTCATCAACCAATCGATGTGCTAGTCTAATATTCACGTGTGTCCTCACATGAACTCTGACTAGGGACAACTATTAGATAACCATACAAGTAAAGAGTTTCACAAACAATTCACATAATCGCTAATCAATACAAGTTTCCCGATATATGGATATTCAAGAAACATTACAATAACTCATGGATACACTTGAAATATAATCATCTCTTTTATTTTCTCTAGGGCATATTTCCTTCAGTCTCCCACTTGCACTAGAGTCAATAATATCTAAACCTATTGCTCTTGCGTGCGCTTCATGCGCAGGCTGCGGGAGTGGCCTTGTAAAGGGATCAACAATATTTGAGTACGTATGTATTTCGCATATCATGACACTACCATCCTCAACGAACTCACGAATCTCATGGTAATGCATGTGAATATGTTTGTTATTCTGGTGCTGTCTAGGTTCCTTGACTGGTGCAATAGAACCATTGTTGTCACAGTAAACGTCCAAAGGATTGGACGCACCCTGAACCACACCAAGAGCAATCAGGAAATTCCTAATCCAAACAGCTTCCTTTGCAGCTTCGAGGCGGCAATATATTCAGCTTCTATTGAAGAGGAGGCCACTGTACCTTGCTTGGAAATTGTCCAGCTCACAACACCACCATTCATGACAAACACATAACCAGATTGCGATCTGGAGTCATCTGAGTCGTTAAGGTAACTCGCATCTGTGTAACCCTTTACACTGAGTTCATCCTCACCTCCATAAACTAGAAACACATCCTTAGTTCTTTTCAAGTACTTAAGGATATTATTTACCGTTGTCCAATGGCTTTTACCTGGATCAACCTAGTATATACTCGTAACACTTAGAGCATAGGAAACATCTGGGCGAGTACATATCATTGCATACATGATGGATCCAATAGGCGAAGCATATAGAACACTGCTCATGCGCTCACGCTCATCAGTAGTCGAAGGACACTGAGTCTTGCTGAGTTTAATGTCGTGAGACATGGGCAAGAACCCCTTCTTAGCCTCTTCCATGCTGAACCATTTCAACACTTCTTCAACGTATGTACTCTGGCTTAATCCACTTAGCCCCCTTGATCTATATCTATAGATCTTGATACCCAGAATATACGCCGCTTCTCCTAAGTCCTTCATCGAAAAATTATTTTTCAATAAGGTCTTAACAGACTCGATCATAGGAATATCATTTCCAATCAACAATATGTCGTCTACATATAAGATTAGAAATACAAGTTCTCTTCCACTTTCCTTCTCGTAAACACAAGGTTCTTGTTCGTTTTTGATGAAGCCAAGCTCCTTTACAACTTCATCAAATCGAATGTTCCAACTCGGAGATGCTTGCTTCAGCCCATAAATAGACTTTTGAAGTTTGCATACCTTTCCAACATTGTTTGGATTGACAAAACCTTCGGGATGCATCATATACACGTCCTCAGTAAGGATTCCATTTAAGAAAGCCGTTTCGACGTCCATCTGGCATATCTCATAGTCGAAATGTGCATCAATGGCTAGAATGATCCGTATAGATTTAAGCATCGCTACGAGGTGAAAGTATCGTCGTAGTCAACTCTGTGAACTTGTCGAAAACCTTTTGCAACAAGTCGAGCTTTATGGATGTGAACATTTCCATCCATATCAATCTTCTTATAGATCCATTTGCACTCGATGGCTTTAAAACCATCAGGCAGGTTAACCAAGTTCCAAACTTGATTGTCTCCCATGGACTCTATCTCGGATCTCATGGCAATCAGCCATTTCTCAGAGTCTTGGTCCAGCATCGCTTCCGCATAGGTCGCAGGCTCATCATTGTCTAACAATAATAATTACCGCGCTTCGTGGAGCCTAGCAGACCTTCATGGTTGTGGTGCTTCTCTTGCCACGGGTTCCTCAACTTGTTCTTGTACAATATCATCACTCACAGAAGCATCCCTGACTGGCTCATCTTGAACTTCTTCAAGTAGCACCGACCTTCCACTCGTTTCCTTTGTGAGAAATTCTTTCTCTAGGAAAACACCGCTACGAGCGATAAACACTTTGCCCTCTTCTTGGTTGTAGAAGTAATACCCTAAGGTTTCCCTCGGATATCCCACAAAAATGCACTTATCCGATTTGGGTGTTAGCTTGTCCAACTGAAGTCGCTTGACAAATGCATCACAACCCCAAATCTTTAGAAAAGACAAACTGGGATTCTTTCCAATCCACATCTCATATGGCGTCTTAACTATGGATTTAGATGGTACCCCGTTTAGTGTGAAAGCTTCTGTTTCTAGAGCATAACCCCAAAATGATAATGGTAAATCCGAATGGCTAATCATCGAACGAACTATGTCCAACAAAGTTCGATTGCGTTGTTCGGAGACCTCGTTTCTTTGAGGCGTTCCGGGCGGCGTGAGCTGTGGAACAATTCCGCAACTCTTAAGATGATTGCTAAATTCGTGAATCAAATATTCACCTCCACGATCAGATCATAAGGCCTTTATTTTCTTGCCACGTTGATTCTCTACCACACTCTAAAACTCCTGTAACTTTTAAAAAGTTTCAAACGTATGCTTCATCAAGTAGACATAACCACATCTATTGAAATCATCAGTGAAAGTAATGAAGTAGTGATGTCCTCCTCTTGTTGTCATGCTCATTGGTCCACATTCATCAGTATGTATGAGTTCAAACAAGTCTATTGCTCTCTCGGGAAAACTCGTAAAAGGCGTTTTGGTCATCTTTCCCAGAAAACAAGCTTGACATGTCTCATATGATTCAAAATCAACCGAAGTCAGAAGACCATCACCATGGAGCTTCTTCATGCGCTTTTCACTTATATGCCCTAAACGACAATGCCATAAATAGGTAGGACTCAAATCATGAGGCCGAAGCCTCTTAGCACTAACATTGTAAGCAGATGCATCATCAAGATTTAAAATAAATAACCTATTAACAATGGGAGCATCATCCATAAACATTGAATTCTTAAATATTCCACAACCAGTGTTCATACTCATGAATGAATATCCATCCCTCATCAAACACGAAGGTGATAAAATGTTTCGACCCATACTTGGAATGTAATAAAAATTATTCAACTCCATAATAAATCCTGACGGAAGGTGAAGTTGCATGACACCGATGAATAATGCAACAACCCTTGCTTTATTTCCGACGCGAAAATCCACTTCGCCTTTATGCACTTATCTAGTCCTTATTAGCCCCTGCATCGAATTGCAAATATGAGCAACCGATCCGGTATCAAATACCCAAGAGTTAACATACGGATCTGCGAGAAGAATGTTCACAACATTCACAACAAGCGTACCTAAGTGGGAAGTACTCTTACTTCCACTCTTCTTCAAAGAAGCCTGATACTTGCTGCAGTTTCTCTTCCAGTGGTCATGTTCATGAAAAAAGAAACACTCAGTGTCTTCTGCAGGTCCAGCCTTTTGCTTGGGTGCAGGCTTAGGGATTGTATCCTTAGCCTTGCCTTTCTTATTCTGCCAAGAAGTGCCCTTTTTCTTGAAGATAGGCTTGTTCTGCACAGCCATCACATGGCTATGCCCTGCACACTTCTTAATTTCACTTTTTGCTGTTTTCAGCATCCCACATAACTCATTAAGGCCCTTCTCTACCCCATGCATATGGTAGTTTAAAATGAAATGCCCATATCTAGATGGAAGAGACACCAAAATGAAATCAGTATCCAACTATAGCGACCTCGGATCGAGAAAGATCCTAAGTCCCTGTGATTAACATGATAGTCCCTGGATCAATAGCTAGCACTCAAAGTCGATGAAATACCATGTAAAACACAAGTCTTTATTACATGAATCGAATAATCCAGAGTATACATTATTACAATAGAAGCAATATAAATACAACTTGGAGTACCATCAATGCCACATCCAGGTTGAGTGAAGACCCACTGATACGTTGGAAACATATCTATAATTTTTTATGTTCCATGCTTGTTTAGTATCTACTTTGCTTTGCTTTGTCTACACTTTGAGGCGTTTTTATTTGTTTTCTGGTACTAACATATTAACAATATGCCACAGTGCCAGTTGCCTATTTTCTTCTGTTTTTGGTTCCAGAAAGGCAGAAAATCAATATTATCGGAATTGGACGGGACAAAAGCCAAAGTCAATATTTTACCGTGAGGAACACGGAGCCATAAGACGAGATGGGAGATCATCCCGGAGGCCTTCTTCTTCATCATGCCAGCCTCCGCTATGAAGCATGAGTAGTTCCACCTTGGACTACGGGTCCATGTAGTAGCTAGATGGTTGTATCTCCTCCTTTATGCTTTCATTTCTAGATCTTGTGAGCTCCGTTCATGATAAGATCTCATCTATTTGTAATCATGCATGTTGTGTTTGTGGGGATCCGATGGATATTGAGATTACTATATCAGATTGATTAATGGTTTTGTCTTATTAATTCTATCATGTCTGTGTTGTTTGTGATCTTGCATGCTCTCCATTGTTAGTAGATCTCTTGGCCAAGTAGTTGCTAGTGAATCCAAGAGGGGGTATTTATGCTCGATAGTGGGTTCATGCCTCTATTTAATCTAAGGGAAGTGACAGAAATCTCTAAGGTTGTAGATGTGTTGTTGCCACTAGGGACAAAACAACGGTCTCTTGTTCATGGAACAAGTGGATTCTTTACCTTACACACTTTGCTTAAAGAAGTTGTCTGTTGATTGCAACTTAATACTGGAGGGGTTCGGATGATAACCCAAAGGTGTACTTCTAGTCATAGATGCAGTTGGATGGCGGTCTATGTATCTTGTTGTATTGCCCAACCGAATCTCATAGGATCATGATGTCTAGTATTGCATTGTTATGCCTTGCTCAGTCCTGTCAACTGCCCTGCTGTAATTTGTTTACCCAACGTTCCATGTTTATTTCTCTAAGGAGAACACCTCTAGTGAACTATGGACCCCGGCCCAATCTTTACCATTGATACATCTTCCACTGTTACTGTTTACTTTCTGCAAACCACCATTACCTTCCACACCATACAGTTAATCCTTTGTTACAACAATCGGTGATATTGACAACCTAACTGCTTGTTGGGGCAAAGTCTTGAGTTTGTGTTGTGCAGGTCTCCAAGTTGCTAGCAACACCTTTGAGACGTTTCCTTCCTCCTACTGGTTCGATAACCTCGGTTTCTTACTGAGGGAAGACTTGCTGCTATGTTGCATCACACCTTGATCGTGGGGTTTCCCGACGAAGCGCTTACATGCGCCATCAACAAGTTTTCTGGCTCTGTTGCAGGGGAATTAAAGAAGAAGAAACTCCCACATCAACAACACGCCAACAAGTTTTGTGGCGCTGTTGCCGGGGAGGCTAAGGATGTCTTCACAAGGGGAGTCCTTCTCAAAATTTCTCTTTACTTTGTTTTTGTTTTGCTTAGTTTCTTTTGTTTGGTTTTGTTTTCCCCTTTTTATCAAAAACTCCAAAAAAAATAGTTTAGTTTGGTTTGCTTTCTCTTATCAAAAACACACAAAAAATTTGTTCCTGCTCTAGTTGCCGCTGCTGTTGGCTTGCTCCACTTTTGCCAAAATGAACTCTACTGAGAACACCAAGTTGTGTCACTTCACTAGCACAAACAACAATGATTTCCTAAGCACCCCTATTGCTCCACCTGCTCCTGATGCTATGTTTGATTTTGATCTTGATGGTTGCAATATTTCTAAAGTGAATATGTTCCTGCAAAAGCTTGCTAGAATTCCTGATGCTAGTGATATGCATGTTGCTTTCACTAAACACATTATAAATGCTCTTGTTAAAATTAAGGAAGAGAAGTTGAAACACAAAGCTTCTATCCCTAGGAAAGTAGAATATAGTTGGTAATCCATTATTAATTTGAAAGTGAATGACTTTAATCTCAAAGCTTCATGTGACTTTGGTTCTAGTGTCTCTATTATGCCTAGAAAGATTTATGAAATGCTTGATTTGCCACCTTTGGAATATTGTCATTTGGATGTCCCACTTAATGATAATGATAAGAAGAAACTCATGGGGAGTGTTAATGATGTTCTCATTATGGTTAACAATGCTTATGTCCCTGTTAATTTCTATGTTTTGGATGTTGAATATAATGCTTCCTGTCCTATTACTTTGGGAAGACCTTTTCTTAGAACTGTTGGTGCCATCATTAAAGAAGACACCATTAAATATCAATTTCCATTCAAGAAAGGTATTTAACACTTCCCTATGAGGAGAGAGAAGTTGCTTTTTGCTCCTCCTTTGAAAGCTAGGTCTGATGTTAATGCTTCTTCATTTGAAAATACTTGATTCTTGCTTCTTGTGCCTAATTTAAAGGAATAAAAGAAAAGTACTTGTTGGGAGATAACCCAAGCTTGGAAGTTATTACTTCAGTAATGACCTCTCCTTATCCTTTTTTTTTGATTTTTGTGCCAAGAATGACCTCTAATGAGAGGGAAGTAAGATTTGGGGAGTTGCTGTCCCAAAACAGATTTTTGTGCTCCACCGTAAAAATTCGTGAGGGTTATCTGTAAGTCAGATTAGGCTAATATTTTATGAATAAATCCCTCAATATGTTAGATAACTTTAGTTAGTTAAATACTTTTTGATTTTGGCAACAAAAGGTCTTCAAAAAAATCGGTTTCTACCTGCTGGTCTGTTTTGACAGATTTCTGCCATTATTTGCATTTGCTTCTTATTGATTCCTTTTTGGGTTCTTTTTGGGAAATTGAGCTTTTGGAGGGAATTTATACAGTAGATAGTGTTTTTGGTGAAAGTTTTGCTGTTCTAAAGCTAAACCCAAGGGTCTATTATCTTTTGAATACACTAATGTTGCTAATGAAGATTGTGTGAAGTTTTGTATGAAGGAAAATTTTCAGGTCTAGAGAGAGAATGATGTAATGAGATGAAGAATTTAAAAAAGATCAAGCTTGGGGATGATACCCCCGTGTCACCCCAAGAAATATTCCATAGGTACAAGCGTCAAAGCTTGGGGATGCCCAAGGCATCCCCTTCTTCATCAATAAAAATCTCAGGTCTTTCTAGACACTTCGTTTTTATTTTTCAATGCACTATTGTGTTGTTCTTCGAGCATCTTAGTTTTTGTTTGGTTTGCTTAGTTTTCTTAGTTTGCTTGAATAAAGTAGTTTGGACCCCCGTTCTCGTTGTGTTGTTTCAAATAAGTTGATTGGTGTTGGAATGGAGTAGAAAGTTCTTGCCTGAAATAGTACAAGAGGAGCTTGCTTTGACTATGACTTAGACGTTATCATGTCATGCTAGGTGTTGTTTTGACCTTATGCTTAGTGATTATTGTTGTAGCATGACTTGTTCCAAACAATTGGGATTGCTTAGTGTGTCTTGAAAGAATCATGCATTGTTTTAGAATGCAAAAGCATAATATTGTTGTATTCTCCTTTGATGCTTTGTTTGGGTTGAATTGGCACATGCTCACAACATGTTATGACTTTGAACAAGTCACCATAGCCTCTATGATCATTTAGTCCTTGACTTGTAATACCACTCTATGCTTTGATTAGTAATGTTTTGTCGCTCTACATGATTATGGCCATTATTGCTCTCTTAGTTGGTTGCTCCCAGTCTTTTGCTAGCCTCCAATTGTATGAGTAAGCTCTACTCATGCTTCCAACTCTCAAGAAACCAAGTTATTCCAAAGTGTCCACTATAAATTCCTATACATGCTGTGTTACACCATTCCAAGTATATTCTTGTTTTCATCTATCTTCCAATTAAAAAGTATTTTTTTATGTGAAAACTTAGTGATTAAATCTATCACAAACTTGATGGCACACTTTATTTTTCTTGACCCTAATAAACTTGAACCATTGTGTCATCTATGTTGTATATGCTTTCACTTATACATTGGAATTAGCAGAACCGTGCTGTCACGAGGAACGCTTTCAACATTGCACACGTACTTTGTACACAATTTATATCATGTTTTTTTGTCTATGGATGTCGTCGGTGTGAAATGAAAGGGGATCTTGTAAGTCCATGGAGTTATGTATGTGTGTTATAGAAACGCCTGGGCCGCTAGCCTAAGCCATGGCTAATCATGGTGGAAACTTGCAGCATCACCATAATGACATATATGAAGCTTTCTTCTTATAAAAAAGAGACATATTGAGAAAAAAGGAAAGAGAGAAAAAAACACCATATTCCCATGGTAAATAAGAAGATTGCTGAGATGCTCATTGTCTGCTTGCCTTGTCATTTTGGTTATGGGATAGCTCCTGTACCATGTGCAAGGGGTACCCCATTGGCGGTTCTCTATGATACTCATGTACTTACTATGACAAGAACTTACAGGTGACTAAAGTTGAGTAGCATGAGGAGCGGCCCTCGTATTCAAGGGACATGAGATTGCCAACTTATACTTTGTCAAGCATATACTCCATAGTTTGTTCACTTTAACCTTAATCACTTCAAGATGCTTATGATAGGGGCAATGAGAGCTGAAAGCTAACAAGTACCATAATTTTTGGAAGCTATTTTTGAGACTTGTAATCCATGCTTCCCTTTATGAAGGGCCTTTCTTCCACCATTATATTGAGTCTCCACCTTCTACCTTTAGGCACCAGTTAAGAGAGCATAGTTTCCATTCTTAGTTCTATGTGCATTGTCCCAAAACTTATTGATTGATGCATATTGTTGATATTTCTTGTTCTTGTGCTATTTGTATCTATTCACTCTTATGAACTTTGAGGGTGTCCTATGCATCTATTTGCTACTGTATGAGGGACAAGATGATTGCCACTATGCCACATTTTCTATATGTGAAACAAACAAACATTTTTCAATGCATGTTATTCATGATCTTTGTTTGTAGACTTTCATGTTGAATGCATAGTTACTTTGTCTTACTGTTAGAACTCCATGTTTCATGCACATGTTTAGAGTTCTTTGTTCCTAGATTTCAATTCTTGCAAATGGTTTGATCTTGATTTTGATGGTGCATGTCACCTAAAAAATTATTCTTTTATCACGTACCTACTCGAGGACGAGCAGGAGTAAAGCTTGGGGATGCTTGATACGTTGGAAACGTATCTATAATTTTTGATGTTCCATTCTTGTTTAGTATCTACTTTGCTCTACTTTGTCTACACTTTGAAGTTATTTGTTTTCTGGTACTAACCTATTAACAAGATGCCATAGTGCCAGTTGCATGTTTTCTTCTGTTTTTGGTTCCAGAAAGGCAGAAAATCAATATTCTCGGATATGGACGTGACAAAAGCCAAAGTCAATATTTTACCATGGAGAACACGGAGCCAGAAGACGATACGGAGGAGGGCCTCGAGGGGGCCACACCCCCTGGCCATGCGGGTAGGCCCACCCCGCACCTTGGGGGGTGCAGCCGCCTCGGGCACCCCCTCGGCCTCCCTCTTCTCCTAAGTACTCGATCAATATTCCACGAAACCGTATGTAGCCTCCTCCACCATCATCCCTAGATCGAGGGGGATCTGAAGCTCTTCCCGGAACCCTGGCGGAGGGGAGATCATCCCGGAGACCTTCTTCTTCATCATGCCAGCCTCCGGTATGAAGCGTTAGTAGTTCCACCTTGGACTACGGGTCCATGTAGTAGCTAGATGGTTGTATCTCCTCCTTTGTGCTTTCATGTCTAGATCTTGTGAGCTCCGTTCATGATCATGATCTCATCTATTTGTAATCATGCATGTTGTGTCTGCGGGGATCCGATGGATATTGAGATTACTATGTCAGATTGATTAATGATTTTGTCTTATTGATTATATCATTTCTGTGTTGTTTGTAATCTTGCATGCTCTCCATTGTTAGTAGCTATCTTGGCCAAGTAGTTGCTAGTGACTCCAAGAGGGGATATTTATGCTCGATAGTGGGTTCATGCCTATATTTAATCTAAGGGAAGTAAAAGAAATCTCTAAGGTTGTAGATGTGTTGTTGCCACTAGGGACAAAACAACGGTCTCTTGTTCATGGAACAAGTGGATTGTTTACCTTACACACTTTGCTTAAAGAAGTTTTCTGTTGCTTGCAACTTAATACTGGAGGGGGTTCATATGATAACCCAAAGGTGGACTTCTAGTCATAGATGAAGTTGGATGGCGGTCTATGTATCATGTTATATTGCCCAACCGAATCTCATAGGATCATGATGTCTAGTATTGCATTGTTATGCCTTGCTCAGTCCTGCCAACTGGCCTGCTGTAATTTGGTTACCCAATGTGCCATGTTTGTTTCTCTAAGGAGAACACCTCTAGTGAACTATGGACCTCGGTCAAATCTTTACCATGGATACATCTTCCACTTTTAGTGTTTACTTTCTGCAAACCACCATTACCTCCACACCATACAGTTAATCCTTTGTTACAGCAACCGGTGAGATTGAAAACCTCACTGTTCGTTGGGGCAAAGTCTTGAGTTTGTGTTGTGCAGGTCTACAAGTTGCTAGAAACACCTTTGAGACGTTTCCTTCCTTCTACTGGTTCAATAACCTTGGTTTCTTACTGAGGGAAGACTTCCTGACATGCTACATCACACCTTGCTCTTGGGGTTTCCCGACGAAGCGCTTCCAGGCGCCATCAACAAGTTTTCTAGCGCCGTTGCCAGGGAATTAAAGAAGAAGAAACTCCCACGTCAATAACACGCCAACACCCACGATCCTAGCTCTTCTTTCAACGATCTCCAAATTATACACATAAAACGTGCAACCAACAAGTTGGGTTAATACTTTGAATGTATTGGAAAATTAAACCAAGGAAAGAATAAGAATAACTCTACATGCAAGGCTAGAGTAGGCTTTGGATATCTTTTGCACAAAGCCAACTTTCTCTAAGTAATAAGAAAAGAGAAAAAGTTTTATCCTACTTCGTAATCATTTACTTAAGTAAAATAGGGTCGAATGGAACACGAGGATATTACTCACCAAGTGTCCAAACAACCAAACACTTGGATATTACTCACCAAGTCCCCAAAATCCCACCCATTTGCGATATTACTCACGCCATGAGGTTTCAAAACTTTGTTTAGAAAAGAGAGAGTGCGGTGACCCAGCATACCACTGCATGATGTAGTACACTATAGTCGTTGACATAACACCAATGAAACACCGTTCACTAGTATTACATCCCTCAGAGTGGTACAACAGAAACATAGCAGGCCCAAGACATGACTATAGGTTACAACTCGACTCTTTACATAAGATCCAGAGAACACTATAGGTTAAAGAGAGAGGAAGAAACTTCTTACAAAGAAGAATCAGGAATAAACAACTCATAACTATTTTACTAATAGACTAGTATCTGAACTATTGGGGGATTGCATTGCTGCTATTGCAATACCCTATATGTAACATCCCTAAAATCATGATTCAAACTTATGCATATCATCCATGCATCCATGATCATTTAGAATTTCATTTCAAAAATCATTTCAAAAACAGGAGTATTGTTGCTCAATATTTTATGTAAGTTTACTCAAGCCCTTGTGCTACTTGTTTTTGAGAAAGGTGCTGTTAACCATTCAGTATTGTTTAGAATCCAAACCCAAGTGATTTCAAAAACTTCAAAGCAAAATATGAAATAAAACCAATTCTATGCCTATTATCACACCTCATAAAGGCATGGTTTTATTTTATTTTCTAAAGACCCAAGTGTGTTTGAGTGAACAAAGGTGTTTGACACTTATTTGAGTACAAGATTTATTGTACAAAAATCCTGAAAAGTTTTGGAATCAAACAGATTTGAATTGAAGTTTGAAAACCATTTTAGAAAAGCAAACAGAAAAAGGAAAGGCTTAAAGAGAAAAAAATAAGCCTTCAGTCGAATCTGGCCCAACTGGCCCAGCTAAGCCCAGCACACCCACCCCGCGAACCGTTTTCCTTCACTCGCCCCCGCACCAGCTGAGTGAATGACAGGCAGGACCCACTCCCCCTCTGTTTCTCTCGCTAACAGCCAAGGCCCACACGGCGTCGTCGTCACCACCCCCACCGCGACGTGTTCTTCCCGAAATCACGCTGTGCGTTACCTGGTTGATTCGCTCGTCAATTCGCGTTGATTGCAGGAGTAATTCACGCCCCCTCCTTGCCTACTTAAACCCCCTTTGCCCCCTCTCCATTTCTCCCCAAACTCCGAGCCCAGAGCGCCCCCAGGCTGTCCGCATTCATCCTCGCACCGCCGCAGACAGAGATCTCTCCGGCGACCAATTCCGGTGAGCCCCGTGCGCCCCTGTCCCTCTGGTTCATTCGAGCTGCTTCACAACTTCCTCGCGCACCTTCTGACCCCACTGGTTCGTCCTGTACTGCCCCAGGTCGTCGTCTTCGACAAGCACTGCAAGCTCCCGACGACATCCTCAAACTCCGGCGATCAAATTCGGTGAGCCCTTTGTTCCCCTTCTCCTCTGTTTCACACGAGCATGTTCGTTGTGGTTTTGTGCGTCTCCTGATGCCGTTTATTCGCGCTAGGGTGACCAGGAGCGTCGCCAACGTCGTCGTCCACCCAAGCCCAACGCCGCCCGCAACTCCGACGAGCTCCAACGACCGCGTCCGTGCGCCCCTTGCCAAGCCGTCGCCAGGTTGAGAATCAGCACGTCGTCGCGTTTCTGGTAAGCGTCTCTGACGACCCCCTAGCCATCTGTAGCGCCGCGCTGCCGTAGGCCGAGCACGCCGCCGCCAGTAGCCACCGCCAGCGCCGCCCAGCTATGGTCGTTTGATCTAGGACCGTTGGATCTGGATCCAGCGTGTAGAATTAGATCCCTTAGCAAAGCGGTATAGGTAGATCTGGGCCGTGCGATTAAGTCAGATCCAGCGGCTCAGAAGCGTGATCCAACGCGAACCGGTACGCGCCAATAGGATTAATACGCGTGGCATCTGTTAGAGTTCAAAAACAGGATTTGAATCTATTAGATGTTTAAATTTGTTTTGGCTATAACTTTTGGTCCCCATGTTATAATTTGACAAATTTTATACCGTTGGAATCAGGAGAGCAAGCTCTTTCTAAATATGCAATGTGTTTAATGTTTTGCTTCTGTTAAAATGACTTTATTTGCAGAAACTTGTGTAGGGCTAATTTGAGTATATGAATTGTTTAAGAATTGTTTTAGGGTTTATCTAAATGTTGTTTGGCAAGTTTTTAACTTGTTTATGAACCAGTACTGTATACTTGCCTGGTTGAGTTTTAAAAATCATCACATATCATTTTGCATGCATGCATATATTTTTGATTGTATATGTTTTGTATATGATTGTTGCTATAATTATTTGTGTAGATTTTGGTGCTAGTGATTGTGATTGTGAGGAGTATAGCTACTCTCCAAACTACTAAGGCAAGTGGTGCTTCATGAATATTTTTATCCCTATGTTTTCTACTAAGCATTAGAAATATGCTATATTTTGCTTATATGCCATGTTGGGAAATCCTAGTAGTTGTAGTATTGCTAGGAAATTACTAAGTTAAGATGCTTATCTATGTCATGCTTAGCCTAGCTAGTAGCAACCAAGGGTTGGTGAAATATATACATGCTATGATGAAAATATTTCTAAGTCTTTGGACTTGTGTTTTGCCTAATAAAACAACTAAGTAAATGAAACACCTGGGTGGAATGGAAGGAATGGTTTGTGTTGAGTGGTTACACAAGGCCAGGGGACTGGTGAACCTTGTGTATCTCACTTGTGGAAAGCCACCCAGGAACAAAGAGATTTTTGAGGCCAAGTGTTGAGAAGCTTCTAGTGCAGCCACTTGGCAATATGGGCTCTGCCTAGATCATATAGGTTGCTAGAACTTAGCCATTTGGACAGTTGGTGGTAGTGGGAATGATAGGTTGGAGCGCGTCCATTTGGCCTAAGGGAAGGCTTCTGAAAGGTCCTGTCTTGGTGAAAATCAAGTCTCGTGGGGAAAGTGCACAACCTCTCCAGATGGAAAAATCTAAGTACTTAGCCATGTCCCTAGAAGAGGACAACTTGAGCATCAAGACATGGAAGCTATCAAGAATCTCCTCATCCCAATTTTCTAAGTAAAACTTGTGGGTGAAAAAGGGTGAAGGGCCTCAATGTCTATTGGTGGTTCCTTGGGAAAAGTTTTGACAAAGAAAAACTTAGTGATTTCAGCTAATAGGCAAAACTTATTTTGAGCAAAGCAAGCCAAGCTACACTTAGCCAAATTTGCATATAGTACCTAGTCCACCTAGATTATACTAAGGTATCACTTGCCAATACTATTCCAATGTATTGACCCACTGTGGCTGTAACTTGTGATGTTGCAGGTTACTCTGATGAGGATTAGGAGTCATGAGTCTACACTCAACATGTTTGCCTGTGGCACATGAAGATGAAGACTTTTACTTATTTACTTATTCAAACTCTTGTACTAGGCCTGTGGCCTTGGAGTTGTAAAGACTATGTTTGTCTCTAGAATGCCTGTAATAATGACCTTTGTATCTGTGTACTTCATCTTAAACTGTGGATGCTAGTATTGATCCAGGGACTAGCATTGCAATCATAGGGATCCTTTTCCTTTATAAAGGATGGATCTTATAGATGGTATCAGAGCACTGTGTTGCCTATAGGATTATGACCCTAGGATTGGAAACCACTAAGGAAATTTTTTCAACAACTTCTACACTTGTCTATTCTTCTCGTAAACTTTTCTAATCTTCTTTTTCATCTCCAATTGTAGATGAACTCCATCAATGAAGCCGTAAGGAAGGGACCACTCATGACAATGACTTTGGAGTGTGAGACAGAATTCCCCAAGGCTCTCAAGGACCTCATGGTTGCAATGGAAATACATGGTGCAACTGTGTATAAAGGTTTTCCAGTCATGGATGAAGGAGTTGAGTACTGGTGGGTGCAACTTAACTTGTACAAAAACAAGGAAGACAACCACAAGGACTCAGGATTCTGCATGTTCACCAATTCAGTGATGCACCCTACATTCTTTGACTCAGCAAGGGATGCAGCTTGGAAGACCATCAAAGAACTTGGTGAAAGATTTAAGTGCAGAATGTTCAACATCCAAAATAGCCTAAAATAAGAGAAGAAACATACCCAAGAGTTGGAGGCTACCAACCAAACCTTAAGAGGAGACATTATAGACTTAGTGATGGAGTCATGTGAGTAAGATAGACTGATTGCTTCTAGAAACATTATGTTAGCCAACAGATCCAGTGAGATAGGATTGTAAACGTACTTCGTTAGTTGGACCACCACTTATCACCTTATTTTCCAAATGTTGCTTTAAAATAAGTTGAACCTTGGTTGTTGTAATGGATCCATGTATGCCATGACTTGTGTGTTTTGATTTCCAAGGATATGTATGTGATGTTTTACCTTGTGTTTTATTTTGAATTGTGTTGTTCTAACTTTTTCTATCTTATAAATAGATGCCTACTATTACCATCAGCACTGCTGAGGAGTTCCAGGGAACTCGCTTTGGTCCTCGTATTTTTGAGCTTACTACTTTGCTCAATATCCCTCTTCCTACCATCATGGTGCTTCCCCTCACCAAGTTTGAGAGGAAAGACCTCTGGGGTTTCAAGGTCAACCAGCCCGGACGCCAGACTGAGCCTACCATGGAGGTCATCGTCTTCAAGCTCATGCACGATGATAAGGAGAGAGGCCTTGAGGTAGTCATGCAGGATCTGATAGGACGGCTGCTGGGGAGACACTCTCGACAGGTTAGAGGTACTCACTTCCATGTCTTCGGTAGACGTGATGAGGATGGAGAGTCCATCGACTTCGAGGACACTTCGAGGGAGATAGCGGAGCCCATTCGTCTATACCTCCAGGACTTAGAGGCTCTCATTAGGCATGTGGACTCCGATAGGACCAACGTCATGCTCAGCAATGACGAACTCCAGGTGCAGCTTCGCGAGAAGGACAAACTCTTCGCGGAGCAAGATGAGATAGTTAAGGAAATGGAGGCAAAGTTCGAGAGCCAGGACAGAAAGTTCAAGAGTCAAGAGAAGCGAGTCCAGGATAGGAACAATAAGATCCGAGACATGACTGAAGAACTGCAGGCCAAGGACTTCGAGCTCGAGCATCAGCAGACGGTGATTGAGAGGCTTCGTTCCCAGAAGAGGGCTCTCAAAGCCAAGATAGAGACCTTGACCACCAGTGTCGAGGAATACAAGACCGCGATGGAGAACGCAGGTCTTACCTTTGTCGAGGAGGAGGTTGATGCCGAGGAGTAGATTTGACTACTCATTTATCATTTATTGTCATACTTGTTGTTGGGAACTTGTTATTTGACCATCCAACATGTGGATGGCTTGTTATTTGTGTGTGTTTTACTTTGCGAACTTGTTATCTGGTTGTTGAACCTTTATCATTATGTTGCATGTTTTTGTGATTGATTATGTGATGTATTGTGCATGAAACATCTATGGGTATCTCATACTTATCTCTATTGAACAAACCACAGATGCCTCCCCGTCGTGCCAACCCCAACCCAAACAACAACAACATCACTCCAGAAATGCAGCAAATGATGACAGCACAGACTCAGCTGATGCAAATGATGAAGACGTTCATCCAGAACCAAAACAACAACAACAACAACAACAACAACAACAACAACAACAACAACAACAACAATAACAACAACAATAACAACAACAACAATAACCCACCGGGTTTTGAAATGCTTACCAGGTTCTTGAGATTGAGGCCACCAAAGTTCTTAGGAACAACCGATCCCATGGTGGCCAATGATTGGCTACGTTCAGTGAATAAGGACTTGGTAACTGTGGGCTGTACTGATGCAGAAAAGGTCAGATTTGCAGCACATTTGCTGGAAGGACCAGCCGCCACTTGGTGGGATAACTTCCAGATCACCACTCCCATAGAAGATGTGACATGGGCTATCTTTGAGGTAGGCTTTCGTACTGCTCATATCTCATCTGGAGTGATGAGTCTGAAAAGAAAGAGTTTCATAACCTGAAGCAGCGCCACCACAGCGTGGCTGAATATATTGAGGAGTTCAACAATCTGGCGTGTTATGCACCGGATGAAGTTGACACTGATGTCAAGAGGAAGGAAAAGTTCCTTGAAGGGCTGAATGATGAGCTGAATCTGCAGTTGGCTGTGGCATATGTTCCCACATACCAGTCTCTTTGTGATAAGGCTGCTATCTTGGAGAACAAAATGAAGGAAGTTGAGAGCAGGAAGAGAAAGCACTCGGACAAGCACAACTCGGGATCGTCTCACAAACGTTCCCATTATGATTATAGTGGAAGCTTAGGATCCCACAAGAATGGGAAATTCAACAAGCACCGCAACCACAATCGTCATGACAACAAGCATCACCGTAGTCATGACAATGACAAGTATAAGAACCACAAGGGTAGATATAAGAGCCACCACAGTGGAAATGGAAGTGGCAATGGAAGCCAGCCTGTCAAGAAAGACATCAGTCAGGTTGAATGCTTCAGGTGCAAGAAGATGGGGCATTATGCAAATGAATGCCCAGAAAAGAAAGTTGAAGGACCCAACAAGCCCAACCCTTTTCAGAAGGGACAAGTTAACCACATCAATGTGGGGGAAATCTATGAGGAGCCTAATGCTGTTGCTGGTAAGTTCAGACTCAATTCTATTCCAGCATTTGTTCTTTTTGATACTGGAGCATCACATTCATTCATATCAAAAGCATTTGTTGTTAGAAATGGGTTTCCAACTGAAAACATTGGGTGTCCAAAAAAGGTTAGTTCTCCAGATGGAGATATGGTAGTAAGTCTTGGATGCCGAGATCTAGTAATAGAGTTTGGAAAGCATAAGTTTCCAGTGAGTCTGATAATCCTAGATTCCCAAGGACTGGACGTAATATTGGGAATGGATTGGACGGCTAAGTATGAAGGAGTACTAGATTGTGCTAATCGTACTGTTGTACTCACAACCCCGGAAAGAAAATGGATTAAATTTAAGTCTAACTTTGAATCAAAAGGGAGTAAGCTAAATTCTCTTAAGGGTGTTAGCATAGACAGTGTGACAATTGTGAGTGAATATCCGGATGTGTTTCCGGAAGAATTACCGGGAATGCCACCAGATAGGGATGTGGAGTTCCTTATTGATTTGCTACCAGGATCTGGACCAATAGCAAAGAGACCGTACAAGATGTCAGTTGATGAACTGAAAGAGCTCAAGAAACAACTCGGAGAGCAGTTGCAGAAAGGATTTATTCAACCATGTTCTTCCTCTTGGGGAGCCCCAGTGATGTTTGTGGAAAAGAAAGATAGAAGTCAAAGGTTATGCATAGATTACCGTTCACTCAATGAGGTGACTATCAAGAACAAATACCCTTGGCCTAGAATCAACGACTTGTTTGATCAGCTAGGAGGAGCTTGTGTGTTCTTGAAGATTGATCTCCGGTCAGGTTATTTCCAACTCAAGATAAGAGAACAAGACATACCTAAGACAGATTTCACTACAAGGTATGGATTGTATGAGTATACCGTGATGCCATTTGGTTTGACCAATGCTCCAGCATACTTTATGAATATGATGAACAAGGTGTTCATGGAATTTCTTGATAAGTTTTTTGTCGTTTTCATCGATGACATTTTGATCTACTCCAAGCGCAAATAAGATCATGAAGGACATTTGTGTTTGATACTTGAGAAGCTTACAGAGCATAAATTGTATGCCAAATTCAGCAAGTGTGAATTCTGGTTGAATGAAGTTGGATTTCTTGGACATGTTATGACAAAAGATGGTGTAGCAGTTGATCCTGCTAAAGTTTCAGCTGTAACTGAATGGGAATCTCCCAAGTCAGTGAAATAAGTTCGTAGTTTCCTTGGCTTAGCAGGTTACTACAGAAGGTTCATTGAGAATTTCTCTAAGGTTGCTAAGCCTATGACAGAATTGCTAAAGAAAGACAAGAAATTTGCTTGGTCTGAAGGTTGTGAACTCAGCTTTCAGGAATTGAAGAAGAGACTTGTGACAGCACCAGTCTTGTGTTTGCCAGACTTGGAAAAAGATTTCCAAGTATATTGTGATGCATCTCATCATGGTTTGGGAGCAGTACTTATGCAAGAAGGAAAATTTGTGGCATATGCCTCGAGACAACTCAAAACTCATGAAGTGAACTATCCTACTCATGATTTGGTGTTAGCCTCTGTTGTCCATGCACTCAAAACATGGAGACACTATCTTTTGGGAAAACATTGTGAAGTGTTCACAGATCACAAGGGTTTGAAGTATATCTTCACCTAGAAGGAAATTAATATGAGACAAAGAAGATGGCTAGAACTCATCAAGGACTATGACTTAAATTTGCAATACCATCCCGGTAAAGCAAATGTTGTAGCGGATGCTTTAAGCCGTAAGGTTTTTGTGAATGGCCTTACCAAGGGAGAATTGCCCGATGATTTGTGTGCCCAATTCAGAGATCTCAGATTGGAGATTGTGCCTGAAAACATCTCATGTCTTTGGATGTTCAACCCACTCTGTTGGACAAGATCAAAGAAGCCCAGAAGATTGATCAGGAAATTGAAGAGATTAAGGAAAAGATTGGTAAGGGAAAAGCCAAAGGATTCCATGAAGATGAACAGGGTACTTTATGGCATGGGAAACGTATCTGTGTTCCACAAGATCCGGAACTTCGGAAACTGATTTTGCAAGAAGCACACAACTCACCGTATTCCATTCATCCGGGTAACACCAAGATGTACATGGACATGAAGGAAATATTTTGGTGGAATAATCTCAAGAAGGACATCGCCGAACATATTGCTTTGTGTGATGTGTGTAGCAGAGTGAAAGTGGAACATAAGAAACCAGCAGGTTTGCTTCAACCACTACCTATTCCAGATTGGATGTGGGACAAGATTGGTATGGATTTCATTACCGGATTACCAAGGACCAGGTCAGGATACGATTCTATTTGGGTAGTAGTGGATCGCCTAACTAAAGTGGCTCATTTCATACCCGTAAAGACAACCTATACAAGTTCTAAGTTGGCCAAAATCTACATGAGTAGAATTGTATGTCTACATGGAGTGCCCAAGAGTATTGTGTCTGATAGGGGAACTCAATTCACTTCCCATTTTTGGAGACAGCTACATGAGTCGTTGGGAACGAGGTTGGAATTCAGTACTGCTTTTCATCCTCAAACTGATGGACAGACAGAAAGAACTAATCAGATTCTTGAAGACATGTTGAGGGCATGTGCCCTAGACTATGGAGCTAGTTGGGATGGAAGTCTGCCCTACGCAGATTTTTCTTATAAAAACAGTTACCAAGCCAGCATTGAGATGGAACCATTTGAGTTTCTCTACGGGAGAAAGTGTACCACCCCATTGTTATGGAATGGTGTGGGAGAAAGAAGTTTGTTCGGACCAGAACTTATCAAAGAAGCCGAAGAGAAAGTCAAGTTGGTTAAAGACAGATTGAAGATAGCACAGTCCCGACAGAAAAGCTACGCAGATCCTAAGCGTAGAGAAGTCACCTATGAAGTTGGTGATAGAGCTTATCTTAGAGTGTCACCACTTCGTGGAGTGAAAAGGTTTGGAGTCAAAGGAAAGTTGGCCCCAAGATATGTTGGGCCATTCAAGATTCTAAGTCGCAAAGGAGAAGTTGCTTATGAAATTGAATTTCCAGAGTCTTTGTCAGCTGTCCATAATGTGTTTCACGTGAGTCAACTTAAGAAATGTCACCCAGAAATGGAAGAAACTTCTTTGAAGGATACTATACCTTTAGAGGAGGTACAGTTGGAAAGTGATCTCACTTATGAAGAGAAACCTATCAAGATTCTTGAGACTGCAGAAAGAGTCACACAGACTAAGACTATCAAGTTTTGCAAAGTTCAGTGGAACCATCATTCCGAAGAGGAAGCAACATGGGAAAGAGAAGATGATCTTCGGAAAGACCACCCTCACCTATTTGCTAGCCAATCCGAATCTCGAGGGCAAGATTCACCTTAAGGGGGTTAGATTTGTAACATCCCTAAAATCATGATTCAAACTTATGCATATCATCCATGCATCCATGATCATTTAGAATTTCATTTCAAAAATCATTTCAAAAACAGGAGTATTGTTGCTCAATATTTTATGTAAGTTTACTCAAGCCCTTGTGCTACTTGTTTTTGAGAAAGGTGCTGTTAACCATTCAGTATTGTTTAGAATCCAAACCCATGTGATTTCAAAAACTTCAAAGCAAAATATGAAATAAAACCAATTCTATGCCTATTATCACACCTCATAAAGGCATGGTTTATTTTATTTTCTAAAGACCCAAGTGTGTTTGAGTGAACAGAGGTGTTTCACACTTATTTGAGTACAAGATTTATTGTACAAAAATCCTGAAAAGTTTTGGAATCAAACAGATTTGAATTGAAGTTTGAAAACCATTTTAGAAAAGAAAACAGAAAAAGAAAAAGATTAAAGAGAAAAAAATAAGCCTTCAGTCGAATCTAGCCCAACTAGCCCAGCTAAGCCCAGCACCAACACCCCGCGAACCGTTTTCCTTCACTCGCCCCCGCACCCGCTGAGTGACTGACAGGCAGGACCCACTCCCCCTCTGTTTCTCTCGCTGACATCCAAGGCCCACACGACGTCGTCGTCACCACCCCCACCGCGACGTGTTCTTCCCCAAATCACGCCGTGCGTTACCTGGTTGATTCGCTCGTCAATTCGCGTTGATTGCAGGAGTAATACACGCCCCCACCTTGCCTACTTAAACCCCCTTTGCCCCCTCTCCATTTCTCCCCAAACTCCGAGCCCAGAGCGCCCCCAGGCTGTCCGCATTCATCCTCGCACCGCCGCAGACAGAGATCTCTCCGGCGACCAATTCCGGTGAGCCCCGTGCGCCCCTGTCCCTCTGGTTCATTCGAGCCGCTTCACAACTTCCTGGCGCACCTTCTGACCCCACTGGTTCGTCCTGTATTGCCCCAGGTCGTCGTCTTCGACAAGCACTGCAAGCTCCCGACGACATCCTCAAACTCCGGCGATCAAATTCGGTGAGCCCTTTGTTCCCCTTCTCCTCTGTTTCACACGAGCACGTTCGTTGTGGTTTTGTGCATCTCCTAATGCCGTTTATTCGCGCTAGGGTGACCAGGAGCGTCGCCAACGTCGTCGTCCACCCAAGCCCGACGCCGCCCGCAACTCCGACGAGCTCCAACGACCGCGTCCGTGCGCCCCTTCCCAAGCCGTCGCCAGGTTGAGCATCAGCACATCGTCGCGTTTTTGGTAAGCGTCTCCGACGACCCCCTAGCCATCTGTAGCGCCGCGCCGCCGTAGGACGAGCACGCCGCTGCCAGTAGCCACCGCCAGCGCCGCCCATCTATGGTCGTTTGATCTAGGACCGTTGGATCAGGATCCAGCGCGTAGAATTAGATCACTTAGCGAAGCGGTATAGGTAGATATGGGCCGTGCGATTAAGTCAGATCCAGCGGCTCAGAAGCATGATCCAACGCGAACCGGTACGCGCCAATAGGATTAAGACGCGTGGCATCTGTTTGAGTTTAAAAACAGGATTTGAATCTATTAGATGTTTAAATTTGTTTTGCCTATAACTTTTGATCCCCACGTTAGAATTTGACAAATTTTATACCGTTGGAATCAGGAGAGCAAGCTCTTTCTAAATATGCAATGTGTTTAATGTTTTGCTTCTGTTAAAATGACTTTATTTGCAGAAACTTGTGTAGGGATAATTTGAGTATATGAATTGTTTAAGAATTGTTTTAGGGTTTATCTAAATGTTGTTTCGCAAGTTTTTAACTTGTTTATGAACCAGTACTGTCTACTTGCCTGGTTGAGTTTTAAAAATCATCACATATCATTTTGCATGCATGCATATATTTTTGATTGTATATGTTTTTTATATGATTTTTACTATAATTCTTTGTGTAGATTTTGGTGCTAGTGATTATGATTGTGAGGAGTGTAGCTACTCTCCAAACTACCAAGGCAAGTGGTGCTTCATGAATATTTTTATCCCTATGTTTTCTACTAAGCATTAGAAATATGCTATATTTTGCTTATATGCCATGTTGGGAAATCCTAGTAGTTGTAGTATTGCTAGGAAATTACTAAGTTAAGATGCTTATCTATGCCATGCTTAGCCTAGCTAGTAGCAACCAAGGGTTGGTGAAATATATACATGCTATGATGAAAATATTTCTAAGTCTTTGGACTTGTGTTTTGCCTAATAAAACAACTAAGTAAATGAAACACCTGGGTGTAATGGAAGGAATGGTTTGTGTTGAGTGGTTACACAAGGCCAGGGGACTGGTGAACCTTGTGTATCTCACTTGTGGAAAGCCACCCAGGAACAAAGAGATTTTAGAGGCCAAGTGTTGAGAAGCTTCTAGTGCAGCCACTTGGCAATATGGGCTCTGCCTGGATCATATAGGTTGCTAGAACTTAGCCATTTGGACAGTTGGTGGTAGTGGGAATGATAGGTTGGAGCGCGTCCATTTGGCCTAAGGGAAGGCTTCTGAAAGGTCCTGTCTTGGTGAAAATCAAGTCTGGTGGGGAAAGTGCACAACCTCTGCAGATGGCAAAATATAATTACTTAGCCATGTCCCTGGAAGAGGACAACTTGAGCATCAAGACATGGAAGCTATCAAGAATCTCCTCATCCCAATTTTCTAAGTAAAACTTGTGGGTGAACAAGGGTGAAGGGCCTCAATGTCTATTGGTGGTTCCTTGGGAAAAGTTTTGACAAAGAAAAACTTAGTGATTTCAACTAATAGGAAAAAACTTATTTTGAGCAAAGCAAGCCAAGCTACACTTAGCCAAATTTGCATATATTATCTAGTCCACCTAGATTATACTAAGGTATCACTTGCCAATACTATTCCAATGTATTGACCCACTGTGGCTGTAACTTGTGATGTTGCAGGTTACTCTGATGAGGATTAGGAGTCATGAGTCTACACTCAACATGTTTTCCTGTGGCACATGAAGATGAAGACTTTTACTTATTTACTTATTCGAACTCTTGTACTAGGCCTGTGGCCTTGGAGTTGTAAAGACTATGTTTATCTCTGGAATGCCTGTAATAATGACCTTTGTATCTGTGTACTTCATCTTAAACTGTGGATGCTAGCATTGATCCAGGGACTAGCATTGCAATCACAGGGATCCTTTTCCTTTATAAAGGAGGGATCTTACACTATAGAAGTGGGTTCTATTGCTAGATATTAGATTCCTATCTAATCAGCAACTTTGTCTTCACTTGAGTAGATGTAAATGTTTACTTCCTTGACTTTGTTGAAGAGCTTTAGCTTTTGATGAGGAGTCCTGGAGCATAAGTTGATGTAGACTTCGTCTGTATTGGCTTCAGAATCTAGCAAGGGTTAAGAAGATACGTTGAGTATGAGCGTACTCAGCAAGTTCACTAGAAAGGAGTGTTTGATGCACTATATCTACAGCCACAGACCGTAGGTCGTAGGCAATGCAAGTTTTTGTAAACATTTCTTCAAAGGTTGCTTTTATTCTAAAAGGCTATGTCCGTCAGTCTTCATGGGTTTACCAGAACTTTCATGGAGTTCCATTCCCGCCGCGTTCGTAGCTCCTTCCCGGAATAGGGAGTAACAAGATACAGTTCTTACACTCTGCAGAGGTGCGTTTCTTTACCCATGAGAGATCTTAGCTTTGTTGCACATCCGAGTTATAGGCTCATTCATACTTCCTTGGTATGAGGCCCAGACTAAGATCCAAGCCAATCACTTCTCTTTCCGTGACCCCATATGTCTGCATGATCCTTCGGGGCTGGCTCACCTCCGTTAATCCCCCTTCTGGGCAGGCTAAAACCCTGATGAGTTCCCGAAGACTCTATGAGAGGGTGGTGCCCCTGGTAAGTACATTATAGGTCCGGGTAAACCTCCGCAGCCACTCATAGATAATCTAAACACCAAAAACATGGGGCCTAAGGGTGCCCACCCATATGTTGGATCCGCACAAGGAATCACAACGTGACGTTAAGGTAGTCTTGCCTCCATACGAAAGGAAAAGAATACAGCTAACTTCTCCGTCCCATTCCAAATCTCATGGTTAACGCATGATATACGACGCAAGAATCACTGGCGACATTGGTTGTTAAGTCCTAGATGATATATTCCTGAGCAGTGGTATTCCAACTGCCAGATTTAATAGATTAGCTGATCACCCTGGACCAGTAACCAATAGTTCACATTATTATCAAAAATAGTGTTTTCTGACTTTTTTGAAATGTAGGTGATGACAACACTGGATTTGCAAAATACTTTACAGAAAATAATCAAAGGACATGAGCAAGTGTGAACTTGCCTTTTATGATTGCAAGATTATGCACTCACGGTCTTCAAGACAATATAAGATCCAATATTTGAAATCAGCATCATTGGTCTGTTAAGGACTAATGTTTAAAGAAGCAAGATGCTATTGTGCATAGTAATGTAATGCAATTTGATAAACTTGAATCCCGAGGGAAACGTTGTTCTAGGGTTTGAATGCTAGGGATGGTTTCTTTAGAATGTTTTGTCCTTTTAGATAAGTTTCACACTTGTGGTTCTTATTAAGGCTTGTGAGTGTGTGTGAAACAACATGTAAACATAATAAGCAGCATACCATAATAAAACATGCAAGTGTGGAACGGTATCTAAAGATTGAGTATACAAGGGTTGTTTATCATTTAGAGCCTTCATAAGGATGCTTATGTCTTGCTTTATAATGTATCTTAAAAGAATAACTTTCGAAGAAAATCTTTTTTAACTAAGCAGAAGTATTTAAACTTTAAGTTAACATTATTAGGTGTTCTTACCAGTTATAGTCCTTAAGTAAGAAAGAATTAATCTATTTGAATAATGACATCATTAGTATTTGAGACTTATTTATCTTAGGTTTTAACTTGGTTAGTTTGGTATTGAGACTCATTAGGTCTTAATTGAAACAGATCAAAGTTAACTATAAATACATAACAAAGCCTTAATCATGGTGTTTATAGTCTTCTAAACTAAACTTAACTTTAAGAACATAGATGGACTTAAAGTGTAATGCTTATGATATTTGTAATTTGTTCAATTCATAATGTTTCCCTAAGGGTACTTTAAGAATGGTAACACTTCTATTTGAATAGTGGTTTGTTAACATTATAATTGAATAAAAGGATTTATCTCTTTATAAGGGTGTGGTTAATATTTGTGAATACGTAAACAATATTATTTACTACTTATGAATTATCTTCAGATTTAGTCCATTATAAAGTTGTGAGTGAAATAATGGTAAAAGGTTTTATTTGGTTGAAAATATCATTGTTGAAGGTTTTATAATTGATAAGGATCTTTTTAGAAAATGATCTACAATTATGGTTGATTGATAATTCAATAAGATTGTATATAAAATGTGTTGAACCATTTTGACTTCATATTATAAATATTTAAGACTAATACTATTTATTAGACTTTGATTGTCTAATTTAATAAATATTAGCAAATTTTATTTACCCTTATATGAATTACTAATTGAGGAAATTAGATGTAAATTTAAGTTATTAGGGTATTAAGTTTTTATTTACCTCAAAAGTGGAATTTTATATTTTTAGCATGTAGATATTATTTTTGTGATCATTTTTGTATATTATATGTATTTTTATGAATTTTAAACAATAAGATATGATTTTTATAAGATTTATTATTTTATAAATACTTAATTAATAAAAATATTTATTTACGTAAAATAATAATACATGATTATAGTTTTAAATTATAGTTACTATTTTTCTTAGAAGTTTGGTATATTATTTTTAATTTTAGCATTTACCATTATTAAATTATGATTTATCAAAGTTTTATTACTTAAAAACCTTTAATAAATAATATTTTTTAAAATAATTAACATAATAATATTTGGTAATATAATTAAGTTATAGATTTTATTTTTCTGAAAATTTTCATATATTAAACGTATTTTTCTGAATTATAAAATAATAGTTATTGAATTTATAAGGTTTGATCATTTTCTGAAATTATTAAAATAAAACAACTAAATTGTTTACTAAGTCATTGTTGAAGTCAGCAGGTAGTGAAAGGTTTTTCTTACTGGGGCTATTCCTACCCCAATCACTGACTGGTGGGGTCTATGCCACGTTATATCCAATGTTTTTGATTTATTACAAAAATTATTAGCACAATTTATAAAAAGAGAAAAATAACAATATGACACCATTATGATGTCATGCTGACATCACACGAGATGATCCTCACTGGTTGAGGATCAATCGATCGATTGAGCGTGTGCGCGCGGTTGTGGAGGGTTGTTAGAATCAGCGGGGCGAGGTGAAGCTAACTATCGCAACGCTGCTCGGTTTAGGTCGCCAGAACAATGGTTGCGATGGTGGCTAACAGCGGCGGTGGCAGATGCTCGTCTGGGAAACAAACTGGGGCGACAACAAGAAAAATAAATGGTGCCCGAGCAATAAAGGCTCACCAGAAGGTGGATGAAGGGGTTGGTAAAGAAAATTGTGGCCGGAATCGAGGAAGACGACAGCGACCGGACTTCGGGAATGAGGTTACGATTGAGGCTTCTTGGACTCCTTCAGATTTCATGAGAGGGGGTAATCGGACGGGAAGAGCATAAAGATCATAGGGGTGGTATCAATTGTTCGAGAGGAGCTCTAATTCGATGGGGCACGAGCTCATCTAGGAGCTAGGGTTTCCGGTCAGAGGAGAAACGGTGCACGACAAGGTTCCACCGGTGGCCAAGGGTATTTACAGACGACGAGAAGCAGTGGCGCGTATCGTGGCGTCGAGGCAGTCGATCGGGCGGTCGCCGGAACTCCACCGAGCTGCTTCCTAGCGCTGCCTTCTGTCACGAGGAAGAAGAAAGGAGGAAAAGAGCGAAAAGGTACGTGGGCCGGCACTAGGCTAAGGTCGGGCTATGTTGGCCTGAGACAAAACAAACAAATGGCTACTGATGGTTGCTCTGAGCGGCAGATAGGGATAGAAAAGAATGAGCCGTGGGATATTACTACTTGTTTACTCTTTTCCTTTTATCTTTTCTGTTTTCTATTTTTCTATGTTACAAATTCACTTTAAATTTAATCTTCATAAAGTATTAACTATTAAGATCTTTTTGTGGAATTATTGGAATAATACAGCGATTTATCATAGCTAATTTTATATTTATGTATTTCTTGTATTTATAAATTTCATGATAATATGAGAGGTTTTTATATTAAACAGAACCAGTAAAAATTAGGGTTTTAGGATTTTGTTTCTTATTTAGAAACTTTTTTAAGTTGTGCTTTTATTTATTTATGTATAAATATGGTTTCATAATATCTATAAAATTTGGGTTCATCTTTGCATCTACGAGTCCTCCACATATACATCACTGGTTAGTTAGCGTTTTTGGTTTTCTTTGCTTGAATAGATGGAGGACTCTATGCCAACTGGGAATGACAATGAGAGCATCCCTACACAAAACGGTGATTCAAGTTCGGATGATGGAGATATGTTTTTCTTTGACAATGAGCTTACTGAGAATGACATCTTTGAAGAAAACGAATCCGAGGATGATAAGGTCAAGTGAAGTTTCTTTTTTATTTTTTAATTTGCACACCTAGAGCATGCAAATTTACACATACTTTTTAAATTTTGCAGATGGACATCACTTGTGGAAAAAAGGATCGCCATCGGAACGAATCTATCTTGGAAAGCATTAGTGATGTATGTCTAGTGCTACATTATTTTTATAAGAATTGAATAGCCATGTTATATGACTTTGTGCTACAATGCTACAGGTTGTACTATTCTCTCATAGTGACCATGATTATTTTGGGGATTCGGACTTAGAAACCTAGGATGAAGAGACGGAGGAAGAATCACAAGAACCTGAAGGATCAAAATCTGAATTCAAGAGTGATGTAAATTGCTTATTTTTGTATGACAAGGCATATATAGGATCAACTATATGACCACCAGTTACATTTCTTTGCTTCTAATTGTGTAGGTTACAAACAGTTCAAAATCTGAATTCAAGAGTGATGTAAGTTGCTTATTGTTGTATGACAAGGCATATATAGGATCAACCATATGAACACCACTTACATTTCTTTGCTTCTAATTGTGTAGGTTATAGATAGTTCACAGCATGAGCACAGACAGAATCCAGTGATGCTAGAGAAGGATTTTCAGAATGCTCATGATAAGCGTGACAGGAATCGGATTATAAAGGAGATGACATTCACTAACGAAGCGGCAACATTCGCTTACTACAACGCATATGCCAGAGAACGTGTTTTCAGCATAAGGAAACAGAGGGTGAAGCGAAATATGGAAGGAGTTATTATATACAGGAGGTTTCTTTGTTCCAGGGCAGGGGAACGCGAGGAAAAGTATGTGCACATGGAGAACCACAAGAAGATGCCACGAGCTCTGTCTCGATGTGACTGTCGAGCCTATCTCAGCGTGCCGTATAACAAATCCATGGGGAATTGGAAAGTTCTGCAATTTAAGGACGAGCACAACCATGTGCTAGCTAGACCCAATGAAGTCTCGTTTCTTCGCTCCCATCGGAAGATCAAGTCTTATCAAAAAGATGAAATCATGTCACTAGAAGCAACTGGGATGCGAAAGTTCGAGATTATGAAAACTTGTATCAACAAAAGTGGAAGGTGGAGCAAGGTTGGTTTCGTCTCGAAGGATCTTTACAACATGTGTTCCCAGGAGAAGAGGAAGCTCATTGCATGACGCAAACACAGCCATCTGAATTATGCAAAACAGGCAGGCCCGTGATCCTAAATTCTTTTTTGATTACCAGCTAGATGATGGAGGAAATTTGAAAAGCATATTTTGGTGTGACTCTCACTCACGTCGGGACTATGAGGATTTCGGTGATGTGCTAGTTTTCGACGGTATGTACAAAATGAATCGGTATGGAATGCCGTTCATTCCTTTCGTGGGGTTGAACCATCACCACAAAATTACTATTTTCGCATGCGCAATCGTCTCCAACGAGAAAACATAAACATAAGTATGGCTACTTCAAACATTTTTGAAAGCTATGTGTCAAAAGAATCCAAAAGGGGTTATCACTGATGCAGATGGTTCAATGATGAAAGCCATTGGCATTGTCTTCAAGGATGTGTGGCACCGTGTATGTACGTGGCACGTTCAAAAGAATATGAAAAAACACCTCAATCATGATTCTCTGAATGAATTCAGGTCATTGATATACTACAACACCTTAGAAGAGGTCTTTGAGCAGAGATGGAGCGCCTATATTAAGAAATGGCAGACGAAGGGAACCAAAGAGTGGCTGAGTAGAATGTATGAGAAGAGATGGTGGGTTGCCGCGTATCTAGCCAATGGCTTTTTTCTCGGAATGAAAAGCAATCAGAGGAGAGAGAGTTTGAACGCGTGCCTACACCTTCACCTTGACTCTAAAATGACACTGGTGGATTTGATCGTGCACTAAGAGAATGCCATTAACCGTATCCATCAGGAAGATGCACGACAGGACTAAGAGGACTCACATACATTATCTTTGCCGGTTATTAAATACAAAGATATTGAGTCTGATGTTGCGAAAGTATTCACTGCAGCAAACTTCTATATCTTGCAATCGGAGCTGAAAAGAGTTGATGGACTCAAGATTTCTGAATGTGCGCAAGGTGATTCCAGTGATAGTAAGTACTCTCTGATATGGGCAGATAAACCTACTAGGCAGTTTGACGTGACCTACACGCTTGACAGTGAGGAAACTATAAAGTGCTCCTGCAGAAGAATGGCTAGGAAGGGGCTACCTTGCAAGCACATCCTCTACATATTGGATCACCTGCGACTAGAAAAAATACCAACTTGTTGTATCCTTCGATGCTTCTCAAAGAATGCAAGATTTGGATTGTCTACGAAGCGCGAGAGCGATATGTTCGGATATGGATGGTCAAGTGCAACCGAGAGGACAATTTTTTCCGACTTGAATGTACGATCTCAAGAAGTTATCGCAGTGTTATGCCATGATGAACAGTCTCGTCATGAATACGAGGAACTCATGGATCGAATAATGCAAAGGACACAGGGGCTCAGCAATATTCAAACAAGCTACTTCGATTCAGATGCACAGAGCAGCAAGGGAAAAGCACCTCAAGTTGGTGATCCACTAAAAGTTAAATCCAAATGCACGCCTAAGAAAAACAAACGAGTTGGAGCTAACGGTGCTAATCCACGCATGAGTAAAAATGGCAGACCACTATCACACGATGAACAAAAAAAGAAGAATAAGAAGAAGGGGAACCACCTGTACAGCGCATGCAATACTGCTGGTCATAATAGACGAAACGCTAAATTATGCAAACTACATCCGCAGTAAGTCATTCCGTGAGTACAACTAAAAAGCATTATCAAAACTTTCTTTCAAATTGTCAATAGCTAACTACACCTTACTATTATGCATGCAGGTATGTGGAGGTAGTAGAAAACTAGACGTTGCCCTTAATTCATAAACTTTGCTCATACCAAAGACAGAGTGCACCACACACACAGCACAGAGAACTTTGTGCAGGCCAGGACAACCCTGTGAGCACGGAGTTCACGGTGGACCGCTACGTGCACTCGACTCGACTCCACTGCGTACCGCTACACCTGAGGTGGCAGGCCAGGACTCGCCGGCATCAGCTCTCCATCGACACTAGCTCCCGCAGAGCACACGTCGCCGGCAGCGTCATCCTCGCGCACCGATCTAGCCTCTCCGACACCCGAAGCTGAAGCCGCGCCGCCATCACATATGCCTCGCCGCGGGGCACACCCGATGACCACGGCACCATGGATGGCATCGTGCATTCGAACACCTGCCGCACCTCATCGCCAAAAGGGATATTTGAAGCAACAGGGCATCAACGTCGCAGACGCCTTTGCGCCTGTTGCACGGCTGGAGTCCATGCGGCTCCAGCTGGTGCTCGCCGCGCACCGCGGGTGGGTCTGCTGGCCAGGGGCGCTAGGCGATGCGCCTGCACAAGCCACTCTACGGACTCTGTCAGGCACCTAGAGGCTAGAGCCTGGAACGCGAAGTTGGACGCCATGCTCGACGCGCTCGGCTTTAGTTTAGGTGTTAGTCTGTCAGAGTTTCAGTTTCGTCAGGTTAGCACTTCGTCGTTTTAGTTGGTTGATTTAGTCACTTAGCAGTCCTACACTTACTTAGTGCATCCACATCCATAATACTTACATCCACTCAGCATTAGCTTGATGTTAATAAGAAAAATTCTCATGGAAGCTCTGCCATTATGGGACTTTATAAATGGAGGGAAACCGAAGGGACTCGGTTCAGTTCTTCCACCGACCCCCACCCCCCTTTCCCACTATGCACATCCAGAGCAGTTCCCGAGAACAGTTCCTCAGAGCAGAGCAGTTTGTTCCCTCCGATTGAGATTTCTCCTCTAATCCACTATGCCTTCCCTTTTATTTCTTGGTTTATCCTTCTTTATTTCTTCATTTGAAGAAGCTCTGTTCTTTGTTTTGCATCTCCCTTCCATTCTCTTTCTATAGCTCGACGGTGAGTTTTGCATCTCCCTTCCAATCTCTTTCTTGGTTTTCCTGTAATCCTTCCTGTGTTCTTCCTATCATCTTCTCCCCTCAAGATTTATTGTGATTATGGATCGATTCAATTAGAGTTCCATCGATTTACTAGTTATGGATTAGGGTTTTGTACTACTCAGATTAGAGTTGTTTATTATCGTGGAAATGAATTGTTTATAGAACATTATGATTTGAGAACACACGATTGGACATTATATATGATTTACTGGTTATAGATTAGGGTTCTTTAATTTTTCAGATTGTGCATGCTTGATAACTGAATGCATAGTGTGTTGTAGTTTATGCCTGATAATTGATCTATTTTTCACTTTCTAGATTAGAGTTCTACACTGTTAAATGCATATACTGCCCTCTAGTTTTGATGCACGGTTCATTCCTTTAGTGCAGTGTTACTTTTTAAGGTGTTTCTTGGAATGGACTATGCCGTGTGTGGGCAGCCTACCCACAATTGTGGTAGCACACAGAGGAGATCAGCCAGCTTCCAAGTCAACATTGTTAATGGTTTTCCCATCAATGGTGTGGTAAGTTTTTACATCTTTTCATTTTATGTAGTGTTTTTTTTACTGTGTTATTTTCCCATGAACTGAACTGTGTTGTTTTTTACCTTCAGGTAGTGCCATGCTCATTTAGGGAAAGACTGAATGATTTCACTTCAAATAATTGGATGGTTGCGAACAATGAAGCACTAAGGAATTGGAGATGTAGTGCGTTTTGAATATGATGAAGACGACCCCCTTGATCATGTTGTTTTCAACTTTACCAACTTATTTCATGTCACTGTTTACTCTAATGGTGAAGAGAAACAGGTTCATGAAGAAACTGGTATTTCCCTTATTTACTGTAAATAATTTGCACTTATAGTTTCTCCTTTTCCTACTACTAAATCATCATAATAACATTTTTTTAATAATTAACATGTATTTCCCCTCATTGATCACAGGTTAGAGATGTGCCTAGTTCCATCAGAAGCATTCTGCACCGGACCATCTTCTCAGACATAAATGCGGTCACCGAGCAGGAAATGGCTTTCATCTTATTTGCCATTTACAAAGATGTTTATGTCACTAAACATGAGTTTTTTGAAAGTAAAGATGAAAAGCATTTCTGGGTACACAAGATGGATATGGAAAACTATGAACATAATGCTCTAGTTAGTTTCCACATGATTCATTATATGTTATTTTTAGTTTCCACATAGAATTGAATGCATTTGTTAATTTAGAATGCTTGTTCGAATACTAAGTTTAAACTTAATTGCAGTTCATGCCAATTGAGGCTGTAGATTGTTTCAGGTACCCAACTTAGGGCATAGCACATCTGTACAGGCAGGGACATGATCTTGAAGGAGAAGAAGATAATTTCATTGCATGTGCTTATACTGTACCGAGGGACCATGGACATGTCAGCTTCACCACAGGGTGGAATGACTTCACATTTGTTGCTGATGTTGGATGGGTGTCTCTACTTCTGATGAAAGTAGAGCATATGCAGGAGAACCTTGGTCTCAACTTTGTTGAGATTACCATGTATTGTTTCACCTTGGAAGAAGCTTGTTCAGATAGTCATCTTTTCTTATTTCATCTAGTGCTGAAGTATAATGTAGTCGTGTTGTTTAGTGAGTTGAACATATTGTATCTAGTGTAATGTGTTACTGAATTTATTCACTATGTTTAGGATGTTGTTTCTACTGTAATGTGTTACTGAATGTAAGTCAAACATGTTGATCATCATGTATGTATTGCATATGTGTATCTTGAATGTTGAATGTATTGCATCTTGGATCATCTTACTGTGATGTACTCACAAGTATACCAGAATATTAAAAAATGCTGCAATCTGTTACAGAAGGAAGTCAAGCGACAACACAGAAGAAGAAGAAGAAGAAGAAGAAGAAGAAGAGGAAACTTGATGAGATAGTTCAAGATGTGGTTGCATGAGTCATCACTTGATAGCATGATCCTACCAAGTTGATAGATCATATTTTGCGTACGGAATAGATCAAACAAAACATGGAAAATTAACTGAAAATACAAAATATATTACAAACTTCGACCCTACAACCACTTATTTCGAAACAACCCTAAACTACTCGGAATGCCAGTCGAAATCCGATGAGCCTAGAGTCATCGACGACACAGGAGTGGATGTCCACTCGAAGGAGGAGGAGGAGGAGGAGGAGAGGACGATCATCGACGGGCTGGTGCAGTTTTTCTTCTCCTTCGCCTTCCTCGCGGCCTTCTCCTCCCTCTCCTTCTTCCTTGCCGCTGACTTCGCCCTTCGCTCCTCGCGATTTGCCTTCTTCGCCGCCTTCGCCGCCGCCTTCTTCTTCTCGTATAATGCCTCCATCACGGCGACATCCTCCGGAAACTGCCACACCCACTCGAGGCGGAAGTGCTCGTCGAGCTCCGCCTTGACGAGCCGCTGCTCGAGCTCATGCTTGCGCTGTTGCTGCTCGCGCGTGACGGCTGGAGGCGGCGGCGCAAGCAATTATGCCTGTTCCCGCATCCACACGTCATGGAAGTTCATCGTCCGGCAGGAGCGGCCGAGGCGCCAGGCGAACGCGTCGTAGGTGCACGCCACCTCGTGCGCTGTCTCGAACGTGCCGATCCCGATGTCCTCGGCACCGCTGCGGATCTTGGCGTAGAATGTGTCGCTCGGGCACGCACGAACGCCTCGGTAGCCGGAGGTCGAGCGGCGGCGGGGTGGCATCTTGTCAGGAGGTGGAGCGAGGTGGGAGGCGAAGCGAGGCGGGGGTGGAAAAGCGACAGGCGGGGGATGTGAAACTTTCAGACAGTTGGGTGTGCGCGCGCGGCAGTCGACGCAACAAGTTTGGCGCGCAGGATGGCGCAAAAGCGCACGCGCGGCAAAAAGTTTTCGCGCGTCCGCTGGAGGTGCGCGAGGGCTCCCGCAAGCGCCAAATCGGCGGTTGGTGTGTTCATGTGGTCATTTCGTTTTCAGATGCTTCCCTCGGCATTCCCAGGCCTTCTTCAATAAATAATCGGCGGTCTGTCTCCGGAACCTCTACATCTGCCATTCGATGGGACCGAGACCACATGAACATCATCATCCATGGTCGGCAACAAGATGTAGGATTCGTCATGGGCTGATCTCCCTGAGGGTGTCGTGCAGAAGATAGGTGTCATCTTCCTTTCGAAAGACGACTTCGACTACTACGCCGCCTTCTAGGCAGTCTGCAACGCCCGGTGCGGCTTCACGGAGGAGCGCTTTATACCAGCCAACTGGATTGTTCTAGAGCACCAGCTGTCGCCGGAGTATGGGGTAGACGACACTGCCATCACGCTGCTGCACATGAGAACCAACCGCTACCTTGAGAAGAAGAATAGTCGGGTTATTCGTAGGTGCTTTCTTGATATTCATCTGTATATGTGCGATCCTTTTTTTGCATTCACCTCCTATACGATATGTTTTTCAAGTTTTGTTTCTCCATCTACTTTTTTTTACCTTGACTGAATCTCTAATCTGTTTACCTTGACTGAATCTCTGCTTCTCATCTCTCTCTCTCTCCCTCTTTGTGTCTCTGGAAGGTACTTTTACATCGGTAGCACAATCGGCGGCCTGCTTGTGCTTGGACAGAGGGTGCAACCGTACAAGACACAGTTGTACAACCCCTTCTCGGGCGCTATCAAGCGCCTGAGTGTGGAAATACCGACCGAGCAGGTGGCTTCTGTCGCTATGACGATGTTCCCGTCGTTGATGGTCTTTACATCAAACCTTGGGAACACCATCATTCGGTGGGCGGATTAGGGCACGGAGGAAGGCAGTCGCCCAATCTTTGGTGAAGGGTGGTACATGCCGAATGACTTCACGGAACTCTGAAGCATGACTTCTTACGCCGGTAATGTTTTCGTCTTAGACAGATACGGATATGTCTTCTCGACTATGGCTGATGCTGCCCATGGAGATGTCCAGATGCAACGCTCCGCACGGACCCTGAAGATGCATGCCACCGTCGAAGGCCCTGTTCCGGGCTGCCGGTACCCGAAGAATCGTTTTTACCTCATCGATACTGATGGGGAGTTGTTGTTCGTTGTGAGTGGACCTGTCTACGGTGGCAGGCCCATTGTTTACCGGGTTGATACACTGAACCGTGTCCTTCAGCCGGTTAGAGGCATCAGTAGCCATGCTCTCTTCATTGCTGACAATCGGTGCATCTACGTCGATAGCGCCAGGGTACCCACAGTGTAGGCCGGCAGCATCTACTATCCGGACCTATCCCAGATTAGATCTTACAACTTTGAGGCTCTTGCGTGGGAAGAGGAGCCAAGGGTTGACCATGGGTATGGAGTGGGAGGATTATGGATCAATGACCGTCCTTTCGAACTCGATCGATTGCTAGCGGAGTATTGCAGAATCGTCGAGCATTCTGAACTGCAGATGGTGCCGCCTTATGGCGAATATGGTACCACCCACTACGATTACTACGACGGCTACCCGTCAGATTAGATTGATGGATCATTTTGGTCTGGTCCTGTTGTATTCTCTATCGTCTGTGAATTATATGCAAGTGCAAGTTGTATGGTGTGCCTATAATACAATGGATAGTTTATGTTTCAAAATGATCATGTGTTGTACCTATTTCAATTTCGCTGTTTTCTAAGTATATGTAGTAATTCTGATACGTACTAGCTTTGTAAAAATTCATGTCAATAGTGCGTGCGATCTTGACCTATCTTAGCCGTCTAGTAAAATCTTGATCATCTTGTTGTTCTATATATGATCCTACGATCTTGATAGATTTAACTAAAATTTTGTTATGCCAAACCATGACTCACAGGCAAGTTTTTTCATGTAAAACATATTGGAAAAGATGTTAAGAAAACACACAACAAGCTTATATATATGAGATGGTAAGTAATTAAATTCGTGCAGACTTATTCAAAAAGCCAAATATTATTGTAGTACAGAAGGGAATGAAAAAAAATATGCCTACATACACATTTCGTGCTCAACGGCTAGCATAAGACTAGAAGACCATTTTTGGCCTAGGATGCAGGCCCGCGTAGCTCAAAATTTTCATGTGTAGTCCAAAAGGAAGATAACTAACAGCAGTATGTGTAATCTTTGATTTATTGAGAGAAGCTCGTGCCACATATGAATGCAGGGTATATAAGCAGGTCTAATCGTTTCTCGCTCGCCGATGTGGGACTAAGCTCCAACCCGTGTCAGTCCTTCCCGCTATGGTTTTCCGTTGGGCCAGAAAGAGCCCATTACTTTTTGATGCCCGGGATTAAGATGGGCCGCCCCAAACTACTTCACGCCCGGACGCAGCCGTGACGCGGACGCGGGAGTAGGAGTTGGGCTGACTTGTTGCCTGCACGTCAAGTCTTACTTTTTTTCTTCTATCCTATATTCCTTTTTGTTTTCTATTTAAATATTTGAACAAAATAGCTATTTTAAAATTTTGAATTTTTAAAATAAATTACATATTCTTGACAGGCACCGTTGGTATAGCATGTGCAACAATTTTGGGATCATTTGATGAACATGGATAAATTGAGAAATTTACGAACAACCCTTTTGGTCTCACCTAAGCCCCTTTTCAGAACAATGTGTTTTTTTGACTTTCGTGAAACAACGTGGATTTTTTTACACATGCTAACATACACAAACTAACATACATGTACAAGGTTTCACACAAATTTGAATGTTTTTGAATTTTTTGTGGCCCGGTCAAATTTAGGCCAAAAATCAAGGTGTCTAGTAAGGATGCCTAGGGGTTAGGCCTTTGTGATGTGAGACATGCTCCATGCTGAAACATGGCATCCTCTACCTAGAAGCAATTTTAAATGTGTCCAAGGTTTCACACAATTTTGATATTATTTTTTTGAATTTTAGGTGGCCCGGTCAAAATTTAAATTTTTGCATGGGCTTTCGACCTCTGTGGGGTGGCTAGAAACACCTTCACCAACTTGTGGTTGTGTGACTCAGCAGTTGGCCAACATGATTCTACCTACTTGATAGATCTAACTATAATTTTGTTATGCCAAGCCATGACACACACAACTGTGATAGATGTGGGCCCATGTCAACATTGCATGGGATCTACACCTCTACAAGTTGGCTAGAAACACCATCATCAACTTAGTGGTTGTGTGAGTCACTACACCTAACCAACATGATCCCACCCACTAGATAGATCTAGATGTAAGAGTGCTATGCCAAGACATGAGACACACTTGTGGCAAATGTGGGGCCATGCCAACATTGCATGGGATCTGGACCTCTCTGGCTGGATAGAAACACCTTCACCAACTTGTTGTTGTATGAGTCATCACTTGGAAAACATGATCCTACCCTCTTGATAGATCTAACTATATGTTTGCTATGCCAATCCATGACATACACAACTGTGGTAGATGTTGGGCCATGCCAACATTGCATGGGATCTAGACCTCTCTGGGTTGGCTAGAAACACCATCGTCAACTTAGTAGCTATGTGAATCACTACACCTGACCAAAATGATCCCACCCACTTGATAGATCTAGCTATAAAAGTGCTATGCCAAGCCATGACAAAAACTTGTGCCAGATGTGGGGCCATGCCAACATTGCATGGGGTCTAGAGCTCTATGGGATGGATAGAAACACCTTCACCAACTTGTTGTATGAGTCATCACACCTGACCAACATGGCCCTACCTACTTGATAGATCTAACTATACTTTTGCTAACATTGCATGGGATCTATACCTCTCTAGGTTGGCTAGAAACACCATCATCAACTTAGTGGTTGTGTGAGTCACTACACCTGTCCAACATGATCCCACCCACTTGATAGATCTAGCTGTAAGAGTGATATGCCAAGCCATGACACACTTGTGGTAGATGTGGGGCCATGCTAACATTGCATGGGGTCTAGACCTCTCTGGGCTGGCTAGAAACACCATCATCAACTTAGTGGTTGTTTGAGGCACTATACTTGACCAACATGATCCCTCCCACTTGATAGATCTATCTATAAGAGTGCTATGTCAAGCCACGACAAACTTGATGATGGTGTTTCTAGTCAACTCATATGGGTCTAAAGCCTAATGCAATATTGGGATAACATGATCCCACCCACTTGATAGATCTAAGTATAACACTACTATGCCAAGAGATGATGAATTTTGAATTATTTCAAAAAATTAGTTGAATTTTGAATCTAAAACAAAAAACTACTACGGAATTAATTAGTACTCTAAAACATCTATTTTGGGACGGAGGGAGTAAGGTTTTTCATGTAAAACATATTGGAAAAGATGTTCAGCAAACAAAAAACAAGCTTGTAAAGGGAATGAAAAAAATGCCTACTACACATTTCAAGCTCAAAGACCTGCATACGACTAGAAGACCATTGTTGGACCAGGATGCAGGCCCGCGTAGGGCAAATTTTTCATGTATAGTACAACAGGCAGATAAGTGTCAGCAGTATGTGTCATAGTTAATTTGTTGAGAGTAGATCATGCCACATATGAATGCAGGGTATATAAGCTGGCCGAATCGTTTCTCGCTTGGCGATGTGTGACTAAACTCCAACCCGCGTCAGTCCTTCCCGCTACGGTTTTACTTTGGGCCCGAAAGAGCCCATTACTGTTTGATGCCCGGGATTAAGATGAGCCGCCCCAAACTACTTCACACCCGGATGCAGCCATGACGCGGGCGCGGGAGTAGGAGTTGGGCTGGCTTTTTGCCTGCATGTCGAGTCTTACTTTTTTTCTTCTATCCTATATTCGTTTTTATTTTCTAATTGTCTCCGTATGATTATCAAGTTTAAACCTACACAACTTTGTAATTCAAATAAAACGCGGTATTGTAATTTTAACACATCAGACAGACTACAAAAGGTTGTAAAACACTTTCAAGAACATAAAGAACCCCAAAAGAGGGGAGCAATCTTCACAGATTACATACTACTGTCATGTCTATGTACTGATTACAAGGTGTCTTAGATTTGCATATGTCTATTGTAAAAACAAGCAAAAAAGGGCCCTATCCTTCTGCAAATGCAACACTAACTTTCCATCTAAATGAGAAACACTTAGATGGTACATAAACATTCAATTAGTATTCATGCATAATTTAAGGTACACAAAAAACATAAAAGGAACTCACTATGGTCCACTTGGCAAATGACCAAGAGAGAAAAAGATATATGACAACATATAAGATGCAACTGCCAACTTATTCCATGATGCCAAAGTTCAAACTCAATACTATAAATAATGGGAGCAATTTGATAAATTATAGTGCATAGTTCACAACAGATACCGGTGTTTCAATAAATGGCAAATAAAATCTTGGCATGTATAATTGTTGGCAAGAATCATTATATAGTTGATTAGCCACAAGATTATAAAAAATAAGTCTATTTTTTGTGGTCAGGGTCTCTGACAGTCTATTTGTTGGTGATCACAAGTAATAATTATATAGTAGATCAGCAACTAGAATATAAAGAATGCATGAAAAACACTACACCCTGAAGCACATGCTCCCTCGACAAATAGTACAAGACTAAAAATAATAATTCCATACATATAAAAGTTGTCAAAGAACACACATACTTAATTTCAGACACATAAATTTGCAGTATCATTTCATGCAAAATCAAACGTTTAAGCTCTAGATAAAAGGAACAAATTTAAATCTCCTAACATATGTAATTTTGTGTGGTGCACTTAGACTATGTAAACATGATGCATTTATATTTATCTTTAGTAATGTCCAGAGATGAATAATTTATTAACATCTGTACACTTTTTCTGAATGATAAGATATTATAAATTATATTTTTTATACCGCACATAAATATTATAACTTATCAGTTGCCGAAGATGTATATTGTCATTATGCACTAATGAATTCCAGCATTCAATCCAGACAAATTTTATCATACACATAATTCTTCAAACTATAAACATTCAATATCTATGATCCTCTCTGCAAAGTCCTATCAACGATACACAGAGTGTGTCCATCTACTCTTCAATGCCCCCAAAAAGGTGCTGACCACTGAACTAAGTACTACACCAACCTCGTAATAACATTCAAATCCTGAGAATCAACCCTAAAAATCAAACCCTAGTTATAAGTACAAAAAAAATGAGAAGTGGAGGTTAAAGAAAACACATAGATGCACCACCGCAAGCTGTTGGGCCTTCACCACCAGATTCTCGTCGGAGCAGTTCTTCGTGCCCAGATCCAGCACGTCCGCCTCAACGACCGCCACATTCTCCTTCTTGTCCTGATCCGGCGCCGCCGCGACGAAACCAGCCAACTTGGCCGCACCACCAACCGCACTTTCGTAGGAACGGCTAACCTCCTTCACCGCATCTATGACGGTGACGGTGCGCTTCTTTTCCACAGTAGCAGCGGTCGCGTCGGCTGCGCTGCTCCCCGCCTTCATCGCTGGCAGAGTTGACGAATGTGCGGGGAGAGGGAGAAGAATCTAGTGGGAGGGGCTGGAGTCGATGGAGGGAGACGAGGGTTTTCTTCTTCCCGATTTGGGGGTAAAAGGAGACAAATTAGCCGACGAACTATTTTATACGTGGTGCCGTTTTGGTTTTGCCCACGTCACTCCTCCACCACCACGCACGCTGTAAACGTCGCGTATGCGTACGGTGCGTGAAATAGCATGACCAGAGCAGCAGGGTTTCTCGGTCGGCCCGTTATCTAGCGCCCGCTTCCAATTTCTATCACACAATTTTTCATGTATGGGATTGAACATACTTCAAATATAAATTACCTGAAATCTTCAGCAGAAGTATATTAGTTTACTACAATAAGTTGACCATTTAGGTCTCGTTTGCTTTAATTCAAATTCAAACAATAGGAGTGTCATATGGAATATGCATCACGGGTTTTTTATACTTCCAATTATCGATGCATCTTACATTGTAAATTAATGAAATTAAAATTGAGCACTGAAAACACATGAACAACTATGCATAGGCATACACATATATATAAGTGTAGCATCAAGTGTGCATCATACCATGGCATAGCAAATTTTTACTCATACTACAACAATTGATGATGGTGTTTATAGTCAACTCACATGGGTCTAGAGCCCAATGCAATGTTGGGATATATGATCCTATATGAGGCACAAGTGTGCATCATGCCATGGGCATACCACTTTTATACTTAGAATCAATGTCAAGATTTGGCATAGTAGATGTATAGTTTGATGTAACAACTAGGTGGGATTATGTTGACCAAGTGTTGACTCATACAACCATAAATATGATGAAGGTGTTCATAGACAACTCCCATAGGTCAAGAACCCATGAAATGTTGGCATGGTGCTATACGTGCTACAAGTGTGCATCATCCAAAGGCATAGCACACTTGTGGCAGATCTAGACCTATCTCAGCTGTCTAGAAATACCTTCATCAACTTGTGGTTGTATGATTCATCACTTTGGACAACATGATCCTACCTAGTTGATAGATATAAATATAACACTGCTATGCCAAGACATGATGAGCCACTTTCTGGCAGATGTGGGCCCATGCCAACATTGCATTGGCTATAGACCTCTCTGGGTTGGCTAGAAACACCAGCATCAACTTGTGGTTGTGTGACTCAACAGTTGGCCAACATGATCCCACCCAGTTGATACATCTAATTATGAGAGTGTTATGCCAAGCCATGACACACACTTGTGGCAGATGTGGGCCCATGCCAACATTGCATGGGATCTATACCTACCTAGGCTGTCTAGAAACACCTTCATCAACTTGTGGTTGTATAATTCATCACTTGTATATCATGATCCTACCTATTTGATAGATCTAAGTACAACATTGTTTATGCCAAGACATGATGAGACACTTTGTGGAAAATATGGGCACATACAAACATTGCATGGCTATAGACCCATCTGGTTGGCTAGAAACTCCATCAACTTGTGGTTGTGTTGCTCAGAACTTTGCCAACATGATCCCACATAGTTGATACATCTAATTATGAGAGTGCTATGCCAAGACATGACACACACTTGTGGCATATGTGTGCCCATGCCAACATTGCATGGGATCTAAACCTATGTGATCTATCTAGAAACACCTTCATGAACTTGTGGTTGTATGAGACATCACTTGGATAACATGATCTTTCCCAGTTGATATATCTTAGAAATGATGAGACACTTTGTGGCAAATGTGGACCCATGCAAAAGTTGCATGGGCTATAGACCTCTCTTGGTTGGCTTTTCATCAACTTGTGGTTGTGTGGCACAACACTTGGCCAACATGATCCCACCAAGTTGATACATCTAAGTATCTTAATGGTATTCCAAGCCATGGCACACACTTGTGGAAAATATGGTCCCATGCCAACATTACATGGGATATAGACCTATCTGAGATGTCTAGAAACACTGTCATCAACTTAAGGTTGTTTGAGTAATCACTTGGACAATATGATCCTACCAAGTTGATATATCTAAGTAAAATACTGTTATGCCAAGACATGATGAGAGACTTTGCGGCAAATGTGGTCCCATGCCAACATTGCATGGGACATCACTTGGATAGCATGATCCTTCCCAGTTGACGATATATCTTAGAAATGATGAGACACTTTGTGGCAAAGGTGGGCCCATGCCAACATTGCATGGGATATAGAACTCTCTTGGTTGGCTAGAAACTCCTTAATCAACTTGTGATTGTGTAGCTCAGCACTTGGCCAACATGATCCCACCCAGTTGATACATGTAAGTATGAGAGTGCTATGTAAATCCCTAACAAAACTTTACGGAATATGTGGTCCCATGGCAACATTGCATGGGATGTAGACCTATCTAATATGTCTAGAAACACCTTCGTCAACTTGTGGTTGCATGACTCATCACTTGGATAGCATGATCCTTCCTGGTTGATACATATAACTATAAGAGTGCTATACCAAGAAATGATGAGACACTTTGTGGCAAATGTGGTCCCATGGAAATATTATATGGGCTATAGACCTCTCTGGGTTGGGTTGAATGTACTTCATCAACTTGTAGTTGTGTGGCTCAGCACTTGGCCACCTAGTTGATACATCTAGGTATGAGAGTGCTATGCCAAACCATGACACACACTTGTGGCAGGTGTGGGCACATGCCAACATTGCATGGGATGTAGACCTATCTAAGTTGTCTAGAAACTCCTTCATCAACTTGTGGTTGCATGAGTCATCAATTGGATAACATGATCATTCCTAGTTGAAAGATATTATTATAACATTTATATGCCAAGACATGATGAGACACTTTGTGGCAAAGGTGGGCCCATGCAAACATTGCATGGGCTATAGAACTCTCTTGGTTGGCTAGAAACTCCTTAATCAACTTGTGATTGTGTAGCTCAGCACTTGGCCAACATGATCCCACCCAGTTGATACATGTAAGTATGAGAGTGCTATGTTAAGCCCTAACAAAACTTTATGGCATATGTGGTCCCATGGCAACATTGCATGGGATGTAGACCTATCTAATATTTATAGAAACACCTTCATCAACTTGTGGTTGCATGACTCATCACTTGGACAGCATGATACTACCCAGTTGATACATATAACTATAAGAGTGCTATACCAAGACATGATGAGACACTTGAAGGGAATATGCCCTGAGAGGCAATAATAAAGTGTTTATTATGTGTATTCCAAGTATATGATAGATGTTTATTTTGCATGCTATAATTGTATTAATACGGAAACGTTAATACATGTGTGTTTAATAAACAAACATAAAGTTCCTAGTTATGCCTCTCTCATAAACTAGCTCGTTGATTAACAAGATGATCAAGGTTTCCTGATCATGGACATTGGATGTTGTTAATAACGGGATCACAACATTAGTGTAATGGTGTGATGAACATTCATCCGAATTATAGCATTACGATCAAAGTCATTGAGTTTATATTGCTATAACAACTTACGAAGTGATCCTAATCCTTAGACCATGAGATCATGTCAATCACTAACACCGGAAGAGTTTCTTGATAACATCAAACGTCACACCGTAATAGGGTGATTATAAAGATGGATTCAGAACTAATAAAGTGTTATGTTGAGGCTCATGGATCGAGAGTGGAATTTGTTCATCCCGATGACGGATAGATATACTCTGGGCCCTCTCGGTGATATCACATTGATTAGCTTGCAAGCAAGTGATTTGATCACTAGAATGTTATATCACAGGAACGAGAAAAGAGTGCATGTCGGTAACGAGATCAAACTAGGTATGGAGATACCGATGATCGAATCTCGGACATGTAATATATCGTGAAACAAAGGGTTTAATATACTAGCGTAAAAGGTTCCGACGATCATAAGAAAGTCATCGTTGAATGTGTGGGAGTCAGTATGGGTCTCCAGATCCCGCTTCTGATTATTGATCCGAGAGGGGTCTCGATCATGTCCGCATTATTCACGAACCGTAGGGTGACACACTTAAGAGACACCGACATCCAATTGGAGCAAATGTTTCATGCCGAAAGAATGAACAATCGCAGGAATTTATTTCACTAGATACCGAAACAGGTTTTCGGGTGAAATTGCATAAAGTGGTTATGCATGTGAAATAGAATTCTAGCAAGGGGTTATTTGTGAATGTTTGTCATTAAAGTAATTGACAAAATTCTGAATAAAATAAAAGAGTTTTATTTAATGAGAGTTTGCATTAAATTTGGTGAAAATTTAATGGGAATTTGAGTGGACTTTTGAGTGGAGGGAATTTAAAGGAGATTTGTGAGTGGAGTGTCCACCCACATGAAGAGGGAGGGCAAGGGGCAGCCCCATGCGCCGGCCACCCCCTTGGGGTTCCCCCCTCCTCCTATAAAAGGAGCCCCCCTCCTCACTTGTCTCTCACACCTCCTCGTGAAGGATCTCTCTCCCCCTCTAGAATTTATCCCCCATGGTCTCGGACTAGCGAGATACATGTTCCCGGTGGCTATTCGGCAAGAAAGAGTTGTGCTTCCGCTGGAGCGAGGAGGCGGAGGTTGCTCGGTGCCTCGAACGTGTGTGCGAGCACGGATGCGCTGCTGATTTGCGGCGCTAGGACTTCCTCTCGATCTTGAGATCGGCAAGAGATCGTCTACATCAACCACGTGTTGAACTCGTTAAGCTTTGTCGGTCTTCAAGGGTATGTTCTCTACGGATATACATCCGCCCGTTGTTTGTATCTAGTAGATAGATCTTGGTATATAGTTCACATCGTAGGAAAATTTTTGTTTTCTATGCTGCGAACCCTACAGTGGTATCAGAGCCGGATCTATGCGTAGATACTTTACACGGGTAGTACACATATGAGTATGTGGGCGATGATGATCATGTTGTTGCTCCTTTGTTGTAATTTTGGATATTGGTGGCATAGTGGGATGAAGCGGCCCGGACAAACTTTACATGTCCTCGCACATGAGACCTGTTCCACGCTTGACATGCAACTAGTTTGCATAAGTGGCTAGCGGGTGTCTGTCTCTCCTACTATAGTCAATATCTATTTTGCAAGCGAGTTGTCAACAATTTGATTATCCTCGTTGTGGTTCATGTTCGTAGGTAAGAACGGTTCTATCTCGAAAGCCCTAAGCCACGTAAAACTTGCAATGGATAAATTAGAGGCGTCTAGTTTAGATTGTTGCTGGGCTAGTGTTATGATATGGTAGTGTTGTAAGTAGAAGTATGAGATGATACTCTTACAACACACATAGCGTGTAAAATCCATAGACCTTGGATTTACACATATAGGTATGATAGTGATCATACCACGATGCACATGATAGAGATCATCTGCGAGAACCATATAATTTCACTAATAAACATATGATGTTTGATAGCATCTTATATTGCTTGTTTAGCGCTTTATTAGCATAATAAGATGATCCCTCATTTAAATATCAAGATAATAATGTGTTCTTCCTTTAGTATGCACCGATTATGTTTTCGTCGCTCCAAGACATCACGTGATGATCGGGTGTTCTTGGATCCACGACCATATTTCGGGTGTAAAACAGTTACACACGCGAATACTAAGGTTCTAACTTGGCGAGCCTAGCATGTACAGACATGGCCTTGGAACACGGACCGAAAGGTTAAGCATGAGTCATATAGTTGATATGATGCCCATTTGATGCTCGCCTTTGAAGCTATACCGACTCACGTGATGATCGGACTTGGTGTAGTGGATTTGGTTCATGTAATCACCAAAAAGGCACGAGGGATGTCGTTTTTGAGTGGGAGTTCATTCGATTAGTTGAACTCAATCTATCATACACTTAGTCTAAACTTTACAAATTCTGTTGTAGATGGTACCACCTGCTTTTAATTTCAATGTGTTCATGGAGAAAGAGAAACTAGCAAGGAACGGTAGCAACTTTACCGAATGAGCCATGAATTTGAGGATTCTCCTCTCTGCTGCACAAAAGCAATATGTGCTAGAAGCGCCGTTAGGCCCCCCACCTTTAGATGATGCCCCTGACGAGGAGAAGAATGTCTATCAGACTCGTCAGGAGGACCACAACTTAGTTCATTGCGGCATATTGTATGGGCTAGAGCCGGAACTTCGAAAGAGTTTCAAAAACGGCAATGCATTTGATACAATGGGTGAGTTGAAAATGATTTTTGACACACATGCTGCTGTAGAGAGCTACAACGCTTCAGAAAAGTTCTTTAGCTGCATGATGGAAGAGCACAGCTCCGTTAGTGATCATGTACTCAAGATGTCGGGTTACGCCGATAAGCTTGTGTCCTTGGGAATATCGATTCCCATTGACTCAGGCATCCATCGTGTTCTGCAGTCTCTGCCACCTAGCTATAAGAGCTTCGTGATGAACTATAATATGCAAGGCATGAAGAAGTCTCTCCCCGAGCTTCTGTCAATGCTTAAAACTGCAGAAGTGGAGATCAAAAAGGAACATCAAGTGTTGATGATCAATAGGAACACTGGTTTCAAGAAAGACAAGAAGGGAAAACGGAAGGGAAGTAAGGGCGGCAAGCCTGTTGCCGCGCCTGAAAAGAAACCCCGAGTTGGACCTAAGTCTGATTCCGAGTGCTACTATTGTAAGGGGACTGGCCACTGGAAGCGCAACTGCCCCAAGTATTTGGCAGACAAGAAGGCCGGCAAGGCAAACAAAGGTATATATGATATACATGTTATTGATGTGTACTTGACTAGTGCCCGCAGTAGCACCTGGGTATTTGATACCGGTTCAGTTGCTAATATTTGTAAATCGAATCAGGGGCTGCGGAACAAGCGACCGCTAGCAAGGGGTGAGGTCAAGATGCGTGTCGGCAATGGATCAAGCGTTGATGTGATCGCCGTCGGAACGCTGCCTCTCCACTTACCGTCGGGATTAGTTATAAACTTGAATAAATGTTATCTGGTGCCTGCACTGAGCATGAACATTGTATCTGGATCGTGTTTGATGCGAAGTGGATATTCATTTAAATTCGAGAACAATGGTTGTTCCATTTATATGAATGAAATCTTTTATAGTCATGCACTGATGATGAATGGTTTATTTCTATTAGATCTCGATGATAATGTTACACATATTCATAATGTTGATGCTAAAAGGATTAAACTTAATGATGATATATCCGCATATATGTGGCACTGCCGTCTAGGTCATATTGGCGTTAAACGCATGAAGAAGCTCCATTCGGATGGACTTTTGGAATCACTTGATTATGAATCATTTGATACATGTGAGCCATGCCTTATGGGCAAGATGACTAGAACGCCGTTTTCCGGTTCAATGGAACGGGCGACAGATTTATTGGAAATCATACATTCTGATGTATGTGGTCCAATGAGTGTGTCGGCGCGAGGTGGATATCGTTATTTTGTTACTTTCACGGATGATTTGAGTAGATACGGTTTTATCTACTTGATGAAACACAAGTATGAAACCTTTGAAAAGTTCAAGGAATTTCAGAATGAAGTGGAAAATCATCGTAATAGAAAGATCAAATTTCTACGGTCCGACCGTGGAGGTGAGTATCTAAGTTACGAGTTTAGCACTCACATGAAAGAGTGTGGAATTGTTTCACAACTCACACCTGCCGGAACACCACAGCGAAATGGTGTGTCGGAACGTCGTAATCGTACTTTATTAGATATGGTTCGATCTATGATGTCTCTGACGGACTTGCCGTTGTCATTTTGGGGTTATGCACTAGAAACTGCTGCATTCACTTTAAATCGGGAACCATCTAAATCCGTTGAAAAGACACCGTATGAATTGTGGTTTGGAAACAAACCTAAGCTGTCATTTCTTAAAGTTTGGGGATGCGATGTTTATGTGAAGAAACTTCAACCGGATAAACTCGAACACAAAGCGGAAAAATGCGTCTTCATAGGATACCCTAAAGAAACTATTGGGTATTACTTCTATCACAGATCCGAGGGCAAGGTTTTTGTTGCCAAGAATGGATCCTTTCTAGAGAAAGAGTTTCTCGCGAAAGGTGTGAGTAGTCGGAAGGTAGAACTCGAAGAGGTTGTGGAACCTTCTCTTCAAAGTATGGCGAGTAGCGCAGCGCCGTAAGTTGTTCCGGAGTTGGCTCCACCTGTTGAAGAGGGAACTAATGATAATGATCATGAAACTCCAAAAGAGAGTACTACCGAACCTCGCAGGTCAAACAGGACGCGTGCAGCTCCCGAGCTATACGGAAATCCTGTCATGAATTTCATGGTTGATGAAAATGATGACCCTGCAACGTATGAAGAAGCGATGATGAGCCCGGATTCCAACAAATGGTTAGAAGCCATGAAATCCGAGATGGAATCCATGTATGAAAATCAAGTTTGGAACTTGGTGGAATTACCTCACGACCGAAAGGCCGTGGAGAACAAATGGATTTTCAAAAGGAAAACTGATGCTGATGGTAATGTGACCGTCTATAAAGCTCGAATTGTCGCAAAGGGGTTTCGACAAATTCAAGGAGTTGACTACGATGAGACTTTCTCTCCTGTAGCGATGCTAAAGTCAGTTAGGATTATGTTAGCAATTGTTGCATATTTCGATTATGAGATATGGCAGATGGATGTCAAAACCGCGTTTCTCAATGGTAATATTGAAGAAGAGTTGTATATGATACAACCAAAGGGTTTTGTCGATCCTAAGGATGCTAACAAGGTGTGCAAGCTTCAGCGATCCATCTATGGATTGAAGCAAGCATCACGAAGTTGGAATCTCCGCTTTGATGAGGTGATCAAAGAGTTTGGATTTGTCCAAACTTATGGAGAAGCTTGTATTTACAAGAAAGTGAGTGGGAGCAATGTGGCATTTCTGATATTATATGTGGATGAAATATTATTGATCGGAAATGATATAGATCTTTTAAACAGTGTTAAAAGTTATCTAAACAGCAAATTTTCAATGAAGGACCTAGGTGAAGCGTCATACATATTAGGCATAAAGATCTATAGAGATAGATCTAGGCGCCTAATAGGGCTATCACAAAGTACATACCTTGATAAGATTTTAAAGAAGTTTAAAATGGACGGAAGTAAGAAGGGGTTCTTACCTATGTTGCAAGGCAAGACAATGAGTAAGACTCAAAGTCCGGCTTCTGCGGAAGAAAGAGAGATAATGGACAAAGTCCCCTATGCTTCAGCCATAGGCTCTATAATGTACGCCATGCTATGTACAAGACCGGATGTGGCACATGCTATTAGTTTGACTAGTAGGTACCAATCGGATCCAGGTTCGGAACACTGGATAGCGGTCAACAATATCCTTAAGTACTTACGAAGAACTAGGGATATGTTTCTTGTATACGGAGGTGAAGAAGAGCTCGTCGCTAAGTGTTATGTCGACGCTATATTTGACACCGATCCGGATGACTCTAAGTCTCAATCCGGATACGTATTTCTCATGAATGGCGGAGCGGTTAGTTGGAGGAGCTCCAAACAACCTGTGGTAGCGGGATCAACAACGGAGGCCGAATATGTTGCTGCTTCAGAAGCGGCTCAGGAAGCAGTTTGGATGAAGGAGTTCATATCCGAACTAGGAGTAGTGGCAAACGCGTTGGACCCAATGGTGATCTATTGTGACAACAATGGTGCCATTGCCAATGCCAAAGAGCCAAGGTCTCACAAGCATTCCAAGCATATTAAGCGCCGGTTTCACTCCATCCGCGAGCGTGTCAAGGATGGAGATATAAATATTTGTAAAGTACATACAGATCTCAATGTAGCAGATCCGTTGACTAAACCTCTCCCTAGAGCAAAACATGATCAACACCAGAACTCAATGGGTGTTAGATTTATCACTATGTAACTAGATTATTGTCTCTAGTGCAAGTGGGAGACTGAATGGAATATGCCCTGAGAGGCAATAATAAAGTGTTTATTATGTGTATTCCAAGTATATGATAGATGTTTATTTTAGATGCTATAATTGTATTAATACGGAAACGTTAATACATGTGTGTTTAATAAACAAAAAGAAAGTTCCTAGTTATGCCTCTCTCATAAACTAGCTCGTTAATTAACAAGATGATCAAGGTTTCCTGATCATGGACATTGGATGTTGTTAATAACGGGATCACAACATTAGTGTAATGGTGTGATGAACATTCATCTGAAGTATAGCATTACGATCAAAGTCATTGAGTTTATATTGCTATAACAACTTACGAAGTGATCCTAATCCTTAGACCATGAGATCATGTCAATCACTAACACCGGAAGAGTTTCTTGATAACATCAAACGTCACACCGTAACAGGGTGATTATAAAGATGGATTCAGAAATAATAAAGTGTTATGTTGAGGCTCATGGATCGAGAGTGGAATTTGTTCATCCCGATGACGGATAGATATACTCTGGGCCCTCTCGGTGATATCACATTGATTAGCTTGCAAGCAAGTGATTTGATCACTAGAATGTTATATCACAGGAACGAGAAAAGAGTGCATGTCGGTAACGAGATCAAACTAGGTATGGAGATACCGATGATCGAATTTCGGACATGTAATATATCGTGAAACAAAGGGATTAAGATACTAGCGTAAAAGGTTCCGACGATCACAAGAAAGTCATCGTTGAATGTGTGGGAGTCAGTATGGGTCTCCAGATCCCGCTTCTGAATATTGATCCGAGAGGGGTCTCGATCATGTCCGCATTATTCACGAACCGTAGGGTGACACACTTAAGAGACACCGACATCCAATTGGAGCAAATGTTTCATGCCGAAAGAATGAACAAGCGCAGGAATTTATTTCACTAGATACCAAAACAGGTTTTCGGGTGAAATTGCATAAAGTGGTTATGCATGTGAAATAGAATTCTAGCAAGGGGTTATTTGTGAATGTTTGTCATTAAAGTAATTGACAAAATTCTGAATAAAATAAAAGAGTTTTATTTAATGAGAGTTTGCATTAAATTTGGTGGAAATTTAATGGGAATTTGAGTGGACTTTTGAGTGGAGGGAATTTAAAGGAGATTTGTGAGTGGATTGTCCACCCACATGAAGAGGGGAGGGCAAGGGGCAGCCCCATGCGCCGGCCACCCCCTTGGGGTTCCCCCCTCCTCCTATGAAAGGAGCCCCCTCCTCACTTGTCTCTCACACCTCCTCGTGAAGGATCTCTCTCCCCCTCTAGAATTTATCCCCCATGGTCTCGGACTAGCGAGATACATGTTCCCGGTGGATATTCGGCAAGAAAGAGTTGTGCTTCCGCTGCATCGCTGGAGCGAGGAGGCGGAGGTTGCTCGGTTCCTCGAACGTGTGTGCGAGCACGGATGCGCTACTGATTTGCGGCGCTAGGACTTCCTCTCGATCTTGAGATCGGCAAGAGATCGTCTACATCAACCACGAGTTGAACTCGTTAAGCTTTGTCGGTCTTCAAGGGTATGTTCTCTACGGATATACATCCGCCCGTTGTTTGTATCTAGTAGATAGATCTTGGTATATAGTTCACATCGTAGGAAAATATTTGTTTTCTATGCTGCGAACCCTACAACACTTTGTGGAAATTTGGTCCCATGAAAATATTGCATGGGCTATAGACCTCTCTAGGTTGGGTTGAATGTACTTCATCAACTTGTAGTTGTGTGGCTTAGCACTTGGCCACCTAGTTGATACATCTAGGTATGAGAGTGCTATGCCAAACCATGACACACACTTGTGGCAGGTGTGGGCACATGCCAACATTGCATGGGATGTAGACCTATCTAAGCTTTCTAGAAACTCCTTCGTCAACTTGTGGTTGCATGAGTTATCACTTGGATAACATGATCCTTCCTAGTTAAAAGATCTTATTATAACACTTATATGCCAAGACATGATGAGACACTTTGTGGAAAAGGTGGGCCCATGCAAACATTGCATGGGCTATAAAACTCTCTTGGTTGGCTAGAAACTCCTTAATCAACTTGTGATTGTGTAGCACAACACTTGGCCAACATGATCCCTCCTAGTTGATACATGTAAGTATGAGAGTGATGTGCCAAGCCCTGACAAAAACTTGTGGCATATGTGCGCCCATGGCAACATTGCATGGGATGTAGACCTCTCTAATATGTCTAGAAACACCTTTATCAACTTGTGGTTGCATGACTCATCACTTGGACAACATGATCCTACCCAGTTGATACATATAAGTATAAGAGTGCTATGCCAAGACATGATGAGACACTTTATGGCAAATGTGGTCCCATGACAATATTGCATGGGCTATTGACCTCTCTGGGTTAGCTTGAAAATCCTTCATCAGCTTGTGGTTGTGTGGCTCGGTACTTGGCCTCCTGGTTGATACATGTAAGTATGAGAGTGCTATGCCAAGCCATTACACACACTTGTGGCAGATGTGGGCACATGCCAACATTGCATGGGATGTAGTCCAATCTAATATGTCTAGAGACACCTTCATCAACTTGTGGTTGTATGAGTCGTCACTTGGATAGCATGAACTTACCTAGTTGAAAGATCTAAGTACAACATTATTATGCCAAGACATGATGATACACTTTGTGGCAAATGTGGGCCCATGCCAACATTGCATGGGCTATAGATCTCTCTTGGTTGGCTAGAAACTCCTTCATCAACTTGTGGTTGTGTGGATCAGCACTTGGCCAACATGATCCCACCCAGTTGATACATCTAAGTATGAGAGTGCTATGTTATGCCAAGCCATTACACACACTTGTGGCAGTTGTGGGCCCATGCCAACATTGCATGTGATCTAGACATATGTGACCTGTCTAGAAACACCTTCATGAACTTGTGGTTGCATGAGTCATCACTTGGATAGCATGATCCTTCTCAGTTTATATATCTTAGTATAACACTACTATGCCCAGAAATGGTGAGACAATTTGTGGCAAATGTGGACCCATGCCAACATTGCATGGGCTATAGATCTCTCTTGGTTGGCTAAAAACTCCTTCATCAACTTGTGGTTGTGTGGATCATTACTTGACCAACATGATCCCACACAGTTGATACATCTAAGTATGAAAATGTTATGCCAAGCCATGACAGACACTTGTGGCAGATGTGGGCCCATGCCAACGTTGCATGGGATCTAGGCCTATCTTAGATGTCTAGAAACACCTTCATCAACTTGTCGTTGCATGAGTAATCACTTGGATAACATGATCCTTCCTAGTTGAAACATATTATTATAACACTTATATGCCAAGACATGATGATACACTCTGTGGCAAAGGTGGTCCCATGCAAACATTGCATAGGCTATAGACCTATCTGGGTTGGCTGGAAACTCCTTGATCAATTTGTGGTTGTGTGGCTAAGCACTCTGCCAATATGATCCCACCCAGTTGATACATGTTAGTATGAGAGTGCTATGCCAAGCCATGACACACACTTGTGGCAGATGTGGGTCCATAACAACATTGCATGGGATCTAGACCTATCTGAGCTGTCCAGAAACACCTTTATGAACTTGTGGTTGCATGAGGAATCAGTTGGCTAGCATGATCCTTCCAGTTTATATGTCTTAGTATAACATTCTATGCCAAGAAATGATGAGACACTTTGTGCCAAATGTGGACCCATGCAAAAATTGCATGGGCTATAGACATCTCTTGGTTGGCTAGAAACTCCTTCATCAACTTGTGGTTGTGTGGATCAGCACCTGGCCAACATGATCCCACCCAGTTCATACATCTAAGTATGAGAATGATATGCCAAGCCATGACACACACTTGTGGTAGATGTGGGCCTATGCCAACATATTATGCAATATAGACCTATTTGAGCTGTCTAGAAACACCTTCATCAAGTTTGATTTACTCCCTCCATCCCATATTATGTTGCGCATAATTTTGCGTGCAAGTCAAACTTTGCAAAGTTTGACCAAGAATATACAAAATAATATAAATATGTGTGATATAAAATGTATATATTATGAAAATATAATTCAAGACAATTGTAATAATATTATTTTGGCACCGTATTAGTTTATAGTTGTATCAAACTATTTGGTCAAACATTATACAGTTTGACTTTGATAAAATCTTATATGCAATCTAAATTGGGACTGAGAGAGTAACAACTAGGTGGGATCATGTTGACCAAGTGTTCACACATACAACCACAAGTTGATGAAAGTGAACACTTGGTCTAGAGTCCATGCAATGTTGGTAGTATGAGGTGGACGTCACGTGCGCCGGTGACGTTAGTGGAAACGAATCGACGGGGCGTATAAGAGCCCTCTCGGCCGCTCCGCGTCGCCAGATCCCCACCATTTTCCCCCTCCTCCCTTTTGTCTCACCTGACACTGAAAGGAGTGAGGAGTGAGAAACCCTACCTCACGTCATTGTCTCCTTCTATTCCGGCCTGAGTGTCGTCCTCCTCCGCGCGATTTCGACTCCAGCAATGGCGGGAGTGGGCTCCGGAGCCGATGCGGGCGGTTCTGCTAGGGTGGGGATGGGAGCCATGACCCGCCCAGATGCAGTCGACGAGGTCGAGCGCCATGGCGGTGGCGGTGGTGGTACGGCCGCATTGGCCTTTTTGGCCTATGCGGCTCTAGGAGAGGAGGAGATGCTAGATGCGGAGGTCTGCGAGGCGGAGCGGCTAGATCTGAACGTGGTGCTCGGCACCGGGGGAGGATTTATCGCTGGTGCAGCCTCAGGAGGTTGTTGCGATGCAGGTAAGAGGTTTTTTCTGCTAACTTCTGTTTTCCCTCTTTAGATTGTTTGGATGGAATCTCGCTTCTGTAGATTTAGCTATATCAGTATTAGGGATTGACATCTGTTAGGGATTCTTTGGATGGAAGCTTGGTTCTGTATATTCCTGGTGTAGATTTTTTTAGGGATTTATATATTTCAATGAGAGTTATTCGTTGCAGCATATATCTAGCCCTAGGAAATAGTTCAATGCATCGGATTATTCAGGATGATTAACTATGAAATTACACAATGTTGCATGCATATTTTTGTTTTAGTTTTTTTCCTGAACTTGTATGATCATATCTTATACTAGTTATGTTAAATGAATGCGTAGCTGCAAGGTATGTCCCTAAGATATGATATTCAGTGTAGTTTAAGTAGTTAGTATAGTGCAATATCAGTTTATCATTTTTCCTTGATTTTTGCACGGTGATCAAATGGTAAATGGCTGCATGCTCTAAACTGTATTAGCATACTGAGTAGACCTTGGCGGCTGTTTTTGGACACTTGAACTGGAGAGTTGTCCTGAAACTTCAGTCATATCGTCTTCATGATCTGTTATTGAACACCCAGGTGGTTTGTGTTGTTTATACCTCTACTCTATGACAATTAATAGAATAATCTTAGCCTTTTAGGTTACCTTGTTTTTGTGGTTGCAATACTTGTAGACTTATGTCAAATGCCTCTTCAATTTTGCAAGTTTTAAACATTGGTTCATGACTATCTAAGCCAATAGCATGTATGGGCATCATATTTAGTTGATGCAGGCCATGGTATACCCTGCAAAGGTCTGTAGAGTTTTAAATGTTCTAATCCATGAACATGTTGCAGCAGTTAAATGTTTCTTTATTAAATGATGTCTCCTGTTTTGGAATATTTCTTTCATGGATCATGTAGTAGTGATTTTTCCATGGTGTGATGTTGGGATTGTTGATGTGTTGTCGCCATGTTTAAGTAATAGAAGATTCGGTCATATATTTGATAGAAGAAAGTTTGCATTTGTTGTATTTTATTTTTATGTAACATAAGTGAATAATCCTTGTTATTTATTGACATCTAGCATAAATATATCTAATATATTAGTTAGTCATATTGAATGATGTTGCCCTTTGTGAAATCTTTCTTTTATGGATCATCTAGTAGTGATGTTGCCATAGTGAGATGGTGGAATTGCAGCAGTTATGTTGGCAAGTTGTAGTAATAGGAAAATTTGATTATATGTATGACAGAACAAAGGTTGCATAATTATGGTGCAATTATGTACATGTAACATAATTGCATAATCCTTGTAATTTAATGGCATGCAACATAAATAGCATTGATGTACTACTTAACCACTGTTAGTTTAATGATCAAATTTGTGAACCTTTAATTGTTATGCTATAAATTTTTGCTAGTGTTGTTCATTTACTTATATTGAATGATTTTAATAATTACTATTTTAAATATTTCTGGCAGGCACCAAACCCAGGTGCTGTCTATGATGTACTCTCCCCGTGGCCCGATGACAAGGTTTTTTCTTTGAAGCTGTTCTAGTGCATTTAGACATGCACAAAAGTAGTAGTTGTTGTATTAACTAGGAAGTACTAACTTTTTTGTTGTTTTCTTGATTGTGTAGTACTTTTCTGGTTCAGATGTTGATGTGGATCAATGGACCTACAAGTCCTTTATGAAGAAAGAAGAGAAGAAGCTGAGGCGTCAGGGAATTTTTGCCTACCTTCCATTCACCATAGAGTAATACAGGTGCCCATTCCACCACTTCAAGCCACATAGGGGCCTGAGGGTGGGGCTTTTCCATCATGTCCGTGAGATGGCCACTCGAGGACGTCTGGGTGAAGACTTTCAGGGTGACCTGCGTGATCATGGTAGGCATGAAGCTCTCCTGAGGGTCCTCGAGCCAGATGAGTTTGATTTCTGCGAGTCGAAGGATGAAGAGGAGTGAATGGAAGTTGGTAGTTTGTATGGTACATCATCATTATAGTGATGATGTTTATGTAGGGTCAATATGTTGAACTGCTTAAGTAAGTCTCCAGGTCGAGAACTTGGTTATTTTGGTTGTGTGATGTGCACCGGTAACCTTCTGTTGGTGATGTTCCCATAGGACTACTATGTTATTATTCTACTAGTAATGTATATATGGTTATGGTAATATGTTGTCATTTGCTTCTTTATTATTTCCCTATCTATGATGTGGGATCATAGCAGTGTTGTCACTTAGTAATCTATTTTTCTTTGTGTCATTTCTAAATTGGATGGTTTTGATAGTTGCCGCACATTCTAGTATTGTTTGAAAATTTGGAATGGTTTGAGTAATTAGAATTATTAAGATTTTGCAATGTTGTATTATCTTCTGTAACATCAAAATGAATAGAAGTATAGAGAAAGTGCTCTATATCCATTATGCCAGCCAAACTTGTATACATAATGTCTGAGTTTATGTTTAAATATAGGGGAAAAAGGTAAAGAAAAATAAAAAAACCCACCCAAAAGGCAGATAAATGACAGCAGTATGTGTGAGTTGAATCGTTGAGAGAAGTTCATGCCAATGTCATGATTGCAGGGTATATAAGCTGGTAGAATCGTTTCTCGCTGGGCGATGTGGGACTAAACTCCCACCCACGTCAGTCCTTCCTGCTACGGTTTTTCGTTGGGCCCGAAAGAGCCCAATTACTGTTTGATGCCCGGTATTAAGATGGCCCGCCCCAATCTACTTGACGCCGGATGCAGCCGTGATGCGGGCGCGGGAGTAGGAGTTGGGCTGGCTTGTTGCCTGCACGCCGAGTCTTACTTTTTTCTTCTATCCTATTATTTTCTATTTAAAATTTTGAACAAAATAGCTATTTTACAATTTTGAATTTTTTCAAATAAATTACATATTCTTGACAGGCACCATTGGTATAGCATGTGCAAAAATTTTGGGTTCATTTGATGAACATCGAAAAATTGAGAAATTTACGAATGACCCTTTTGGTCTCACCAAGGCCTGTTTTCCTAGCAATGTGTTTTTCCGACTTTCGTGAAACAACCTGGATTTTTTACACATGCTAACATCAAACTAAGACACATGTACAAGGTTTCACACAAATTTGAATGTTTTTGAGTTTTTTGTGGCCCGGTCAAATTTAGGCCAAAAATCAAGGTGTCTAGTAAGGATGCATAGGGGTTAGACCTTTGTGATATGAGACATGCTCCATGCTGAAACATGGTATCCTCTACCTAGAAGCAATTTTAAAGGTGTCAAAGGTTTCACACAATTTTAATTTTTTTGAATTTTTGGTGGCCCGGACAAATTTTGAATTTTTGCATGGGCTTTAGACCTCTCTAGGGTGGCTAGAAACACCTTCACCAACTTGTGGTTGTGTGACTAAGCAGTTGGACAACATGATCCTACCTACTTGATAGATCTAACTACAAAATTGCTATGCCAAACCATGACACACACAACTATGGTAGATGTGGGCCCATGCCAATATTGCATGGGATCTAGACCTCTTTGGGCTGGCTAGAAGAACCATCATCAACTTAGTGGTTGTGTGAGTCACTACACCTGGCCAACATGATCCTACATACTTGCTAAATCAAGCTATAATTTTTCTATGCCAAGCCATGACACACACTAGCTTGTGGCAAATGTGGGGCCATGCCAACATTGCATGGGGTCTAGACCTCTCTGGGCTGGCTAGAACCACCATCATCAACTTAGTGGTTGTGTGAGTCACTACACCTAGCAACATGATCCCACCCACTTCATAGATCTATCTATAAGAGTGTTATGCCAAGGCATGACACACTAGCTTATGGAAAATGTGGAGCCATGTCAACATTGCATGCATGGGGTCTAGACACCTCTCTGGGCTGGATAGAAACACCTTCACCAACTTGTTGTTGTATATGTCATCACACCTGGCCAACATGATCCTACCTACTTGCTAGATCTAGCTATAATTTTGAGTCTGCCAAGCCATGACACACACTAGTTTGTGGCAAATGTGGGCCCATGCCAACATTGCATGGGATCTAGACCTCTCTGGGTTGGCTAGAAACACCATCATCAACTTAGTGGCTGTGTGAGTCACTATACCTGACCAACATGATCCCACCCACTTGATAGATCTAGCTATAAGAGTGCTATGCCAAGCCATGCCACACACTAGCTTGTGGAAGATGTGGGCCCATGCCAACATTGCATGGTATCTAGACCTCTTTGGGTTGGCTAGAAACACCATCATCAACTTAGTGGCTGTGTGAGTCACTACACCTGCCCAACATGATCCTACCTACTTGCTAGATGTAGCTATAATTTTTCTATGCCAAGCCATGACACACACTAGCTTGTGCCAAATGTGGGGCCATGCCAACACTGCATGGGGTCTAGACCTCTCTGGGATGGCTAGAACCACCATCATCAACTTAGTGGTTGTGTGAGTCACTACACCTGGCAACATGATCCCACCCACTTGATAGATCTAGCTATAAGAGTGTTATGCCAAGGCATGACACACACTAGCTTGTGGAAAATGTGGAGCCATGCCAACATTCCATGCATGGGGTCTAGACACCTCTCTGGGCTAGATAGAAACACCTTCACCAACTTGTTGTTGTATGTGTCATCACACCTGGCCAACATGATCCTACCTACTTGCTAGATCTAGCTATAATTTTGAGTCTGCCAAGCCATGACACACACTAGCCTATGGAAAATGTGGGGCCATGCTAAAATTGCTTGGGGTCTAGACCTCTCTGGGCTAGCTAGAACCACCGTCATCAACTTAGTGGTTGTGTGAGTCACTACACCTGGCCGACATGATCCCACCCACTTGATAGATCTAGCTATAAGAGTGCAATGATATAGTTACATCTAACAACTACTCCCTCCATTTCAAAATATAAGATGTTTTAGGTTTATGAAGAGAATGTATCTAGACTTGTTTTAGTATGTAGGTTCACTCATGTTTGGAGTGAATCTAGACACTAAAACAAGTCTAGATACATTTCTTCACAATGCTAAAACATCTTATATTTTGAAACAGAGGGAGTAGTTGGGATCACACGTTGACCAATCGTTGACTCGTTCAACCAGAAGGTGATGAAGGTGCTAAAACATCTTATATTTCTAACTAACTCAGATATATATAGGTCTATAATGTCACCCTAGACTAGGAAGTTTGAGCAACACAAAAAACTTGTCTCTGTTCGTTCTCTCACAATCACACTCGCTCTGAATTTTCCAGTGAAGCCTTTCTCTACAACGAGGAGTATGTGACGTGGCAAAGCCTGCGCTTGATGTCGATCACCAGGGCCTCTCCCTGGTGATCTAGAATCCGTTCTGTTCACCATCGACGGGGGTGCGCACTGCACCTTCACGTCGTCCACCAAGGACCAAGCTGCAGCGGCGAGCGGAGAGTGGGTGCAAGCTCCGAGTACTGCGCATGGACCGCGTCGGCGAGTTCACGTGTCGGCCACGTTCGCTGTGCACAGTGCGCCGACATCGGCGTCAAGCGCCACCTCACGGAGCCGTAATCACCCCAGCAGAACGGGGTGATCGCGCGGCGCAACCAGACGATCATAACAGCGGCCAGAAGCATGCTGAAGGCGAAGGGCATGCCAAATTACTTCTGGGGCGAGACCGTGCTGACAACGGTCTACGTGCTGAACCTGAACCGCGCGTTCACGCGCAGCATCACCGGCATGATGACATATGAGGCTTGGTATCTGTGGAGCTTCGGCTACGTCGCGCACCTATGTGAAGAGCGCGCGTCCTCACCTGAAGAAGCTGGACGACCGGAGCATGCCAATGGTCTTCATCGGCTACGAAAGCGCCACCAAGGGCTACCGTGTCTACGATCCCATCTCCAAGCGTGTGCATGCACACGGAACGTAGTCTTTGACGAGAACACGAGCTTGGACTGGAGCACGCACAAGGACAACCCTGTGAGCACGGCGTTCACGGTGGACTGCTACGTGCACTCGACTCGACTCCACTGCGTACCGCTACACCTGAGGTGGCAGGATAGGACTCGCCGGCATCAGCTCTCCATCGACACCAGCTCCCGCAGAGCACACGTCGTCGGCAGCTTCATCCTCGCGCACCGTGGTAGCCTCTCCGACACCCGAAGCTGAAGCTGCGCCGCCATCACATCTACCTCTCCGCGAGGCACACCCGATGACCACGCGCACCATGCACGGCATCGTGCAGGCGAAGACCTGCCTCGCCTCATCTCCAAAAGGGATATGTGAAGCAGCAGGGCATCGACGTCGCGGACGCCTTTGCGCCTGTTGCACGGCTGGAGTCCGTGCAGCTCCTGCTAGCGCTCGCCGCGCACCACGGGTGGGTCTGCTGGTCAGGGGCGCTAGGCGATGCGCCTGCACAAGCCACTCTACGGACTTCGTCAGGCACCTAGAGGCTAGAGCCTGGAACGCGAAGTTCGACGCCACGCTCGACGCGCTCGGCTTCAGTTTAGGTGTTAGTCTGTCAGAGTTTCAGTTTCGTCAGGTTAGCACTTCATCGTTTTAGTTGGTTGATTTAGTCATGGGTGTAGCTCGGGTTCTGTTGTTACAAACTAGAGCGAGTCGCGTGGATGACGATCCGTTCGTGGGATGGCACGAACACAAGGATCATGACCACGTTTTCCCACTGTAAGAAAGAATAAAAGGAGAGAAAGTTAGCCAGAAATATGGAATATGCATCATGCCATGGGTCTAGAGCCCAATGCAATGTTTGTATATATGAGGCACAAGTGTGCATCATGCCATGGGCATACCACTTTTATACTTAGAATCAATGTCATGATTTGGCATAGTAGTTATATAGTTTGATGTAACAACTAGGTGGGATCACGTTGACCAAGTGTTGACTCAGACAACCACAAAGATGATGAAGGTGTTCATAGACAACTCCCATAGGTCAAGAACCCATGCAATGTTGGCATTAGGCTATACGTGCTACAAGTGTGCATCATCCAAAGTCATAGCACACTTGTGGCAGATCTAGACCTATCACACTTGTGGCACACTTGTGGTACAATGCTAGCATCATTAGGCTAGATACAATGCTAGCATCATTAGGCACGTGGTGATACATCCTTGTGCCAAATTTGAGTCCATTTAGCTAGCATCAAAACATGGCTTATGAATTTTTAATTTAAACAATATGAATATTTCACTATTCTTAGTTATGATTTAGGGAGGGGTAATGTATGCATCATTCAGGTCTAACACTAGTACTTTTTACTGTAATATTAAGTCATAAAAATGAGATAAGGCTTAACTTATAAATTACAGTACTATTTTATCATCACATAAGCACTAAGTTGATGAAGGACTTACTAGCCAACCTATAGAGATCTATAGCCTTGGCTAGAAACTCATTCGAAGGACTTTGAATTCATCAACTTAGTGATTACTGAGTTGGCTAGAAACACTTTGTGGCAATTGTGGACTCATGCCAATATTGCATGGTCTGCATGTTGATTTCACAAACGATTAATATGGAGCTTGAGGCCAGCCGAGCTACCATGGAACCAAAACACAAAGATGTCACCAGCTCTCATATCAAACTTGTTCACAACCTCCATCCACTTTGATGTTATGATGGCACCACATTTCAGTTTTCCTCTAGTGTTTGACTTGGTCATCACCATTTTAACTTTTGCAACTTCCATATTGCTCCAAAATACTTGAATGTTTGCTAGTAGTTCAATATATGGAACAATATGCTCCATGGTGAAGCTCCTCGAAAAGTACTGCATATAGATTACACCAATATATACATACAAATGTCAGTACCTAATAGTAGTAATGTAACATTTTGAAAAATTGTTACTAGTTCAAAAGTTTTACCATTTTTGCTTTTCCTTTTAAGGTGTTTGATTTATTTATGGTGCATACATAAAATGGTCTTTTTGGGAGGTTCTTATCAACTCCATACTTCAGTACATTAATTTCGGCATCATCCATCGCTACACGGTTGCCATAATGGCAGAAACATTCAAATTCTTTCTTGAACTTTATTCCGGGACCTACATGTAACAAATACATACATAAGCAGAAATATTATAACTGCATTTATTTTTTATTTTACATTACATACCTCTTATATGTAGAGGTTTATGCAACTTAAGAGCGGAACGAACATGACGAGTGCGAGCATACTCCTCGACCTAACCAGAAAGTGCCATGTACACAAACTTTTTAGAATAAAGAAATCTATATTCTACCACCTCTTATTTTAGATACTTGAACACGGTTTGCATATTCATAAACACACATGATATTCCAAAGCACCGAGTAGTGTCCATTAGATAATACTCCCTCCGTTTTAAAATATAAGATGTTTTAGTTTTGTAAAGAAAATGTATCTAGACTTCTTTTAGTATGTAGGTTCACTCAAGTTTGAAGTGAATCTACACACTAAATTAAATCTAGATACATTAAATTCTCAAAACTAAAGCATCTAATATTTTGAAACAGGGGAAGTACAATTTTCTTAATAGTACATATAGATCTGACACGACATGCTTTCAGTGCTAACATATAATAGAGTGTTATTTTACTAGTTCATATGTATATCTGATCTACACAATTATGATCGTCATGCATTTTTAAAATTTGATCGTATTTCTTCTTGATCTGATGAAATTTCTGTATATCACTCGTTCTAGATTTTCATATAGGAGTTGGCGAAAACATACCTGATCCTTGAATATATGATCCATGAACCTCTGTCGTCGCAGGCGTTGAATACTGGAGGCGGTCCTCGATGGAATTTTTGAGGTTGTTGTCGTGTGGAGGCGCTCGTGTGAGGAGGGATAGGAGGAGAGTCGTGAGCAGAGGCGACCGTGGAGTGACTAAATAGTAAATACCTAACGCGTCTACGCCGTCATACCCGCGCGCGTCTGCTGGGCGCGGTTGGGCCGGCCCAAATAAGAAAGCACCCGCTGCAGCAATAACACGGGCACAGGAACATGACCTGGGCTGGGCTAAGTCTGCGTATTTTAGAATGTGTAAAAAATATTGAGGTTATTTCGTGAAGGAAAGAGGGTCAGGTGAGACAAAACAGGCTTTTTGTAGATTTGTCATTTTTTGGAAAAAGAGGTTCAGGTGAGACAAAACAGGCTTGTTTGTAAATCAAAAACTATATGAAAAAGGAAAGAAGAGCAAAATAAGGCTACAATAGGGCAACGCAACCAGCCAGCCCAATTTGGCAACAAATCAAAGAACCCTCCCTCTCCCTCTCCCCCTCCCTCCTTTCTTCCTTTGTCTATCTCTGCCAGGCTCACCTCATTCATTCCTTTTTGCCCAATTTGGTAGCAAATCTATACCTGCACCTATTTCTCAATTGCTATTTCCCTTGAACCTTTTCGAAATAGGAAATCCCACCACACACCAGCATGTACAAAAACAAATGTAGATAGTAAGCATCTAGAATGTAGAAACATAACAAGCAACTAATTAAGCAAGGTTCAACACAAACTAATTAAGCATCTAAAATGTAGAAACATAACAAGCAACTAATTAAGCAAGGTTCAACACAAACTTGATAAGGAAGAGGTTCAACACAAACGCTGCTAAGCAGCCAACATAAACACAGTTCAAACAAAAGCATGCTACTTAAACCAGCAGCAGCACACACAAACTGGCACATCATTACATCACTGCCTCCTCGCCGCCACCTCCCGGTCCTGCTCCTCTCTGTCCCGCTTCCTCTGCTTCCTGTTGCCCATACCTGGAACTTTTGGTGGCTTGGGCTTGGGAGCAGGCACACGACCGGCCTCAATAGCTCGGTCCAGTTTGTTCCTGAGGAAGATGCCATAGGCCATGTGATTGGCCATGAAGCCGAGGACATTGATAGTTTCCCCAACTTTGACACGGCCAGATCCACAGCCTTCAGCATGCTGAACGATGCTTTGGAAGTCCATCTTTATGCTCCATTTGCAGAAGGGACAGCTGTTCATGCCATCAGTCCAGGGTTCACTCCAGAACCGGTCGAACCTCCCCGCTTTAAGCTTTTTGAGAGTGGCCCTGGTCTTCCTTTGACACGAGTCGACATCACTGTCAACATCATCAGTAGCCTGCTGAAATATGCAAAATACACATGTGAAGAAAATATGTAGAAACTGCAACTAAAATTGAATGGTTAACAAAGGAAGCAATAGATAACAGTCTCCAGCTAGCAATAACAGAAAGTAATCAAGGGATCAACAGATAATTCACTTTCGTTGGCCAATAAGCTAGCATTAATCCATAGAAATGAAAACAACAATCCACAGATCCACAAATATTAATCGATTATGTCCATAATCGAACCCTAGCTAGTAATAATCCACAGATCCACAAATATTAATCGATTATGTCCATAATTGAACCCTAGCTAGCAATAATCCACATATCCATTAATTACACATCAATCATAATAGATAACAAACGAATTTGACGCTAAGTGAAAACCCTAGGCCCCAAGCAGATAATCCATAAATTGGAACTTACCTCCTCCTTGTCATCGACGATGTTCTCGTCGAAGGCCGGCGGTGGCATGATGATGAGCTCGACCTCCTCGTCATCATCCTACGGCTGCTTCCCAAGATTGTACGCACAAGTACTGATAGCGGTGGGAGCCGATGAGGGACTGATCGGCCTGCCTTCAGCAATGGCCTCCGCTTCATCTTTCGCATCCGATGCGGCTGTGATTGCCGCCCTTGCGGCATTTTGTGCCTCCGTCATGGCTTTGGCCGCCTCCGTCGCGGCTATGGACGCATCCTCCGCGGCTCTGGTCGCCTCCTCCATGGATAACGCCAGCGTCGCGGCCTTCTCCTTCGCTGTGGCGATAGCGTCATATGGGTGCTCCATCGTCGGAATGGGAAGTGGAGTGGAAGCGGAGGGGGAGAGGGTTTTTCCTGGTCGGAGGAGAGAGAGAGGAATGGGAAAGGGTAGTGGGTAGAGTTCTAGGGGGAGTTGGGAAGCGGTGGCGTGATGGAGTGAATGAGGGGAGGCGGAGAGAGACATAGGGATGGGCTTTATATGGTGAGATGCCGACGTTTCGTGCTCGCGCATTTCACACGTGTACGGTTCAGCAGCATACGCATGCGCACCTGCTTGCACAGTGCACCGCGGACATGCGGTAGTACGGTACTACACAGTTCACACGCGCACGGTGCACCTCAGACATGCCTATGGTACATGCACGGTTCTCACACGCTCGGTGGCCCCATTCGCCAACAATCTCTCTTTTTTTGACGAATCTCACTCTCTCTCTCTCTCTCTCTCTCTCTCTCTCTCTCTCTCTCTCTCTCTCTGCGGACCCCCGCTAGTGGCCCACCCACTCTTTTCCGATCGTGGCTACCTCCTTTTGCAACTATTTGAAGTTGAGTTTGGTTACCTAATTTGAATTTTAATGCACATTTGAGTGTGTGTAATATCTAAGTTTAAGGTTTTCTTACAACAAAATTGACACTTATCCAACATGGTCCCACCCAGTAGATAGAAACAACAGGAAAGAAGATAGTTTTCGGACTGCGCAAAAGGTATATCCCGTTGCAACTCATTGTTCGGTTAGTTCAGTTTACAGTTGCAAAATAGAAACACATAGTTCAATTCAGCAGAGCAGCACCGAGGAAAGTCTGCTACATTACAGTCGTAGCCTGGCGAGGAGCTGCTTGTTTTCGTCCTCAATCTATTCAAGTCGTAGGCGACGTACGAGCATGTCCTGCCTGATCTTGACCTGCTCACTGACCGAAGCCTCGAGCTTCCGAAGCAGGTTCATGTTCTCGACATGGAGATTGACATTATCATCTTTTAGCCTCGCATTATCCTTTGAGAGCCCCTCGTTGATGGATGTATTCAGTCGGTTCGAGGCTTGGATCTTCTTATGCAGTTTCTTCCAGGCAGCGTTGTCCCTTTTCAGCTTGTCCTGCTCCTCAGTAAGGGTATTCACATCTATTTTGAGTTGTTCTAATTCTAGTTCTTGTGTTTGCATTTTCTCCCTGTGGCTGCTTATTCGTGCATTAAGCCAAGCATCCACCTTATTGATGAGTTTTGGCTTCTTTTCCTGGGACAAAGAATACGTGGTTTCAGTCCTATCATAGAACGGGAACAACAGTAATGTGTCATTATAGCACACGAGCTTTATGCAGAAATGGGTGGTGTGGAAAAGATCCAGGAGCAAAAACCCCAAATCCTAGTCGCAAAAACCCCAGTGTATATTGTTTACCTCGCTGATCCACCGGTGAACCGACGGCTCTGAAGAAAGAGAAGTAGGTGACGATTAAGGAGAAGAATAATGTTGGATAACACTATTAAGGAGAAGAAGTACATGACCAACCCGGAGGATCCCTCGCCTGCGGGCATATCCATGAGCATATGTTGTGACTCTTCAGTGCGTAAAGCGGCACGGCGATCTCTCTCTTTTCTATCCTCGCGCATTGTCGCTGCGGCACGCTTCCGAGATGGAGCCATGCCTGCGCAGAGGGAGGGAGTAGGAGGAAGAAGAAAGGGAGGAGGGCGCTAATGACGAGTGGAGGTAGATAGTCAAAAAGCCTAGGCAGACCAGTCTTATGCACCCCACCGTCCTCTCCCCTACTGTGTGATCTGCCTTCTCAGAGAAGTTTTGTGCACACGTGGCAGGCAGAGAGCTGCAACGATATGACCGATTGGATGTTCCATTAAGTCGATTGACAATTCAATGACACTTAGGGGCGCTGATACAATGGTGCGCGCGTCCCTGCACGCGTCATGATGACACAGTCCTGCGGGTGGTGTCAGACGTGCACCGCGTCGGAGGTGACAGGAGTGCGCCTTCCCGATGTATCGCGAGCCCCTGCTCTTATCCGCGCGTGCAACACAAACGGCCCACCGGTTAAACAGAAATGCGGGCCAGCAAACCACGTAGAGGTGTTTTTTTGCGTAGAGGTGTTGCCACGTCAGACTGCCGAGTTGGACGACGGGAATCCACATTGCGTCGCAGAATACGCGTGTACTGATCCGCTTCAGGCCTGTATGGGCTTTGGCGGGCTCTACGCGCACGATCTAACCTTTTTGTATGACAATCCTACCCCCAGGCGTGAAGGGGTATCCGCCCATCCCAGCCCTCGATCGTGCCTGAATTTTTCTTTCTTTCCTTGAGGGGCCTATTGAATCAGAAGTCTATTTTGAATGTATTGACAAATTACACCAAGGAAAGAATAAGAGTAACTCTACATGCAAGGCTAGAGTAGGCTTCGGAGTTCTTTTGCATAAAGCCAACTTTCTCTAAGTAAGAAGAAAAGATAAACAAATATCCTACTTTGTAAACATTTACTTAAGTAAAATAGGGTCGAATCCTATCTAGAAGAAAAGATATTACTCACCAAGTGTCAAAACAACCAATCACTTGGATATTAATCACCAAGTCCCCAAAATCCTACCCATTGGCAATATTACTCACGCCATGAGGTTTCAAAACTTTGTTTAGAAAAGAGAGAAGGCTCCATCCTTCAGATGCTCAATTTATTTTGTTTCCGTGAACACGGCTGATCGATCAGATTGCAATACTCTCGAGTGTTAATGCAGTTTACCCACAATCCAGTATCAAGTCCTTTTACAAACAAGACCGTGCTGAGGCTTTCCCTTAGTAGCCCCTCTACCTTGTGGATCCAACCGAACCTCCAAATGTTGGTACCTAGGTAAGGTTTCCCACTAAGTATTAGACCAAGACAGAGCCCATATGTATTATGGTTGCACTGGAAGCTTCTGAATTCTAAAACATGATAGACTTCTCTGATTCCTAGGTGGCCGTCCTCCACCAAAATCTCACTCGTTGACCCGACAACCATTCCGCCCAGAAGGAAAACTTAGTTTTTATTTTGAAGTGGCTTTGAGAAGAAAAGATCGCTCAAGAGAGTCTTTATATTTGGAAAATTTCTTGTCTTTCGAACCCCCAACGGTACTATATATTTATATAGCATAGCAAGCAACACTCAAAAACAGCGGTAACCTATTAGGAGGAAAAATCCTAAGTATAGAGCTACTCATGGCATACTACAAAATCATCGCACTTGCAAAAATAATACTAAGGAAAAAAATTCTAACAGAACATCCTACACATGCATACTACGGAATTTGAATACCAAAACATGCATAGAATCAAAACTAGGACATTATATGAAAGAGGTGTAACTTGACTTAGTATAATTTGATGATGATTAATTCTTCATGAACACTCTCGCACTTCGAATAAATCTAAATTACAGAATACATTACAATAATAAGCATCCATTGCAAATAAAGAGCCAAAATAAAAACAAAGAAATCAAATACCAAAACATGCATCACTCCAAATTGTTTATACATGGTATATTCATATTGTTCTATGCTATGGGGTGTGTGACAAAACTTACAAAAGATAAGCCTAGATTCATATTACAACGGAACAGATCTAATCATATATATAATTTTGAGGTTTTGAGATTACTGGCAGATAAATATTTCAATTATGAAACCAACGCAAAAAGATTCGACTAAAACGGCGTTATGGATCCAAAAAATAAGGCCAACACACTATTCAAATTTAAAATTTGATTGTCAGATTCGAAATTTTTGGTAATTAAAAAAATTAATACCATAGGATAGTGAATTTAATTTCGAGTCTAACGCAACATGAATCCTCTAATTTAAACATGTGGATCAAAAGATATGTAATTTATGAGTTGATATTGTGAACTAATACATTACATCCGAACTGATCTGATGTTTTTTTAATTGATCTGATGCTTACAGGCTTAGCGCACGTGACCAGAAGAAAAAGAGACGGTGGCATAGGGATGATGCGGCTCGGTTGTTAGATCAGCAACAAATTACAGCGACGACGTGTGAAAAAAAAGGTATGTTGTTTAATTGGAATATTCTTATCTAGACTAGACAGCAGCAGCAGAAGGATCTATCGGCTACAGTTGAGAATGGTATACCATTAGCTGCAAAACGTCGACGATGGAGATTCTCTGGTGGTCGGTGTGCTGCGGAGTTGCGGCTACAGCTCCGTCTCGAGACAACGAACCTGCCAGCGTATATATCGACGAGCAGGGCCAGCACTAGGCCATCTCCACCATGGCAACGGCCAGGGGCCCGTGGCTAGGAGGGGCCCAAAAATATGTATGCATATATACCAGTATATACATCTACGTGGGAATTTTTTTTGCAAAGGCCCACCGTGCTTATGTGCTTCGCATGACGCGCCTGGACGCCACGCGGGGTAATTTGTGATCGACACCAGGCACGAGGTACAGCCAGACACGTGCATCGCGATCGACGATAGATCTCACGTCTGCCTTCTAGCCTTCTCCCCTGTCCCTCGTGTCTTGATTGTTCCTTCGGCTCTTCGTCTCTGTTCGGAGTACGGCGCCGGAGAATCTATCGCCACAGCCACATGGCAGACGCCAGACAGGCCGATTGGATTTTAGGTTCCCGACCCCTCAGGTATATTAAATCCAGCCTGATTAAATCATGTAATTTCACAAACAATACATATACTCCTTGATTACAGCAATTACTACCTGATTGGTTACTTGATCTCGTAATTTCTTATTTCAAGTAATCAAACTAGCAGCAAATACTATTTGTTTGGTTTCTTTTCTTTTAAAAGTGAAAGTGGATACACACATATCTGTATTTTTATATATGTCATTATATACATTAGCCTTACAATCATCCCATGGTTGTCAAGCCTTCACTTTCCAGGTACTTGAGATCACATAAAGACATACCACCATATGAAAAAGAATTCATGAAATGCCTACATAATTGCAATTTAGAAATAGGTAATTTGTTGTTGTCTGCATAAAAAAAACCACACAAAAATTGTATTTATGTTTGTAGTATGATACTAACAAAGTATGGTTTTATATGTGTTGCAGGCCGAATGATGTTAGTCATGTCTTCGTTTTATGGCGCAGAAGCTTTTGTCCCATATGCTCCAAGGGATATAACAAATTTGCGCACAAACTTTCGAAGTGAAAATAAGGAATGGGACATGAGTGAGACAGTTGCTTACTTTGCAGAGATAAAAGATAAGGACCCTCATTTCTACTCGAATTTTTCGTTTGATAAAGAAACCAGAGTTGAAAATATTTTCTGGGTGGATAGTTATGCGAGAAAAACATATACAGAATCATATCATGATTGTGTATATTTTGATACAACTTTCATGAAAAATCACTTCAACATCCCATGGTTGTGGTTTCATAAGGTATGAGAAAGAGGAAAGTTTCAGGTGGATTTTCAGGGAATTTCTTAAGGCCATGCATGGGAAGCAACCAACTAACATTATCACAGATCAGGACTGGGCTATAAGGGCAGCAATTGCTTCTGTTTTCCCTGACGCTGTGCATCGCAACTGCCGCTGGCATGTTATTAAAAAAGCAAATTAAAAGCTCGGTGCATTCCTAGGGCGAAACCCAGGTTTGGCAATTGAGTTCAATGAATGCATTGATGAAATTATTACAGTGGGGGAGTTTGAAGCTAAATGGGCACAGTTGGTCCTAAAGTGGGGGTTGGCAGCACATGAAACATTTGCATGGTTAAAGAAGTGGGCACACGCGTGGGTTCCTTGCTACTTCAGGCACCGCTTCTTCCCCTTCATGCGATCAACTCAGAGAAGTGAAGGATTCAACTTGTGTTGAAAGGTTATATCAACCCTCACAATTCAATCAAGCATTTTGTGAAACAATATGAGAAAATTCAGGAAAATATGTTGGGAAGGGAAAGCCATGCTGATTTCAGAACAAAGTGCTTGAAGCGGAACCTTGGTCCTGGTTCCCAATTGAGAAGCATGCTTTATCTATTTACACCAGGGACATTTACCACCGTTTCAGGCTTGAGTTTGAGTTGATAGGTCGCTACAATGTGCAATTTGTAGGAATTAACATGTACTTGCTAGTTCCTAACAACCAGACCTGCTATCCCTATGGTGGAAGAATCTACATGGTTAATGCTAATGGAGGAAATGACAACTACAACTATGGTTGCTGCAAATATGAGAGGGATGGTTTGCTGTGTTGTCATGTGCTGAAAGTGTTCACGCATGTTGGTTTTGACACAATATCGGAGCGGTACATATTGCGCAGGTGGACTCAACAAGATTAGGAACCCGTGGTTCAACCAATTATCCCAGCAAGAGATGATGTGATGCCAGAGGAGTCACGGATGCAACTGCGATTTGCCAACTTGTCTACCAAATTTGTAAATGTTGCTAATATTGGTAGCAAGTCAGAACAGCATGAAGCTATTGCTCGTAGACACATCAGGGAGATGATAACTGAGTTTGCGCAACTAGTCAAAGTAAAGAAGAGGAACACAACCAGTGCATCAAAGAATTCTAAGTCAAAACAGAGTCTACTTCAGCTCATACGGCAGAACGGAGAGCAAATTCAGGACCTACCACAACAGCCCCTATGTCTACAGCAACTAACTTTGAAATTTCTACAGTGGTTCCTAAAAAACGCCGAACAACAAATTCAGGTCCTACTCAAGTAGAACTAACACCTCCAGCGTCTACCAGAACCAGTGGTTAGTTTGAAGCACAACCTTCGTATATGCCTCCTCCCTCATCTACTATGGCACCAATTTACCAAGGTCGTATGGTTGAGCCCGCAGAACAAGCAATGGTCATCCTTGACCCTCCCAAGTCGACTACAAAAGGTCGGAAGAAAGGTCGATTTCCTTCTGTAATTGAGTTGCAACCTAAAAGAATTATTGCATGCACCGTGCATAATGAGATTGGACACAATTCTGCTACTTGTACAGCGGAATTAGGTTTAGGATCATTGGGCAAGAAGTTGTGCTTTTCTTGTAGTGTACCCCATTTCATCTTGGACATGAACTAAATGTATTGTTTGCTATTTGTGTTTTGCAAACAATGTTGTATTAAGAAACTACAATTTATTCATGTTATAGTAGTGTGAAAAAATTCAGGAAAAAAGGCAAGAGTTTGATGGAAAACTGTACATTATTTTTTCTTCATTACTTCCTTCCACTTGATGGTGTTTTTAGCAGAAGTTACCCATCGATGAGTCATAAGATTTCTTATGTTTTCAACATGTTCAAGACCACAATATGGCAATCTTCTGCATGTCCAATTTTCTGCATTCATGAGAGCAAAAACACCACAGTCTTTGCTGCAAAAAAAGATGTTATTTCTCAGGGTCAAGCTGAAAAAGCAACAGAGCATAGTTGATGGAAAACAAGTTCTTCACATTTTAAAAAGCAACACAATTTGAAAAATAAATTAGTAACCAGCTTTTATATGCATAGTTGATGCTAGTTGTCTTAGTACTAATGGTAGGCAACTTAGATGCAAAAAGTATAAACATTATACTGCTAGTAAATCCAACTTATCATATCTAGCACGCAACTTTGCTTGTGAGACCTAGTTGAGAAAAATGGTTGTATCTTATTTACTTGTTGTACTCATACTCCACTTAAGTTGTATTTAATGCAGGTTATAGTTGCTGAGATGCATTAAGCTAGTTCCTTGCATTCTGTGTTAGAGGAATACACCTAGTAGGTAACTTACAGATGGAGAGTGCAACCTAGTAGGTTCAGGTGTAAAACTTAGCAAAAAGTACATATACAACTTATATCATAACTTCAAAAACTATGCCATCCATGTAAATTTCTTGCAAAAACTAATAAAAGTTGCTAGTTAGTACATAATATGGGAACCAACTTATGATCCAGCTCATATGTTTCGTACTTGGTTGTCTGTTTTGGGGCAAAAATGTCACCCATCTGATCCTCAAACTTGTCAAACTTGATGCGCGAGGTTAGGTAGTGTTCCTTCCATAAAGTTGTTAAAGATGCTCTAATTTTCTAAGCATTTTGGAGGAGTTTCTTGTCTACCACTTTCCTCGTTAAATCAAGAACTTTAAATCTTCTACATTTCATATTGGCAACAAACACCCAGTAGTGGTTCACTAGGATTTTTGTATCATCACTTAAATTCTCCAATACTATAATCATGACATGTTTGTGTGTAAAACTGATAAGACAACTTGACATTAAAATTTTCAAATGAACGGTAAAGCTAAAAAGTGTGCAAGAAACTTGAACCTATTTCATATAATGTATATGGATGCTTGTAAACATCAATATATCAACTTAATAAAAAGGACCAAAAAAGCAAAAAGGAGACAAACAACATGAAACATAGACAAAAAAGTAAAGGAAATTAAGTTGGATGGGTAAGCAACTTAGGCATGGTGGCGGGAACAACTTAGTTAGTTTGAGTAAGCAACTTAAGCAAATGTTGGAAATGCATCATAGTCAACTATTATCGTGTTGATCGCATAGAAAAAAAATAAACCTAAAAATGACATGGGTATCAAATTTAGTTGGATTTAGAAAATAACATAGTAGGTGCACAAAAAAACAACTTAATTAACATGACTAATCAACTCGTACATGCTGATATAAAAAAGGAAACCTAAAAATAACAAGAGGATCAAACTTGGTTGGTTTTAGGAAACAACTTAGCATGACAGCAGAAGCCAACTTATTTGGACCAGCTAGCCAACTTCTACAGACTAATCAGAAGAAAAAGGAAAAAGAAAAAACCTAAAGATGACACGGGAATCAACCTTAATTGGATTAAGAAAACAACTTGACTATGGGAAAAACAACTTAATTGTACTTAGTTGGATTTAGAAAACAAATTAGAAGCTACGCAAAAGTAAACTTAATTAAGCTGACTAGTGAACTCAAAAGTAAAGTTAGAAGCTACGCAAAAGAAAACAACTTAGCAACTAACATGCTGATAAAAAGGAAAGCTAAAAATGACAAAGAGAATCCAACTTGGTCGGATTTAGGAAACAACTTAGCATGACGGTAAAGCCAACTTAATTGGACTAGCTACAAAACTTTTACAGGATGATCAGAAGAAAAAATAAGAAGAAAAAACACAAAATCATAGACACCTATGTATACAACTAACTATATCTGGAAGTGAACTTCGTGACCACAGAAAAAACAACGTACAAGGTTTTTCTTGTCTAGTTGTGCGTCCTTCTTTGAGAAGTGTTTCTTAAGCTCCTTGTCTTTCAACTGCCCATGTAGAAGTAGGCCCTATGATAGAATAAAAATCACTTAATGCACATGCAAAAAAATTGATCAAGGTCCACAAAAAAAATAATTAAAAAATGTTGAGTTGCTTACCCCCATCCTCAAAGGCATCACCACCTTATTCTCTAAGCTGTCCATTGAATGGTTGATTTCTTCCAATCCAAGTTCAACAACGATGTTATTTAACTCACAACATGACATCACAGAGTTTGGTAGCTCTTGTAAAGATACCAAGTACTTCTCGACGTTGACTATTACTGGACTTGTGTCTCTATATTGACCCCTTCCATTTCTTTTTGCATGAGCTGTGACAAGAGAGTAGACTTCTTTCACTTCAGCTGAACAATCATATGTGTTCTTTTTTGAATAATCTATATAAGATGATTTCAGGCATGCGGGCAGTCTGATAATCCTTTTTTCGCAGCAGATGTTGGTAAGTTACTAGCAGAACCATCTGTGCACGACGCAACTTTATTGGCAGCTGTTGATGGCGTGTGTACATCAAGTTGTTGCTCCACCGCAACAGTTGGAGCTTCTTCCTTCAAACCCTTTGGCCTTTCCACCATTTTGCAGATTTCAATGGCCTCCTTTTCCATCTCTGTGTTCCAATCATCATCATACTCATTAAACCTTGTTTTGTTCAGGTTCACTCGTGTAATCCCTCCTTTTGGTGGCGATACCACTATATTAGCAACTCCGTGATCATTTTCCTCTAGATGACTATCAAAACCAAGATCAAAAGATGGTGGGTCACAAGCTTGCTGCCATAAATCAGTCCTTACTATAGTTGCCATGGGTGGTGCTGACTTAGGTTGTGGTGGAGGGCAATTTTTCCGTGTTGGGACGGATGACACCACCTTGGGTTGCATGACTTGGATTGTCGCTGGTGTAGCTTGAGTACCACATTCATTTGTAGGCTGATGCTGGTTGTTAGTTGTTGCACCAATAGTTTCAGTTGCTGTTCCTCGGGTACTAGTTGCATATCGCTCCTGGTTTGTTGAAACTGCCCTATACATAGTTGCTACACCTTTTGCAACTAAATGCACACTTTCAGTTGTAGCAGTTTCCTTTGAGATGAAACATTCTGCTGATGGTTCAGGTTGTGCAGTTTCAGAATGCATGTCCGTGCTCCCGCCAACGGGTCTTCCTCGATGCACAATTGCTTTCTGCTTCATGTTCCTGTTTACTTGTTTATCACCTCTGATTGCTAAGTTATCCAGCGCAATGCACTCTTCTTGTAGATTCTGTACAACTGGATCTGCATGGAAAATACCAATTATCGGTGTTTTTGTAGGAGAAGAGTGTTGCGCCCTCCATATTTCAGCCATGAAAATGGCATTTGGGTAGATCTTTGCTGACATATCGAACACTACTGGAGGATGGTTGTTTGACATGCTGATAGAACTAGATTCACTTGATCCAAATTGTCTGAGCTCGGAGAACGGGCTCAACTCAGGCTACGGGGCCTCTGTTTGCTTAGAAGAATGCATCAAACCCTGCGTTGTGAGGTTGTCTACGCCATGGTGTCTCTCTTTTGGGCCCTCAAACCCATGTTCACTATCATTGTTACACATGCTCCTTTTTCCTGGAATCACTAGCTGATGAGTTGTTTCTGTTTACGAACCTTGGTGATCTCATGGGCATCTTTTCCAAGTCAACGGCGCGGTCTTCATCCCTATCCCAAGCATTAGGAGGTTCTCTAGTTGCGTTTCCATCTCCTTCATCCATGTCTTCTTCTTCATTGTCCTCATCTTCATTGTCACTGCCATCATCTCCATCTTCATCTGCGTTGTACTCGTTATCACTGTCATCGTTCTGATCAGCTGGCCCCTTCCTTTGTCTTTTTTTTTCTGCCATCGATAAATCTCTTCATGCTGTCTTCCTCTTCTAGTTCACCTAATTGTTCTACAAATGTCCCCACCTTGTTTGAAATGTCGGTGCACAACTCCCCAATCATTACAACAAGCTTCCTTTTCTTCTACACAAAACAACGCATCAACTAAGTAAAAAACAGTGAAATAAAAAGCAACTAAAAGCTACTCCCTACTAAATCAGAAACAACTAAGAAGTAGTTCTGTGTGAATACATTTTCCCAAACATTTTAGTGACAAAGTGTAACACCGCGGTTCTGAAAAGACCGTGGATTCTATGTGACATGCCAATCCCTGGATCGGTTCATTGGCCCACAATAGAATAAGATGAATAACATAGCAAAATATTCGTGTATCATAAATAATGAAGATCCAGAGTACCATTATTACAATAAAAGCTTAGCTCAAGGCTAGCTCAAATTATTCAGGTAGCAACATAAATAAAGCAAATCCTCCATTCTTCAAATTGCCCACAAGTGAACAAGTGCCGAGTGGAGTACCGTGGCCTATATCGATTACTCAGAATCGGAATATCCTACAATATGAGACGTAGCAGCCCCGAAGGGTCAATACATGGAATATATGGCAACTAGAGCTAGTAAAGGAGACAATAATGCTAACATCTACATGCATATTTGGCAAGTGGAGCTGTGGCTAGCTTGCATTTGCAAATACCTTTGTCCTACTTTCATAAACAGTTTTTGATTTTCTTTGAAAAGATCCCAATTAAATTAACCCAACAATATTAAAGCAATTATGAAATTAGAATGAGCGAGAAACATGTCATGGAATCAATATCAAGCCACTCAGATATCCATAACCGGGGACACGGCTAATCGATTAGATTATACACCCTGCAGGGGTTAGTACACTTTACCCATGTGACTTGGCCAACCCAGCTCGTACCATCACTCTCATTTTGGGTGATGATAGGGAGAAGTCCAAGAAGAGACTGTTCGGTAAGTAGCTCCCCAATCCCGACGCGCACCGGTCCAACCTACCAAAATTCTACATCTCTGGATACGCGGGTTCGAGTTACCACAACCTACTAAGTCCAACCAACCGCCCATCTCATTATTGGCACATGGTTGTACACGTAAGATACACAATAAAGAAGCCAATCATTTTCTCTCGATACCTGGGTGCCTTTCCGCAATGATACCACCAAAATTTATCAATCCCATCACACCCAGGAGATTCATTGATTAAGTTGTTTTAGTTTTCGCAAACCAACACATTTATAAACAACTCTCAGTGATGTAACCCAGCCCTCGTTTATCATAGCATGGCTAAGCACATCTACCAGCGGTGGTTCATCTACAAGGAAAGCCCTACCACATAATAGGACATAGCATAGCGATAGTATCATCCTACACATGCATCTACAAAATACACGACAATGCATTGAAAATAGTAGGACAATATCATGAACAAAGTAGCATCTACTTGCCTTGGTTTTAGCGGTCGGAAGAACAATCCACACACGAGCAAGCGTTGCACTCGTCACAATCTACACGATACAATTGCAATCATAAACAAACCATCCACAAGCATATGCAACAAAGATGATGCATGAATGCATGCATGACAAGTGGATTGATGCTACAACAGCACCACATAATCCTATTCAGTAGAGCTACTGATTGCATGAATGGAAAATAATTTTAAGGCAAGGAAAACTATTATGCAAAATATAACGCTCAAAACTAGAGCTGGAACCCAAATAATTCACTACCGATAGCATACTGTTTGTAAAATCTTGGGACAATTCTACTGTATAGGCATTGCTATTTAGGAACAGTACCAATTGGAATTACTCAAAAAGGAATTATAAAACTCCCTGAGTAATTAAAATACTTCAGAAGGCCACTAAATAGTTTCTGCGAAAGTTTCTACTGTAAGCCTATCTTTTTAATTCACTTCGAGATTCCCCTTGTTCTACTGAATCCAGGGATATATTATTTGCAATTTTTGGATTTACAGATCTTTTTCTACGAATTAATTACTCCAAAAAGGCCATTAACTCTTTTAAATAATCTGGACAAAATCTTGTTGCAAAAGTGTAATACAATGGTACAGCAAGATTCTACACGACTTACTGGATCTACACATATTTTATTTGCAATTTTTGGCCCAGTAGATTAATTTCTATGCAATTTACAAGATTCTACAAATTTCTGCAAATTCTAAATCGATTTAAATCAAAAGGGAATATTCTGGGAATATTCCCTGCTGACTCAGCGCTGACTCAGCGCGGGTTGACTGGCTGTTGACCAGTCAACCGCGCGGTCTTCGGTCGATCTGAGCCGTGGATCGGAGATCCAACGGCCAGGAGGGGTGGCGGCGGCGGACTCACCGGAGGCGGCGGCGGCGGCGGACTCACCGGAGGCGGCGGCGGCGAGCGGCTCCGGCGGCGGTGGCGCGGCGTACGGGTCGGCGGGGTCGGGTGTCGGCGCGGAGAGGAGGCTGCGGGCAGGTGCGGTCGCCGGCGGCGGGGTCGGCGTCGGGCGGCGGCAGCTCGGGCGGGCGTCGGGGCGGCGGCCTGCGGGGGAGAAGGAGGCGGCGGTCAGGCAGGTGGTGCGACGAGGTGGCGGCGCGCGCGGGCGAGGTGAGGGCGGCGCGGCGAGGTGAGGGCGGCGCGTTCACCTGAGCTAATGGCGGCGGCAGCGGGCTCGAACTCCGGCGAGAAATCGTCGGAGATTTAGGGCGTCTCGGTTGCAATTAGATGGGGGGTTTGGAAGAGGGGCTCGAGAAGATCGTTATAGGCAAGAAAAATCATTAAAATCGGTTCGGAAACGACACGGGAATCCCGCGAGAATCATGCTAGTAGTTGGAGCTCGAGACGAACTCGGCTGACAGGCGGGCCCCGCATGGAGGTGACTGGAGGCGGCCGACGGGCGGGCCCCGCTCATCAGCGGGTCAGCAGCTGGCGACGGCAGTTACTACGCGCCGCGCGGGCGGCCGCGGCTGCGCGCGCTGCTGGCTGCTGCGTGGGCCGGCTCGGCCCAGCGGCTGCGCCCCTTTTTTTTGATCTTTTCTTTTTCTAATTTCCTATTTAGTATTTCCTCCGTAACTTTTTCATACGGACTCCGAATTAGGTGAAACTTGTTCCTAAATTTTTATAAAATCTAGGAGATCAATCTAGGGTCAAGTGGTATTTGATTCCACTAGTCTACAAGGGTGGAAAACACAAGTCCTAGTAAACTCTCCCGCAGGAGCATGGTAGTAAACTAAAATGGGTTTTGAAAATGGCGTTTTACCGAATCATTTCAATCAAAGGTTTTGCATGGAAGAACATGATGCAAAGGTATGAATGATATGCATAACCAAATCTAAAATTTGGGATGTGACAAGACTAACCCCCTTAAGATGAATCTCGTCCCCGAGATTCGGCGCGGCTAGCAAATAGGTGCGGGTAGTCCTCTCGGATGTCATCCTCACGCTCCCAAGTGGCTTCCTCTTCGGTGTGGTGGCTCCACTGCACCTTGAAAAACCTGATTGTCTTGGTACGGGTAATCCTCTCTGATGTCTCCAGAATCTTGACCGGCTTCTCCTCATAGGACAAGTCATTCTCAAGCTGAACCTCCTCTAGTGGCACAATGTCTCTTAATGGTGTATCCACCATCTCCGGATGGCACTTCTTCAGATGGGATACGTGGAACACATTGTGAACAGCGGACAGAGCCTCAGGCAACTCCAACTGATAAGCAACTTCTCCTTTGCGTTCTAAGACCCGATATGGTCCTATAAACCGAGATGCCAGCTTACCCTCAATTCCAAATCTCTTGATTCCACGAAGTGGCGACACTCTGAGGTATGCTCTATCACCTATCTCATACACCACTTCCTTGCGCTTGGCGTCAGCGTAGCTCTTCTGCCTTGATTGTGCTACCTTCAGCCTGTCCCTAATCAAGGCGACCTTCTCCTCAGCGTCCTTGATCAAATCAGGTGCAAACAACTGACGTTCTCCTACTCTTATGCCGCCCAACACATGGCATTCACCATTGGTCCACCTCATGATATGCCAAACATCCCAATCAAGGTGAACTCCTTCCATTTTTTGCCTTCCCTTGGTCATTACTTGAATGGGATCCTACTTGAGCCACCTATCAATTGTATGACTAGGTCCATGACCATGATGCCAAGCGGATGCGACAAGGATGAACCAGGAGCCAAGACCCCCAAGCATGAGGCCTGGAAGAGAAGACGCAAGAAGTTGCTGACGCCAGACCGGAGTCTCCGGCCATCACACCGGAGTCTCCGGACTACACCGGAGTTTCCGGACCGTCCTCCGGTCCGGACCCAGGAACCAAGCCCGGGAGACGACACCGGAGATTGACCGGAGTCTCCGGTCCAGACCGGAGTCTCCGGACCCAACACCGGAATCTCCGGCCTGCTCGACGCCTGACATGTTAAGGCCTTTTGGGCCTGGCCCATGTAACGCCCAGAACTCCCTATTTATGTCTGTTTTGCCCCTAGCTCGTGGCTGGCCTATATATATGCCCCCACCCCCATATGTAAACCCTAGAATGGGATAGATGATGAGTTGAGACTCATGGCTTAGGCCAAACCTTGGATGGGAACCCCCTCTCATTATATTATCTATGAGTTGTATCAAGGCCTTCTTAATTGAAGTCGTCAAGGCGCTCTTCTAGTTCTTGATCTCTCCCATGTATGGATTCTAGTAGTGCTAGGTCTCTCCCCTTTGGGATTCTACTTGGTTGCTACTCTCTCCCTACGTGTGATTCTATCAAGAGCTTGCCAATCTCTCACAAGGGATTCTACCTTTGGTCTCTCCCTTTGTGATTCTATTGCGTTGGTGGTTCGGGCCAACGAGAGCAAACCGATTTGGGTGTGGTGTGCGTTTGTATCTTCGATTTCCCTCTCGTGTTCATCGTGTTCTTCGCTCCCCTCCCCCAAATCCCCTCGAATCTATGAAGATCGGGCCACAAAAGTGGTTGTAAGCCACATCATATGGTATCAAGAACCTTTATTTGCCATGGATTCGAGTTTGTGTTGAGTTTCTAGCCACCAATTTTATTTTTCTTGCCTAAATTCGAAAATTTCCACCAAAAATAGCCATATTCGTGATTTGGATCGATCTGGATTTTGAGAGCGTTTTGGTAGGTTTTGATCCATAGATCCGCTGCTATACTCGTTGATCTACCTTCCTTTGCGTTCCCTTAGCCCAATTCCTTGATTTCCCCATCAATTTTGAGGTTTTGGTTCGTGTTTTTCCGCCCAAAACGCGTCCCGTTCGACTTCTGGACGTCCTGGAATCTCCCGGACCGGAGTCTCCGGCCTAGACCGGAGTCTCCGGAATTTTTGAGCTCCAGACCGGAGTCTCCGAACCTCCAGACCGGAGTCTCCGCCCTCCCTGCAAACAGAAAATCTGCAACACTGTTTTGAGCATAACTTTTGCATTCGAACTCGGATTTTTGTGTTCTTTAGCTCGTTTCGAAGAGAAGAAGGAGACCTACACCATCATCCACGTGTTCATGATATCTACACCAACAAAAAACTGTGCGCAAGGGTGAAGATCTTCGACGAAAGGTATATCATTTCCGCGATCTCCCCTACTTGTTTTCCTTTGAGAGCCACACCATCTTTGCGATAAAACAAGCACCTATTGAGACTATTTCCTCCTTTAATTGCTTGGGCTTTGCACATTTGATACCTTGTAGAATTCCGAGCAAAATTTGTGAGCGCTATCTCATATAGTTATCTTGTATAGTTGTTGGCACAAGGAAAAGCAAGTGAAAAAGAAAAAAAATAGAGAAAAATACAAAAATACAAAAAAAATAAGAAAGAAAGAAACATGTGCCATATAGAATAGGAAGCGCAAGCTCGATGACAAACTTGTAGGTGGTACTTATTGTGCAAATCTTGTAGCCCTTCAATTTTTGTGCAATCGAACTAGCGTCTCTCCTTGTACTTGTGCGACATGAGCTTATAGTCTTTGCTAGGCCTTCATTTGGTTCTTAGCTCGCTTTTTCCATCGCACAAGTCCCATTTATCCCACCGTGTGTGTTTCCTTGATCTTAATTTCTATCTTGTGGATCAACTTGTTTGCTTTGTGACCTCCGTGGATCTTTACTTGCCTTTACAAATCTTGATTTCCGGTTGTTCCAATTTGCTTGCCACTTTCCATACCTAAGCTCCTCATAAGCCGTGTGCGTTTGGTGTTTCTTTTGTTCGTTGATACAACGCCACTTATCCTTTGTATTTGGTTTGCTCTTGGTCCATACCATTGATCCAATACTATCTACAAGGTGAGCCAAGGCGTAGCATCCTTGAATCCAACTTCCACTATATCACACTTGGTCTTGTGAGCAACATGTATAGGGACTCCGGAACCGATGAAGAGGAATCCATGATGAGCCACGGCAACGACGACTCCACAAGCATCGGTGACATGATGGAGCACTACACCGACATTGGCTCCGCATGCTTGGAGGACTTCGAGTACTATACCAACGACGACTCCCCAAGCGTGGAGCACATGGAGCACCATGAGGGCTTCGACTTCTCAAGCATGGAGGACATCGAACACTTCATCGACTATGATGGCGATTCCCTCTTGAGATACAATGACTCCATCCACCACATGGAGACCGAGAACTTCCACGCCATGCAAGCGAAGGCACATCTCCAAGAGGCCGACAAGGACAAGCTCTTCAAGTCGCATCGTTCAAAAGGAACTACATACCATGAGGGTTGTCCATCAAGATACCCATCAAGTTCAAGAAGGCGCGACAACTCAACAAGTACCAATACACATGAGCCAAGACAAGTGCGTCGCCAACAACAAGAGCTCAAGAGCATCCATGCTATATGCGCTACAAGCTCAAGACGGCATACAAGTCCTCTCCGCCATGAGAACAAGAAAGAAAGATACTGTTCGCGCTACCAAGCTACATCGACAAAACAAGTTTGACATGAGGTGCCCAACTACAAGAACATCTACGACACCACTTCTCCTCCGAGGAAGATTACTACACAAGTTCCAAGACCCTCAAGAGAGAAGACCTCATATGACGTTGGCACTACCTCACGAACAAAGAAGGCGAACAAGCAAACGAGCCGTCACTCTCGCAATGAAGCTTCCAAAGCCAAGTACTTCCACAACAAACCTTCTTCAAGGAAGCCCCCTACACAAGCTATAAGATCGTCAACAAATGAGAAGGACGCTATGGCTCTCTACTTCGCGAAGTTGGATGAACCAATCAAGATGTCCTCTCATGAAGTTGATTCTTTCAAGACATGGTGCCAAACCTTGGACAAGGGTTGCAAGGTGGAGGATGGTGAGCATAGGATTTTCCCTTCACCAAATGAGGCGCGTGGAGTTGATGAAACTGAGCCTATTCCCATATGCTTTAGTGATGATGTGGTACCAATCCCATGTGAGTTTGAGAGCCACTTAGCCCACTTGAGTGAGAGCAAAAGTGAGACGAGTGACTCCACCATATGTGAGATTGTGTGCTTCCACTTTGAGGACATGAATGATACACCGAGTGAGTTGAGAGTGGTAGTTGATAGGGCAAGTGAGGCCATCCCAATTTCTAACAACTTACCCTCTACCTCTAGTGTGTTTTCTCGTGATGCGTTAGGTACCTTGGAGCAAGAGACGCCAAGCTTGGAGATTATGGCCCCCCTATCGAGAAGATGTACATGGTGGATGAAGTTGATGTCATCCCCATATATGATGAAGAAGTCGTCCACATGGAGGCCCCCCCTTTCACAACATCCACTTCAAATGAGAGGTACAACCAAGGTAAAGATACGGGTGTTGTTGATGCCATGATCCCACTAGTGTACATGATGAATTGTGAGGATATGAATGTTATGGACTCTACTTGTGACATTTCATATGCATCATTCTTATTCCCATGTGATGCATTGCCTTTGCATAATGTTGATCATGTGGAATTATTTGAGTGCGATGATATTGCCATAGATGTGCCATGCTACAAATCTTTCTTTTATCCCACAATTGTTGCCACAAACTTGATAAACAATTGCTCTTTCCCTATGTTTGTAGGCAACCATACTCATACTTTGGAAATGCTTGATCATTCATGTTTTTCATTGTCTTCCGTTGTTGATTGCAATAATACTCATATGTTTCATATTGAGATCTCCCCCATAGCTTTCTCAACCTTTGAAGATTTTGATACATGCCATGATAAGTATATGTCCACCTTTTGCTTCCTAATCACCATGCCTTCTATGACATATTGTTTCATGCTAATGGTGATGTGGACAAGAGAAGACGCATCATGATGGATGATGTGTTTATCTATCACACACACACGTTCTTCCGTTTATCTTGTAGGGTTTCGTAGCATGGAAAACAAAAAAATTCTATCGCATACAAACAAACAAGCCAAGATCTATCTACTAGATTGTAGCAACGAGTCGATGGAATAACTTACCCTCGAAGATTCCAAAGTGTTTAACGAGAGCGGATTCTCGTGGGTGATGTAGTCGTACTCTTCCCAATCTCAAGATCGCGTAGACGATCCTTCCGGCGCTGCGTTCCGGCAGCGCTCCCGCAGTCGGTCACACGTTCGGTGCTCGACGAAGACCTTCCTCTCCCTTGTTCCAGCAGGCAGCGGAGGTTGTAGCACTCTCCTCGAGATTCCGGCAGCACAACGGCGTGGTACCGGAAGTAGAGGGGAGATCCCGCAGGGCTTCGCCTTAAGCCGGAGCGAGTATGGTGGAGTATGAGAGAGTCCCTCGGTGTTCTAGGGTTTAGAGACACCAAGGAGGGGACAAGCCGGCAGCTAGGGTTTAGCTAGGCGGCGGCGAGTTGATGCCCTAGGGGCCGGCGGCGGCTTGGAGGCGGCGGCGGCTTGGGGCTAGGGTTTTGGAGGAGAGGTACTTGTGTGTCTAGAGGAGGGAGCCCTGCCCCTCCTTATATAGGTGGAGGGGCCGGCGGCCAAGGGGAGGGAGGGGAGTCCCTCCCCAACTCGGCTTGGGTGGTGCGCCGGCTTGGGGAGGAGGACTCCCTCCCCAACTCGGTTTCACACTCCTTCCTCTTTTCCACTTTCCAAAACTTGTCGTTTGACTTTCAAACTAGCCGTTTGACTTTTCAATTTAGGATTTGATTAAACCCTTTATTTTGGACAGCGAATACACTTAGTACATGATGCAATCATTCCAACTTGCAATGACACATTCATGTACCCCTTCCCCTCCGGAGTGCCGGACATTCCGAAACCTTCTAGAACATTCCCGATGAAAACACCGGAATCATTCCTGAACTCCGAAACGGAACTTTCCTTATATGAATCTTATTCTCCGGACCATTCCGGATCACCTCGTGATATCCCGGATCCCATCCGAGACTCCGAACAACATTCGGTCTCTTTCTCATAATACCATAACTACTCAAACAACGTCGAATCCTTAAGTGTGTCTCCCTACGGTTCGTGAATTATGCGGACATGATCGAGACACTTCTCCGAACAATAACCAATAGAGGAATCTGGAAATTCATATGGCTCCCACATATTTCCACGATTACTTTGTGATCGAATGAACCATTTACATACGATACCAATTTCCTTTTGTCTCACGATAGTTTACTTATCCGAGGTTATGATCGTCGGTATCTCTGCATACCTAGTTCAACCTCGTTACCGATAAGTACTCTTTTATCGTTCCCGTGATATGTGATCCCTTGTGAGCCAGTCACATGCTTGCAAGCTAATTGGATGACATTCCACCGAGAGGGCCCAGAGTATATCTATCCGTCATATGGATGGACAAATCCCACTCTTGATCCATGTGTCTCAACCAATACTTTCCGAACACTCAATGCCACCTTTATAGCCACCCAGTTACGGTGTGGTGTTTGATGTCATCAAAGCATCCATCCGGTAAAGGTGATATGCATGATCTCATGGTCGAAGGAATTAGGTTACTATGTATCAGAAAGCATATAGCAATTGAACTATTTAAATGACTTGATATTTATGCTACGCTTATCTATAGGGGTATGTCCATCATATCATTCTCCTAACGATATGATCTTGTTGTTGATAACATCTCAATGTTCATGATAGGGAAACCACAATCATATATCAACCAACAAGCTAGTGATGTATAGAGGCTATACTAGGGACTTCAAATTAAGTTTACAAATCACACAAGTATCAATGTTTCCTTGTTAATACTATTATAGCATGAATGTAAACATTTATCATAAACACAAAGATATAATAATAACTATATTTATTATTGCCTCTAGGGCATATCTCCAACAGTCTCCCACTTGCACTAGAGTCATCTAATCTAGATTACATGGTAATATACCGAACACCCATGGCAGTTTGGTGCTGGTCATGTTTTGCCCTCGGGAGAGGTTTAGTCAACGGATCCGCCACATTCAGATCTGTGTGTACTTTGCAAATCTTTATATCCCCATCTTGGATATGTTCTCGAATAGCATGAAAACGTAGCTTGATGTGCTTCAGCTTCTTGTGTGACCTTGGTTCTTGCGCATTGGCTATGGCGCCCATGTTATCACAGTAGATAGACATTGGGTCTAGCGCACTAGGAACCACACCCAGCTCTGTAATGAACTCTTTCATCCATATCGCTTCTTGTGAAGCCTCCGAAGCAGCCATGTATTCCGATTCAGTTGAAGATATCGCCACAACGCTTTGCTTTGCACTCCTCCAACTAACTGCTACACCATTCAAAATAAATACGTATCCGGATTGTGATTTAGAATCATCCGGATCGGTGTTCCAACTAGCATCGGTGTAACCATTAACAACGAGTTGTTCATCACCTCCATAAGAAAGAACCATATCCTTAGTTCTTCTCAAGTACTTAAGGATGTTTTTGACCGCTGTCCAATGATCCACTCCTGGATCACTTTGATATCTGCTAGTTAAACTAACAGCATATGCAATGTCGGGTCTACTATATAGCATGGCATACATTAGAGATCCTATGGCTGAGGCATAGGGAGTCTTACTCATCCTTTCTCTATCTTATGCCGATGTCGGACTTTGAGTTTTACTCAAGGTCGTATTGGGCAACATGGGCAAGAACCCTTTCTTGTTATCTTCCATTCCAAACCTCTTTAGAACTTTGTCCAAATATGTACTCTGTGACAATGATATTAGACGTTTCGATCTATCTCTATAAATCTTTATGCCTAATATGTAAGCTGCTTCGCCAAGATCTTTCATTGAAAAACTATTATTCAAATATTCCTTGACACTATTAAGAAGGTCTACATCATTCCCAATCAACAATATGTCATCCACATATAGTATTAAGAATGCTACAGAGCTCCCACTCACTTTCTTGTAAATACAAGCTTCTCCATAAGTTTGTATAAAACCAAAACTTTTGATCACCTTATCAAAACGTTGATTCCAACTTCGGGATGCTTGCTTCAATCCATAGATGGATCGTTGAAGTTTGCATACCTTGTTAGCATCTTTAGGATCGACAAAACCTTTGGGTTGCATCATATACAACTCTTCATCAATGTCTCCGTTGAGGAATGCTGTTTTGACATCCATCTGCCATATCTCATAATCATAATATGCAGCAATTGCTAACATAATCCTTACAGACTTTAGCTTTGCTACTAGTGAGAAAGTCTCATCGTAGTCAACTCCTTGAATTTGTCGAAACCCTTTTACGACAAGTCGAGCTTTATAGACAGTAACATTACCATCATCATCTGTTTTCTTCTTGAAAATCCATTTGTTCTCGACAGCCTTTCGGCCATCCGGTAAGTCCACCAAAGTCCATACTTGGTTTTCGTACATGGATCCAATCTCGGATTTCATGGCTTCTTGCCATTTATTGGAATCTGGGCTCATCATCGCTTCCTCATATGTCTCGGGGTCATCGGTGTTGTCTACCAACATGACACTCATAACGGAATCATACCAATCTGGAGTGGTACGAGTTCTCGTTGACCTCCGAGGCTCTGTAGCAACTTCAACAGAAGTTTCATGATCATCATCATTAGCTTCCTATCTTATTGGTGCAGGCACCACAGGAACTTCTTACGGTGCTGCGCTACTTGCAATTTCGAGAGAAGGTTCGACAACCTCGTCAAGTTCTACTTTCCTTCCAGTCACTTCTTTCGAGAGAAATTCCTTCTCTAGAAATGATCCATTCTTGGCAACGAATATTTTGCCTTCGGATCTATGATAGAAGGTATACCCAATAGTTTCCTTCGGGTATCCTATGAAGACGCATTTTTCCGCTTTGGGTTCAATCTTGTCCGGCTGTAACTTCTTTACATAGGCTTCGCATCCCCAAACTTTAAGGAACGACAATTTAGGTTTCTTCCCAAACCATAATTCATACGGTGTCGTTTCAACGGATTTAGACGGTGCCCTATTTAAAGTGAATGCGGCTGTTTCTAATGCATAACCCCAAAATGATAGCGGTAAATCTGTAAGTGACATCATAGAACGAACCATATCTAAGACAGTTCGATTACGACGTTCGGACACACCATTACGCTGTGGTGTTCCCGGCGGTGTCAATTGTGAAAGTATTCCGCAATTCTTCAAATGCTCGCCAAACTCGTAACTTAGATATTCACCTCCACGATCAGAACGTAGAAATTTAATCCTTTTGTTACGTTGATTCTCTACCTCACTTTGAAACTCCTTAAACTTCTCGAAAGTTTCGGACTTATGTTTCATGAAATAGATATACTCATATCTACTCAAGTCATCCGTGAAGGTAAGAACATAACGATAACCACCGCGCGATGCTACACTCATTGGACCACATACATCGGTATGTATGATTTCCAATAAGTCTGTAGCTCGCTCCATCATACCAGAAAATGGAGTCTTAGTCATTTTTCCCATCAGACATGCTTCGCATCTTTCAAGTGATTCAAAATCAAGTGATTCAAGAAGTCCATCGGAATGGAGTTTCTTCATACGTTTCACTCCAATGTGACCAAGACGACAGTGCCACATATAGGTCGAATTATCGCTTGATTTCAAACGTTTAGCCTCAATGTTGTTGATATGTGTATTTCCACTATCGAGATTCAATAAGAATAGACCATCTATCAAAAGTGCATGTGCATAAAACATATTACTCATATAAATCGAACAACCATTATTATCGGACTTAAACAAGTAACCGTCTCGCAATAAACAAGATCCCGATATAATGTTCATGCTCAACGCAGGCACCAAATAACAATTATTTAAGTATAAAACTAATCCCGATGGTAGATGAAGGGGTAGCGTGCCGACCGCGATCACATCAACCTTTGATCCATTTCCCACGCGCATCGTCACCTCGTTCTTCACTAGCTTCCGTTTATTCTGCAGCACCTGTTTCGAGTTACAAATATGAGCAACCAAACTAGTATCAAATACCCAGGCACTACTACGAGTGCTAGTGAGATACACATCAATAACATGTATATCAGATATACCTTTCTTCTTGATGTTGCCGTTCTTCAAATCCGCCAAGTACTTTGGGCAATTCCGCTTCCACTAACCTTCTCCCTTGCAGTAAAAGCACTCAGTATCAGGCTTAGGTCCAGCCTTGGTTTTCTTCGTCGGCGTGGTAACTTTCTTACCACCCTTCTTGAAGTGTCCCTTCTGCTTAGACTTGCCTTTCTTGAATTTGGTGGTCTTATTGACCAACAACACTTGGTGCTCTTTCTTGATCTCCACTTCTGCAGATTTCAACATGGCAAAGAGTTCTGGCAACGTCTTGTTCATGTTCTGCATGTTGTAGTTCATCACAAAGTTCTTGTAACTTGGTGGTAGTGATTGGAGGACACGGTAAATCCCCAAAGCATTAGGAATCACTATACCCAAGCTTTGAAGTTTGTTTGCGTGCCCAGACATCTTAAGCACATGCTCACTGACGGAGCTGCCCTCTTCCATCTTGCAGTTAAAGAACTTTTCAGAAGCCTCATAGCTTTCAATTGCCGCATGAGTCTCAAAAATCAATTTGAGATCCTCGACAATATCATATGGGTCTGAATCTTCAAACCTTTTCTGAAGCTCCGATTCCAAACCAAACAAGATAGCACACTGAACTATGGAGTACTGATTTTTCCGAGCGAGGTAAACATTATTTACTTCATCGGAAGCATCAGCTGCAGGTGGGTCACCCAGCGGTGCATCCAGCACATAGGTCAAATTACCAGCTGTGAGGACAATCCTCAAATTGCGGAACCAATCCGCGAAGTTGCTTCCATTGTTTTTCAACTTTTCTTTCTCTAGGAACGTATTAAAATTGATGGTAGGGGCTGCCATTGATCTACAACATATTTGCAATAGTTTAGACTAAGTTTATGACAAATTGAGTTCAAATTAATTAATAAAGTTAATCTAGGTGAACTCCCACTCAAAACAATATCCCTCACATTGTTTTAGTGATCACACGAACCAAATCCACTACATCAATACCGATCATCACGAGAGTTGATATAGTTTCAATGGCGAACAATCGACATGTTCATCATATCTACTATATGATTCATGCTTTACCTTTCGGTGATCCGTGTTCTGAGACCATGTCTGTACATGCTAGGATCGTCAAGATCAAACCTTAGTTTCCGCATGAGCAAATCTGGCTTGCTCACGTTGTATACACTTGCGGAATCTAACACACCCGATCATCACGTGGTGCTTCGAAACAACAAGCTTTAGCAACGGTGCTAACTAAGGGTGAACACTTTATGACTTGAAATTCATGTGCATGAGGGATCATCTTATAATGCTACCGTCGTCTACTAAGCAATACAAGATGCATAAAGGATTAACATCACATGCAATTCAATATATATGTGATATGATATGGCCTTTCTTCTTTGTGCTTCCGATCTCCATCTTCAAGCACGAACATGATCTCCATCATCACCGGCATTGCATCAAGGTCAATGACGCCTCTTCATGGTTGTCGTCCACCGGCTTCAACTTTTACAACTACTTTGAATAGACACGCGGGTCTTAACATAAATTAAAGACAACCATATGGCTCCTGCCGGTTGCCAACTTACAATAAGGAACATTGCATACATCAAATATAATCACAATCATGGCCATATCACATCACTGCACACCCCTGCAAAACAAAGTTAGACGTCTCTACTTTCTTTGCATGTTTTACGTGGTTTGGGGCTTTCAATAAGTGTCGTTCTAACTTACGAACATGAACCACAACATTGATACTAGTATTGTTAATCACCCGTTGTAAATTCGATCTTAACTATGCTAGGAGAAACAGGCACCCGCAAAGCCACTTATGCAATACAAGTTGCATGTCAAGCGTGGAGCAAGTCTCATGAACGATGTCATGTAAGGTTAGCCCGGGCCGCTTCATCCCAACATACCGCAAGATGCAAAGTACACAAGAAGCAATCGACAATAAAAGCATCAACGCCCACAATGACCATTGTGTTCTACTCGTGCAACAGATCTACATATAGACACGGCTCTGATACCACTGTAGGGTTTCGTAGCATGGAAAACAAAAAATTTCTACCGCATACAAACAAACAAGCCAAGATCTATCTACTAGATTGTAGCAACGAGTCTATGGAATAACTTACCCTCGAAGATTCCAAAGTGTTTAACGAGAGCGGATTCTCGTGGGTGATGTAGTCGTACTCTTCCCGATCTCAAGATCGCGTAGACGATCCTTCCGGCGCTGCGTTCCGGCAGCGCTCCCGCAGTCGGTCACACGTTCGGTACTCGACGAAGACCTTCCTCTCCCTTGTTCCAGCAGGCAGCGGAGGTTGTAGCACTCTCCTCGAGATTCCGGCAGCACAACGGCGTGGTACCGGAAGTAGAGGGGAGATCCCGCAGGGCTTCGCCTTAAGCCGGAGCGAGTATGGTGGAGTATGAGAGAGTCCCTAGGTGTTCTAGGGTTTAGAGACACCAAGGAGGGGACAAGCCGGCGGCTAGGGTTTAGCTAGGCGGCGGCTAGTTGATGCCCTAGGGGCCAGCGGCGGCTTGGAGGCGGCGGCGGCTTGGGGCTAGGGTTTTGGAGGAGAGGTACTTGTGTGTCTAGAGGAGGGAGCCCTGCCCCTCCTTATATAGGTGGAGGGGCCGGCGGCCAAGGGGAGGGAGGGGAGTCCCTCCCCAACTCGGCTTGGGTGGTGCGCCGGCTTGGGGAGGAGGACTCCCTCCCCAACTCGGTTTCACACTCCTTCCTCTTTTCCACTTTCCAAAACTTGTCGTTTGACTTTCAAACTAGCCGTTTGACTTTTCAATTTAGGATTTGATTAAACCCTTTATTTTGGACAGCGAATACACTTAGTACATGATGCAATCATTCCAACTTGCAATGACACATTCATGTACCCCTTCCCCTCCGGAGTGACGGACATTTCGGAACCTTCTAGAACATTCCCGATGAAAACACCGGAATCATTCCCGAACTCCGAAACGGAACTTTCCTTATATGAATCTTATTCTCCGGACCATTCCGGATCACCTCGTGATATCCCGGATCCCATCCGAGACTCCGAACAACATTCGGTCTCTTTCTCATAATACCATAACTACTCAAACAACGTCGAATCCTTAAGTGTGTCTCCCTACGGTTCGTGAATTATGCGGACATGATCGAGACACTTCTCCGAACAATAACCAATAGAGGAATCTGGAAATTCATATGGCTCCCACATATTTCTACGATTACTTTGCGATCGAATGAACCATTTACATACGATACCAATTTCCTTTTGTCTCACGATAGTTTACTTATCCGAGGTTATGATTGTCGGTATCTCTGCATACCTAGTTCAACCTCGTTACCGATAAGTACTCTTTTCTCGTTCCCGTGATATGTGATCCCTTGTGAGACAGTCACATGCTTGCAAGCTAATTGGATGACATTCCACGGAGAGGGCCCAGAGTATATCTATCCGTCATATGGATGGACAAATCCCACTCTTGATCCATGTGTCTCAACCAATACTTTCCGAACACTCAATGCCACCTTTATAGCCACCCAGTTACGGTGTGGTGTTTGATGTCATCAAAGCATCCATCCGGTAAAGGTGATATGCATGATCTCATGGTCGAAGGAATTAGGTTACTATGTATCAGAAAGCATATAGCAATTGAACTATTTAAATGACTTGATATTTATGCTACACTTATCTATAGGGGTATGTCCATCATATCATTCTCCTAACGATATGATCTTGTTGTTGATAACATCTCAATGTTCATGATAGGGAAACCACAATCATATATCAACCAACAAGCTAGTGATGTATGGAGGCTATACTAGGGACTTCAAATTAAGTTTACAAATCACACAAGTATCAATGTTTCCTTGTTAATACTATTATAGCATGAATGTAAACATTTATCATAAACACAAAGATATAATAATAACTATATTTATTATTGCCTCTAGGGCATATCTCCAACAGTCTCCCACTTGCACTAGAGTCATCTAATCTAGATTACATGGTAATATACCGAACACCCATGGCAGTTTGGTGCTGGTCATGTTTTGCCCTCGGGAGAGGTTTAGTCAACGGATCCGCCACATTCAGATCTGTGTGTACTTTGCAAATCTTTATATCCCCATCTAAGCAGTTGATCAACAACGCAGCAAAAACAGCAATCTGCCAGAATAGTCCAGCAGTGTTCACGAATTTTTCTACCTGACTTAGACTCGTCAGGAATTTTATCTGATTTTTGCACATACAGTACAGAGAGTTTCGCACCAGCCCTATTTTTTCAGATTTTTCCCAGATACCAGAAAAAAAATGAAAAATCGTATAGTACTGTTGTATCAGCAGAAAACTGCAGGGAAAATAACACAGATATTAACCAAACTTGCCATAAATCTTTCATAAAATTCGCACAAATAATTCCTGGGATATTGGAATACACAAATAAGCAACTAAACACTCTTAAGCTAACAGTAATTAAGTTTTACATCAATCGAGACTAATCCTAATGATTTTACCTAACGAGGACTAACTGGTGGACTTCTATCTACTTCTTAAAGAGGTTGCGGTAGGTCCTTGCACTCATGCGTTGGCGCTTCTGTCCACGGTTCAACCATGGCGGCGGAGTATACACCTCTCCTGAGTCATCACTTGAAATCTCAAACTCCACCTCTCCTGGATCCTCCTCTTCTTCTTCACTTTCAGCTGCAACTACAATAGCTTCATCTCCTCCACCATCATCGTCTCCATCATCATCATCCTCGTCCTCATCATCATCATCGTTCCCACTGTCATCATCATCACCATTGTTGCCACCATCTCCATTTTCATCATCAGAGGGTGGATTCAGCTGTGCTTGGAGAGCGGCAATCTGGGCTGCCATAGCTTCAATAGTTTGATCCCTTTCCTGGACGGTCCCTTGCAACTGTTGTATGTTCTGGGTGTTCTCCTACACAGTTCCATGAAGATGAGCTATGGTTGCATCTCTGCCTATCAGGGCATTCTCCAGAACTCCCACAGCTTCATGCAAGGTGTCAATCTCCTATCCTTGGACCAGCATACCATTGCTGGCAAAATCAGCAATCTCCTTTATCATCATCACTTTCTCAGCTAGAGCTCCATTCTCCCTTTCCATGTCCTCTATGTGCCTCTGACGGGGCGGCATGTTGTTCCTGTCGCTCGGGGTAACCACAATGTGCCCATCTTCATCACGCCTTCCATAGTCACGGTAGGGTGAATCTGCTGGCAGTAGATGTCGGACTTGATAGCACTGGCGAGACAGGGCTTCATGTATGGCCAAGTTAATTCCAAGTCCCCAGTTGCAGTATGTCTTGGTGTAGATCAGATGCACAGGGTTTGGCAAGACGGCATCCCTGAAGATGAAGGTGGTGATCTCCCATGCATCCTCACCATATCCATAGGTGTATAACCTTCTTCCCTTGAACATGGGCAGTGGCAATCCCAATGGCTGCGAGAGCTGTGCTAACTGTCTTGCAAAGGGCCTTGGTGACTCCATGGTTGCATACTCACCCCTGACTTCTCCCATCTATCAATTAAAAGAGGAAAGTGTGAGAATAGCATATGGTAAGAATTTACGAGAGTGAAAGGCATAAGATGAAAGACAGAGTTAACATAAGCTTTAGTAATTCTATGGCTTCCTAATCCAATCCTAGGTCACGATCCTACAGTCGACACACGGGCTCTAATACCATCTTGTAACACCGCGGTTCTGAAAAGACCGTGGCTTCTATGTGACATGCCAATCCCTGGATCGGTTCATTGGCCCACAATAGAATAAGATGAATAATATAGAAAAATATCCGTGTATCATGAATAACGAAGATCTAGAGTACCATTATTAAAATAAAATCTTAGCTCAAGGCTAGCTCAAATTATTCAGGTAGCAACATAAATAAAGAAAATCCTCCATTCTTCAAATTGCCCACAAGTGAACAAGTGCCGAGTGGAGTACCGTGGCCTATATCGATTACTCAGAATCGGAATATCCTGCAACATGAAACGTAGCAGCCCCGAAGGGTCAATACATGGAATGTATGGCAAGTAGAGCTAGTAAAGGTGACAATAATGCTAACATCTACATGCATATTTGGCAAGTGGAGCTGTGGCTAGCTTGCATTTGCAAATACCTTTGTCCTACTTTCATAAACAGTTTTTGATTTTCTTTGAAAAGATCCCAATTAAATTAACCCAACAATATTAAAGCAATTATGAAATTAGAATGAGCGAGAAACATGTCATGGAATCAATATCAAGCCACTCAGATGTCCATAACCGGGGACACGGCTAATCGATTAGATTATACATCATGCAGGGGTTAGTACACTTTACCCATGTGACTTGGCCAGCCCAGCTCGTACCATCACTCTCATTTTGGGTGATGATAGGGATAAGTCCAAGAAGAGACTGTTCGGGAAGTAGCTCCCCAATCCCGACGCGCACCGGTCCAACCTACCAAAATTCTACATCTCTGGATACGCGGGTTCGAGTTACCACAACCTACTAAGTCCAACCAACCGCCCATTTCATTATTGGCACATGGTTGTACACGTAAGCTACACAATAAAGAAGCAATCATTTTCTCTCGATACCTGGGTGCCTTTCCGCAATGATACCACCAAAATTTATCAATCCCATCACACCCAGGAGATTCATTGATTAAGTTGTTTTAGTTTTCACAAACCAACACATTTATAAACAAATCTCAGTGATGTAACCCAGCCCTCGTTCATCATAGCATGGCTAAGCACATCTACCAGCGGTGGTTCATCTACAAGGAAAGCCCTACCACATAATAGGACATAGCATAGCGATAGTATCATCCTACACATGCATCTACAAAATACACGACAATGCATTAAAAATAGTAGGACAATATCATAAACAAAGTAGCATCTACTTGCCTTGGTTGTAGCGGTCGGAAGAACAATCCACACACGAGCAAGCGTTGCACTCGTCACAATCTACACGATACAATTGCAATCATAAACAAACCATCCACAAGCATATGCAACAAAGATGATGCATGAATGCATGCATGACAAGTGGATTGATACTACAGCAGCACCACATAATCCTATTCAGTAGAGCTACTGATTGCATGAATGGAAAATAATTTTTAGCGCAAGGAAAACTATTATGCAAAATATAACGCTCAAAACTAGAGCTGGAATCCAAATAATTCACTACTGATAGCATACTGTTTGTAAAATGTTGGGACAATTCTACTGTATATGCATTGCTATTTAGGAACAGTACCAATTGGAATTACTCAAAAAGGAATTATAAAACTCCCTGAGTAATTAAAATACTGCAGAAGGCCATTAAATAGTTTCTGTGAAAGTTTCTACTGTAAGCCTATCTTTTTAATTCACTTTGAGATTCCCCTTGTTTTACTGAACCCAGGGACATATTATTTGCAATTTTTGGAGTTACAGATCTTTTTCTACGAATTAATTACTCCAAAAAGGCCATTAACTCTTTTAAATAATCTGTATAAAATCTTGCTGCAAAAGTGTAAAACAATAGTATACCAAGATTCTACACGACTTACTGAATCTACACATATTTTATTTGCAATTTTTGGCCCAGTATATTAATTTTTATGCAATTTACAAGATTCTACAAATTTCTGCAATTTCTAAATCGATTTAAATCAAAAGGGAATATTCTGGGAATATTCCCTGCTGACTCAGCGCGGGTTGACTGGCTGTTGACCAGTCAACCGTGCGGTCTTCGGTCAATCTGAGCCGTTGATCGGAGATCCAACGGCCAGGAGGGGTGGCGGCGGCGGACTCACCGGAGGCGGCGGCGAGCGGCTCTGGCGGTGGTGGCGCGGCGTACGGGTCGGCGGGGTCGGGTGTCGGCGCGGAGAGGAGGCGGCGGGGTCGGCGTCGGGCGGCGGCGGCGGCTCGGGCGGGCGGGCGTCGGGGCGGCGGCCTGCGGGGGAGAAGGAGGCGGCGGTCAGGCGGGCGGAGGGCGGCATGGCGAGGTGAGGGCGGCGCGCTCACCTGAGCTAATGGTGGCGGCGGCGGGCTCGAACTCCGGCGAGAAATCGCCGGAGATTTAGGGCGTCTCGGTTGCAATTAGATGGGGGTTTGGAAGAGGGGCTCGAGGAGATCGTTATAGGCAAGAAAAATCGTTGAAATCGGTTCGGAAACGACACGGGAATCCCGCGAGAATCGTGCTAGTAGTTGGAGCTCGAGACGAACTCGGCTGACAGGCGGGCCCTGCGTGGAGGTGACTGGAGGCGGCCGACGGGTCGGCAGCTGGCGGCGACAGTTACTACGCACCGCGCGGGCGGCGGCGGCTGCGCGCGCTGCTGGCTGCTGCGTGGGCCGGCTCGGCCCAGCGGTCGCGCCCCTTTTTTTATCTTTTCTTTTTCCAATTTCCTATTTAGTATTTTCTCCGTAACTTTTTCATACGGACTCCGAATTAGGTGAAACTTGTTCCTAAATTTTTCTAAAATCTAGGAGATCAATCTAGGGTCAAGTGGTATTTGATTCCACTAGTCTACAAGGGTGGAAAACACAAGTCCTAGTAAACTCTCCTGCAGGAGCATTGTAGTAAAATAAAATAGGATTTTGAAAATGGCGTTTTGCCGAATCATTTCAATCGAAGGTTTTGCATGAAAGAACATGATGCAAAGGTATGAATGATATGCAGAACCAAATCTAAAATTTGGGATATGACACAAAGTTAGTTGAACAAATATCAACTTAGCATTTTTTGGTAATAAAACAACTATGGTTTTTAATTTAGAAAGAAGATTTTAAAAACCAAAAAAAAGTCACAACTTAGTCTTCCATGTGATTGACATACCTAGATGCTAAAAACAATTTCACTATGATGAATAAAACAACTTAATATCAATCACTGTACAACTGAGGGGATGACAAAATGCAACTCACATGATTCACATACCCCAACCTGGCTGCATTGACTTTTGAAAACATAACTAACCAAAAATCACCATACAACTATATATGGGTCCTGCTACAACTTATGGGTACAACAAAATCAACTAGATGAATCATCGAACCAACTTGGTTGCATGGGTTTTAGGGAAAATGATCTAACCAGAAGTTACCATACAACTTAACTAGGTATCTGTATGCAACTTAGGGTACGACATGTGAATAACTTAATTAGAGCCTAAAAAGGTAACTTAACTATATTGGTTAAACAACTTAGAAGGATAAAAACATAATAGCCAAACTACATCAGTGGATACGCAGAAACGCAACGAAAATATCAGTATGCAACATACTGATCTTCATAACCAAAATTCAATGGTCTAAGAGATAGGGGACAAACTAAGTACTCAAGTTGGAAGGAAAAATTACAGGGAGTACGAAGCGGGTAAAAATGGCGTATCTCATATGGAAAGTTTCTTGGAAGTTTTGATGAAACAAATTCTTCAGTCCTGGTCATCCCAACAAATAGACTGTTCCTGATTTTCAACCCGACATCATCTTTAAACTGTAAAAAAATAAGTGTAAATTAATTGTGACATGTGTCCATAGTTGTCGCATAGAATTGAAAACAAAAACTGAAGGAAAGTAATAATAATTACCCTTAGCTTCCCAAAATCCCCATTCGACTTTGTATCCTTACGTACAACTGCTTGTATAAGCTTGTCATCCCATGATGCAGCGCAAATGGGGCAATCTTCCGCTGATGGCATATGCTCATCGACATCTAGAGAATCAAGGTACATGATCTACATAGACACAAAAAACAAGAAGCAAGAATGAAAACCAGTGATGTTGAAAGGCGAACAAACACAAATTTGGTTTGTCCAAAATTTTAATTGAAAAAAATAAGGAAAAGTAACAACGTACCATAAGGTGTTGTAGGAAACAGCACACCGATTTCTTCAAAACACCCATCTTCTTGACTTCTGTGTTTATTTGGTCAATGACAAATTGGCAGAAATTTGTTCTCCGAGTCACACTAAGGTCAACTATGCTCGGATAACACCTAGGGCTGATACTGCATTTAGTTGTGGGGCAAATGAAGCATATTATGATGGCAGCAAAATATGCCCTTAGGAATTTTATGTTAGCTACCCCATTCGTGTCCTTGATCATATTGCACCATGACTTCCACTCTGGTGCTGACCCACCCTCAATGTTATAGGTTCCATTCATGAAGTAAATTTGCTCAGTTTCCATCTCATATACTACAGGCAAGCCTTATTTGGGAGACCGAAAACCTTATGGAAGCTATTAGCATCTACTGGTATTGTCCCCCTCCCTGGAATTGCGAGATCACTCCTTATTGAGTCGTAACAGGACAACAACCACATGCTTAAATCCATAGGCATTTCAGATGCTTTAACCATTAACATGCCTCCCCAACCATATTCTGTGATGAGATCCCTCTGTTCTTTACTTAAAATCTTGTTCATTTTGAATAATCTAGCAGTAGAAGCTCTATTCCCGCCAATCTGCAAAAGAGAACATGCAAAAACTATTAACTAAAATGTGAGAATTGACAAAAATAAAATCAATAAACAAATATTTGCATGCACTCACCGCCTGGATCTTTTGCCTTGGAAAAGTGGAGCTATAGAAGGTCCGGCATTAACTACAAAATCTCTAGGAGGAACTACTGTCTGCGTCTTCTTCCTTGCAGGTGCTGGAACTACAAAAGGTCCACGAGCAACTTTATTTGAATTGGGCACAACGTTTGGGGCAGTCCTTCTACAAAACCAAAAAAATGAGACAAGCTAATAAAAGAACATGGAATAAAATATGATAACACTAGGATGCTATACCCCCCCTCCCCGCGTTGTTGTGCTCCAGTTGATGCACGTCCGTCTACTAGTACAGTTGGTAGTTGCAGCCATGGGAAATGATTAGTCACCCCTCCTCCTTTTTTGCTAATAATGATGTTAAAAAAGGGGAGTTAAGATGGTGGGGACAATTAGATATCCTACCTAATCATATATATTATAACATGAACTTAGATATAAAGCAACTTAGGTATAATGGAATATGAACTTAGATAGATATATGAACTTACTAAAAAGCAACAACCATTCATAAGTTGTGTTTGCTACAGCAAATAGTTTCTCCTAACTATACCTAAGTTGACTAATCTTGTACAATTAGTTTCTCACTCTGCTTAATAAAAACGTGAATAAAATTTCTAACTAAAATAACCAAGTTGCTTGTGCATGTTTGCTTAGTTGCATTTAGGCTAGCATTTAGTTACATTTAGGCAAGAAAAAAACTTAACAACTTAATGACAGAACAAATGAAAACACATATGCACACAACTAAGTATATAAGCTAGTGAACTTAGTGACCACAGTAAAACAACTTAGCTAATTTCTGTACATAATCAGGTCACAAACTAAGTGACATCAGGTCACAAACTTAGTGAACCAAGTTTCTTGTGCATGTTTGCTTAGTTGCATTTAGGCTAGCATTTAGTTACATTTAGGCAAGAAAAAAACTTAACAACTTAATAATAGACCAAATGAAAACACCTATGTACACAACTAACTATATAAGCTAGTGAACTTAGTGACCACAGTAAAACAACTTAGCTAATTTTTGTACATAATCAGGTAACAAACTAAGTGACATCAACTCACAAACTAAGTGACATCAGGTCACAAACTATGGATAATAATTCTCCCCAACTCACTCTCACTAACTTTTTGTACATAATCGAAACAAACACATGATTTTACTGTGTTACAGTGACATGCACATGGACAGATTTCACCATAAATTAAACAACAGATTTCACGGTATTATCAACAACTAGAAACCTCGAACACAAACATATACTAAGCAACGCGCGCATGCCAAATCGAGATGGGGATTTCATGTACTACATAAAACCTAAGAAATTCATCGATTAAATAGAAGTATCCTAGTTCCTAAGATGTATATCCGTAGAAAAAAACTCCAGTAGAAGGCTAAATATGGTAGGATTCGATGGATTTCAGGAGTACGAACTCACCAAACACGACATCCCCGCAGGGTTGAATCGAGAAGAAATCTGTTGTCAGAGTACTCTCTCTCGCCGAACTTAACGCCCTTCTGCGCTCCTCGTCCTCCCCGAGCACCAACACACTTGCTGCACCGACCGATATACATCGCCAATCTTCTCCGTCACCTCGCCAAACCGCCGTTGATCTCCTTCTTCTCGCGCGCCGGGTGGTTCTCCGACGACGCACTGGACGCCCTCGTCCCGCGCGTCACCCTCTCAACCGGTCAGCACCTGGAAATGGAGCTTCCGCCGGCGGAATTGCCACCGATCTACTCCGCCACCTCGCCCACCGCCACCGATCTTCCTCTCCTCGCAAGTTGGGAACTCTCCGACGACACACTGGACGCCCTCCTCATGCGCGTCCCCCTCTCCACCGGTCAGCACCTGGAAATGGTGCTCCCGCCCGCAGAATCGCTGTTGGTTTATGGGTAAGAGGAAGAGGAGAGAGGAGCCGAGGAAGATATTAGACGCGCAAGAGAGAGAGCCAGGGAGAAACGGCTCTTCGCACGCCGAAAATGACGCGCGCGAATGGGATCCCCAGGTAAAATATGTCAGAAACATGGGAAGGGGCGATGCGGCACGATGACAATTGAACGTTGGAGAATCGGTGGCTCGGTTTGACAAACCGGCCACCGAGCACTTATTAGCGTTTGGGAAAAACAAAAAGAAAAATAAGTGGACGCGCTTGGTTGTGATGACTCCTTGATGGCGCCAGAGAACTTGGCGCTTGACGTGGAGCCTGTTGGGAACCCCAAGAGCAAGGTGTGAAGCAGTACAGCAGCAAGTCTTTCCTCAGTAAGAAACCGAGGTTATCGAACCAGTAGGAGGAAGGAAACGTCACACTGGTGTTGCAAGCAACGCGGAGACCTACACACCACAAACTTAAGACTTTGCCCAACTAATAGTGAGGTTGTCAATCTCACCGGTTGCTGTAACAAAGGATTAAACGTATGGTGTGGAAGGTAATGGTTTGCATCAAGTAAACAAGTAAAAGTGGAAGATTTATCAATGGTAAAGATTGGACCGGGGTCCATAGTTCACTATAAGTGCTCTCCTTAGATAAAAAACATGGCATGAATGCTAAACAAATTACAGCAGGGCAATTGACAGGAACTGAGCAAGGCATAACAATGCAATACTAGACAAAAAGATCCTATGAGATTTGATTCGGCAATACAACAATATACATAGACCGCCATCCAACTGAATCTATGACTAGAAGTCCACCTTTAGGTTATCATCCGAGCCCCCTCCAGTATTAAGTTGCAAGCAACAGACAACTGCTTTAAGAAAAGTGTGTAAGGTAAACAATCCACTTGTTCCATGAACAAGAGACCGTTGTTTTCTCCCTAGTAGCAACAGCACATCTACAATCGAAGAAATTTCTGTCACTTCCCTTGGAAACTAGAGGCATGAACCCACTATGTATCATAAATACCCCCTTTTGGAGTCACTAGCAACTACTTGCCAAGATAGCTACTAACAACGGAGAGCATGCAAGATCACAAACAACACAGATATGATAGAATCATAAATACAAAACCATTAATCAATCTGACATAGAAATCTCAATATCCATCGGATACTCGCAAATACAACATGCATGATTACAAATAGATTAGATCTTGATCATGAACGGAGCTCACAAGATCTATACATGAAAGAACAAGGAGGAGATACAACCATCTATCTACTACATGGACCCATAGTCCAAGGTGGAACTACTCATGCTTCATACCAGAGAGAAGGCCTCTAGGATGATTTCCCCTCCTGCAGGGTGCCGGGAAGAACTTCAGATCCCCTGATCTAGGGACGACGGTGGTGGCGGCGGCTACAGAAGGTTTCGTGGAGTTTTGATTGGGTACTTAGGGTTTCTGCATTGGGGGCTTCTTATGGCAAAGAGGCGAGCCCGGGAGGCGACCAGGAGGGCCACACCCTGCCCAGGCGCGGACCCACCCCTGGCCGTGCCTAGGGGGTTTGGCTACCCTGGTTCGCGTCTCCGTGTCGTCTTCTGGATTCGTGTCCCTCACGGTAGAATATTGACTTTGGCTTTTTTTCCCATCCAATTCCGAGAATATTGATTTTCATCCTTTCTGGAACCAGAAACAGAAGAAAACAGGCAACTGGCACTGGGTCAACTTTTTAATAGGTCAGTTCCAGAAAAGATATAAAAACACCTCATAGTGTAGACAAATCAAAGCAAAGTAGATACTAAACAAGAATGGAGCATCAAAAATTATAGATACGTTTCCGACGTATCAAGCATCCCCAAGCTTAACTCCTTCTCGTCCTCGAGTAGGTAAGTGATAAAAAGAATAATTTTGAGGTGACATGCACCGTCAAAACCAGGATCAAACCATTTGCAAGCATTGAAAGCTGGGATCAAAGAACTCTAAACATATGCATGAAAGATGGAGTTCTAACAATAAGACATAGTAACTATGCATGTAACATGAAAGGCTACAAACAAATATCATGAATAACATGCATTGAAAAACATTTGTTTGTTTCACATATAGAAAACATGGCATAGTGGCATTCAGCTTGTCCCTCGTAGAGTACAAAATAGATGGATAGGACACCTTCAAAGTTCACAAGGGTGACTCGAAACAAGTAGCACAAGAAGAAGTAATATCACAATATGCATCAATCAATAAGTTTTGGAACACTGCACATAGAATGACAACTATGCTCTCTCAATGGTGCCTAAAAGTAGAAAGTGGAGACTCAAATAATGGTGGAAGAAGATCCTTTCATAAAGGAAGCAGGGATTTTAAGTTTCAAAAAGAGCTTCCAAAAATTATGGTACTTGTTAGCTTTCAGCCCTCATTGCCCCTATCATAAGCATCTTGAAGTGATTAAGGTTAACGTGAACAAAGATGGATTATATGCTTGACAAAGTATAAGTTGGCAATCTCAAGTCCCTTGAATACGAGGGCCACACCTCATGCTACTCAACTTCGGTCACCTGCAAGTTCTTGCCATTGTAAGTACATGCGTATCATAGAGAACCGCCAACGGGGTACCCCTTGCACATGGTACAGGAGCTATCACATAACCAAAATGACAAGGCAAGCAGACAATGAGCATCTCAGCGATCTTTTTACTTACTATATGCATAGCTTTCTATTGAGGATGCTTCATGGATAGCTCACTATGGTGATGCTGCAAGTTTCCACCATGATTAGGCATGGCTTAGGCTAGCGGCCCAGGTGTTTCTATAACACAAAATACATACTCCATGGACTTACAAGTTCCCACCTTATTTCACACTGGTGACATCCATAGACAAAAGAGCATGATATCAACTGAGTACAAAGTACAAGTGCAATGTTGAAAACGTTCCCCGTGACAGCACGATTCTGCTAATTCCAATGTATAAGTGCAAGCATATACAACATAGCTAAAACAATGGTTCAAATTTATTAGGGGCAAATAATATAAAGTGTGCATTAGTTTGTGAGGGCTTTAATCACTAAGTTTTCACATAACAAGAAGACTTTTTAACTGAAAGATAGCTGAAAACAAGAATATACTTGGAATGGTGTAACACACCATACATAGGAATTTATAGTGGACCCTTTGGAATAACTTTGTTTCTTTGGAGTTGGCAGCATAAGTAGAACTTCCTCATACAAGTGTAGGCTAGAAAAAGACTGGGAGCAACCAACTAAGAGAGCAATAATGGCCATAATCATGCAGAGCAACAAAACATTACTAATCAAAGCATAGAGTGGTACTACAAGTCAAGGACTAAATGATCATAGAGGCTATGGTGACTTGTTCATAGTAATAACATGGTGTGAGCATGTGCCAAGTCAACACAAGCAAAGCATCAAAGGAGAATACCACAATACTATGCTTTTGTATGCTAAAACAACGCATAATTTATTCAAGGCACACTAAGCAATCCCAATTGTTTGGAGCAAGACATGCTATAGAAATAATCACTAAGCATAAGGTAAAAACAACACCTTTATCAAGCAAGCTCCTCTTGCATTTATCAAGCAAAAACTTCCTACTCCTCTTGCATTGATCAAGCAAAAACTTCCTACTCCTTTCCAACACCAAGCAACTTATTTTGTAAACAACACAGCGAGAACGGGGGTCCAAACTACTTTATTCAAGCAAACTAAACAACCTAAGCAAAGAAAACAAAAACTAAGACGCTCCAAGAACAACACAACAGTGCATAAAACAATAAAAACGAAGTGTCTAGACAGACCTGAGCTTTTTATTGATGAAGAAGGGGATGCCTTGGGCATCCCCAAGATTTGACGCATGTACCTCTTGGAAATTTCTTGGGGCGAAACCGGGGTGGAATCCCCAATCTTGAGCTTTTGTCCATTCTTCATCTCATTACATCATCCTCTCTCTACACCTGAAATTTTTCCTTCATCCAAAACTTCACACAATCTTCATTACCAACATTAGTGTATTCAAAAGATAATATACCTTTAGGAAAAGCTTTGGAACAGAAAGAATTTTCAGTAAAAACACAAGCTACTGTACCAACTCCTTCAAAAATCTCAATTCACCTAAAGAGAACTCAAAAAGGAATAAATAAGAAGCAAATGCAAATAATGGCAGAAATCTGTCAAAACAGACCAGCAGGTAGAAACCGATTTTTTCGAACATCTTATGTTGCTCAAATCAAAAAGTGTTAAACTAACGAAAGTTAGATAACATACTGGGGGATTTATTCGTAAATTGTCAGCTCAATCAGAGTTACAGGGACGCCTCATGATTTGTTTTGGTGGAGGATAGAAATTTGTTTCGGGACAGCAACTCCCCAAATCTTACTTCCCTCTCATTAGAGGTCATTCTTGGCACACAAAATGCAAACAAAAAAGTATAAGGAGAGTTCATTACTGAAATAATAACTTCCAAGACTCAAGGAAACTCTTGGGTTATCTCCCAACAAGTAGTTTTCTGTAACGCCTTTAAGTTAGGCACAAGAGCAAGAAGAATCAAGTATTTTCAAATGAAGAAGCATTAACATCAAAGGAGGAGCAAAAAGCAAATTCTCTCTCCTCATAGGGAAGTGTTCAATACCTTTATTGAATGGAAAATGATATTTAATGATGCCTTCTTTCATATCAATGATGGCACCAACAGTTCTAAGAAAAGGTCTTCCCAAAGTAATAGGACAAGAAGCATTGTATTCAACATCCAAAACATAGAAATCAACAGGGACATAAGCATTGTTAACCATGATGAGAACATAATTAATACTCCCCATTAGTTTATTTTTAGTATTATCATTCAGTGGGACATCCAAATAACAATCTTCCAAATGTGGCAAATCAAGCATCATAAATCTTCCTAGGCATAATAGAGACACTAGAACCAAGATCACATGAAGCTTTGATATCAAAGTCATTCACTTGCATATTAATAATGGGTTTCCAACTATCTTCTACTTTCCTAGGAATAGAAGCTTTGTGTTTTAGCTTCTCTTCCTTAATTTTCACAAGAGCATCTGTAATATTTTTAGTGAAAGCAACATGCATATCACTAGCATCAGGATTTCTAGCAAGCTTTTGCAAGAAAAGAATTACTTCAGAGATATTGCAACCATCTATATCAAACTCAAACTTAGCGTCACTAGTAGTAGACTCAATAAGCTTAGGCATAGTAGGAGGAGGAACAAAGACTTCTTGTGGTTTAGTGGTATCCATTCTAGTGATGGTGCATCCACTATTGTTTCTATCAATTTCAGCTTCCCTTTCCCACTTAGCATGAAGTTGAGATAACAGTCTAACATTTTCATCAATAGTAACTTGTATGGCATGAGCAGTAGCAAAGGTATTTTCCATGGTTTAAGGTTTAGCAGCCATTTTATTTATCAAGCAGTACTGTGCTTCAGACAAAGAAGAAATATTTTTCTCAATAGTTAAAAGTTTCTCCTCCATAGTTTTATTGAAAGCATTTTGTTTACTAATAAAGTCTTCGAGCATGACTTCAAGTTTATAAGGGGCACTACTAGCATTGTTGTAGGAGTTTCCATAGGTATTGCCATTATTAGGAGGATAAGGCCTATAATTGTTGTTACCACTAAAATTATTCCTATAGTCATTGTTGTTGAAATTGTTGTTTCTAATGAAGTTCACATCAACTTGCTCTTCTTGAGCAACCAAAGAGGCTAAGGGAACACTATTAGGATCTAGAGGAGCTTTCCCATTAACAAGCATAACCATAATAACATCAATCTTATCACTCAAAGAGGAGGTTTATTCAACAGAATTTACCTTCTTACCATGTGGAGCTCTCTCAGTGTACCATTCAGAGTAATTAACCATCATATTGTCAAGGAGCTTTGTTGCAGCACCCAAAGTGAGGCCCATGAAGGTACCTCCAGCAGCCAATCCAAGAGGTTTTTTAGGACAAGTTCAAACCTGCATAGAAAGTCTGGATAATCATCCAAGCAGTGAGTCAATGAGTGGGACAATTCTTAACCAAAGACTTCATTCTTTCCCAAGCTTGAGCAACATGTTCACTATCAAGTTGTTTAAATTTCATAATGTCACTTCTCATAGATATAATATTAGCAGGAGGATAGTACTTTCCAATAAAAGCATCTTTGCAGTTAGTCCAAGAATTAATACTATTTCTAGGCAAGGATAACAACCATTCTTTAGCTTTAGGAGAAAGGAAACAGCTTGAGCTTAATAATATCTCCATCTACATCCTTATACTTTTGCATCTCACAAAGTTCAACAAAGTTATTGAGATGGGCAGTAGCATCATCAGAACTAACACCAGAAAATTTCTCTCTCATCACAAGATTCAACAAAGTAGGATTAATTTCATAAAAGGTAGCATCAGGAGCAGGTGGAGCAGGTGGAGCAATAGGAGTGCTTAGGAAATCATTATTGTTGGTGCTAGTGAAGTCACACAACTTGGTGTTCTCAGCGGAGTTCATTTTGGCAAAGGTGGGCAAGCCAAAAACAGCAGCAGCAGCTAGAGCAGAACTAAATTTTATGGAGTTTTTCAAAAGAGACAAACAAAACCAAGCAAAATAAACTAAGAAAACTAAAAACAAAGTAAAGATAAAGAAAGTGGAGGATTCCCCTTGTGAAGATGTCCTTAGCTTCCCCGGCAACGGCGCCAGAAAACTTGTTGATGACTCCTTGATGGCGCCAGAGAACTTGGTGCTTGACGTGGAGCCTGTTGGGAACCCCAACAGCAAGGTGTGAAGCAACATAGCAACAAGTCTTCCCTTAGTAAGAAACCAAGGTTATCGAACCAGTAGGAGGAAGGAAACGTCACACAGGTGTTGCAAGCAACGCGGAGACCTACACAACATAAACTCAAGACTTTGCCCCAACTAACAGTGAGGTTGTCAATCTCACCGGTTGTTGTAACAAAGGATTAAACATATGGTGTGGAAGGTAATGGTTTGAAGAAAGTAAAAAAGTAACAGTGGAAGATGTACCAATGGTAAAAATTGGACCGAGGTCCATAGTTCACTAGAGGTGCTTTTCTTAGATAAACAACATGGCATGAAGGGTAAACAAATTACAACAGGGCAATTGACAGGAACTGAGCAAGGCATAACAATGCAATACTAGACAAAAAATATCCTATGAGATTCGATTGAGCAATATAAAAATATACATAGACCGCCATCCAACTACATCTATGACTAGAAGTCCACCTTTAGGTTATCATCTGAACCTCCTCCAGTATTAAGTTGCAAGCAACAGACAACTGCTTTAAGCAAAGTGTGTAAGGTAAACAATCCACTTGTTCCATGAATAAGAGACCGTTGTTTACTCACTAGTAGCAACATCACATCTACAACCGAAGAGATTTCTGTCACTTCCCTTGGAAACTAGAGGCATGAACCCACTATCGAGCATAAATACCCCCACTTGGACTCACTAGCAACTACTTGGCTAAGATAGCTACTAACAACGGAGAGCATGCAAGATCACAAACAACACAGACATGATAGAATCATAAAGACAAACCATTAATCAATCTGACATAGTAATCTCAATATCCATCGCATCCCCATAAACACAACATGCATGATTACAAATAGATTAGATCTTAATCATGAACGGAGCTCACAAGATCTATACATGAAAGCACAAGGAGTAGATATAACCATCTAGGTACTACATGGACCCATCATCCAAGGTGGAACTACTCACACTTCATTCCGGAGAGAAGGCCTCTAGGATGATTTCCCCTCCGGCAGGGTGCCGGGAAGAACTTCAGATCCCCCCGATCTAGGGACGACGGTGTCGGCGGCTATAGAAAGTTTCGTGGAGTTTTGATCGGATAGTTAGGGTTTCTGCATCGGGAGCTTCTTATAGGCGAAGAGGCGAGGCCTAGAGGCGACCAGGGGGGCCACACCCTGCCCAGGCGCAGGCCCACCCCTGGCCGCGCCTAGGGGGGTTTGGCTGTCCTGGTTCGCATCTCCGTCTCGTCTTCTGGATTTTTGTCCCTCACGGTAAAATATTGACTTTGGCTTTTGTCTCGTCCAATTTCGAGAATATTGATTTTCTACCTTTCTGGAACGAAAAACAGAAGAAAACAGACACGGGCACCGTGGCAACTTATTAATAGGTTAGTTTTAAAAAAGATATAAAAACACCTCACAGTGTAGACAAAACAAAACAAAGTAAATACTAAATACTAAACAAGCATTGAGCATCAAAAATTATAGATACGTTTCCGACCTATTAGGTTGGATTTGCTAGAACCAGGTTCACACGTGCATGGAAACGTCCGCCCCGGTTAATTTGCGCACAAACGATTTCTTTGGCGATTTGGAAGTGATCCTAATCTAGGTCGCTGCTCGTCTCTGTTCTGGTAAATCGGAAGGGATCTTTTATATGTTGATCCAAATTCTACAAAGTATAGGCCAACTTCTGACGAGTGGAGTGAGGCCCGTCGCCGGAGGCTCGGCCCAACGGGGATGCCTGTGGGGGGGTGCGGGGGGCGACAGCCCCCCGCGGTACGGTACGGATCGTCGAAGACCTAGGTTTCCACCAATATATAAACCCCTTGTAAGCCGCCGGTTGGGAAGAGTTACATCTGTGAAATCCCCGGCGTTTGTAAACACTCCTTGATATAGTGAAGTTTCGCTGGCTGGCGCCCATGGTTTTTTCCTCTCTTTGTTGGAGAGGTTTTCCACGTTATATCTGTGTCCCCTTGCTGTGTTTTTCGTTTTCGTTCTTCGTTATCTTCTTGTCGCAATTGTAACAGGATCGGCGTTGATTCTTCGGTGACGCGTGGGTTCTGTACTGAGCGAAATCCATACAACCCTCTCCCGAGCCTAACACAAAAGCCTTTCGTGTGTTGCTAGGGCATGCGATCTTACACCACCAAAGCCTAGTTTCTTTGATCCAATCTCACGGTCTGGTTCCTATCTGGCGCTTGGAAGGGTGATGGAGTGCGTGGAAGGAATGATAAAGGGACTGAAGTTGTCCGAAACGGAGAAGAGAGGGGTCAAGATGGATAGGAGTTGTAACTACCTCGGTGAATTACGCTCCTAGTTACAAGCCTGGATGAGCGGAAATGGTTGAAATAGTACGGTGGGGCCCAAATGCCACTCACAGGTAGACCTTTCGGCCGTCCCAACCACTTCCAAACATCGGGACAAGAACGGGCGGCGTAATCGGCAGGCGAAGGGATCAACTACATACACAAATGAGTATGTATGCAAGCCACCATACAACAGTACATCAGAGCCATTCCATCTAAAAGAAATAGAAATATTGCAACGCCATACGGCAAGATCCAAATATCCTAGATAGATATAATAGTTTAGAATATCTCCTCATACATCAAACATCAGAGTATCAGGCGGAAGCGGCATCAAGATCCGAGTACGGATAAGAAGCAAATTGGCATAAGATGCCCCATAAAATAAACACATCCCGCCCACAGATCTCACGGATCCCCGTTCCCGGAATCTCTACACCGAATGATCGTTGCCCACATCGTCCGTCTCCTCCACCCAGTATCCATCTTGTGAGTGTACCTGTTCATCTGAATCAAATAATTTATCGTGTGAGACCCTAGGGGTACTCAGCAAGTCTTTATGCCTCTAAAGGGGACACAACCTGGGGTGACGCAATTGCAGCAAAAATAAACCCTAACAATTCTATAGATACTCGCTAACCATCCGCCTAACCAAAGATAGACGGATGTCCATGAATTAATGACAACAGTTATAACAGTAATATCAACAGATCCATCCTCCTCCTCTCTTACCGACGAGGAAGCGGACGAACAACCCCCATCCGTTGGCAGTTTTATTATCCATTCCATGAGTGTTGCACTATTTACTAGTCAGTTACTTAGTCAAATTAAAAGCGGTACTTTAGTTATGCTTGTCTATGATCGATAAACTGTGCTCCAAGTCGTCCATAACCGCAGACACGGCTTTCAGAAAGTTTTACCCTGCAGGGGTGCACAAATAGCAACACACACTCGATCAACCTCGGAAAAACCAAATCAAAACCCAACGAGGCCTTCACGACAAAGCAATCACAAGATTCAGAAATATTTCAGGGGGCCACCCCATTAAGCTACCCGCAACGAAGTTAGCTGACTCCGAGACGGACTCAAGGTTTGGGTGGACGGCTGTAAACGACTGGGAACCCGAAAGTGTGACTGGGCTTGTCGATACCGCGAAAACGTGTCCCGATCCTAAACAGTAAAGTGTGCAGTACCTCGCACAATTTAAATAAAGCAGTAAAGCATGGCATAAGTACAGGATAGTAAATAAAACCTCAAACTAGTTTGTGGCCCCAAGAAATAAGAATGAATCAAGCTCTGGCTCAGGGGGGTCCCATAATCCTCCCGGATGTGGATAGCGCGAATATTCAAGGAACATGAATCAAGTACTCGGGGTCCTACGGGACACAAGTGAGCAGGAAAAACCAAATAGCAGATATTGCTCACCGGTGCCACTTTCATTAGTTATCCCATTACTACTCAGGTTAAGTTGTTTAGGTACCCCGTGATCCATCAGACACTCACATACCCTACACATGCTGTTCTACGACTCGCATGGCTCAAACAACTCCTGTAGTAATGTCTCATGGGATGGAGGAACAAGCTTCGGTGGGGTTTAAAAGTAAAGGCTATGCAATACTTGGGATTCAGTTTAATGCAATCGCGACTCAATGATGCAAGAGTAAGATAGAGGCAATAGGTACTATATGTATGCATGCATGTGGTAGTGCTTTCCTGGCAGCTCAGTTGAAGCGAGAGAAGGATCTAGGTAGTGCTCCTGGGTCTCTTGATATATCCCCTGCTCAACGTCTATTCGAAGAAGAACCAAACAAACAAGGGCCAACATAAATACAGTGCACAAGCATATGAATAAAATGCGACAAGCAAACAATCATGCCATGATGAATGATGCACAAGTTGCATGGCAATAATGTAGCATGGCATGGGTGAGGTGTAGAATACAAGAAATAAACATTTTATTGAGTTTTGGTCACATTTTAACCTCATATTAGTTGCTGTATACTTTATATTTATATGATTCATGCTGCAATTCAGAACATGGAATGCATAAACAGAAAGGTCTCGTCGAGCTGATCATTTTAGACATATCATTTGTCAAATTCGGAGTTATAAATCAAAAGTTATTAATTTATTAAGAAAAAGGGCATTTTATTGTAATTTTAATCAACTTGAAATTTAAAGTGTGCAAAATATATTTTGAAGGGCATATCTGAAATCCTCACATTTTTCTGATTTGAAAACATATATTATTTGTATTATTTAGAATTATGAATTTAAATTTATTTTAAAGTCAAAATTATTAAATAGGGGTCAAAGTCAAAGGTTTGACTAGATAGAGTCAAATCTGGTTAAATTTGAAAACATGGTTGAGTTTATAATTGAAAAGCATTCATATTTCATTTTATAACTTTTCCCAAATTCAAAACATTTCAAAAGATATGAATCATTTAAGTTATAAACATTTCCTAAATTTATTTGATTTCAGAAAACTCTGGCGATTTTTCTCACTCAGGGACATCCTACCCATCATCAATGACATGTGGGGCAGAGGACAAAAGGGGGGGCCACGGCAGCGCTGGGCGATGTGGTGGTGACAAGTGGCGAAGGGGAGGACGGCGGGTTGATGTACCAGAAAACCTGAGGGCTGTTTTGCAAAACTGGCGGGGAGGTACTCTGACGAACTGAACCATGTCGTGCGAAAAGTGCTAGCTGAACTTGGTTTTTGGACGATGATGGCGAGAGATCCGCTAGGAATCTCGCGATTCCTCAAAAAGAAAGATTGTAGAGGGGACTCATGTCTACAAGTTTGAAGTTCGGAGTTTCGTCAAAGGAGGCCTGTACGCGTCAGGAAAGTGGAAGGAACAGAGGGTCTGGAAGGAGCTCGGTTGCAGACTGAAAACTGTACGCAGTTTTTGACAGGAACAATGGTGAGATTTTTATGATTACTGAGGAAGATTTCGAGCTCCACAGGCCACCGTTTTGAGCGCCGCTTGTTGCAAAAGAGAGAGTGTTGGACCCAGAATACGAGCATGTGATGAACAGCGCCGGAGGAGAGCTGAGGCGGCTGGAAATATTACGGGAACAGAGGGCTCTGCATCGGCACAAAACTGCATTCTGTGCGCGTGCTGCTGTTGCTGCTACGCGCGGGTGCGCGGCGCGGCTAACCGGCGTCGCAGGGAAGCAACCGAGCGGCCGGGGATGCAAAGGTCGTGGGGAAACAGTAAAGGGAGCTCACCGCGGGCGATTGGGGTTCTTGACGGGGCCGGACGCGAACCCGGGAGGAGGTAGGGGAAGCAGGCGACGACGAGCGGCACCGGAGTCCATGGCTCCAGCAAGCGGCCTCCGCGTCCAGGAGCTTGATTGAGGAGAGGTCGTCGGGGCGCGGCCCTTCTTCCACTTGTCCGCTGTAACCGGGCGGCGCCAGGGGACACGGACGAGGTGGCTCACACCTCACAGAGGTGGTCTGCGTGCTACCTCTTCTACGAGGTGAAAAAACAGAGAGGGAAAAGAGGGATGGAGCGGCGGCGAAGGGAAGAGGGGGGAGCTAGGGTTCCAGGGCCTCTCGGCTTGGGAGATAAAGGGAAGGGCTGGTGACGCGACAAACGGGAGAAACGACAACCTGCCCGCTGCCGTGAGTTGTAGAGAGGGGGAGGCCGACAGAGGAAGAGGAACAGGAGACGGCGTCGGGGAGCGAAGGGGTATCAGGCTGGTGGCATGATACGGGCCGGCCCACGAGGGAGGGAGAGGGATCGGGCCAGGTGGCTGCTGGGCTGGTTGGACTGCCAGGTGAGTTTACTCCTCTTATTTGTTTTGGTTTTACTTTACTATTTGTTTGGTTGTTTAAATTCAAACAAGCATCTGATTTCAAACTCTTTTGAAATCTGCAGGAACATTTGAATAAAGTTAAATGGCACAGAAGGTGAGACACGAGGGATATAGAATAGAGTAAAAATGATGCCCCCATATACTCAAATTGGGCATTACTACGAGATTTGGGATAGCAATTTTTTAAAAGAAGCAACAAAAGCATTTGGAGAATATTATACCCTTGCAAATGGATCCTGCTTGGACAAACCAAAATACGGTGATAGACAAAAATAGGGAGGGGGGATGAGAGAGAGATGAGGCCTTAGGGTTTGGAGGGAGAGAGATAAAAGCATAGGAATGGTTTTATTTGAATTGCTTTGGTTTGACCTAAGCTAACTCAAAGAAAGAATCTCCAAGAGAAAACAAGATCAAAGCAACCAACTTGTTTGAATAACCACAAGCAAGCTCACTCAAAACAAAAGGGTTCATATGAAGAGTGATGGTAGCTTGCATGGGCCATGCATGAGCTTTAAATGCCCTCTTGATAATTGTGAAAACAATTATAACTACACATGGGCGTTTATATCATGCATGCACTCAAATTTGAATACTACCATGCAATATGGAAAATATTGAACCTATGCACATATATGGAGCTATATGACCATACTAGTGTGTGTTTCTCCACTAGATCATCACATGGCTAAATTATAGCTTCATGCATGTACACATATAGAATAATTCCCACATAGGAGCTAGAGGTAAAACCAAATAAGTTGCAATGCTCATATATGGTGGAATGGTGGAAAGATGGGGTGATGACAAGAAAGGTGGTGGAGTCAATAAAAGATATGCCCCCAACTCAACTTGGGCATTTAAACAATTTATCAAGAACCAAATACAATTAACAATGCATACGAGAGAAGCACCAAATCAAAAGGGTTTTATATGATGCTCACATGCAAGATGGCATGATGACGTGAGCATGATATGATGATGATGCAACAATTATATATAGGAAGTAGCCATTATATTACTAGACCAAGTAGCATTACAGTTGTTAGACAAATGGGATGCTACAGGAGTCCAAAAGAGAATGAGGTACATAGAGCGACGGTAAGCTTTTTGAAGAGAAGCCTGCGATTCGTGCAACTATCGAGAATGCTTTGGGGCCGATTTTCTGTCTGATGAAAGGTATAGAATGCAAGGAGTTGGGTGACAATATTTTCCTCTTTACCTTTCATGAAGCTAGTGGGAAGAAGGCGGTAGATGGGGGGCCGTGGTGGTTTGACAATGATTTATTTGTCTTCAAAGATTTTGACCCAAATAAAAGTATAGAGGAGTATGAGTTCACTCATATTCCAATTTGGGTGAGGGTTTATAAGATGCTGTTAGGAAGAATGAGTAGAGAAAATGGTAGTATAATAATTGAAGAGCAGATCGGTGATGTCATGGAGGTGGATGGCATGGAAAATGGGATGGCAGTAGGACAATGTCTCCGTGTCAAAGTTCGACTGAATATCAAGACACCATTAATGCGAGGCATGATGATTGAATTGGATGATACAGGGAGGGTGAAATGGTGTCCCTTTGAGTATGAGTTTCTCCCAGATTTTTGTTTTGTGTGTGGAATCATCGGACATCTGGACAAAGGTTGTTTCATCAAGCTGAAGAAAGGAGAAGAACCGCAATATGGAAAATGGTTAAAGTGGACGCCGCCTCGAAGAAATTAGCAAAGTGGGAGGAATAGCTGGTCTGAGCGGGGTGGAAGAAATAGCTATGGCTTTGACACTATGGGAAGCAAATCAGGGAGTGATAGATCGTCCTGGAGGAAGGACTATCCTGGAAACCAATTGAGTGGAAAGAGCTCGGGTAAAGGAGAAAATGAATTAATGAATACTATAGAAATCGCTGATAAGGAACTGGCCGTTAAGAAAAGAGATGTACTGAATCTGAGCAGTACTGACCAGCACACATCCCAAAAGCAACTCACGTTTGTTAGCCCCTACAGTAGCTACACACTCTCAACACACACACACTCAACTGAGAATGAACAAGAGAACGGACACAAGTAGTTTTGTGCAGCGGAAGCTTGTTGCGTTTATTTCTTCACTACTTGGTGTGCTGAAATGATACAAAGGATGTCCTATTTATACAAATAGTGAGCTAGTAAACCATCTCACATACTACTCTCTTCAAGGTGTGAACACTTGACCTTGAAGTCCAGGAAATGCAGCCGCACTTATCCCTGCACCCTATCCTGACATGTTATCCTGACCTGCTGCTTTTTATCCTGACTACTGCTGCATGCTATCCTCTGAACTCAGCTGAGATTCTTGACTTTCTAGTGATGCAATGTCTCACGTTCACACCCCATGCATGTGAGCATGTGTGCATTATTTTTGTGGCTAAGCAACCAAAATTAAGCAACAATTCTCCCCCTAATTTAGTTGCTCTTGACATCGATGATGCCGATTCTCTCTCGCAGACTCTGGAACTGAATGCGACCGAGTGCCTTAGTCAGGATGTCTGCCTTCTGGTCACTAGTCCCGATGAAATCCACGACAATGGAGACATTTTCCACACAGTCACAGATGAAGTGGTAGCGCAGATCAATGTGCTTGCTGCGATCATGGAGAACCGGGTTCTTGCACAGCGAGATCGCAGATTTGTTGTCGATGAACAATTTGACTGGCGCAGCTTCTTGGTTTAGTAGCTCGCCGAAGAGACGGGCAAGCCAAATTCCTTGGCACGCCGCCGTCGCTGCCGCTATGTACTTCGACTCGCACGAAGAAATGGCGACAACCTTCTGCTTCTGAGATTGCCAACTTACTGGACTGTCCCCGAGGAAGAACAGCACGCCAGAGATGCTCTTCCTGGAATCCACGTCGCCGGCGTGATCGGAGTCACTGAAACCGATCAATGTCTCGTCGTCACCGCGGCGGTACACACACCCGTGGTTTAGTGTACCGGCTATGTATCAAAGAAGATGCTTCACTGCTGCAAGGTGATCGCCCGCCGGCGCCTCCATGAACCTGCTCAGGAATCCCACAGCGAACGCAATGTCTGGGCGGGTATGAACCAGGTACCTGAGGCTGCCGATGACACTGCGATAGAACGTTGCATCCACCGGCGTCTCCTTGCTCTCCTTGCTCAGTTGGCATCGTGCTTCCATGGGCGTGTGCGCGGCGTTGCAGCCTGCCATGCCCGCCTTGTCGAGCAGTTTGCTCGCGTACGCAGCCCGTGTGATCGTGGTGCGCCCACGCTCCTGTTTTACCTCTAGGCCGAGGTAGTATCGGAGCAAGCCGAGGTCACTCATGGAGAACAACCGTTTCATCTCCTCCTTGAAATGGTGCACTTCTCGCTGCTCAGCACCGGTGATCACCAGGTCGTCGACATAGACCCCGACAATCAACAGCGCATTCCCAGTTCCTCGTGCGTACACGCCGTGTTCCGTGACACTGCGCGTGAAGCCGAGAAAAGCTAGACTTGCATCCAGTTTGGCGTTCCATGCCCTTGGTGCTTGTCTTAACCCATACAGGGCCTTGTGGAGCTTGTAGACGCCGTGTTCGTGTCCATCGGCGATGAACCCTAGTGGCTGGGACACGTAGACCTCCTCCTCGAGATCTCCATTTAGGAACGCGGATTTAACATCCATGTGATGAACCTCCCAGCCACGGTGTGCCGCCACAGCAAGGATGAGCCTCACAGACTCGAGCCTTGCCACTGGCGCGAATACCTCCTCGAAGTCCACACCTTGACGCTGCACATAGCCCTTTGCAACAAGTCGGGCCTTGTGCTTGACGATGTGCCCATGCTCATTTTTCTTCACCTTAAACACCCATTTGAGGCCGATCGCACGGTGGCCTGGAGGTAGAGAGGTGAGAGTCCATGTGTTGTTGTCGTCGATGGACTGAAGCTCGTCTAACATTGAGCGGCGCTAATAGTCCTCGCGTTCGGCCTCACCAAACGATGTCGGTTCTTCTCCAGCCACGAGATGCAACACCTCGTCGTCGAAGAACTGCTCCGCTAGTTGCGGTGTACCGGCAGGAGCTCCAAGCAGGTCATCGATGGGCCGAAACCGGTGTGGTGCGGTGGCGCTGTCTTGGGTGTCGAAGAGAGACGATTGCGCTGACGGGGGCGTCACGAACCGCACCTGAGTGGAGCCAGATGGGGGAATCTCAACATCATTGCTAGGCATCATTGTCGGGAGCTTTTGCCGGGCTGGAGACGGTGTGCCTGAAGGCGTGACGGCGACATGACTGCTTGCGGGAGTTGTGTCCCGGGAACGAGTCGTGGTCGATGTGGCCGCATGCGTGACGTAGACGGGGTACTCCACCGTGAAGGAGCTGCTTGCCGGGGCCTCCCCGGGCGCCTCCCAGTTCCACCGTGCCTCTTCGTCAAAGATGACGTCGTGTGACACATGTAGGCGCTTGGAGACAGGATCGTACATCCTGTACGCCTTAGAACCTGTCTCATAGCCGATGAAGACCATGGGGGTGCTCCTGTCATTGAGCTTCTGCAGGTGTGGGCGCGCCACCTTGACGTGTCCAACGCAGCCAAAGACGTGGAGGAAGCGCACGTCCGGCTTCTTGCCGTGCCATGCTTCATAGGGCGTCATGCCGTCGACGCTCCTCGTGAAGCATCGGTTGAGGATGAACACTGCCGTGAGTACCGCCTCTCCCCAAAATAGGTTCGGCACCTGTTTAGCCTTGAGCATGCTGCGTGCCATGCCCAACACTGTCTGGTTCCGCCGCTCCACGATGCCATTCTGTTGCGGCGTGTTTGGCGCAGTGAGGTGACGTTGCACGCCACTCTCGGTGCAGTGCTCGTACAAAGTGGCCGACGTGAACTCGCCGCCACGATCAGTGCGCAGCACACGCATCTTGTGCCCGCACTCCACCTCAGCTGCCTCCTGGACCTTGACGATGGCCCATATAGCCTCGTCTTTGGATGACACAAGCTCCACCCACATGTACCTGCTGCCATCGTCAATCAGCAGCAAGATGTAGCGTCGGCGGCGTGATCGGGACGCACAAGTCCCCGTGTACGAGCTCAAGCGGCTTCTGGGCCCTATAGCGCGCCTTCTGTGGGAACGGCAGGCGCCGCTGCTTCCCGACAAGGCACGTCTCGCACAGCTCGTCGGCATGCTCGATGTGCGGAATACCACGCACCAAGCCTCCACGAGCCATCTTCTGCAGGCCATCGAAGTGTAGGTGCCCGAGCCGCGCATGCCAACGCCAGGCATCGGACACAGGACCCATGGCGAGGCACACTGGACGTACAGGTGTGAACCGAAGTTTGTACAAGCGATTGGGCGAGCGTTGTACCTTCATCAGCAGGCAATTTCGCTGGTCTCGTACGCTGAGGATTCCACAACGTATGTGGATGTCATACCAGCTCTCGTCGAGCTGGCCGAGGCTCACGACGCTGCTCTTGAGCACCAGGATGAAGAAGACCTCGGTGAAGGCGCGGTGATCTCCCCCGTCGATGGCAAACACGACGGTTCCACGCCCGTGGATATCCACCACTGAGCTGTCCGCGAAACGCACCTTGCCGGTGACCGAACGGTCCAACTCAGCAAAGGCATCGACGGAGCCTGTCATGTGGTTCGTTGCACCAGTGTCGAGGAACCATACCTCGCCACCTTGGTCATCGCCGTGGGCAGGGGTGACGATGGCCCTTTCCTCATTGAGGAACACTTGACCACCGGTGCATGCCATGGTGTTCTCGGGGCGTTCGAACACCTCCTCAACACAAGCCATCATTAGTCCAGGACCTTCATCTTCCTCGGCCTGGACAAGATTGGCAGCGGCCGACGGTCCTGCTACCGCCGCTTCATCCCGTTGCTTCTTGCGGCATTCATGGGCCCAGTGGCCCTTTTTCCCGCAGTACCGGCAGTTGTTCCTGCCGATGTTGTTGCCGTAACCTTGCGTCGGCGCGGCCTGCTGTTGAGACTGCCCGCCCTTTCGCCCACTTCCGAGACGGCCATTGCCAGGGCCATCCCCTTTGTCACTTGTTCTGCCTCCACGCGGTTGTTTCTTTCGCGCCTCCCACTGCTCCTCAGTGAGTAGGAGCTGGCCGCTGGAGCTGCCTCCTTGATCACCGTCCAGTCGTTCCTCAACGGCTCGGAGATGGCCAACAACCTCCTCGACAGTGAGCTTTGCTGGGTCGAGGAGTGTCTCGATGGAGAAGGCAATTTGCACGAAGCGTGTAGGTACAACAGAGAGGAATTTTCTCACAACCTTCTCTTCGTCGACCGAGTCGCCGAGAGAGCGCAGGGCGGACGCGATGTTGGAGATGCGCATCGCGAACTCGTCGATCCGCTCATTGGCCTTGAACGTGACGGTCTCGAACTCAGTTCGGAGCCGACGCACACGCGAGTCGCGCACACGATCGTTCCCCTGGTACTGGAGGCGGATTGCCTCCCAGGCCGCCTTGGCGCTCCCCTTCCCCACGAGCATGCAGTGCATCTCCGATGGGGTAGAGCGGAGCAGCGCCGCCAACGCCTGCTTGTCCTCCCTGCGAGGTACGGTCTCGTCCTCGATCGCTTCCCAGAGCGATGCCGCCTGGAGGTTCACCTCCATCACCATCGCCCAGTTGGTGTAGTTGGAGCGCGTCAACATCGGGAAGGAGAGGTTGGTGCTGCTGCCTCCTCCGGTCTCGCGCACCACTTGTTGCACGACAATCTCACCGCCATTGCGCCGCACCCTGCTGCGCCCACGGCTCGGCGATCGTCGTCGCTGCCCGGGCGAAGATGTCGTGGATTGGCGTGGCGGTGGTGTGCCGTTATTGCCTCTCCCATTGACTTGCGACATGGCTACTAACTTGGCTCTGATACCAATTGTTAGCCCCTACAGTAGCTACACACTCTCAACACACACACACACACACTCAACTGAGAATGAACGAGAGAACGGACACAAGTAGTTTTGTGCAGCGGAAGCTTGTTGCGTTTCTTTCTTCACTACTTGGTGTGCTGAAATGATACAAAGGATGTCCTATTTATACTACTAGCACATACTACTCTCTTCAAGGTGTGAACACTTGACCTTGAAGTCCAGGAAATGCAGCCGCACTTATCCCTGCATCCTATCCTGACATGTTATCCTGACCTGCTGCTTTTTATCCTTACTACTGCTGCATGCTATCCTCTGAACTCAGTTGAGATTCTTGACTTTCTAGTGATGCAATGTCTCACGTTCATACCCCATGCATGTGAGCATGTGTGCATTATTTTTGTGGCTAAGCAACCTAAATTAAGCAACAACGTTTAGTCAAGTTGAGCTGGCAGAAGGAGTACGTACCTGTGAAAAAGATAAGGAGCACGCACAGAAGGACAGGGGTGTGGTTTCTGAGGGAGCAGGGACAAATGAAGCACCAGTTGCTCTAATGCCTAACGATGATACATGGAAGAACTTTGCGTTAACGATTGCTAGGCCATTGGTGAAGGAAGGGAGGATAGTAGGGAGTGTTGAGGGTCAGGAAGGAGTAGAGAAAAAGGGAAGAGGGGGCGATACAAGAAGGTAGATAGGAAGGTTGTAGGGGAGAAGGAAGAGAAGGAGGTTCTAGGGAAGGAGAATAAGAGACAAGATGAAATGGAAGTAGGTGAAGAGCATGATCAGAAGAAGAGTAAGGTGGCGTCGAGTGTGAGAATACACTTCATTATGTAGCGGGGCTGTCGAAACAGCCCTGTGGGACCCAATGAGACTAGAAGGTTTTAACTGCCGGGGGCTAGGGAACGGCCCGACAGTTAATGGGCTTCTGGATATTCAGAAGCGTGAGGATCTCGATGTTCTTTTCCTATCCGAAACAAAAATGGATAGGGCAAGAATTGATTGGTTACGATGGAAGTTGTGTATGCCAATTTTGATTGTTAAAAATTGTGAGGGACAAAGTGGTGGTCTGGCTCTGTTTTGGAAGAACGAAGTGAACGTAAAGCAAGTAGGTTTTGCATCAAAATATCATATTGACGTGGAAATCACGGAGGCTGATGGCTATGTGTGGCGTTTTACCGGTATATATGGCAAACCGAAAAGTGATGAGAAGGAAAAGACTTGGAAGCTGCCGAGGACGCTGAAGAACCAAAGTGATAAACCTTGGCTGTGTATTGGTGACTTTAACGAGGTACTACACTCGTGGGAGAAGGAGGGGGACAGCCGAAACCACACTCATGCATGGATAGATTTAAGGAAGCACTGGAATATTGTGAACTAGATGACCTTGGCTTTGTGGGTCATGTCTTTACATGGAGAATACCTCACCACCGACGCCCTCCTAGTCAGCCCCCACTACCCCCTGCCTCTCCAGCCTCTCGACACGGTAAGGATGTCACCCCAGGCGCCATGGTTTCTTGCTCAGCAACGGCGCAGCCTCCTGCGCGCCTCCGCGAGCCTGGCTGATCCAGATCTGCTTCGGGCGCCGTCGCCGGCGGGCTCGTCCCCGTCCAGCCCCGTCCGCCAGGTCTCCTCCGACAGCGAGTGCGTGCCAGACTCGGCCCCTGCGTCTGCCTCCCGGTCGCGGACCGGTCAACGCGCCTCCTCGTCCCCGCCCAACGGTTGATCGGGCTCCATTAATGCGGCCGGTAAGGTCTGCGCCTTCAATGCTGTGCGCTCCCTCATCGTGCAGCCGGCCAGCGCTCTAAGGATTGAGCAAACTGAAGGCCCGTCCCCTTCGCCCGTGGCGTCCTCTACCCAAGATGAGGAGGGATGGTCTCCGTCCAGCCGCGCCGTCCGCGACGGGACGCGCATTCAAGCCGCCATGACGCGGCGCTGCCACCCCCCTCCTTTCGGCGCTCGCAAGCGGAAGCTGCTGCGATTCGCTTCAAAAGGCGAACGGAGGGCCTTTGTGCTTGATGCCTCGCCCCCGCTCACCACCACCAAGACCCTGCCTGTCGAGACAAGATCCGCTGCCTCTCCTGCAACCTTTCCGGTCATAAAGAGCGGGATTGTCCCCTTCGTCGAGCCTCAAAGTCCCTCAAGCAGCGCCAGCGCACTGCCCTGCCGCCCTCTAGTGCTCGCCGGCTGGCTTCGTCTCCTTGCGTGCCAGGGGCCCTCTCCCGGTCCGCTGTCGTGGCCGCGACTTCGCCTTCCACCCTGCTCCCAGGGCCTCTACCTCCTCCCCCGTCCATGGCGCACAGCGGCATCGTGGCGGCGTCGATGCGCCTTGACGAAGACACGGTCATCATCGCAACCTCCTATGAGCTGGACAAGGACATGAAGCAATGGGCAGTCACGGCGGCCATCGCCTGGCCCATCAGCGGCAACCGCAAGGTGGAGGCCCTGGCCATCGATCGCGCGATCAGGAAGGAGTTCAGGATCAGTCACCGCGATGTGGCGGTCTGCCCGCACCAGCCGGGGCAATTCCTCCTCAAGTTCGAGAACCAGCCGGGGCGATCAGGAAGGAGTTCAGGATCAGTCACCGCGATGTGGCGGTCTGCCCGCACCAGCCGGCGTCGAGGTCATCAAGAAGGGGAGGATCACGGCGGACGACGCGCTGATCCAGCTCAGGGTGTGGCGGCCTCTGGAGAACACCTTCGGCACGGCCATGTCCTATCGGGTCCGGCTCTGCCTTGAGGGGGTGCCGACCTATGGGCACACACCGTTCGTCGCTGAGCGCGTCATTGGACGGCGCTGCTCCTTCGACCGCCTCGACGAGGCCTCGGTGCTCATGACCTCGGCGTGCTCTCTCGACTGTTGGGCCTAGACCACCAACCCCAGCTCCATCCCGAAGGTGGTCTAGCTCACCTTCACCAGCCGTGGCGCCAGCGGCCTCGCCTCGGAGATCTTCGTCGACGACTACCGCCCGACCGGCAGCAAGCGCGGAGCGACATTCCGGGTGATCGTGCACCTGGACAAGATGGAGGACTACTCCTCGGTGCCGCTAGATTTCTTCGGCCTCAGCACCGACACGAACGCCTTCAAGCCCACCCCTGTGTCCTTCGATTAGCACTTCCTCACGGTTGACGGACAGCCTCCGGTGCCTGTTGCCGAGCTGGAAGATGCCGAGGAGGCGGCACGTGCGGTGGCCCTGGCGAGCTGTCCCCGTCGTAGCGGAAGAGACGACCACCCGCGACATCAGCACTACCGCCGTGACGACCGCGACGATGATGACCTGGCACGCCATGGGCGCGATACCCGTGGGACGCGTCGCGATACGGATGGACCGTTCCGCCGCGAGCGCACTCACTCGCCTCGCCGCAGGGAGACTGGAGTCTGCAGCTACGGGAGACGCCGCCAGGATCAAAGCCCTGCCCTCCTGCTGTGTGTGGCCCCTGCACCTGCTGTTCTGGCCACGGCAGAGATGCGCGCGGCTTTCACATCGCAGGCGGAGGCGCTGCGCCTCGAGCTCAAGACATGCCTCGACGAAGCCATCCTTCCTCTCGCGGCAGAGACGAAGGAGCTGCGCAGCTGGACCACACGCGCGTCTTCTTTCCTCGACGTGCTCTGGCACGACACAGAGGCGAAACGGGCTGCCGCACCTCAGTTTGTTCACACGGACGAACACGCGGTCATCCATGACTGGGATAGCCACGACCTGGTCCGCTCCCCATCACCGCGGGTTGCTGCCGCTGGCCTCCAGGAACGTGGGACGACCGACGAAGAGATGGACCGGAGCTCCTTGGAGGGGCCTCTCGATGTTGTCTTCGACGCCGCCACTGATGATTTGGCAGGCGGGCCACTGGTCGACGCCATGAACCTGCTCAACCGCATGGAGATTTTTGAGGGGCATCAGGGCCCTGTGGGGACTGAAGCCTGGGACGATCCGGCCGTGCTATTTACGTCGGTGACGAAGACCGGTGCGCCTGACGAAGACTCTCCGCACCCCCATGGCCCCATGCCGATGTGGTCTTGGCCGACGGTGCCGGTGTTAACAGCGATATAGGACTATGGATTGGGATTCAGTATCTATTGCTGAGATTCGAGAATTCAATTACAGGATCAAATTCCAATTCAATTCATCAAGGACCTAAGCTACAAGCTACAGCCGGTCAGACCTCAGCCTTCCTATTCTTCGCCGCCTCATCTATTTGTCGATGTGTTTCTTATAGCCGCAGCCAATGCATAGTTGACACATCACTTCCGGTCCCACACATCAGCAGGATAACGCTTGCTCTCTTGCCGCGCCCGCACTTCCCGTTGAGCGACTGCTGGTGGGTCTGTGCCAGAAGCATCGTTGTTAACATTCCCTCTTTCTTGAATTGCGGCTTGTCCCCAAGCCGTAGCTCGTGGAAATCTCTGTTTGAGTTCATCAGCGTCTTCCCAGGTGGCCAGTGATTCCGGTTGACCAGACCATTGAATAAGCACTTGGCTGACTGAAACTGGTCCTTGCTGACGGAAACGACGCTGCAACACACGAACAGGAATCTGTAAGACATCTAGGGGCGAAGGAAGGTGTGACTGAACCTGAACGTTGGCGCCAATAGCTTTCTTCAGTTGCGACACATGGATAATAGGGTGAATCCGGCTAGTCACAGGCAAATCAAGACGATAAGCCACTGCTCCTACACGAGCGAGAACTGAATAAGGCCCATAATATTTGAAGAGAAGCTTATGATGAGCCCTAGGAGCAACTGAAGATTGGACATAAGGTTGGAGCTTTAGGAAAACAGCATCCCCAACAGCAAATGTGCGTTCAGTTCTGTTCTTATCGGCCTGATGTTTCATGCGTACTCGGACTCTTCCCAACTGTTGCTTGAGTAAATCCTGCATGAGTTGTCGTTCCTCGAGCCAAACCTTAAGATCAGGTACAGTACATGTACTATCAATGGTGATACCTAGCTGCCTAGGAGCACGCCCATACATAACTTCAAATGGAGAAGTACCCAAGGCAGATGTAAGCTTGTGTTATACCAATATTCAGCCAGTGTGAGCCACTGAATCCATTTCTGAGGGCAGGCATGAGCAAAGCACCGGAAATATCCTTCTAAACACTGGTTCACCCGCTCAGATTGACCATCAGTTTGAGGATGGTAATAAGAACTCATTTTGAGAATAGTACCACTTAAAGCAAACAATTGCCGCCAGAACAAACTGTTAAAAATTCGATCACGATCAGAGATGATTTGTTCAGGGGGGCCATGAAGTTTGTACACCTGATCCATGAAAGCAATTGCCACTGTAGAAGCTGAAAATGGATGGGCAAGTGGAACAAAATGAGCATAACGACTCAATTTATCAACAACCACCAGAATACAGTTGTATCTACCAGAACGAGGCAATCCTTCAATAAAATCCATTGAGACAACCTGCCAAGCTGAATCAGGAACAGGTAAAGGCTAAAGTAGACCAGGATACTTAACTCTGTCAGGTTTAGCTTGTTGACAGACCAAGCATGATTTCACAAATTCATGTACTGCTTTAGTCATGCCTTGCCAAGAAAATAATTGCATGATTCTTCTTAATGTGACCGGAATGCCAGAATGGCCACCCAAAGGACTGGCATGCAATTCCTGAATAATTTGTTGTTGTAAAGCACAAGAAGGTAGCCAAATTTTTCCTTTCTTCCTAATCACTCCGTGATGCAAGGTAAACTGATCATCAGGTTCAGTAGCGAGAGTTAGTTTCTGCAATAAAGTTGTTGCCTGCTGATCTTGTTGATAAGAGTCCACCAATGCAACAATCCAAGCTGGTTGAGCAGAGGAAACAGCAAACAACTGACTGTTACCATGAGGACGTCTCGATAGTGCATCAGCTACACGATTATCAATGCCTTTTTTATAGATAATCTGATACTGCAACCCCATCAATTTCGAAAACACCTTGTGCTGCCAAGGAGTATGTAGTCGCTGATCAGTGAGATGAGATAAGCTAGCATGGTCAGTGCGAATGACAAATTCACTATGCTGTAAATAAGAAGGCCAGTGTTGCACTGCCATGAGAATTGCCATATATTCCTTTTCATATGTAGAAAGTCCACGATTACGAGGGCCCAATGCTCTACTGACAAAAGCGAGGGGATGTTCATTTTGGAGGAGAACAGCACCGATGCCCAGATCACTGGCATCAGTTTCCACTACAAATGGGCAGTTGAAATCAGGCAGACACAGAACGGGGGCAGATATCAAGTCCTGTTTCAGAGTGTCAAAAGAAAGTTGTGTATCTGGGGTCCACACAAAAGGTTTGTGCTTACAGAGCAATTGAGTGAGGGGTTTACTAATGGATCCATAATTGCACACAAACTTCCTGTAATAACCTGCTAAACCCAAGAAGCTACGCAATTGTTTAGCATCAACAGGAACTGGCCAATCTCGGACAGCTGCTATTTTCATGTCATCAGTAGAAACACCAGAGCTGAAATATCACGCCCCAAATAGTGAATACTTTGTTGAGCGAAGGCGCACTTCGTAAATTTGACCTTCCAATCATTATCCACTAGCAATTGAAGCACTTCTCTCAAATATAGTAAATGATCAGGATATGTTTTGCTATAGATCAATATATCATCGAAAAATACCAGAGCAAAACGGCGCAAATCAGGTGCCAGTGTCCTGTTCATTTCGGCTTGGAATGTTGCAGGAGCTCCAGTCAACCCAAAAGCCATAACTGTGAATTCAAAATGACCATGATGTGTATGAAATGCTGTTTTGAATTCATCTCCATCAGTTAATCTAATCTGATGATATCCAGCCCTAAGGTCCAATTTTGAAAACCAACAAGCACCATGCAACTCATCAAGTAATTCATCTATCACTGGTAGAGGATACTTACTTTTCATGGTGAGTGCATTCAAATGCGTATAATCAACACATGCGTGCCAAGTATGATCTTTCTTCTTTACCATGATAAAGGAGAAGCAAAATTACTAGTGCTAGGTCTAATTACCCCAGAATGGAGCATTTCAGTTATTTGTTTCTCCACTTCATTTTTGAGTTCTGGGGCAAAACGATAAGGGCGAATTTGTACTGCTCTAGTGTAGGGTTCGCAGCATAGAAAACAAAAATTTTCCTACGATGGGAACAACTATGTACCAAGATCTATCTACTAGATACAAACAACGGGCGGATGTATATCCGTAGAGAACATACCCTTGAAGACCGACAAAGCTTAACGAGTCCAAACTCGTGGTTGATGTAGACGATCTCTTGCCGATCTCAAGATCGAGAGGAAGTCCTAGCGCCACAAAACAGCAGCGCATCCGTGCTCGCACACACGTTCCAGGCACCGAGCAACCTCCGCCTCCTCGCTCCAGCGATGCAGCGGAAGCACAACTCTTTCTTGCCGAATAGCCACCGGGAACATGTATCTCGCTAGTCCGAGACCATGGGGGATAAATTCTAGAGGGGGCGAGAGATCCTTCACGAGGAGGTGTGAGAGACAAGTGAGGAGGGGGCTCCTTTTATAGGAGGAGGGGGGGCACCCAAGGGGTGGCCGCCGGCCATGGGGGGCAGCCCCCTCCCCTCCTTCATTCATGTGGGTGGACACTCCACTCACAAAATGCCCTTTAAATTTCCTCCACTCAAAAGTCCACTCAAATTCCCATTAAATTTCCACCAAATTTAATGCAAACTCTCATTAAATAAAACTCTTTTATTTTATTCAGAATTTTGTCAATTACTTTAATGACAAACATTCACAAATAATCCCTTGCTAGAATTCCATTTCACATGCATAACCACTTTATGCAATTTCACCCGAAAACCCGTTTCGGTATCTAGTGAAATAAATTCCTGCGCTTGTTCATTCTTTCGACATGAAACTTTTGCTCCAGTTTGATGTCGGTGTCTCTTAAGTGTGTCACCCTACGGTTCGCGAATAATGCAGACATGATCGAGACCCCTCTCGGATCAATAATCAGAAGCAGGATCTGGAGACCCATACTGACTCCCACACATTCAACGATGACTTTCTTGTGATCGTCGGAACCTTTTACGCTAGTATCTTAATCCCTTTGTTTCACGATATATTACATGTCCGAGATTCGATCATCGGTATCTCCATACCTAGTTTGATCTCGTTACTGACATGCACTCTTTTCTCGTTCCCGTGATATAACATTCTAGTGATCAAATCACTTGCTTGCAAGCTAATCAATGTGATATCACCGAGAGGGGCCAGAGTATATCTATCCGTCATCGGGATGAACAAATTCCACTCTCGATCCATGAGCCTCAACATAACACTTTATTAGTTCTGAATCCATCTTTATAATCACCCTATTACGGTGTGACGTTTGATGTTATCAAGAAACTCTTCCAGTGTTAGTGATTGACATGATCTCATGGTCTAAGGATTAGGATCACTTCGTAAGTTGTTATAGCAATATAAACTCAATGACTTTAATCGTAATGCTATACTTCGGATGAATGTTCATCACACCATTACACTAATGTTGTGACCCCGTTATTAACAGCATCCAATGTCCATGATCAGGAAACCTTGATCATCTTGTTAATCAACGAGCTAGTTTTTGAGAGAGGCATAACTAGGAACTTTCTGTTTGTTTATTAAACACACATGTATTAACGTTCCCGTATTAATACAATTATAGCATGCAAAATAAACATTTATCATAAATAAGGAATATGATAATAACCACTTTATTATTGCCTCTCGGGCATATTCCCTTCAGTCTCCCACTTGCACTAGAGACAATAATCTAGTTTGAAAACTCTGCGTATTGAACACCTATGGATTTCTGGTGTTCCATATACGCAATTGCAAGTGGTTAACATAATCTACGGATCTGACGCTTCAGGTCCGTGTGTATTTGCATGTCTTTGCGTCTTCACGCATCACTCATTCTCCAATGAGATGGCATTGTATAAATTTGGTCTTTCGGTGAGACCTTTAGTTCCTTGGGGTTAAAACACATCGATACTATTGTCGTACAATATATCTTTAGTGTTAGACCATTGCGAACAACACCTTAGTTTGATAACAAACTACTTGACACAAATTCCCTCCTTTGGTGCTACTATAGCAGTCATATACCTAGCCTTTTTGTTGTAGTATTCGTCACAATGTCTTAATTATGGATTTCATCCAAATCCATCATGGAATCTCCTTTCCATTACATTGTGCCACCCATAGTTTAAATTGAGATAAACTTAATATGTATATTGTGACAAAACTAGTATCAATGTAACGTCTTACAATGAACTATTTGTAATTGTTTGTCACCTCTACACAAATATACTCTTAGTTCTTCCAAAAGATCATAAGAATATCCTCACTATCGTCCAATGATCATTTTATGATTCATTCTGGTATATGCTCATAACACTTAGAGCATAGGACATAATCTGGATGTGTACATATCATGGTATGATTGATCAAGACATTCTTGTGATTTTACTCATCAAGTGTCAAAGCACTTGAATCTTGTTTCACTTATCAAGTGTCGATACACTTGAATCTTGATTCAATTCCTTTCCATGCGACAAGAACCGTTTCTTGTTGATTCTATATTGAACTCCTTCAATATCTCATATATGTACGTTTGGCACAACCATATTGGCGTTACAGTCTATCCACTATAGACATTCACGTTAAATATTCGGGTTTTGCCTAAGTATTTCATCGAAATGAAATTCTTAACCTTTGTCAATAAAATATACATCATTTCTAATCAACAAGATGTCCTCCACATAATGTATTAGAAATATGTCTTAGCGCTCCCACTTAATTTCTTGCAAATGCAAGCATCTTCATCGTCTCCTGATGAAAACTCTTTTTCATCACGGTGAAGATTCCAACTCCGCGATGCTTACTTCAACCATTGAAGTTTGCATGCCCTTTTTAGCATCCTTTGATTAACAAAACCTTTGGATCGTGTCATGTACACGTCCTAGGTAACCATTCTATTAGAAGAACTTTTTTTTGTTTATTCATCTACCATATACCAAATTATATGTAGTGGTTGCTACTTTAATCCGTCTAGACTAAATATCGCTATGAAAGATCAAATCTTGTCATAGTCAACTCCTTGAACATTGTCGTAAAATATTTTACGACATGTCGACTATTTCATAGATGTGAAACATCCATGTCTGTTTCTTTATAGATCCAAATACGACCGATAGGTTTTTACACCTTTCCGGAGGGTCTTCCAAGTTCAAAACTTGATTTATAGTGTATGGACTTATCACGGATTTTATGGCTTCAAGCCATTTGACGGAGGCAGGGCCCATCATCGCTTCTTTGTATGTATTCGGTTCATCATTGTCAAACAATAATGATTTACTCTCAAATCTTAGCATTTGATTGTTTAACCGACCTACTTGGTTCAATAGGAACTTAGATCTCCGTGACCACAACCTTTGAGGCACATAAGCTATGAGCATTATGGAAGTCTTCGGAACGATTTCCGGCGCTGCGCAACTCAGCACATATAGCTAAGGTTCGTTAACCTTATCAAAGTTCTATTGTCCTCCCACTTAACTTTTACGAAATAATTCCTTTTTCAAGAAACTTCACGTTTCAAGCGACAAACCCTTTTGTCCTCGGTGTTATGGAGGAATAACCAATTGTTATTCGAAATAACCTACAAATACATGCTCATCCGACTTTAGTTGTAAACATCTTACTTATGTTTAGCATACCAAAATTTAAGAAATGACAACTTGGGTATTACCCCAAACCATAACTTCCATGGTGTCATTTCAACGGATCAAGATGGAGCTCTTTTCAGTGTAAAAGCGGTAGTCTCTAAAGCTTTAATCTTTTAAAACATAATGGCAGTTTTATAAATAACACCTTTGATCCAACCATGTCAAACAAGGTTTCCTTAGAAATCTCAAAACATTCCATATTCCTATGGTGTTTCAGGAGATGTAAATCTAGGTGTTTTGCTAAAATTGTAACTCAAATAAATCCCTTTTATGATAAAATCATAATTCATTTATTTTTCTTGTTACACTTGTAACTCAAATAAATCCCTTTATGATCAAATCATAATTCATTTATTTTTCTTGTCACAATGATTTTCACTTCATCTTGAAAGTCTTTGAACATTTTCAAATATTTCACACTTCTTTCTCATTAAGTGAATTATTCACTCAATTTCCGGAGAAAGTATATGAAGTTGAAACCCATCGCTTACGACTACACATAATGGACTATATACATCGATATGTATAAATTCCAATATTTTAGTCGTTCGTTCTTCTTTGGCCTTTGAACGAAATTTTAATTATCCCGAGGAAAATCTCACAAGCGTCACTTGATCAAATCAAACACTCCAAAAATCCATGAAAATGGAGATTCTTCATGTTTTCTTTCCAATATAATTTAAACGGCGATGTCACTTCGCAAGTGATCTTTCAATCATTTGTCTTGCGACATTTTAGCATTAGGTTTTATGGATGTGATTTCTCCAACTAGATTTGTAAATCATCCATCTTATATGGAATACGGTAATTATTTGAACAACCTTTGTTCTTATAATACCTGATTCAAATAACAATTATTAAAACAAATCTTGAAGTCAAGCTTTGATGTCAACGGGAAATACAAACAATGGTTTGTTTGTTTTCGATGAACATCATCACATATTCTCTTGCTAGTTACTTAGGCCATTGTGGTTCATGAATTGCGTCATTCCGTATGAAATTTCATACCAACCAATTCGGTATCCAATACCCAAGAACCACATTGTTTAACAAGCAAAGAATACAACCATAACATGTATATCATCCATATACCTAAATTGGATATTTCCAATATTTTCTTTTCTGCCAAATATATTTTATAGATTCTCTTTCAGCATTTTCTTTTCCTTTTAAAAGAATCTATCAACATCAAAAGTGGCACCATATACATGACACATAGTCCAAAGCGTGTATATTCAAATAATAATACCTTTGGACTTGCACTTTGAAGTAGATCACCATCATCAAAATGATCGGTATTCTTTCAAAATCCATTCTTTAGTAATCTTTTAGTATAGTAAACACTTTACATACATCTTCTATTCATCCTTATCATGACGACTTTCATGATCAAGCCAATTTAGCTTATAAAGGAGAATCGTGAGTATAACATTACTTTCCAAAACCCTTTTGGATGATTAGGATGTCTAGCATATCCAACCTTCGTAAATTCTCATCCAATATGAGAACATATATTCTACTCTATCATATTGCAACCAAAAAATTGTTTCAGATATCGTTATATCTGCCACACATGATGGTTTCTGAAACAATTCTTTCAGCTCCTAGATAAACTTGATATTAAAACAATCAAGAATCGTGGAGGCAAACATGATACTTAAGATACTAACACTGGAATTGTTACTCTCGATTTAATACCAATTATTAAATTTCACGGAGTAAATAGAGTTTGCTGAAAGTTTGCAATAGGACTTTAAACTTTGATTGACAGTCAACACAATACGATACCAGTTCGTAAAGTAAATATCCAGAATTATATAGTTCTATTATCTCAATTACAACTATGCATAAGGTGGTGAACGAATGCCAATGACTACAACAAATTATGCAAATTCACTTTGATTTAATTTATGATAAATTGAGTTCTACTAATCCAAATTAGAAATGAACTCCCACTCAAAACGACATCCCTCGTGTCCTTTTGGTGATTACATGAACCAAATCCACTACACCAAGTCCGATCATCACGTGAGTCGGCGTAGCTTCAAAGGCGAGCATCCATATGGTCATCATATCAAAACATATGACTCATGCTTAACCTTTCGGTCCGTGTTCCGAGGCCATGTCTGTACATGCTAGGCTCGCCAAGTAAGAACCTTAGTATTCGCGTGTGTAACTGTCTTACACCCGAGATATGCTCGTGGATTCAAGTACACCCGATCATCACGTGATGTCTTGAAACGACGAAACATTGTCGGTGCATACTTAAGAAAGAACATATTTTTATCTTGATATCTAAATGAGGGATCATCTTATTATGCTAATAAAACGCCAAACAAGCAATATAAGATGCTATCAAACATCACATGTTTATTAGTGGAATGATATGGTTCTCGCATATGATCTCTATCATGTGCATCGTGGTATGATCACTATCATACCTTTATGTGTAAATCCAAGGTCTATGGAGTTTACACGTTATGTATGTTGTAAGAGTATCATCTCATACTTCTACTTACAACATCACCATATCATAACACTAGCCCAGCAACAATCTAAACTAGACGCCTCTAATTTATCCATTGCAAATTTTATGTGGCTTAGGGCTTTCGAAGATAGAACCGTTCTTACCTACGAACATGAACCACAACGAGGATAACCAAATTGTTCATAACTCGTTGCAAATTAGATATTGACTATAGTAGGAGAGACAGACACCCGCTAGCCACTTATGCAAAACTAGTTGCATGTCAAGCGTGGAACAGGTCTCATGTGCGAGGACATGTAAAGTTTGTCCGGGCCGCTTCATCCCACTATGTCACCAATATCCAAAGTACAACTAAGAAGCAATAAAATGATCATCATCGCCCACATAATCATATGTGTACTACCTGTGCAAAGAATCTACGCATAGATCCGGTTCTGATACCACTGTAGGGTTCGCAGCATAGAAAACAAAATTTTTCCTACGATGGGAACAACTATGTACCAAGATCTATCTACTAGATACAAACAACGGGCGGATGTAAATCCGTAGAGAACATACCCTTGAAGACCGACAAAGCTTAACGAGTCCAAACTCGTGGTTGATGTAGACGATCTCTTGCCGATCTCAAGATCGAGAGGAAGTCCTAGCGCCGCAAAACAGCAGCGCATCCGTGCTCGCACACACGTTCCAGGCACCGAGCAACCTCCGCCTCCTCGCTCCAGCGATGCAGCGGAAGCACAACTCTTTCTTGCCGAATAGCCACCGGGAACATGTATCTCGCTAGTCCGAGACCATGGGGGATAAATTCTAGAGGGGGAGAGAGATCCTTCACGAGGAGGTGTGAGAGACAAGTGAGGAGGGGGGCTCCTTTTATAGGAGGAGGGGGGCACCCAAGGGGTGGCCGCCGGCCATGGGGGGCAGCCCCCTCCCCTCCTTCATTCATGTGGGTGGACACTCCACTCACAAAATGCCCTTTAAATTTCCTCCACTCAAAAGTCCACTCAAATTCCCATTAAATTTCCACCAAATTTAATGCAAACTCTCATTAAATAAAACTCTTTTATTTTATTCAGAATTTTGTCAATTACTTTAATGACAAACATTCACAAATAACCCCTTGCTAGAATTCCATTTCACATGCATAACCACTTTATGCAATTTCACCCGAAAACCCGTTTCAGTATCTAGTGAAATAAAATCCTGCGCTTGTTCATTCTTTCGGCATGAAACTTTTGCTTCAGTTGGATGTCGGTGTCTCTTAAGTGTGTCACCCTACGGTTCGCGAATAATGCGGACATGATCGAGACCCCTCTCGGATCAATAATCAGAAGCGGGATCTGGAGACCCATACTGACTCCCACACATTCAACGATGACTTTCTTGTGATCGTCGGAACCTTTTACGCTAGTATCTTAATCCCTTTGTTTCACGATATATTACATGTCCGAGATTCGATCATCGGTATCTCCATACCTAGTTTGATCTCGTTACTGACATGCACTCTTTTCTCGTTCCCGTGATATAACATTCTAGTGATCAAATCACTTGCTTGCAAGCTAATCAATGTGATATCACCGAGAGGGCCCAGAGTATATCTATCCGTCATCGGAATGAACAAATTCCACTCTCGATCCATGAGCCTCAACATAACACTTTATTAGTTCTGAATCCATCTTTATAATCACCCTGTTACGGTGTGACGTTTGATGTTATCAAGAAACTCTTCCGGTGTTAGTGATTGACATAATCTCATGGTCTAAGGATTAGGATCACTTCGTAAGTTGTTATAGCAATATAAACTCAATGACTTTGATCGTAATGCTATACTTCGGATGAATGTTCATCACACCATTACACTAATGTTGTGACCCTGTTATTAACAACATCCAATGTCCATGATCAGGAAACCTTGATCATCTTGTTAATCAACGAGCTAGTTTTTGAGAGAGGCATAACTAGGAACTTTCTATTTGTTTATTAAACACACATGTATTAACGTTCCCGTATTAATACAATTATAGAATGCAAAATAAACATTTATCATAAATAAGGAATATGATAATAACCACTTTATTATTGCCTCTCGGGCATATTCCCTTCATCTAGCACCTGGCACCAAGGGAATAGAGTGAGAAACAGCTCTAATAGGTGGCAAACCACTGGGTTCAGAGAACAAAGTAGCAAATTGATCCAATAGTTGCTTAATCTCAATAGGCAATTCCTGAACCTGATCCTGATGTTCTGTTAACGACTGAATTTCAATAACAGCACAAGAAAAGTCAGTTGGGGTTTGACCTTGCAAACAGATCCATGACCCACCATAATTGAAGGCAAGCCATTTTTGTTTCCAATCAACTAACTGAGGACTATGAATAGATAGCTAGTCCATACCCACAATTTCGTCATAACTCTTCAATGGTAGAATGTTGAAAGAAGATGAAAATTTCCATTTATCACAAGACCAATGGCACTGTGAGATATAGTGAGTGCACAACAATATACCACCTCCAGCAACTTGCACCCTGCGGGGTTGTGTTAGAGGAATATGGCCTGATATATGTTCTGCCAGCTGAGAACTGATGAAGGAATTACTACTGCCAGAGTCCAGCAAAAATGTTGCTGACTTGCCATTCACCATACAGTTCAGGACAATAGACTTTTCTGGAATTGATTCCACAGAATCTTCACAGCCTATCTGCATCAACTCCATATCTACAACTTGATTCATTGATTCATCAGAGCAATCAGAGCTAGAATGAAGGAACTCCACCATTTCCTGGACAACATGCAATTGAACAGTTGACTGACACTTATGATCTTTAGCCCATCGCTCCCCACAAGTGAAACAGAGCCCTTTTGCCCGTCTGTAATTTTTCAGAGCAAGCAGCTTATCATCAGATGAATGACTAACTGAAGATTGTTTAACACGGTCAGTGACACTGCGCTCATCAAACTGCTTGTTGAGACTGTGTGAAACAATAGCAAATCCTGGCAATGGGATAAGGTGAACTCATATGACTGACTCCTTCTGCAACCTCTTCCTGGACCAGTGCTATGTTGTAAGCAGTTTCTAAATTCTGAGGTAGTTGCACGGCAACCAGTACGCGGACAGGAGGCTTCAACCCATCAATAAAGCGTGTGATATAATGCAAGGAATCAAGTGTATCTTCATATCCTGCTAACTGATCAATCAACTCAGCGAACTGATTCACATAATCTTCCACAGTTCCTGTATGCCGTAACTTGTACAATCGACGAATCAATGATTGATGTTGATTACGGCCAAAACGCAAAATCACTTCCTGACAGAATTCAGCCCAAGTAAACTTGCAGAGAGATGACTTGATAAAGGACAGCCAACGAGCAGCAGGTCCAGTGAATTGCAGAGAAGCTAAACGAACCCATAACTGAGAAGCAGTGCCGTACATATCAAAGTAATCTTCACACTGAATTTGCCACAGTTTAGGTTGCTCTCCATCAAATTTAGGAACATCCATTTTAGGCATGCGATTATAAAACACACCATCAGCAGAATCATTGGCCACATCAAAGGAACAAGGAGTTTTCGGGGGATTAGTGGTGGTGCGTATACCTCGTGTCGGAGGCGGTATGTAAGGACCCGAGGCCCTTACGCCCGGCCTCCGTGTAGTCGTCGCAGCACGGCGCCCATCCGGGACGGTCTCCGCGTCACCCGCCGAGGATCGAGGAAGATGCTCCAGCTCGTCGGAGGTGGCGAGACCAAGTTGCTCCCGAATTGAATCCAAGTTCTGCTGGAGCGTCGACTCGACACCATCGGTGTAGACCTGCATGTCCGATTGCGCCTTCGAGACGCAAGCGCGGACGGTGTTGTTGACCAGACGCGTCATGGCGTCGTCCACGGCGGAGTTGATGAAGAGCTTGAGATCTGCTTGCGTCTTCTCCTGCAGCTCGGCTGCCGCTTTCGTCACCGTGTCGTAGATCGCACGGCCCTCCGTCGACAGGGTCTCCATGGTCGTTGCTCGAGCGCGGTTCGCCACCGCACGCGAACGCGTCTCCAGCGCAGAGAAGATCGGTGGTGGGGAAAAAAATTGACTCTAGATACCAAGTGTTAACAGCGATATAGGACTATGGATTGGGATTCAGTATCTATTGCTCAGATTCGAGAATTCAATTACATGATCAAATTCCAATTCAATTCATCAAGGACCTAAAAGCTACAAGCTACAGCCGGTCAGGCCTCAGCCTTCCTATTCTTCGCCGCCTCATCTGTCTGTCGACGTGTTTCTTATAGCCGCAGCCAATGCACAGTTGACACATCACTTCCGGTCCCACACATCAGCAGGATAACGCTTGCTCTTTTGCCGCGCCCGCACTTCCCGTTGAGCGACCGCTGGTGGGTCTGTGCCAGTAGCATCGTTGTTAACAGCCGGCGAGGTGGAGCCTGCGGTCGTTGCGGAAGCGGAAGGGGAAGCTCCTGCCTTGCAGCAATTCCTGGACTCCGTCGTGGCCCTATCCAGCCGCCGATCATCTCCACCCCTCCGTCGCGCAAGAGAAAGAAGAAGGTCGTGCCGCTGACAAGCTCGCCTCGTCGCAGCGGCCGCATCGCCATCAAGAAAAAGGCGAGACAACTTAGCGAAGGAGCAGCGGCTGTGCAGGAGCTCATTGCCTGGGTCTGCGGCATCATCGGGCCGGAGGAATCCTTCGATGACAAGTCTCGTGAGGAGTATCTGAGCATGTTCCAGCGCGCTCCTCTGGCAGCGGCTGCCATCCAGGCAATGGAGGCGCTGGTCAAGCAGGTGCAGAAGCTAAAGAAGAAGGGACCGACCAAGGGCGCGGAGGCGCCCGTGCCAGCTTCTATAGATGTGTAGACACCTTCAGTGTCTATGTCTGCCTCGGCGACTGCGACCGCGTAGCATCTCCTCTCGCGTTAGCTGTAGCGTTATTCTGCACTGCATTATCGTCTCACTAGGCTGGCCTCCTGAAGGCCTTGTATCGCTGCTTCCTGCACCTTCGTCTCCGCTTATTTTCTTCTTCTGGCATTCTGCATCGGTGGTTCCTCCAACACGTGCCAGAGAGTTAGTTTAATGTCACATAAAAACGTCAATCTCCTGAACTGGAATCCAAGAGGCCTGAACAGCATCGCTCGCCGGGAAGCCGTTCGTGATGTCGCTAGAGACTTCCACGCCTCCATTGTGTACCTACAAGAAACAAAGCTAGAAAACGTCGATGATACGACCATCTCCACCATGCTTGGACCAAACTTCACAAACAACTTCGCTTTTCGGGCACGAGGGGTGGTATCATTATCGCGGCCTCAAAAGTGTTTTTCACTCTATCGGATCCCCACGTCATGGAATCTAGGCTGACGGCCACGATCATGATGCACGAGGAAGGAATCAAGTGGACCCTCACTTGCGTCTACGGCCCGCAAAGCAATCAAGAGAAGCGGGCTTTTATTCAGGAACTCCGTGAGCTAAAGCCTTTTGTCCGCAATGAATGGCTTTTGGTGGGCGACTTTAACTTGATCACAAAGGCTTCCGATAAAAACAACCTCAACATCAATCGCAACCTCATCCGCAGATTCCGGGAGGCCGGGGACTTCCTTCAGCTCAAGGATATGCGCATGGTCGGCAGACGCTTCACCTGGTCCAACGCCCAGGACGACCCGATCCTCACCAAGAATGACCATGTTTCCTTCTCGAATGAGTGGGGCACGCTCTTTCCTAACGCGCACCTCCAAGCGATCACCTTGGCTTTCTTGGACCACGCCCAACTTCTCCTACAAGGGCGTGTCTCGTCCTGTAGGAAGCCATCCTTCAAGTTCGAAGAATTCTGGCTATAAATGCATGGATTCAAAGAAACTGTCACCGAAGCATGGAATAAACCTGTCCTTGACCTGGACCCCATCCACATAATCCACACTAAGCTCTCCCGCACCACCAAGGCGCTTAAGGTCTGGCAGAGAAATAGCATCGGATATTTGACAAAGCAAATTGCCATGGCTAAGGAAATCATTTGGCAGATCGACCTTGCAGAAGAATCCAGGCCCCTGGCGGAAGATGAGCGAGAGCTTCACCGACGGCTGAAATCGTCCTATGTGGGAATGCTCGCCATCCAAAAGATCAATCTTCGTCAAAAGATCGTGCCTTACATGGATCCGATTAGGTGATGCAAACACGAAGCTCTTCCACGCTAGAGCCAACGGCAGGGGGCGTAGGGTATACATCCAATCCCTGGCTACGGCATCCGGAACGGCGATCACGACAAAAGACAAAGAGGAGGCTTTGTTACAACACTTCAAGTCGCAGCTCGGCTCACCGGCCCCTCGGTAGGCCAGCCTTGATTGGGAAGGGCTTGGTTACACCCCGCGGGATCTCTCAGATTTGGACACCCCTTTCGACCACCAGGAAATCAAAGAGGCGGTCTTCTCCCTACCTTCGGTTAAAGCACCGGGCCCTGATGGCTACATAGGAGCCTTCTTCAAATCTTGCTGGGACATCATCCATGCTGACGTCATCAACGCCGTCATCCACATGTCCAAACTTCGGGCCAACTGTGTTCACGTTGTCAACTCGGCCAACATCATCCTCATCCCCAAGAAGCCCGACGCACAGTCGGTGGGTGACTTCAGACCCATCAGCCTCATCCACAACCTATCAAAAATCTTCTCCAAGCTCCTCGCTAACCGTCTGGCTCCAATCCTACCAGACATAGTCTCAAAGTGCCAAAGCGCTTTTGTCAAGAAAAGAAGTATACACGACAACTTCATGCATGTGCAGAGCCTCATCAAAGAGCTTCACTCCTCTAAGACTCCGAGATTGTTCCTCAAGCTGGACATTTCCAAAGCTTTCGACTCGGTGGCACTACAAGGAATCTGGCTATATATGACCCTCCATTTTCGTCACAAAATCGTCATAGTAGTCTGTTTATGACGATTTTGAGATCGTCGAAAGCTGAGCGTCGCAAATGAACTATAACGACGTTTTTGGTAAAATCGTCATAACCGTCTATGACGATATTGGATCGTCATAACATCTATGACGATCCAATATCGTCACGGGCCATCTAGCCTGGCCAAGTCAGATCCTACGTGGCCAATCCTACGTGGCAAAATGATGACGAAATTAAACTGTCTTAAATCGAATTCAGCCCAGTCCAGTTTGGTCGCTTATATGGGCTCAGCCCAGTAATTTTGGCAGTTTTTAATATTTCAGCCTTATTTATTTTCTAGGCCTTGGCCTTCTTACAATCCAATCATTTTCTAATTTCGGCCTTTTTATCAAATGGGTCTCAATTGTCAGTTTCCTGTAGAAATTGGGCTCTAGTTGTCAGATTCTTCATATAGCTAATTAATTAATATCCAATATAACAATCTAACGTGAGATAAAAGCATGACAATATTTAAATAAATGTCAAAATCAATTCATTACAACAATATGACAGTCGAACAGATTGAACACGTGAAATTCCACTCTAGTTCACATCACTACTAGTTCAACCAAAAAATCTTGGACACCCCAAATCTACAAACAAAACTCTCATAAAGTATAAACGCTAGCTACTCTGATGATACTCTCGAACTTCATCAGGAACTTCAGCTTGTGGCCTTGATCTTCTCGTCGATGTACTCTCAGCCTTGGTGTTGTGAAGAGTAGCGAGCCTTCTCCTGCAACTCAAACAGAATAGTAAGCAAAAGGTTAGGCATATAAATGAATACCATCGGCATAAGAGCAAACACCAAAATAAGCATGTACAACATCAACTATTCAATCTAAAGCTATGGAGGTGGCAGAATTTAAACCAGTGGATACAGTTGTAAGAACCCACCACAAATTCAAAACAACAACATACAAACAAAGTAGAAACCAGAGTAGCACATTAGCTTTGGAAAACTGACATTAAGCACAATAGCTTCGAAAATCATGCAGGACTGCGGCTCTATATAATCAGGCCGATGTTCCAGACTTAGAACACATCACCTAATAAAACAACATCCTACACTGGCCTATACATGCCTACATCAACTACAGAAATGTGACCAAGAAGAAATTGGTGAAAGTACAGACTTGATTCCAACACTGTGCTAAGAAACCTGTGACAATCAGGGAACAAATCACAAATATTGAGACATTGTAGATTACAGCAAGCCAAATTTAGGATCAGGAAAAGTAATTTATAGCTCCAACATAACATGTCTACCTTACATGAGCATGATAGAACAAATAGAATAAAGATCTTCAGCAAGTGACATGTTTATGCTATCTATAGTGTACCCATTTTATGCTATCTACTCAGGAAAAGCAAACATGCACATATCCTAGGGCTGGATCCCTGTGTAAGAAATCAGGAAGTATGACAGCACATTACCATACTCGAGCCAGTCCAGCATTCCAGCATACTGTGTTGATCATTCCAGCAGTCCATTATGTAGACACACCATGTCCCATTGGAACTAACAAGCAAGAGAGAGAGAGCAAAAAGAATCAGAGTGTAACAGAGAGGCATTCATTTTGAGAAACTAAAAGAAAAAGAAGACATGAATAGATCAATGGGTATTGGTTCAAAGACCAAAACCACACAAGTTGAACATGGGTTCATGGGGTCAGTAATCTTCTACAAAAGTGACAGCAAAAGTGATATCTGACTTGCACGACTACTTATTTTACCAAACATGTGTACCACAATATAGTGCTAAGTGAAGCATGGTAATCAGCTAAAATGATAGATCAGTACTATCTTATCTAAATAACAATGCAAGAACCAAACTGAGCATATACCAGGAACATGAGTATAAGCTCCAAGAGGACAGCAACAAGGTCATGTATTAATTCTGTACATTAGACCAACCTGAAACTAAAAAACATTACCAATTTTGAATCATAGTAGCAGCAGGTGAACTCAGAATAACTAGCAATCAAACAACATATTCAAAAATCGCATATGGATTTAACATATTCTCTACAGCAGATATTACCAATTGTTTTCACAGATTCCATAAATCTGACCATGTTAGAGTTTCATTATGGTTAATTCTCTTCTTAAACCAGTAGTTGTACTGCTACTAGAGAAAAACATGCTGCATAGTAGACCTCTACATGATAATAATATATCATTATCTTTGACAAGCAACACACTAAATAGGCAACACACTGTAATTATACCTAACCAAGCAAGCAACAGGAAGGCCAACACACTCAAACCAAACCTAAACATGGAACACCTCAGAAGCTCAACCTTCCAGCCCTTCCGTTGCCAGGGTGAGGCGCACGGCGGAAGAAGAGGAAGAGGAGTACCCAGACTATGGGCGCGGCCTTGGCCCCCATGCTGAGGCCGTAGCACGAGCAGATGGCCTACAGCATGATCTGCGACAGATTACAGGCACCAAATCAGGTAGCTAGCTAGGGTGATTGATTACAGCAGTCGAGCCCACAACAACCTCCATGAATCAGGGGAAATAGATGATTGGACAGGCGGGTGTGTACACGAAGCATACCTCCATGGCGAGGGAGTTTCCGATGAGGAGCGTGCAGAGCAGAAGGTGCTTGTTCTTGACGACGGGCATGATCCTGGTTGCGAGCAATCAACACACAGCAACAAAGGCGTCAGCAGCTAAGCGAGCTAGCTAATACTCCTAGGTGAGCGAGGAACAGGGGAGAGAGAGGAAAAGGGAGCTGCAGCGTACCGGCGTTGATTCGGTCCTGTGGGGTTCCGGCCTTGGAGAGGACCTCGAGGTCGACGATGCTAAGTGACATGTCATCCGCGGCCACCTTCTCCATGAGCTGCGCGACTTCCAGCCCTTCCGTCTCCAGGGTGAGGCGCATGGCGGAGCCTGGGGCAACGGGGGACAGAGGCGGGGCACAGGGCTCGGCGCCTCGGCGGCCCGGGAGCGGAGGCGGAGCACGGGGCCCGCGTTTATGTAGGAGACTACCGAGACGAGCGTGGAGACCGCCTGGAGCGAGGAGACCATGGCGGCGTCGGCGCCCGAGGACGCGGCCTCCGGGCGGATCTTGATGAGCACGAAGTGCCCGATCGGGGCCGCGATGGAGGGGGCGGCGGCGGTAGCGGAGGACATGGCGGCTGCACGAACGACGGCGGAAGGCTTGAGTCGGCAGAGCAGGTAGGGGCGGATCGAAGCACGGCGAGGACGAGAAGCGCGGCGCCTCGATCTAGATAGGGTGGAGGCGGCGGGTGGGTGAGAGGAGAGGAAAGGAGTGGAGAGAGCGGTCTGCGGGTGCGGGCTAGGGTTGGTGAGGCTCGGCGGTCTCTCCTGGGAGCACTAGGGGAACGTGAGAGGTGGGAGGAACGGCGGCTGGACAGGAAGGAAGTGGCGGCGGAGGCGTGGATGAAGGAGGGCGCTAGGGTTTGGACTTTGGAGGCAGGGTATGGTCGGTCGCGTGTGTGCGTTGGATGGGCGTGAGTGTGCTTCTTCTGGTGATCCACTACGCGTTGGATGGGCATTGAACGGACCAGATCATGCCAAGATGGAGGATCCATGGGAGATTGTTTACTGCGATCTGATTGGTTGCAAACGACCTAGATAAGAACCTTCATGCCCGCCGTTTTGACCATAGTTTGAAACGGGCATAAAAAAATAAAAAACGGTCCGACCAACGCAAATCCTTCGTGTGGTGTCTTATTATGTGACATAATTTCAAGGAAAAATACCAAACTTGGTAAACTGAGTATGTCTCAAAAAAACCCTTCACAAAATGACCTATCATGTTCGAGGTTTCGTGGCTTTCGGGGCAAATGACCAATGTTATGGCTAGAATCAGGGCATAGTTTGTGATAATGTGTCCATATTGTGCACACATATGTATCATGGCATGGAGAACAATGTTGCAGGAGAAAGTTTTCCTTTTTGACGCACGGAAAATCCATTTTCCATTTTCCGAGCGCAAAAAACGGGGCGTTTTGCGAAGCAACCACCAAATGAAAGTTTTAGAATGGTACCGCCACATTTTGTAAAAATATTAGACCACCTTACATGGACAATATCCCAACCGGGGTATCTCAAACCTTTCCGTACACCCCCGGCGAAAAAGACAAATTCCTGCCGATTCGGCAGGAAGTGGGTCCGGTTTGAACTACGGGTACATGATCCGATGCCCATTATTTTTTGAAAAAATGTGTTTTAGACTCGCAATATGCTATTTCTTTAGAGATCCAATGCAAGTTTAGCGAGGCTCGGCCCTGAGCTAAGAACCTTCATGCCCGCCGTTTTGACCATAGTTTGAAACGGGCATAAAAAAATAAAAAACGGTCCGACCAACGCAAATCCTTCGCGTGGTGTCTTATTATGTGACATAATTTCAAGGAAAAATACCAAACTTGGTAAACTGAGTATGTCTCAAAAAACCCTTCACAAAATGACCTATCATGTTCGAGGTTTCGTGGCTTTCGGGGCAAATGACCAATGTTATGGCTAGAATTAGGGCATAGTTTGTGATAATGTGTCCATATTGTGCACACATATGTATCATGGCATGGAGAACAATGTTGCAGGAGAAAGTTTTCCTTTTTGACGCACGGAAAATCCATTTTTCATTTTCCGAGCGCAAAAAAGGGGCGTTTTGTGAAGCAACCACCAAATGAAAGTTTTAGAATGGTACCGCCACATTTTGTAAAAATATTAGACCACCTTACATGGACAATGTCCCAACCGGGGTATCTCAAACCTTTCCGTACACCCCTGGCGGAAAAGACAAATTCCTGCCGATTCGGGAGGAAGTGGGTCCGGTTTGAACTACGGGTACATGATCCGATGCCCATTATTTTTTGAAAATATGTGTTTTAGACTCGCAATATGCTATTTCTTTAGAGATCCAATGCAAGTTTAGCGAGGCTCGGCCCTGAGCTAAGAACCTTCATGCCTGCCGTTTTGACCATAGTTTGAAACGGGCATAAAAAAATAAAAAACGGCCCGACCAACGCAAATCCTTCGCGTGGTGTCTTATTATGTGACATAATTTCAAGGAAAAATACCAAACTTGGTAAACTGAGTATGTCTCAAAAAACCCTTCACAAAATGACCTATCATGTTCGAGGTTTCGTGGCTTTCGGGGCAAATGACCAATGTTATGGCTAGAATCAGGGCATAGTTTGTGATAATGTGTCCATATTGTGCACACATATGTATCATGGCATGGAGAACAATGTTGCAGGAGAAAGTTTTCCTTTTCGACGCACGGAAAATCCATTTTCCATTTTCCGAGCGCAAAAAACGGGGCGTTTTGTGAAGCAACCACCAAATGAAAGTTTTAGAATGGTACCGCCACATTTTGTAAAAATATTAGACCACCTTACATGGACAATGTCCCAACCGGGGTATCTCAAACCTTTCCGTACACCCCTGGCAAAAAAGACAAATTCCTGCCGATTCGGAAGGAAGTGGGTCCGGTTTGAACTACGGGTACATGATCCGATGCCCATTATTTTTTGAAAAAATGTGTTTTAGACTCGCAATATGCTATTTCTTTAGATATCCAATGCAAGTTTAGCGAGGCTCGGCCCTGAGCTAAGAACCTTCATGCCCGCCGTTTTGACCATAGTTTGAAACGGGCATAAAAAAATAAAAAACGGTCCGACCAACGCAAATCCTTCGCGTGGTGTCTTATTATGTGACATAATTTCAAGGAAAAATACCAAACTTGGTAAACTGAGTATGTCTCAAAAAACCCTTCACAAAATGACCTATCATGTTCGAGGTTTCGTGGCTTTCGGAGCAAATGACCAATGTTATGGCTAGAATCAGGACATAGTTTGTGATAATGTGTCCATATTGTGCACACATATGTATCATGGCATGGAGAACAATGTTGCAGGAGAAAGTTTTCCTTTTTGACGCACGGAAAATCCATTTTCCATTTTCCGAGCGCAAAAAACGGGGCGTTTTGTGAAGCAACCACCAAATGAAAGTTTTAGAATGGTACCGCCACATTTTGTAAAAATATTAGAACACCTTACATGGACAATGTCCCAACCGGGGTATCTCAAACCTTTCCGTACACCCCTGGCGAAAAAGACAAATTCCTGCCGATTCGATAGGAAGTGGGTCCGGTTTGAACTACGGGTACATGATCCGATGCCCATTATTTTTTGAAAAAATGTGTTTTAGACTCGCAATATGCTATTTCTTTAGAGATCCACCGAAAGTTTTTAGTACGAGTCAACCCCTAGACGAGAATAGTCACTCCCAAGTTTCAAACTCATATTTTGAATTATGATATTGTGCCTACTATGGACTAATGTGGGATTAGTAAATCCACTATTTTTAAGTAATCAAAGTAATTTTAGTTAATACCCTAAGATATTCTACTGAATTTTATAAAAAATTAGAAACAAAAAACAATTATTTTAGACTTATTATGAAAAATCTACAAAGAATTAAGAAAACAAAAAAAAATTAACAAGGAAAGCTGGCCGGGCCCTAATCTGCCGCTTTACACTCCCTCACAGAGGCCCATCGCAGCCCACTCCCGTCCCACTGAGGCCCATCGTGGCAGAGAAATCAGCCCAGGCGCAACAACTCAATAGATATAATGGGTGGTTGTAATATTATGACAAGAAAGATTGGTTGGTGTAGTGGTATGGGTCATTGGGTTTTGTTGGGAGGTCGCGGGTTCAAGTCCCTGGGTGGAATTTTTTTGCAAATAATTCTTGCTTGTTAGAGTTTAACGTATATGTGTTAGAGTTTAACATATATGACAAGATAGATTGGTTGGTGTAGTGGTATGGGTCGCCGGGTTTGGTTGGGAGGTCGCAGGTTCAAGTCCCATTGCGGCCCTTTTTTTGCAAATAACTCATCTTTGTTAGAGTTTAACATATATGACACGTAAGCAGCGCCATGTAAGCAGATTTAAACAAACGGATATTACACGTAGTCACACATAGACAAATAGATATTAACACACGGATATTACACGTAGTAAAAAACTAACACATAGACACGACACATAGGCGTAATTGCTGACGTGGCCAACTATCAATTTTAACCTATCTTAATTTGGACCTCATGACGATTTTAAATCGTCGTAGTGAGGTTCAAATAACATCGTAGCATATATTCGTCAGATTATGACGATTTGAGATAATGAAAATATGACGATCCTGAGCAAAATCGTCATAATTTTGTAAGGTTTTGAACCTTCCGAACGGCTTTTGACCATCTGGTGCGAAATCGTTATAACTCTATGACGATTTTGAACACGGTCACTATGAGAAGGTCATAGAATAACACATTCCTTGTAGTGTGGGCTGGGCCTACCTGATTGAAGTGCTGACCGCAATCGGCTTTGGCCCCATGTGGAGAGACTGGGTCTGTCTTACCCTTGCTTCGGCTTCCTCAAGAGTCCTTCTCAACGGGGACCCTGGTATGGCTTTTTGGCATCGCAGAGGACTCCGACAAGGCGACCCACTATCCCCAATGCTTTTCATCCTAGCAATCGACCCCCTGCAGCGTATTCTGTCTGTAGCCACCACCGGCGGGATTCTGAGGCCTATACGCTCCCGCTCGACCAGATGCCGAATCTCCCTTTACGCTGACGACGCTAGAATATTTGTTAACCCCACCAAAGAGGAGCTAACTGCCATCAATGCCATCCTCGACTCCTTTGGGCATGCTAGCGGTCTGGTGACCAACATGGAAAAAACTGAGATCTTCCCGGTGCGATGCGGACAGATTGACCTAGAAGACGTCCTCACGGCCTTCCCTGCTAGACTAGCTGCTTTCCCTGGGAAGTATCTGGGTCTACCTCTTCACTTCCGTCGTCTCCGCAAAGTCGACTACCAGCCACTCTTTGATAAGATCGCCGGAAAGCTACCGGGCTGGTACGGGAAAAACATAGCGCGCCCAGGCAGGGTCACCCTGGCTAAGTCGATGCTCATGGCCACCGCAACCTACCTCTCCACGGCCATCCCTCTCACAAAATGGGCTCGCACGCAGATTATAAAGATAGTCCGCAACTTCGTTTGGGCTGGGGATGAGGGTGAGCATGCAGCGCAAGGAAAAGCGCTTGTTAACTGGAAGACTGTTTGTCAGCCGAAGGCCTTGGGAGGCCTCGGAATGCCTGACCTCGCCCGCACCGGAAGGGCTTTGAAACTGAGCTGGCCTTGGTTACAACGGACTGACCCCGCGCGCACCTGGGTCGGTTCTAAGCTACCCTGCAGCTAGGCTGACATGGACCTTTTTAGAGCTTGCACGGAAATAACGGTGGGGAACGGGGACACTGCCTCTTTCTGGCACGACAACTGGTGTGGCCGCAGGCCACTCAAACAATGGGCCCCAGACCTCTACAACATCGCCACAATAAAAAGAAGAACGGTTTCAAAGGAGATCTCCTAGGGGAACTGGATCCGATCGGTCGCTAGCCTTCACACCCCTATTCAGCTTTCCCAATACCTGGAGATTTGGGACATAATCCAGGTCACCCAGCTTGATCCTCTACAACCGGACTCCATTAAATGGAACCTGACCGCTGATGGAATTTACACGGCCAGCTCGGCCTACCACGCTCAATTTCTTGGATGTTTCCCTAGATTCAAGGCCTAGAAAATTTGGTCTGCGCACGCTGAACCGAAATGCAAGTTTTTTTCCTGGCTGGCTCTACACGGGAAGCTACTCACTGCTGATATGCTGACGACCAGAGGATGGCCGAACGACCCAACCTGCCAGCTCTGTTGTTCAGCCCCGGAAACTGCCTCCCACCTTTGAAGGATTGTCCATTCACAACAGCGGTCTGGCACACCACGCAGTCTCGGAACAACGATTATGTGGGAAACCATGGCCTTTTTTTCGACTCCACTTCGGAGTGGTGGGACGACCTGATTAAAGGAAAGACGAAGACGGAACAAGACCGACTCAACGACCGCATGCTATATGTTCTGTGGAATGCCTGTAAAGAACGCAATAGACGAATCTTCACGGGCCGTCGGTTGACATATGTCGAAGTGGCCTCCATTGCCAGTAACGACATTTCTCAACGTGCAGCTGCTTTTGCTAGGCATGGGCCAGCTATCCCAGCTGAGCCAGATTAAAAAAAATCCTATTCTCGGGTGGTTTTTTCTGGCATGTTTACACCTTATAACTCAAACATGCCCCTCTATATCGAAACTTTTATTTCCCCCTTCTAATAGAAAACGCAGAGCTTCTGCCGGTTGCTCTAAAAAAAAAGATTCTGGATTAGGCGTCACAGCCATGGAAAATGAGATTCTCGGAATACAAAGTCAGCAATTGTGAGTCGAGACACTCTGATCATAGGCCTGTACTAGTCGATACACATGGAGCAGTTGCTGTCCGCCGTAGGTCGTTGAGACGAAGGACTCCGAGGTTTGAAGCAAAATGGTTACAAGAAGAGGAGTGCAGGGGGATTGTGGAGAATGCTTGGGGGAGGGAGGTTGTGCTGAATCAAAAGGATGTAGCTGGTAGTGTGAAGGGTGTTTTGGGGGAGTTAGTTACGTGGACTAGAGAATTTCTAGGTGACTTGGATAAGAGGATTTCTAAGCTGAAAAAGGAGTTGGAGGAATGGCGGAAAAGAATCATTGGACCGGAGCAGATTCGTAAGGAGCTGAGTAGGCTAGAAGAACAAAGAAACATTTATTGGAAGCAAAGAGCTCATGTCCATTGGATGAAAGAGGGAGACCGAAACACTAAATATTTTCATAAAAAAAATCACATTGAGAAGCTAAGAAGGGAAGATGGTGTTGAGGTGGAGGAAGAGGCCATGAAAAAAGTGGTAACTAACTATTTTTAAACCTTTTCCAAACAACTGCAGGTACACGATTTGAAGAACTTTTGGAAAATGTCAATCACCGTGTCACTCCAGAGATGAATGAAACATTGTGTAAGGAGTTCTCGGCACAGGAGGTTGTTGATGCTTTGGAGAGTATTGGTGATATGAAAGCCCTTGGACCAGATGGTATGCATTCTATCTTCTATAAAAAGTTTTGGGATGTGGTTGGTGAGAAGGTGACAGAGGAGGTTATGAGTGTTTTAAATGGCGTGCCAATGCCAGAAGGATGGAATGATACATGTGTTGTGCTCATTTCAAAAAATAATATCCAGAAAGTATAAAAGATCTAAGACCTATAAGCTTGTGTAATGTGGTGTACAAGATCATATCCAAAATGCTTTTAAATAGGTTGAAGATCATTCTGGACGAAATTATCTCCCCCTACCAAAGTGCTTTTGTTCCGGGTCGTCTCATTACGGATAATATTTTGTTGGCATATGAATGCACACATTTTATGAAGAATAAAAGAAGTGGACGGGAGGGGTATGTGGCGGTCAAGTTGGACATGAGTAAAGCTTAGATAGGGTGGAATGGGCTTTTGTGGAGAGGATGACGAGGAAAATGGGGTTTGCGGAGGGGTGGATTGAGCTAATAATGTTGTGTGTCACTACAGTTAGTACCAAGTGCGAGTAAATGGTTCATTAATGGATGAAATTATACCACCAAGAGGTTTGTCATGGTGATCCATTATCCCCTTACTTATTCCTCATTTGCGCATAAGGCTTCTCCTCCTTAATGAATAGTGCTGAGTTGGAAGGTCGATTGGAAGGGATTCAGATTTGTAAAGATGCCCCAAGTTTTAACCATCTTTTGTTTGCAGATGACTCTTTGGTACTCATCAAACCTACTAGCGAAAGTGCCGGGACTCTGTAGAATGTGCTAAAATTTTATGAGGTTTGCTCGGAGCATACTGTAAATTTTGATAAGTCTTCAGTGATGTTTAGTCAAAATACGAGGGAGAGGATAGGAGGCAAAAAGTTCTGAATGTGCTGAATATCAGAGCCGAAGCATTGGATTACCAGTGTACGTAGGCAGATCATGTGCTCGGGCTTTTGAATATATAAAGGAAAAGATTTGGAAGAAAATCCAAGTGTGGATGAAACGTATGTTGTCCAAGGAAGGCAAGGATATTTTTATCAAGGCTTGTACACAAGCAATACCGACTTTTGCAATGTCTTGCTTTGATCTTACCAAAACTCTTTGTGAGGAAATTAGTGACATGATATTGCCGATTTTGGTGGGCACAACAGGATAATGACAAGAAAGTTCATTGGCTTAGGTGGGACATTTTATCTAAGTCAAGGAAGGAAGGAGTGTGGGATTTAGAGATCTTTATGGATTTAACCTTGCGATGCTTGCAAGACAAGCTTGGAGGATGTTATCCAACCCAGATTCCCTATGTGCACGAGTACTCAAAGCAAGATATTTTCCAAATTCATCTATTTTGGAGGCCCAAGCTATGCCGGGCATGTCCTATACCTGGAGGAGTATTCTCAAGGGAGTTGAGTTACTTAAGGAGGGGCTGGTTTGGAGAATTGGTGATGGTACACAAGTTAATGCATGGACGGATCCGTGGCTACCAAGGAATGCCTCTAGAATTCCAATTACGCCAAGGGGACAAAATTTGATGACAAAAGTGGCCGAGTTCATCGATCCTCATACAGGAACGTGGGATGAGGTCCTTGTCCAGGGCACCTTTTGGGTTGCGGATGCTGAAACTATTCTAACGGTTCCTATCTGTGAGGATTTTGAGGAATTCCCTGCATGGCACTATGATAGTAAGGGGCAATTTTCAGTAAAATCTGCGTACCATGTGTATGTGTCGATGAGAGATACTGGTCAGAGTTCGGGAACAGCTGGAAATTCTATACAATGGAAGACGATATGGGAAATTCCATATGTACCAAAGGTACAACAATTTGTATGGAGACTTGCACACGACAGTTTAACATTTAAAACGAATATTAAAAGGAGGGGCATGGAATGTGATACAATATCTGCATGTTGTAGACGGTTTGATGAAGATGGATCCCATCTATTTTTTAAATGCAAAGAAGTGAAGAAATTGTGGAGAATGGTTAATATGGAGAAATGGTGTGATCACATGGGCACACTAAGTGCTGATGCGGTGGTGCAAGAAATACTGATGCTAAAGATAAAGGATATCTTGGTATGTTGTGTTCTTTGGCGGTGGTGGCTGAAAAGAAATAAACTAAATTTGGAAGGAAGGAATATATCAGTACAGGAGGTACATGATCAGGCTAAATATTGGGCATCAGAATCCGAGTTGTACTGTCGGTCGACGGCTGTACGAGGAATCCAGTAAAAGCAAGTGAATTGGGAGGTGTCAAAGGGCAATGTGCTTAAAATTAATACTGACAGAGCCTTCAATCCAGAAACGAGAGTTGGTGGTTGGGGACTTTGTAATCAGGGATAGAGATGGTGTTGTCCGAGGCTCAGGTGCGGGTCATATCACGCATGCAGCGCAAGCTGAAGCGCTTGCATGCTCATAGGCTATTATCGCTGCTGCTACGTGGGGAATGGGACATATACATATTAAAGCTGATGCATAGATTCTCACGCATGCAGCAAGCGCAGCGCAAGCTGAAGCGCTCGCATGCTCATAGGCTATTATCACTGCTGCTAGGGAATGGGACATATACATATTGAAGCTGATGCATAGATTCTTATCAACGCAATGCAGAGCAGGGATTTTGATCTGACGCCGGAGGGAGTAATCTACCCAGACAATAGAGTATTTATCCGTTTAAACTTTTCTTCAGTTGTTTTTTCATACCGTCCTCGTGAGTGTAATAAGTTGGCACATGCCCTAGCGGCTGTTGGTGTGAGTAGGGGCGATCTCAGGTGTTTGTGGCCTGAATCGCTACCAGACCTGGTTAGTGTCTCGGTCGTCAGCAGGCTGCTGAGCCGGCTTCTCTTTGTCACGCCCTCCTCAGGTTCGGTCGAGTCCTGCTGCCCACTCGCCAATACTTCTTCTAGGTGTCAAGAGTGGGTTGTACGTTGGCATGTTCCTTTCTGAGTTAGGGATCCGCATCCGAGTTGTCCTGCTTCGATTGTGAAGCGGTCTTGTGGCTCTTTGTCCCGATCTCTCACCTTCCCGGCAGGGGTTTGGCAAGGCGTTTCCTTGTCGTGTGCTTTTGTGATTATGCGTTGTAAGCCGAAAGGCATCATCTGTATGGTTTTTGGGTCCGGTTTTTCTTATAAACTGGACCAACCTTCTATCTGTTCAATGAATTTAGCGGCTCTCCTACTAACATTAAAAAAAAGTCCGCTGAACCGGCTGATTAATGGAATAAAGTTGTTCCATATTAAAAAAAAAGTTCACATGTGCTTGCGCAAAGAAAAGGGATCGAGCCAGGTTGGTTTGGTTGGTTCAATTGTTTTATTTTTGTTTTAACACATCATATTGAAAGCTATGTTTTATTATCCCCAATCATTTCCCAAGATTTAAAGGGGAAAAAACTAAACAAGAATATAGGAAGCCTAGTAAAATACACTCCCACCCTAGCATTTTTCCAAAAGAAATTTGAATTTATAAACCCTATTATAGCTCTATTTAACTTCTCAAAATAGATTTAAAGTTTTTAAATATCATCAAACTATTTTAGAACTCTAAACTACATAATAATATTTCGTAGAAGATTTCCAACCCTGTATTATGAAGAAGTCATGTTATCTTCTCTCATTGAGTTTTCTTTGAATTGGCAAATATTTCCAATATTCCGAGTGGTCCAAAATGTAATAAAAAATGCATTAGTACAGCAGTAGGATATTTTACATCATGTTTCTTATATTTGGAAATGCCATATTACTTCCTCTTATGTGAAAATAAAACAAGAGTTTGGAAAATATTTAAGTATTCCAAAAATGAACGCGAATAAAATGCAAAACAACACTTCACAACCATTATATTTTTGGATACTCATTTTAATCCGCTTAAATAGAAATTTGGTTGAGAAAAATTAAACAAGTCCCCAAAAGTTTTGTGTTTTTTTAGAATTTTTTAAAACACGATCAAACATTTCAATCAATATTTTTATTAATTTTAACATTCCAAAATTAGGAAAATTTTATGATGTTACACCAACTCTTGGCCTATTGGAAAATCAAGATTTTCCAAAGTCTAACTGTAACCAACCATTTTAATCACATAGGGGCCTATAGCTGCTCCCTCCGCCAGCCTGAGTCTGGAACAAGTCCCTAAGAGCGACGATCATATCGTACGCTTCCTGATCTTCAAACTGCTTTTGAAGATCAGATTCTATGCATGCAAGCATAAGACAGCTAACCTCAAAAGATTCATCAATGCTCTCTTGTCGGCATTTTAAGGACAACTGATGCATTATCAGCAGGTTCATCGGGGATTGGGGTATCCAGAACAGTTTCCTTTTTATCAGCACTAAAAATAATACTCTGGTTACGGACCAAGTTTGTTCCATTTAGTTATCTTTGTCAAGAATCGAACGCTAAGAAAATGATGATGAAGTGTTCGATGCAATTGATCTACAACATAAAAATATGCAAAATACTAAGACATGTATCCATGAAAGAGTAAAACATATTAAACAATTTAATAGCATATATTCCCACTTAAATCAACATCCCTATATTAATACTAAGTGATTAAGATCCATAATTAACAAGTTAACTAGTAAGCTTTAGCATCACTGCTAAAATACAATGTAAATCGGTAAGCAACTCTTGCTAATCATATCATATATGACTCTTGTTGTTGGGTGACATCTCTATGTCAAAACTAGGCGCCCAAACTTTATGCCCCCAGGTCCTTAACTGTTAATATGACCTTGTCAAGCTCACCAACCCTTATGCATGTAGGTATCCAATACAAACCCATCTAGCCAAGGAAAACCGTGGCACCCTAATTTCACAGGCCCACCAACGATTGTACAGGGCATAGGATGGTGCTAGGTTTGGTTGGGAGGGCATGGTTTAAATTAAACTTTGTGAGAGATCATTCTACTTCTATCATCTAAGCATGCATAGTAGTAAAAAGCATAAGAATACCATTCACATAGATGTGACACATTATGGCCCATTTTCTCATGGTGATCTCTATCGCCATAGAACCTGTCCACCATGATGATCTCCATCTTCATGTTCCATGTGAGCCATCCTCCAAGTGATGAGTCCTCCAAGAAATAATAAAAGCTATTACTCTTAACAGTTAATAATCGAAATTACATAGTATTGAGATCATCACAAGTTAGCACGCATGCCATTACAATAATTGATAACAAATATGGCTCTAGCCGTGTTTCCCTACTCACGACGCGCAAATCATAAAAAATTAAATACATGCATCAAATACATATACGGGCCATACTGATCACATACATCCTGCAAAAACAAATTATGCATAGAATCACATTCTACCGGATTATGTGAAATCGCAGCACCTAGGAATCTTAACAAGATACAAAAGAGTCTACGATAAAGGGGGGAGGGGTCAAGGGGGTCTCCCCCTGCAGGGTTCAAAAGGGCAGCGCCCCTCGCGGTATCTCTGGGCGTCCGGAAAACTGTGAAAAATGAGAGATCGAATCTATACGATTTTCTTTAAGGATTTTGATCGGCAAATCAAATTTACCATAAACCGACTATTGTTCCGATTCGACCAAACTCCTTTGATCACGGTACATCGATTTCAGATCTAGGTCCCGATTCGATCAATCATATTGATCTTCGCGTGATTCAATAGGATTTATGTGTCAATGTCTACCCCGATGGCGGAAACCGGCCGATAGGGATAAGTCGGTTGACGACCTCAAAATCACGATCACGGAAAGCAAGTTCATAGATCAATCATGAACCACCGCCATATAAACGATCACATAATTCATATCAATCTACATATCACCATATGCAAACTTCTCGAACCTATCGGCTCTGATACCACTGAAGGGATACGGGTAGGCTACACTAGCATAAATCAAAATTTTCTACCATGCAAATCAGGATTACTGTTGTCATAGATCTCGAGATTACCACTAGACGCGCAGTTGCAGAACTTGATGAAGTGTGTCGAGGAAGTGTAGATGTTCTACATATCCTCCTTCTCCTCGTCCCACGAGCATCTCCCCTTTGCACGGCTCGTCCAAGTGCTATAGGTGCAACACCTCCAAGGTATCCACACATCCGGGATGGAAGTGTTAGACGCTGGACTGCTAGGTCCGCGTGTGCAACACAGGCGTGAGAGGAGTGGCGGTGAAGAAAATATGCCCTAGAGGCAATCATTGAGATGATTATATTTCTTATGTATCCATGAGTTATTGTAATGTTCCTTGAATATCCATATCAGGCAACTAGTATTGATTAGCAATTATGTTAATTGTTTGTGAAACTCTTTACTTGTATGGTTATCTAATAGTTGTCCCTAGTCAGAGTTCATGTAAGGACACATGTGAATATTAGACTAGCACATCGATCGGTTGATGACTATGTTTCGCAAGTCATAGACATGGAGATGTCAAAGCAATGATGTGGACACATGTTATGAACATGGGGTTGGACTGACCCAACTTGAGACTGGCAATTAGAGTTGCAACTTTCTCTACACATCGTGTACGTTTTGTCCTTAGACCTGAGATTGTCGCATGTACTTAAGATGTGGATCAACCTACTTTGGGGCTATCAGACGCTACTCCGTAACTAGGTAGTTATAAAGGTAGCTTTATGGTTTGTCCTGAAGCATGCTGCAAGGCATTGGTCAATCAAGATGGGATTTTCCCCTCTCTACTTGAGAGAGATATCTCTGGCCCCTCGAGTGATCGGATCCAGAAATGCATGGCCATGCTACATATGATTAAGAGTTAACCAAGTAAAGGGCTTTTGAATCACAGTATCGAGAAATGGAGGTTAGCTTGGAGCTAGACAAAATATCGTGAGGCAAAGGGAAAGACATGTACTAAACCTTGTGATGGTTCGTCTGAATAATCTTTGTATGTGTTTAGGAGCTGGCACGTCTTGCTAGAGGCCGCTACCAACTATTGACAGAATAAGTTTATTCGTGTCATGTCTATACGTATATGAACCTATAGGGTCACACACTTAAGGGGCTGGAAGCCTAATGAGGATTGGATCCAAATTAGACCAGGCTTAGGCTACTAATGAGCTGCTAATGTAGAAGCCCACTAGGGACGCCTATATAAAAGAGGGTGGGAGAGCTGAACAGTGTTGAGCATTCCACCCAGACGCCACTCGTCACGCCTGTGTTGCACACGCGGACCTAGCAGTCCGGCATCTGACACTTCCACCCTGCACATGTGGATACCTCAGAGGTGTTGCATCTGTAGCACTTGGACGAGCCGCGCAAGGGGAGATGCTCATGGGACGAGCACAAGGAGGAGACATGAAACATCTACACTGCCTCGACGTGCTTCATCAAGTTCCGCAACTGCGCATCTAGTGGTAATCCCGAGATCTATGACAACAATATTTCTGGTTTACGTGGTAGAAAATTTTGATTTGCGCTAGTGTAGCCTACCTGTATCCCTATAGTGGTATCATAGCCGATGTTGTTCATTTATAGGTTCGGGATGTTTGCATATGGTGATATGCAGGTTGATATGAATGATGTGATCGTTTGTATTGCGGTGGTTTATGATATGTTCTTGCTTTCCGTGATCGTGATTCTGAGGTCGTCGAACGACTTACCCCTACCGGTCGGTTTCCACCATCGGGGTAGACAATGACACATAAATCATGTTGAATCATGCGAAGATCAATATGATTGATCGAATCGGAACCTAGATCTAAAATCGATGTACCGTGATCAAAGGAGTTTGATTAAATCGGAACAATAGTAGTTTTATGGTAAATTTGATTTGCCAATCAAAATCCTTATAGAAAAATTGTGTAGATTCGATCTCTCATTTTTCACAGTTTTCCGGACGCCTGGAGATACCATGAGGGGCGTTGCCCTTTCAATCCCAGAAGGGGGAGACCCCCTTGGCCCCCCTTTATCGTAGCCCCTTTTTTATCTCGTTAAGATTCCTAGGTGCTGCGATTTCACATAATCCGGTAGAACGCGATTCTATGCATAACTTGTTTTTATAGGACGTATATGATCAGTATGGCCCATATATGTATGTGATGCATGTATGTAATTTTATCATGAGCTGCGTGTCGTGAGTATGGTAACACGTCTGGAGCAAAATGTGTTGTCAATTATTGTAATGGCCTGCGTGCCAACTTGTGATGATCCCAATACTATGTAATTTTGTTTACTAGATGTTAGGATTAATAGCGTGTATTAGTTCTTGGAGGACTCATCACTTGGAGGATGGATCACATGGAACATTAAGATGGAGATCATCATGCTGGACAGGTTCTATGGCGATGGAGATCACCATGAAAAAATGGGCCATACTGTGTCACATCTATGTGAATTCTATTCTTATGAGTTTTACTACTATGCATGCTTAGATGATAGAAGTAGAACGATCTCTCACAAAGTTTAAGTTAAACCATGCCCTCCCAACCAAACCTTGCACCATCCTATGTCCTATACAATCGTTGGTGGTCCTATGAAATTAGGGTGCCGCGGTTTTCCTTGGCTGGATGGGTTTGTATCATACCTACATGCATAAGGGTTGGTGAGCTTGACAAGGTCATCTTAACAGTTAAGGATCTTGGGGCATAAAGGTTGAGCGCCTAGTTTAGACATAGAGATGTCACCCAACAACAAGAGTCATATGTGATATGATTAGCAAGAGTTTCTTACGGATTTACCTTGTCTTCTAGCATTGATGCTAAAGCTCACTAGTCGACTTGTTAATTGTGGTGCTTGAATCAATTATTATCAATAAAGGGATGTTGATTTAAGTGGGAGTATATGCTATTAAATTGTTTAATATGTTTTACTCTTTCATGGTTACATGGCTTAGTATTTTGCATGTTTTCTGTTGTAGATAAATGTGCACCGAACACTGCATCACCTTTTTCTTTGCGTTCGATTCTTGACAAAGATAAACTAAATGGAACAAACTATTCAGACTGGGTCCATAACCTGAGAATTGTTCTCAGGTCTAATAAAAAGGAAACGGTTCTGGATACCTCAATCCCTGATGAACCTGCTGATAATGCAACTGCTGCCCTTAAGAATGCCTACAAGAGAGCATGTGATGATTCTCTTGAGGTTAGCTGTCTTATGCTTGCATGCATGGAACCTGAACTCCAAAATAAGTTTGAGGATCAGGAAGCGTACGATATGATCGTCGCGCTTAGGGACATGTTCCAGACTCATGCAAGGACTGAGAGGTACAATGTCGCCAAGTCCTTTATGGAATGCAAGCTGGCAGAGGGAGCGGGTGTAGGCCCCCATGTGATCAAAATGGTTGGTTACAGTCAGAATTTGGAAAAGCTTGGTTTTCCACTAGTCCAAGGGTTGGCTACTGATTTCATTTTGGCGTCTCTTCCATCTAGCTATGGGCACTTCATTTCGAACTACCATATGCATGGGGTGGAGAAGGGCCTTAATGAGTTATGTGGGATGCTAAAAACATCAGAAAGTGACATGAAGAAGTGTGTATGGCATAGCCATGTGATGGATGTGCAGAACAAGCCTAGCTTTAAGAAAAAGGGTACTTCTTGGCAGAAGAAGAAGGGCAAGGCTAAGGATATGATCTCTAAGCCTGCATCCAAGAAAAAGGCTAGACCTGTAGATGACACTGAGTGCTTCTTTTGTCATGAACATGGCCTTTGGAAGAGAAACTGCAACAAGTACTAGGCTTCTTTGAAGAAGAGTGGAAGTAAGAGTACTTCCCACTCAGGTACGCTTGTTGTAAATGTTGTGGATATTCTTCTCGCCGATTCCTATGGTTGCTCATATTTGCAATTTGATGCAGGGGATAATAAGGACTAGAGAAGTGCAGAAAGGCGAAGTGGATTTTCGTGTCGGAAATAAAGCAAGGGTTGCTGCATTGTTCGTCAGCGTCATGCAACTTCACCTTCCGTCAGGATTTATTATGGACTTGAATAATTGTTATTACATTCCTAGTATGGGTCGAAACATTTTATCACCTTCATGTTTTATGAGGGATGGTTATTCATTTGCGAGAGCAAACAATGCTTATGTAATCTCTAAGAATTCTATGTTTATGACTGATGCTCCCATTGTGAATGGGTTATTTATTTTAAATCTTGATGATGCATCTGTTTACAATGTTAGTGCTGAAAGGCTTCGGCCTAATGATGTGTGTCCTACCTATTTATGGCATTGTCGTTTGGGGCATATAATTGAAAAGAACATGAAGAAGCTCCATGGTGATGGTCTTCTAACTTCGTTTGATTTTTAATCATACGAGACATGTCAAGCTTGTTTTAATTGGAAAGATGACCAAGTCGCCTTTTTCGGGTTTACCCAAGAGAGCAACAGACTTGTTGGAACTCATACATATTGATGTATGTGGACCAATGAGCACGACAGCCAGAGGAGGATATCACTGCTTCATTAATTTTACTGATGATTTCAGTAGATATGGTTATGTCTACTTAATGAAGCATAAGTCTGAAACTTTTGAAAGGTTTAAGGAGTTTCAGAGTGAGGTAGAGAATCAACGTGGCAAGAAAATAAAGGCCTTGCAATCTGATCGTGGAGGTGAATATCCGAGTCACGAATTTAGAAATCATCTTAAGAGTTGCGGAATTGTTCCACAGCTCACGCCGCCCAGAACGCCTCAAAGAAACGGGGTCTCCGAACAACACAATCAAACTCTGTTGTACATGGTTCGATCGATGATGAGCTAGTCAGATTTACCATTATAATTTTGGGGTTACGCTCTAGAAACATCATCTTTCACCTTAATAGGGTACCATCTAAATCCGTAGTTAAGACACCATATGAGATGTGGACTGGAAAGAATCCTAGTTTGTCTTTTCTAAAGATTTGGGGTTGTGATGCATTTGTCAAGCGACTTCAGTCGGACAAGCTAACACCCAAATAGGATAAGTGCATTTTTGTGGGATATCCGAGGGAAATCTTAGGGTATTACTTCTACAACCGAGAAGAGGGCAAAGTGTTTGTCGGTTGTAACGGTGTTTTCCTAGAGAAGAGTTTCTCACAAAGGGAACGAGTGGAAGGTCGGTGCAACTTGAAGAAGTTCAAGATGAGCCAGTCGGGGATGCTTCTACGAGTGATGCTATTGTAGCAGAACAAGTTGAGGAACCCGTGGCAATATAAGCACCACAATCACGAAGGTCGGCCAGGCTCCGCGAGACGCGGGAATTATTATTGTTAGACAATGATGAGCATGTGACCTATGCAGAAGCGATGGTGGACCCAGACTCTGAGAAATGGTTGATCACCATGAGATCCGAGATAGAGTCCATGGGAGACAATCAAGTTTGGAACTTGGTTGATCTGCCCGATGGTTTTAAAGCCATCGAGTGCAAACGGATCTATAAAAATAAGATTGATATGGATGGAAATGTTCACATCCATAAAGCTCGACTTGTTGCAAAAGGTTTTCAACAAGTTCAAGGAGTTGACTATGACGAGACTTCCTTGCCCGTAGCGATGCTTAAATCTATATGGATCATTCTATCCATTGCTGCACATTTCGCCTATGAAATATGGCAGATGGATGTCAAGAGAACTTTCTTAAATGGATCGAGTTAAGGGAAACTTGCTGCTGTTCTACAATCCTCTGCACTTGGAGGCCCAACACTGTCTACGAGAATAGAAGCGCGCGTAGATATCACCAATGCGGCACAAGAGGCGGATATCAAAACAGGCTTCACTGCCGGAGACTCCGGTGTGTTAGGTCGGAGACTCCGGTGTTGGTCGGAGACTCCGGGTTTCAGGGCCGAAAACTCCGGTGTGGGCCGGAGACTCCGAGTTTTGGGGTCGGAGACTTCGGTGTGAGGAAAAAGCTCGAACTACTCGTGTTCTTGAGCAGAAATCCACGCCTTCGGTCCTCAAATCCGTGAAAAATTGGCAAAAATTAGGTTGGTAAACGCAGGCAAAAGCCGAACCAACACCTTAGAAAATATTTGGTCGGATCAAAACCATAAATAAAACTCCAAAACGAGAGATCGAACCAAAGGAAAATTGGGGCTCTTTTTGGGGAATTTTTGAATTTATGGTGGATAAGAGAAAATTTTGTGGGGAATTCATGATCAACCTTGCTCTTGATACCAAATGTTAGGGGGTGACCCCTTAGGGTGGCTCGATCTTTCACAAATCCTCGCGGAAATCGATATGGAAGCGAGGGAGGAGGGGAGGATGAAATCCAAGGACTCACACGTGGAGAACTCGATGAACACACACAACACACGAAGACACAATACACACCAATAGCTCACACCGGTAGCAACCGGTCTAGCACAATCCCTAGGATCGGTGACAGGCAATACACTCTCCCACTACCAACATCAGGGGTGGAGCTATTTATAGGCCAGCCACTTAAACAGGGGTAGTTTAGGGATAAAAGGTAAGTTTTGGGCAAATTGGGGAGTGGTAGCTGTAAGATTCGACACATTTTTATGGATTTCTTTGATGGTTTTCATATGGATTTGATGGTTTTCTAGCTTTACCTAACGCTAATACTCCGGTAGCAAAGAAAACTTGGTTTTTAATGTGTGTTTTAGGGTCTGAACATCAACATAAGGTTTTAACAACAAAAACACAATATTCAGGCGAAAACAAGCAAGTCTCTTTTTGGAAGCAAACGAGGAAGGCATCCAGGAGGTCTAACGACCAACTATACGGCGGGAACATTTTCTCCGGCCGTATAGTTCTTGTCGTATAGTTTCCACTGCCTTCGTCTTGTCAAAAGGGACAACTTTCATGAAGAGGCCGAGGACAAAAATAGAACACAGCAACTGCCATTCCATATAGAAGGGAGAAAGAAGAGATCCGGAGTAGAAGGGGAAGACGTTCTTCATCTCGCACCACGATCTTTGACCTCCTAGCTACCACACCCCCATATCCATTACTTGTACTTGAGAGAGATAGAGAGATCTTCACCTTGCAAGATTAGGGTTTGAGATTGTTTCTTCCTATCTTGAATTGTGTTGGATTGATTTTCTATTCTTATTATGGATCTCCACGGTAATATCGAGAAGAACTCCCTTTATTTAATTAAATTGATGATGATTTCTTCTCTCATGTGTGAGTAAGTTCCTTTCGGCGTGGGAGATGTAAGGGATTGGTGAGCTGTGATGTTCCTATATATTTTCCATCAGTTTGTTATTGATTTTAATTACTATATTATGTGTTCTTGATATCTGTGGGCTGCCTAATGTTTTTTTCCAATTAAGGGTCCAAACAACATGATACTTTTTTCTACATAGATAAGATCTTGTTTGCTAGTAGACCAGCGACCCCCCGAGTGACACGGGGATATCAATGGAAAACTAGTTGAACTCGAGGAGTACGAGGAGCCACTATTCCTATTGCATTAGTCCGCCCCAAGGAGCTTAATTGCTAACAAACCTGAAGGATCTTAATCACCTAGTGACTAACGGGTTTGGTAATAGACTAGTAGGATTATTGAAGTTGGGATGAAATATACCAAGAGGAGTTCCGGCTAATTATGGGTTGCTCGTTTATACATATACTTATAAGATTATAATTGTTACACTTATCACTCATCCACCTGGCATAGTCACTATCACCATGAACTGTATCTCCCCACGCCTACTTTGTCATATGGGGAAAACAACATACAATCGAATCGTTCTTTACTTTTATGCTTTTTATTTCTGAAGTTTACATTTTAGTTTTATTTAAATACATTCATTTAATCCAAATTTTATTCCTATTTCAACACTTGCAGTCAAATCACTCGAAGACCTGTGACAACTTTGAGTGTGACAAAGACTTCACCCATAAACACTTACCTTTGGGCTCCCTATGGGATCGATATCTTAACTTTGAAACTAGATACAAACGCTATGTGCACTTGCAGACATCAAGCTATTTTCTGGCGCCATTTCTGGGGAGCTAGCCGCTAAGTGTTTGTCTTTTGACATTTCCGGTGTTACTACTACAAAATGGTATTCCTAGGAGACAAAGGGTCTATACACTCTGGTAGGACCTATCTACGAGATTATTTTGATCGCGTACATGTTCAAAGGCACGAAGAAATTATTAAAAACTTTTGAGATCAAATAAGGTTGAAATTGAAAACTTGAGTGATTTCATGGAAATCATGTCCATTCATAGGACAACTCCCAAGAAACCTGAGAAAACTATTAGAGAATACAGTTCTCCAAATTCTTCTTTTCTTAAACAACCATTAGAATTTCCTAATCCTGGAATTAGAGAATATTGATTTGATGTTAAAATTTTGCAGGAAATAGCTTTCAGTGGAAGGGAAGATGAAGATCAAGGAAGACATCTTAGAGAGTTCGATGATGTGATAACATCAACTAGACCAAAAGGTTTGCCTAGAGATTTCTCCGGTCTAAAATTATTCCGTTGGTCTCTTAAAGGTAAGGCTCTAGACTGGTTATATGCTCTCCCTCATCATTACATTAAATGCTGGGAAAACTGTATTGTTAAATTCATAAACAGGTTTAATTCTTTTAAAAGGGTAACTGAAATCAGAAAGAATATAGGAAACTTCAGTCAGAACGTGGGAGAAAACTACCCAAATGATAAATAGTATTCCTAATCATGGCTATTCTGAATCAACTATTTGCCACTTATTTTACCATGGTCTTAATACACAATGCAGAGAGTTACTTGATTTATCTGTAGGAGGATCGATAAATACTTTAGCTACTAAAGCTTGTTTGGAATTGATGTCCACTAGGGCTAAGAATGATTCTCTTTATAATCCTGATTTTGGTACTAAGCTGGAAAAAGGGATACTTCGTATAACTCCTTATCTTATGCCTAAAGTATGCAAAACAATGAAAGAAAAAGGTATACCTTTTGAAATTGTTAAGGAAAACAGTAGATATGTTACAAGTTTTTACTAAAGAAGATGAAACTAGGAAAGTTTTTCAAGAATTAAAACATCGACAAGCCAAATCTCATAATAACCTGCATAAGAAATTTCAAAGACATAAGAAGATTTTGGCAGAACTCACAGAAAATTATGATGAGATTGGCGAAGAAATAAAATTATTTCACAAATACCTTAATATGATTGAAACCCAATGTGAACAAATAGCATCTGGTTATCAATTTTTTTGTTCAAGATGATATAGATATTCTCGTTTCTACGAATGTTAGTACAAGGAGAGGTGCAGTTGTTACAGGACCATTAGGACCACCAAAATATGAAGATGAAAAATATCGAATGGAAAAATCCTTGCTCAAAGCGAGCAAAGAAGATGACATACTGCTGGATCTTCAAGATGAAACTACTCAAGAAACATAAGACCAAACCTTGGAGGAGCAAAATGATGCACATGATGACCGCTATAACTGATGCAGATAAGCAGATGAAGTTGTTATAGTAGAAAAGAAGAAAAGCGAAAGCAGCAACAAAATAAAGTAACTAAAGAGCCTAATCCCCCACAATAGGTAAAAGACAAGAATAAGAAAGGTGAGCAAAAACTTCCATATCCAGATCGCAAAAAGAAAGCACCAGATTAGGTAATCTATGATTCCTTCAAAAAGGCACTTGGTGACCTTCGTCTAGAAATTCCATTTGCGGATGCAATAAAAGTTCCTACCTATTCTAAATTTCTCTGTGATATTCTTAATATAAAGAAAGAAATAATTGAAAATGTTGCCATGGTGACTAGTTATCCTACTAATGGGAAGTTATTGACGAAGTCGAGAGATCCCGGAATACCAACTATTTCATGCTCAATTGGAAAAACTGATATTCACAATGCTTTGTGTGATTTAGGTGTAGGATTTAGTGTAATGCCATATTCCCTCTATAAAAGGTTAGAATAAGGGGGTCTTCCCCCACTTATATCACTTTACAGATGGCTGACAAATCCACTAAACAACCCATTGGTATGATTGATGATGTTCTACTTAGAAAAGATGAGCATGTTATTCCCACTGATTTTATTATTCTTGAAATGCCAGAGGATGAAAAATTATCTATAATACTTGGAAGATCTTTTCTTAGTACTGCAGGAGCGTCATTTGATTGTGCTGAAGGAAAAATAATCTTCAATGTTTATGATGCTGAAATCATCCGGTATTTTCCAAAGAAGCGAGAAGCAGGAGAAAGGTATATTCCACCAGAAAAACGAGTTGAAGTGGTAAGTACCCTTGATAAGGGGAAACCCAAGGTAAGAATTCGAGAATAGAGAAGGGGTTAAAATATTCGACCATTCTTAATAAAATGATTAATGTGAGCCAACCCATCACATTAATAAAATAAAGTTAAAGAATAGAATGTTCATCGCATTCCTACAACTTTTTCACAGACATTATTGCGTAAGCACGCCCGTAAAGATGCAGCCGTTAAAAAGTAGTAGAAATATCGACTGAATAAGCATAGATTTAGTGTAGAAATTAAAGTTTGAGTTTTATCTGCAAGAACTAGCCTAAACGTATTATTCTGATTAAAAAGAGCATCTCTAAAAAATTTGGGCAAAAAGCATGTCATGGAGAGTCTAACTACCAACTATACGACGGGAATATTATTCTGATCGTATAGTTGCGGTCGTATAACTATCAAATCCTGTTTTCACAAATTGTGTCTCGGGACACAAAAGGTTTAACGACCAACTATACGGAGGGACCGTTTTGGTCTGGCTGTATATTTGTGCCCGTATAGTTGAGATCTGGCATAAAGAAACCCTAATTGTCAATGTCGCCACAACTATACGGCGGGAGCTACTTATCCCGCCCGTATAGCTCCCACCGTATAGTTCGCGCGACCTCTTAAACGAGCTGGAAGAGATAGGGATCTTCCTCATCCTCACTTTTTCTCTCATATTCTCTCTCCAAACTCCTTAAACCCCACCTAGAATTCTTGAGTCTTCATGGATTTCGTTCGTTTGAGTTGGGGAATCAACAGATCGGTATGTTTCTCTCTCTATCCATGCTTTATTTTCAGCATTCCATTGTTGAAACTCTCACATTGATCTAGTGGATGAACTCAAGCTTGTTTGATTTTCCCTTTTGATTTCTCATGCTAGGATTAAATTTCTCCACGTAGAATCATTCGTATATCATGTAGAAACTATATGCCTAAGATTTTATGATGAAACTTTTTCAGTGCATCAATATGAACAATCTTGGTTGCATTTTTCTCAAGAGCAAGCGCCAACATGGCGAGGTCTCAGGGATCCGGGCTGAGCTCGATAGGAAGTACGCCATGGTTTCATCAAGGAAGGTGATGCCCACACGTTGGGCTGATGATGGCTTTCTCACCGCGACAGGGTTGAGGGCGGACTTCGACCATATGTGTGCAAATGCAGGGCTATCACTCCTCGCCTACACGAGCCACTACACCTACACTGATCTCACCTTTGAGTTCCTAGCCTCCTTATACGACGACTACAAGGAGAAAGGTAATGCATGCACGGTAAGCTTCACCATAAACAAGCAATTATATCAACTCTCTTTTCAACAATTTTCTGAAGCTTTTGGATTCCCTCAAGAAGGGGAATCAAATGTTACAAATTTATATAGCGTCTCAAGTGGAGAAACTTGGGAGCTTATTTCTGTTAACGGTGGCAGGGACTTCTACCAGAAGAAGATGTCCACCATTCAGAACCCAACAATTTGCTACTTCGCTTTGTTCCTCGCCAATACACTGTTGGGAAGAGGAGATACCGGTTCCATGGCTAACGCAGACATGGCCATGATCACCAAGGTACTCTTCCTCGATGCACTATAGAGTCCCAATCCTGCAGATTTATTCCTCCATCACCTCCTCCACCAGAGCAACAAAAAGAAAGGTGACATTCACATTGGTGGATTGGTAACCCACCTCGTCCAAGCCTGTGGAATTCCCATACCTGTTATGCAACCTATTGATGGCTCCGTACTTATGGATGTAAAATATATAACTGCTTGTGGTTTCCTTGGTGTTTACTGAGCTAACAAGAGGCTCCGAGCATATCAGTTTGGTTATCTTGATGGCTCACAGGATGAGCAGGTGCCGTTGCCTTGTCCACAAGCCTTCTCGATTTTGGAGAAGGACAACTGGATCCTCAACAAGGATCAAGTGGTGGAGATCATGGCTGGGCCCCATCCTAACCCCGAGGAGGATGAAGAAGGAGGGAAGTAGGAGGAGCAAGAGGAGGAGAAGTACAATACTTCTTGAGAAGGACAACAACAGCAACAGGAAGGACCTTGGGACCCATGGCCCAATTAGCAGAAGGGGTTCAACAATGTCCCCTATCAAGATTTTCTGCAGCTCAACCAGCGCGTTGGGGAGATCGACCAAACTCTTCAGGGAGTGAATGAGGATGTTAGTTCCATGACTAACATCTTCACTCACTTCATGACCCTCCCCGACTACTACCAGCGGTAGTCGCACCCGCCGCCGAATGACGACAACAACTAATCATGGCAACAACCTAAGCTTGGGGGAGGTTTGAAAACCTCCAAACTTTGCATTCATATTTTTATTATTCTTGTTTTGATTTATTTTACTTCTTCAAAAATTGCATGTTTACTTTCAGTCTTGCATACCTAAGTCAAAAACACAAAAAAGTTGTAATTTCTATTGCAAATTTGTTTCTTTGTTTCTCTCGTATATTGCTCAATTTCAGGTGACTTGGCAATAGGGCAATATAGCAGGGTTCAACTCAAGTACAAGAACGAAGGAAGTAAGAGGAGATATCACATCCCTTTGATCACCTCTTCTGCAATTTTAAATTGACCCTACAACTATTTGCTCGCTTGTACTTGAGTCACTCCCCGCTAGCTTGTTATCATATAAATTCAATTCCTTTGCTAGTGTCCCCTTTTTAGCTTTGAAATAATGAGCAATGAACTTGGTTAAAATATTTCCGACATTTTTACACAGGAAAAATCATCCGAAAGATGACTTAGTTCCATATTTAGCCCAAAGGATATGATGTTAGAAACTACTCAACCCCATTGAGCTTAATGTAATAGACTTGATAGTACTTTTGAATGAAATTGTTTGATAAAATGTATGCTTTGAAGTAGTAGAGATTATGTCACTGCTTTTCTAGTAATTAAAGTAAGATATTTCTTTACCCGTGTCATTACAACATTGTCATGCTCATTGAGTAACTATTAACTCCGATGGCCAACGAACGATCTAAATGTGGGAAACCACTTGATTTCAGCTATTGATTTGTGTAAACGTTTGTAGATTCAATGCTATGATGGGTAAAATTTTAGTATCCTCGTGGTCTCACATTCCAAGTGAAGTTGTAGTACTCCTATAGCCCACTATTTCTCAACATTTATCTATTGGCATGGTCACGAGTGCGCAACACAGTCCCAATTAACATGTTAAAAACAGTGGCATGATTTCTCTATGAAAGAGCTGAAGTTTTTGAAAAGCAAGGAAAGGAAAAAGGTGCTTTGCGAGTCTTGAAATTTTGACGTGGGAGTAGATGAGTTGTTCTTAAATTGAATGTTTCCGGTGCCAAGTTGAGTACTCTTAATTGACTGAAGAAACAAGAGTGAAGAGTCTTTTATCTCTAACAAAGAGAGAAACCAAAATAATTTGTTTCACTTTCCTAGCTAAACTATTGACACTTGCTCGGGAATATAATTTATTTTCTAGCAAGATATACGTGGTTAGGAAGTGGACTCAGTGCAATCTTGTGAATACTTGTATGATCATGTTTAAGACTATAGGAATTGCGAAGAAAGTAATTTGACACCAATTCGAGCTTGTAAGTTCTTTTATTTTAGTCTCGAATCTCCGCTATTCTTCCTTATTTTCTTGTCACTCGAGGGAAAGCAACATCTAAACTTGGGGGAGTTGATAGTTGTGAGATTGGACACGTTTTTGATGGCTATCATTGATGGTTTTCATCTGGATTTGATGGTTTTCTAGCTTTACCTAACGCTAATACTTTGGTAGCAAAGAAAACTTGGTTTTTAATGTGTGTGTCAGGTTCTTAACGTCAACAAAAGGTTTTAGCAACAGAAACACAATATTTAGGCGAAAACAAGCAACTCTCTTTTTGGAAGCAAATTATAAAGGCATCCAGGAGGTTTAACGACCAACTATAAAGCGGGAAATTTTTTTCCGGCCGTATAGTTGCCACCTCCTTCATCTTGTCAAAAGGGTAAACTTTCATGAGGCCGAGGACGAAAACAGAGCACAACAGCCGCCGTTCCATCCAGAAGGGAGAAAGAAGAGATCCGAAGAAGAAAGGGAAAATGTTCTTCATCTCGCTCCACGATCTTCGACCTCCTAGCCACCACACCGCCATAGAAATTACTTGTACTTGAGAGAGAGAGATCTTCACCTTGCAATATTAGGGTTTGAGATTGTTTCTTCCTATTTTGAATTGTGTTGGATTGATTTTCTATTCTTATTGTTGATCTTCATGGTAATATCGATAAGAACTCCCTTTATTTAATTATATTGATGATGCTTTCTTCTCTCATGTGTGAGTAAGTTCCTTTGGCCGTGGGAAATGCAAGGGATTGGTGAGATGTGATGTGCTTATATATTTTCCATTAGTTTGTGATTGATTTTAATTACTATATTATGTGTGCTTGTTGTCCAATTAAGGGTCTAGACAACATGATACTTTGTTCTACATAGATAAGATCTTGTTTGCTAGCAGTCCGGCGATCCCCGAGTGACAAGAGGATATCAATGAAAAACTAGTTGAACTCGAGGAGTATGAGGAACCACTATGCCTACTGCATTAGTTTGATCCAAGGAGCTTAATTTCTAGGCAACCTGAAGGATCTTAATCACCTAGTGACTGACCATGGTTTTGGTAACATACTAGTAGGATTATTGAAGTTGGGATGAAATCTACCAAGAGGAGTTCCATATAATTATGGGTTGCTCGCCTACACATATACTTATAAGATTATAATTGTTACACTTATCACTCATCCACTTGGCACGGTCACTATCACCATGAATTGTATCTCCATGTGCCTACTTTGTCATCTGGGGAAAAACAAACAATCGAATCGTTCTTTAATTTTATGCCTTTTATTTCTGAACATTACATTTTATTTTTATTTAAATACATTCATTTAATCCAAATTTTATTCCTATTTCAACACTTGCAGTCAATTTACTCGAAGACCTGTGACAACTTTGAGTGTGACAGAGACTTCGCCCATAAACACTTAATTTTGGGCTCCCTCTGGGATCGATATCTTAACTTAGAAACTATCTACAAACGATCTGTGCACTTGAAGACATCACGGAGTACATGGGACGAAGGCCCAAGAGTCTTTAACATGCCTTGTCGTGTAGGGGACGGAGACTCCGGTTATCGGGGACCGAAGAGTCTGGGGTGGCCGGAGACTCCCGGGAGGCATCTGGACTCTGGGGTGGCATACAGAAACTTTTTGGGTAGGGTCTGGAGTCCTGGCCGGAGACTCCGGGGTCGTAGGTTGGAGACTCTGGTTCTTTAGGATTGTCTGCTCCTTCTTCGTGTCCAGGTCCCGGCTCTTCTTCCGAAAGGTCTTGCCGAGGCATTGGGGCTTCATAGCTGAGGATGCATAGTGTAGTTGCATGAAGTAGCAAGCCATCCAAAGGTGTATCAAAGTGACACGAGGAAAGGAGCGAGTTAACCGTATCTTGTAGGAGTTTGGCTCGGGCGCGATTCACTGGTCCCCTTGGGGGACTTTGTGGTGTAGATGGAGGGGCATCCATAGGACGGGATACATCAGATCGGGAAAAGGAGAGATTTTTCTTGGGAAAGAAGAAGATACATAGAAGATCCTTGGCTGGCGCCTTCTCTCACGCGAATGAGCCTAGGACTAGTTAGGCGATGGGAGCAACCTGGTCAGGGGGAGGGGTACGCACGGGATCAGGTTTTCAGGGTGGTGGGGATGGGGATAGATTTCCTTTTTGAGCAATGGCTGATTTTGACTAACTAGCCACCAATTGCTACATAGACTCTCCCTAGATATATGTAATTTCCTTGCATTGTATCTTATACAACTGGGCTATTTCCGTACTCCTGTTGCCAGATGTGGGCGCCAGAGTCCTAAAGGTAGACTCTCTTGGTCTCGATGGACATGAAGCCGCACAACACCGCTAAGCAAACACAAAATTGTTGGACATATGCCCAAGAGGCAACAATAAAGTGGTTTTTATCATATTTTCATGCTTATGATAAATGTTTACATACCATGCTATAATTGTATTAACCGGAAACATTAATACTTGTGTGATTTGTAAACATAAAAGAGTCCCTAGTAAAGCCACTTGTTAAACTAGCTTGTTGGTTAATATATGATTATGTTTCCTGATCATGACCATTAAGATGTTATTAACAACATGGTCATATCATTAGGAGAATGATGTGATGGGCATACTCCTATAGTTAAGCGTAGCATAAAGATCAAGTCATTTAATATAGTTCACTTGCTATAAGCTTTCTGATACATAGTAACCTAATTCCTTCGACCATGAGATCATGCTAATCACCATCACCGAATGGATGATTTGATGACATCAAACACCACTTCGTAACTGAGTGGTTATAAAGGTGGCATTGAGTGTTCAAAAAGTATGTGCTGAGGCACATGGATCAAGAGTGGGATTTTTCCATCCATATGACGGATAGATATACTCTAGGCCCTCTCGGTGCAATGTCATCCAATTAGCTTGCAAGCTTGTGACTGGCTCACAAGGGATCACATATCACGGGAACGAGAAAAGAGTAATTATCGGTAACGAGGTTGAACTAGGTATGCAGAGATACCGACGATCAAACCTCGGATAAGTAAAGTATCATGAGACAAAGGGAAATTGGTATCGTATGTAAATGGTTCATTTGATCACGAAGTAATTGTAGAAATATGTGGGAACCATATGAATTTCCAAATTCCTCTATTGGTTATTGACCGGAGAAGAGTCTCGGTCATGTCTGCATAATTCACGAACCGTAGGGAGACACACTTAAGGATTCGATGCTATTTAGTAGATATGGAATGTAAGTAGGGAGACCGAATGTTGTTCGGATTCTCGGATGGGATCCGGGATATCACGAGGAGTTCCGGAATGGTCCAGAGAATAAGATTCATAAAAGAAAAGTCCAATTCCGGAGTTCAGGAATGATTCCGATGATTTCATCGGCGAGGTTCAAGAAGGGTCTAGAAGATTCATTGGACCGGAATGGGGAGGGTACATGAATGTGTCATGAATAAGTGGAATGATTGAATCATGTCCTAGATCACTTGGTTGGACATTTGCAAGAAATAAATTAAGCTCTAAATTGAAAGTCAAAAGGCAAGTTTGAAAAGTCAAACTGGGACAATGTATCCTGGTGGAGGAAGGAAAGAATCCTTCTTTCCCTCTACCACAAGCCAACTAGGAGAGGGAGTTGGGGAAGGATTCAAACTCCCCTATCCCAAGCTTCCCTCCCTCTCATAAATAGAGGGGAGGGGTGCCCCAAGGACACACAACACCAGCCCCTCCCCACCTAGTCGCGCCGCCACCACCCCCTACCGCCGCCAGCCGTCACCGCCGCCACGCCACCGCCTAGCGCCGCCGCTGTGCAGCCTCCTTGCGCCGCCGCTGGCTCGCCGTCGCTGCCGTTGTGTCGCTGCCTTGCATCGCGGCCAGCTTGCCTTCGCCGCCCTAGATGCCGCCGGACACGCGTCCTCCTCTCCGTCCCTCTAAACCCTAGATCGCCGGAAACCCTAGATCCACCATAACCTGCTCCGGCTTAGGCGAAGCCCTGCAGGATCTTCCCTCTACTTCTGACACCATGACGGCGTGCTGCCGGAATCACGAGGGGAGAAATATAACCTCCACTGCCTGCTGGAAAAAGGGAGAGGAAGGTCTTCATCGAGTACCGAACGTGTGACCGACTGCAGAAGAGCTGCCGGAACGCAGTGTCGGAAGGATCGTCTACGCGATCTTGAGATCAGCAAGTGTACGACTACATCACCCACGAGAATCTTCTCTCGTTTACAGCTTTAGAATCTTCGAGGGTGAGTACTCTAATCGACTCGTTGCTACAATCTAGTAGATAGATCTTGGCTTGTTTGTGTTCATGCGATAGAAAGTTTTTGTTTTCCATGCTATGAACCCCTATAGTGGTATCAGAGCCGTGTCTATATGTAGATCTGTTGCACGAGTAGAACACAATGGTTATTGTGGGCGGTGGTGCTTTTATTATCAATTGCTTTTTGTGTACTTTGCATCTTGCGGTATGATGGGATGAAGCGGCCCGGGCTAACCTTACATGACATCGTTCATGAGACTTGCTCCACGCTTAACATGCAACTTGTATTGCATAAGTGGCTTTGTGGGTGTCTGTCTCTCCCATCATAGTATAGATTCAATTTACAATGGGCACTTGATAGTTCAAGCATCAACATTGTGGTTCTTGTTCGTAAGTTATAATGACACTTATTGAAAGCCCCAAACCACGTAAAATATGCAAAGAAAATTAGAGACGTCTAACTTTGTTTTGCAGGATGTGCTGTGATGTGATATGGCCATGATTGTGATTATATATGATGTATGCAATGTTCCTTATTGTAAGTCGGCAACCGGCAGGAGCCTTATGGTTGTTTTTAATTTCGTTAAGACCTGCGTGTATATTATTCAAAGTAGTGGTAATAGTTAATGCTGGTGGATGACAACCATTGAGCGGTGCCATTTACCTTGACGCCATGCCTATGATGATGGAGATCATGTTCGTGCTTGAAGATGGAGATCAGAAGCACAAGAAGAAAGGCCATATCATATCACATATTATGAATTGCATGTGATGTTAATCCTTTTATGCATCTTGTATTTCTTAGATCGCGATGGTAGCATTATAATATGATCCCTCTCATAAAATATCAAGTTATAAAGTGTTCATCCTTAGTAGGCACCGTTGCCAAAGCTCATTGTTTTGAAGCACCACGTGATGATCGGGTGTGTTAGATTCTGCAAGTGTATACAACGGGAGCAAGCCAGATTTGCTCATGCGGAAACTAAGGTTACATCTTGACGATCCTAGCATGTACAAACATGCTCTTAGAAGACGGAATACCTAAAGGTAAAGCATGAGTCATATAGATGATATGCTGAACATGATGATTATTCGCCTTTGAAACTACATCATGTCACGTGATGATCGGACTTGGTATAGTGGATTTGTTTCATGTCATCACTAAAACAATGTGAGGGATATTGTTTTGAGTGGGAGTTCAATAGCAATATGATTAAAAGTTGAACACTATTTATCATAAATTAAATCAAAGTGAATTTGCATAGTTGTTGTAGTCATTGGCATCCGTTTACCACCTTGCGCTTAGTTATAATTGAGATAATAGAACTATAGAATTCTGGTTAGTTACTTTACGAACTGGTATCGTATTGTTTTGAAGTGTTAATCTAAAGTTTAAAAGTCCTATTGCAAACTTTCAGTAAGTTCTGGTTACTCCTGAAGTTTAATAATTGGTATTAAATCAAGAGTGACAATTCCAGTGTTAGTATATAAGTATCATGTTTGTCACCATGATTCTTGATATACAAAAGATTGTTTTAATATCAAGGTTATCTAGGAGATGAAAGAGTTGTTTCAGAAACCATGATGTGTGAAAGATATTTCTATATCTGAAATGATGTTTTGGTTACAACATGAGAGAGTATAATATGGCAAAGTTTATGTTCTCATATTTGATGAGAATTTGCAAAAGGTTGGAGACGCTTGTCGTCCTAATCCTCCAAAAGGTTTTGGAGAGCAACATTATACTCGTGATTCACCGTTATAAGCTAAAGTAGCTTGATCATGAATAGTTCCATGATAAGGATGAATATTTTATGTGGGTAAAATGTTTACTACTCTAAAAGATTACTAAAGAATGGAATTTGAAAGAACACCAAGTATTTGATAATGGTAATCTACTTCAAAGTGCAAGCCCAAAGACATTGGTATTTAACTATACATGCTTTGGACTATGTGTCATGTGTATGGATCCACTATTGATGTTGATAGATTCTTTTAAACAGAAAAGGAAATACTGAAAGAGAATCTCAGAAATATATGGCAGAAAGGAAAAGACTAGAATTGTTCAGCTTAGGTATATAGAGGATATACATGTTATGGTTTTATTCTTTGCTTGTTAAACAATGTGGTTCTTAAGTATTGGATACTGAATTAGTTGGTGTGAATCGTCATACGAAACAACACAATTCATGAACTGCAATGTCCTAAGTAACTAGCAAGAAAATATGTGATGATGTTCATCGAGAAAAGTATTGATGTGTTTCTCGTTGACATAAAAGCTTTCCTTCAAGACTTGTTTTATCAGGTATTATGAGAACAAAAGGGTTGTTCAAATAATTGCCGTAATCCATAAAAGATGGATGATTTACAAATGTCATTGGATAAATCACATCCATTAAATAAATGCTAAAAATGTCGAAAGACAATTGACTGAAAGATCACTTAGGAAGTGGCATCACCTTTTAAATTATATTGGAAAGAAAACATGAAGAAACTCCATATGGATGGAATTTTGGATTCTTTTGATTTCAATCAAATGACGCTTGTGAAACTTTCCTAGAGATAATTAAAACTCCGTTCATGGGCCAAAAGTGAAGGAATGACTAGCTTACTAGAACTTGTACATATAGATGTATAAAGCCCATTATGTGTAGTCAAGAGCGATGGATTTCAACTTCATATGTTTTCTCTGAAAATTTGAGTGAATATATGAATATTTACTTAGTGAGGATGAAGTGTGAAACATTTGAAAAAGTTCGAAGACTTTCAAGATGAAGTGTAAAATCAACGTAACAAGAAAATAAAGAATTTATGATAGATCATAAAGGGAGATATTTGAGTTACAAGTTTAGCATAACACCTAAGATTTGAGGTATCATTCCATGAATTTGCATTTCCTGTCGTGGTGGTGGCACGGCAGATGCCATGGGTGGTCTTAAGTTGGGGGCCGAATGGGTGCTTGTGGTCACCGGGGAGGGAGTGCACGGTCGAGCCATGCACGAAGAACAGGAAGAACTCTCCACACTTAGTGATTTTATTGACAACCGAGGATTACAAGTGCTCCTTGGGCAGAACGAACTAGAGTTCAGTGCACTAGTTCCCTACTTGGTCCAACCTCCTCTACTACAATTATGCCCCCTCTTATATAGGCAGTGATAGCTAGCTTATACCTCTTTGGGTTCTAGGGTTTACTGTTTGGATCTTGGTCCCTATAATGTGGGTCGGGTCATGGGCTTGCCCTAAGCCCAATGGCCCAGTCCACAAAGCTTGAAAACTAACGGTCTTCTGGTACGCTGCCTCCTGTTCCTTTTGGCATCACACTGTAACTTTGTACGTCGGTGTTTGGTTTGGGCGTCACCCGGCTCCTTTTGTGTCACCCGGCGTCGCCCTTCTCTTTTGACCATGCTTTGCCATGGTCCCTCCTGAACCTTACTCGGAAAGGTGCCACACGTCCTATCCAAATCGGCCCTTCCTCGGTAGACTTGGATCGTCGGTCCCTGAAAGAATAACAACTTTGTCTTATGCGGGACGACATAGTTCATATGTCGGCCGCACACGCTTCTCTCTCCCGGCCGTCCTTACCCGGCCTGGTTCTTTCTTCACTCGGAGCTTACCCATCTATGCTACGTTTCATCCTTCGTGACCCTACCGTGGGTTATCCCTATTGGAGATATGCCCTAGAGGCAATAATAAATGTAGTTATTATTATATCTTTGTGTTTATGATAAATGTTTACATTCATGCTATAATAGTATTTACAAGGAAACATTAATACTTGTGTGATTTGTAAACTTAAATTGAAGTCCCTAGTAAAGCCTCTATATAATACGAGCATGTTGGTTAATAAATGATTGTGGTTTACCTATCATGAACATTGAGATGTTATTAACAACAAGATCATATCATTAGGAGAATGATATGGTGGACATACTCCTATAGATAAGCGTAGCATAAAGATCAAGTCATTCTAATAGTTCAATTGCTATATGCTTTCTGATACATAGTAACCTAATTCCTTCGACCATGAGATCATGCATATCACCTTCACCGGAAGGATTCTTTGATGACATCAAACACCACACCGTAACTGGGTGGCTATAAAGGTGGCATTGAGTGTTCGGAAAGTATTGGTTGAGACACATGGATCAAGAGTGGGATTTGTCCATCCATATGACGGATAGATATACTCTGGGCCCTCTCGGTGGAATGTCATCCAATTAGCTTGCAAGCATGTGACTGGCTCACAAGGGATCACATATCACAGGAACGAGAAAAGAATACTTATCAGTAACGAGGTTGAACTAGGTATGTAGAGATACCGACGATCATAACCTCGGATAAGTAAACTATCGTGAGACAAAGGGAAATTGGTATCGTATGTAAGTGGTTCATTCGATCACAAAGTAATCGTAGAAATATGTGGGAGATATATGAATTTCTAGATTCCTCTATTGGTTATTGTTCGGAGAAATGTCTCGATCATGTCCGCATAATTCACGAACCGTAGGGATACACACTTAAGGATTCGACGTTGTTTGAGTAGTTATGGAATGATGAGTAAGAGACCGAATGTTGTTCGGAGTCTCGGATGGGATCCGGGATATCACGAGTAGATCCGGAATGGTCCGGAGAATAAGATTCATATAAGGAAAGTCCTGTTTCGGAGTTAGAGAATGGTTCCTGTGTTTTCATCGGGAATGTTCTAGAAGGTTCCGGAATGTCCGGCACTCCAGAGGGGAAGGGTACATGAATGTGTCATACCAAGTTGGAATGATTGCATCATGTACTAGGTGTCATCGCTGAACAAAATAAAGGGTTTTATCAAATCCTAGTTTGAAAAGTCAAACGCCAATTTGAAGAAGTCAAAAGGCTATTTTGGGAAGTGGAGGGGAAGGTGGAAACCGAGTTCGGGAGGAGTTCCTCCCCTCCACCGCCGGCCCCCTTGGGAAACCGAGTCGGGGAGGGACTCCCCTCCCCTGGCGCGGCCCCTCCACCTATATAAGGAGGGGAAGGGCTGCCCCTCCTAGCACCCAACACCTCCACCCGCAAACCCTAGCCCTAAGCCGCCGGCCCTCCTGCAGCCGCCGCCGCCCTAGGGCAAGCCGCCGCCTAGCTAACCCTAGCCTTCGGCCAAGCCTCCTCCTTGGTGTGTCTAAACCCTAGATCGCCGAGGAGCTCTCTCATAGTCCACCATACTCGCTCCAGCTCAAGGCGAAGCCCTGCGAGATCTCCCCTCTACTTCCGGTACCACGCCGTTGTGCTGCCAGAATCGCGAGGAGAGTGCTACAACCTCCGCTGCCTGCTGGAACAAGGGAGAGGAAGGTCTTCGTCGATTACCGAACGTGTGACCGACTACGGGAGCTCTGCCGGAACGCAGCGCCAGAAGGATCGTCTACGCGATCTTGAGATCGAGAAGAGTACGACTACATCACCCACGAGAATCCGCTCTCGTTAAACACTTTGGAATCTTCGAGGGTGAGTTATTCCATCGACTCGTTGCTACAATCTAGTAGATAGATCTTGGCTTGTTTGTTTGTATGCGATAGAAATTTTTTGTTTTCCATGCTACGAAACCCTACAGTGGTATCAGAGCCGTGTCTATATGTAGATCTGTTGCACGAGTAGAACACAATGGTCATTGTGGGCGTTGATGCTTTTATTATCGATTGCTTCTTGTGTACTTTGCATCTTGCGGGATGTTGGGATGAAGCGGCCCGGGCTAACCTTACATGACACCGTTCATGAGACTTGCTCCACGCTTGACATGCAACTTGTATTGCATAAGTGGCTTTGCGGGTGCCTGTTTCTCCCAGCATAGTTAAGATTCAGTTTACAACGGGTGATTGACAATACTAGTATCAATGTTGTGGTTCTTGTTCGTAAGTTAGAACGACACTTTTTGAAAGCCCCAAACCACATAAAACATACAAAGAAAGTAGAGGCATCTAACTTTGTTTTGCAGGGGTGTGCAGTGATGTGATATGGCCATGATTGTGAATATATTTGATGTATGCAATGTTCCTTATTGTAAGTTGGCAACCGGCAGGAGCCATATGGCTGTCTTTAATTTTTGTTAAGACCCGCGAGTCTATTCAAAGTAGTTGTAATAGTTGAAGCCGGTGGACGACAACCATGGAGAAGCGTCATTGACCTTGATGCAGTGCCGGTGATGATGGAGATCATGTTCGTTCTTGAAGATGGAGATCAGAAGCACAAAGAAGAAAGGCCATATCATATCACATATTATGAATTGCATGTGATGTTAATCCTTTATGCATCTTGTATTGCTTAGTTAACAATGGTAGCATTATAAGATGATCCCTCATGCACATGAATTTCAAGTCATAAAGTGTTCACCCTTAGTTAGCACCGTTGCTAAAGCTTGTTGTTTCGAAGCACCACGTGATGATCGGGTGTGTTAGATTCCGCAAGTGTATACAACGTGAGCAAGACAGATTTTCTCATGCGGAAGCTAAGGTTTGATCTTGACGAGCCTAGCATGTACATACATGGTCTCGGAACACGGATCACCGAAAGGTAAAGCATGAATCATATAGTAGATATGATGAACATGTCGATTGTTCGCCATTGAAACTATATCAACTCTCGTGATGATCGGTGTTGATGTGGTGGATTTGGTTCGTGTGATCACTAAAACAATGTGAGGGATATTGTTTTGAGTGGGAGTTCACCTAGATTAATTTAACTATTAATTAGAACTCAATTTGTCATAAACTTAGTCTAAACTATTGCAAATATGTTGTAGATAAATGGCGGCCCCTACCATCAATTTTAATGCGTTCCTAGGGAAAGAAAAGTTGAAAAACAATGGAAGCAAATTCGCAGATTGGTTCCGCAATTTGAGGATTGTCCTCACAGCTGGTAATTTGACCTATGTGCTGGATGCACCGCTGGGTAACCCACCTGCAGCTACTGCTACCGATGAAGTAAAGAATGTTTACCTCGCTCGGAAGACTCAGTACTCCACAATTCAATGTGCTATCTTGTATGGTTTAGAACCGGAGCTTCAGAAAAGGTTTGAGAATTCAGACCCACATGATATTGTCCGTGATGTCAAATTGATTTTTTAGACTCACGCGGCAATTCAGAGGTATGAGGCTTCTTAAAAAAGTTCTTTAACTGCAAGATGGAAGAGGGCAGCTCCGTCAGTGAGCATGTGCTTAAGATGTCTGGGCACGCAAACAAACTTCAAAGCTTGGGTATAGTGATTCCTAATGCTTTGGGGATTTACCGTGTCCTCCAATCACTACCACCAAGTTAAAAGAACTTTGTGATGAACTATAATATGCAAAACATGAACAAGCAGTTGCCAGAACTCTTTGCCATGTTGAAATCTACAGAAGTGGAGATCAAGAAAGAGCACCAAGTGTTGATTCTCAATAAGACCACCAAATTCAAGAAAGGCAAGTCTAAGCAAAAGGGACACTTCAAGAAGGGTGGTAATAAAGTTACCGCGCCGACAAAGAAGACCAAGGCTGGACCTAAGCCTGATACTGAGTGCTTTTACTGCAAGGGAGAAGGTCACTGGAAGCAGAATTGACCAAAGTACTTGGCGGATTTGAAGAACGACAACATCAAGAAGAAAGGTATATCTGATATACATGTTATTGATGTGTATATCACTAGTACTCGTAGTAGTGCCTGGGTATTTGATACTGGTTCGGTTGCTCATATCTGTAACTCAAAACAGCTGCTATAGAATAAACGGAAGCTAGCGAAGAACGAGGTGACGATGCGCGTGGGAAACGGATCAAAGGTTGATGTGATCGCGGTCGACATGCTACCTCTTCATCTACCATCGGGATTAGTTTTATACTTAAATAATTGTTATTTGGTGCCTGCGTTAAGCATGAACATTATATCGGGATCTTGTTTATTGCGAGACGGTTACTTGTTTAAGTCCGAGAATAATGGTTGTTCGATTTATATGAGTAATATGTTTTATGCACATGCACCTTTGATAGATGGTCTATTCTTATTGAATCTCGATAGTGGAAATACACATATTAATAACATTGAGGCTAAACATTTGAAATCGAGCGATAACTCGACCTATATGTGGCACTGTCGTCTTGGTCACATTGGAGTGAAGAGTATGAAGAAACTCCATTCCGATGGACTTCTTGAATCACTTGATTTCGAATCACTTGAAATATGCGAAGCATGTCTGATGGGTAAAATGACTAAGACTCCATTCTCTGGTATGATGGAGCGAGCTACGGACTTATTGGAAATCATACATACCGATGTGTGGTCCAATGAGTGTAGCATCGCGCGGTGGTTATCGTTATGTTCTTACCTTCACGGATGACTTGAGTAGATATGGGTATATCTATTTCATGAAACATAAGTCCGAAACTTTCGAGAAGTTTAAGGAATTTCAAAGTGAGGTAGATAATCAACGTAACAAGAAGATTAAATTTCTACGTTCTGATCGTGGAGGTGAATATCTAAGTTACGAGTTTGGAGAGCATTTAAAGAAATGCGGAATACTTTCACAATTGACACCGCCGGGAACACCACAGCGTAATGGTGTGTCCGAACGTCGTAATCGAACTCTCTTAGATATGGTTCATTCTATGATATCACTTACATATTTACCACTATCATTTTGGGGTTATGCATTAGAAACAGCCGCATTCACTTTAAATAGGGCACCATCTATATCCGTTGAAACGACACCTTATGAATTATGGTTTGGGAAGAAACCTAAATTGTCGTTCCTTAAAGTTTGGGGTTGCAAAGCCTATGTAAAGAAGTTACAGCCGGACAAGCTTGAACCCAAAGCGGAAAAATGCGTCTTCATAGGATACCCGAAGGAAATTATTGGGTATACCTTCTATCATAGATCCGAAGGCAAAATCTTCGTTGCTAAGAATGGATCCTTTCTAGAGAAGGAATTTCTCTCGAAAGAAGTGATTGGAAGGAAAGTAGAACTCGACGAGGTTGTTGAACCTTCTCTCGAAATTGCGAGTAGCACAGCATCGGAAGAAGTTCCTGTGGTGCCTGCACCAATAAGAGAGGAAGCTAATGATGATGATCATGAAACTTCGGTTGTAGTTGCTACAGAACCTCGCAGGTCAACGAGAACTCGTACCACTCCTGATTGGTATGATCCCGTTATGAGTGTCATGTTGGTGGACAACACCGATGACCCTGCGACATATGAGGAAGCGATGATGAGCCTAGATTCCAATAAATAGCAAGAAGCCATGAAATCCGAGATTGGATCCATGTACGAAAACCAAGTATGGACTTTGGTGGACTTACCGGATGGCCGGAAGGCTGTCGAGAACAAATGGATTTTCAAGAAGAAAACAGATGCTGATGGTAATGTTACTGTCTATAAAGCTCGACTTGTCGCAAAAGGGTTTCGAAAAATTCAAGGAGTTGACTACAATGATACTTTCTCACCTGTAGCGAAGCTAAAGTCTGTGAGGATTATGTTAGCAATCGCTGCATATTATGATTATGAGATATGGCAGATGGATGTCAAAACAGCATTCCTCAATGGAGACATTGATGAAGAGTTGTATATGATGCAACCCAAAGGTTTTGTCGATCCTAAAGATGCTAACAAGGTATGCAAACTTCAACGGTCCATCTATGGATTGAAGCAAGCATCCCGAAGTTGGAATTAACGTTTTGATAAGGTAATCAAAAGTTTTGGTTTTATACAAACTTATGGAGAAGCTTGTATTTACAAGAAAGTGAGTGGGAGCTCTGTAGCATTCTTAATACTATATGTAGATGACATATTGTTGATTGGGAATGATGTAACCTTCTTAATAGTGTCAAGGAATATTTGAATAATAGTTTTTCAATGAAGGATCTTGGTGAAGCAGCTTATATATTAGGCATAAAGATTTATAGAGATAGATCGAGACGCCTAATATCATTGTCACAAAGTACATATTTGGACAAAGTTCTAAAGAGGTTTGGAATGGAAGATAGCAAGAAAGGGTTCTTGCCCATGTTGCCCAATACGACCTTGAGTAAAACTCAAAGTCCGACAATGGTAGAAGATAGAGAAAAGATGAGTAAGACTCCCTATGCCTCAACCATAGGATCTCTAATGTATGCCATGCTATGTACTAGACCCGACACTGCATATGTTGTTAGTTTAACTAGCAGATATCAAAGTGATCCAGGAGTGGATCATTGGACAGCGGTCAAAAACATCCTTAAGTACTTGAGAAGAACTAAGGATATGGTTCTTTCTTATGGAGGTGATGAACAGCTCGTTGTTAATGGTTACACCGATGCTAGTTGGAACACCGATCCGGATGATTCTAAATCACAATCTGGATACGTATTTACTTTTAATGGTGCAGCAGTTAGCTGGAGGAGTGCAAAGCAAAGCGTTGTGGCGAGATCTTCAACTGAATCGGAATACATGGCTGCTTCACAGGCTTCACAAGAAGCGATATGGATGAAAGAGTTCATTACAGAGCTGGGTGTGGTTCCTAGTGCGCTGGACCCAATGTCTATCTACTGTGATAACATGGGCGCCATAGCCAATGCGCAAGAACCAAGGTCACACAAGAAGCTGAAGCATATCAAGCTACGTTTTCACGCTATTCGAGAACATGTCCAAGATGGGGACATAAAGATTTGCAAAGTACACACAGATCTGAATGTGGCGGATCCGTTGACTAAACCTCTCCCGAGGGCAAAACATGACCAACACCAAACTGCCATGGGTGTTCGGTATATTACCATGTAATCTAGATTAGATGACTCTAGTGCAAGTGGGAGACTGTTGGAGATATGCCCTAGAGGCAATAATAAATGTAGTTATTATTATATCTTTGTGTTGATGATAAATGTTTACATTCATGCTATAATAGTATTTACAAGGAAACATTAATACTTGTGTGATTTGTAAACTTAAATTGAAGTCCCTAGTAAAGCCTCTATATAATACTAGCTTGTTGGTTAATAAATGATTGTGGTTTCCCTATCATGAACATTGAGATGTTATTAACAACAACATTATATCATTAGGAGAATGATATGGTGGACATACTCCTATAGATAAGCGTAGCATAAAGATCAAGTCATTCTAATAGTTCAATTGTTATATGCTTTCTGATACATAGTAACCTAATTCCTTCGACCATGAGATCATGCATATCACCTTCACCGAAAGGATGCTTTCATGACATCAAACACCACACCGTAACTGGGTGGCTATAAAGGTGGCATCGAGTGTTCGGAAAGTATTGGTTGAGACACATGGATCAAGAGTGGGATTTGTCCATCCATATGACAGATAGATATACTCTGGGCCCTCTCGGTGGAATGTCATCCAATTATCTTGCAAGCATGTGACTGACTCACAAGGGATCACATATCACGGGAACGAGAAAAGAGTACTTATCAGTAACGAGGTTGAACTAGGTATGCAGAGATACCGACGATCATAACCTCGGATAAGTAAACTATCGTGAGACAAAGGGAAATTGGTATCGTATGTAAGTGGTTCATTCGATCACAAAGTAATAGTAAAAATATGTGGGATCCATATGAATTTCCAGATTCCTCTATTGGTTATTGTTCGGAGAAGTGTCTCGATCATGTCCGCATAATTCACGAACCGTAGGGAGACACACTTAAGGATTCGACGTTGTTTGAGTAGTTATGGAATGATGAGTAAGATACCGAATGTTGATCGGAGTCTCGCATGGGATCCGGGATATCACGAGGATATCCGGAATGGTCCGGAGAATAAGATTCATATAAGGAAAGTCCTGTTTCGGAGTTGGAGAATGGTTCCGGTGTTTTCATCGGGAATGTTCTAGAAGGTTCCGAAATGTCCGGCACTCCGGAGGGGAAGGGTACATGAATGTGTCATACCAAGTTTGAATGATTGCATCATGTACTAGGTGTCATCGCTGAACAAAATAAAGGGTTTTATCAAATCCTAGTTTGAAAAGTCAAACGCCAATTTGAAAAAGTCAAATGGCTATTTTGGGAAGTGGAGGGGAAGGTGGAAACCGAGTTGGGGAGGAGTTCCTCCCCTCCACCGCCGGCCCCCTTGGGAAACCGAGTTGGGGAGGGACTCCCCTCCCCTGGCGCGTCCCCTCCACCTATATAAGGAGGGGCAAGGCTGCCCCTCCTAGCACCCAACACCTCCACCCGCAAACCCTAGCCCTAAGCCGCCGGCCCTCCTGCAGCCGCCGCCGCCCTAGGGCAAGCTGCCGCCTAGCTAACCCTAGCCGCCGGCCAAGCCTCCTCCTTGGTGTGTCTAAACCCTAGACCGCCGAGGAGCTCTATCATAGTCTACCATAACGCTCCGGCTTAAAGCGAAGCCCTGCGAGATCTCCCCTCTACTTCTGGTACCACGCCGTTGTGCTGCCGGAATCGCGAGGAGAGTGCTACAACCTCCGCTGCCTGCTGGAACAAGGGAGAGGAAGGTCTTCGTTGAGTACCGAACGTGTGAACGACTGCGGGAGCGCTGCCGGAATGCAGCGCCGGAAGGATCGTCTACGCGATCTTGAGATCGGGAAGAGTACGGCTACATCACCCACGAGAATCCGCTCTCGTTAAACACTTTGGAATCTTTGAGGGTGAGTTATTCTGTCGACTCGTTGCTATAATCTAGTAGATAGATCTTGGCTTGTTTGTTTGTATGCGATAGAAAATTTTTGTTTTCCATGTTAGGAAACCCTACAATCCCCCCCCAACATTAGTCCCCAAAGCTGGTGAGGTTTAGCAGTTCAAGCTGTTAGGCGTCTCCAGGTTCCTTTTACGTGACTGGAACTTAATTTTTCTCTTTATTTGTCGCAATCTTGCACCTTGCCGAGTCTGTCTGATAGTTTTCGGATTCATTCTTTGACTTCCTGACTCATTTTTGCCTCGTGTCGAGTCACTTTGGCCAATTCCGGGTCATTTTTGGCGTGCTTCAATCACTAACCATTGGTAATCATGATTACTTGCCTCAAATTTTGTTCCAAGCTCTGGCGGCACAGTGACGGTTGTGCAGTTATTCCCCGTCACTGTGGCAGTCACATCGGCCTGCGCCCCTTGTCCTTCCTTTCATGACGTGGCACGGGGTTTTCGTGTATCTCTGGCTACGTGGCACCCGCTGATTGGCTTACCCGGCCTGATACACGGCCACAGGCTGGCTGCACGGCACAGATGGATCCCACGACCGGGTTTTTACTGCCCTTAAGTAGGGGTTGGGGGGTTTCCACTTCCCCAACACCCGTTCAGTTTTCCCTTGCCTCTTCTTCTTCCTCGCGCCTGCGAAATCAAACCGCCCCCTTTGCGGTTTCTTCTTCCTTCCGTTCTTGCCCTACAATTCCTCCACTTATCTTTCCATTCCACCACGGGTCTGTGTTCTTCCAAGCCACTCCAGACGGCGGAGGAGATCGAATCTACGAGGATCATGGACGCACGCGACGGTGGTGATGGCGCTGAGGAGCAGGAAGTTCCCGCCGGTGAGCGCGGCGGTTGGGAGGGCTCGGAGGTTTCCATTGAGGAGGTGGAATGGCTCCGCTCCACCAGGCGCATCCCGCTGCAAGTGGATTGCCGCCTCCCCGTTGGTGAGATCTCTCCCAAACCTCTGCCTAATGAACGAGTTGTTTTCCTTTCTCACTTTGAGAGAGGTTTTGCTCTTCCAGTGACCACCTTCTTCTTCTCATTTCTCTCCACTTTCCACCTGCAAACCCATCATCTTCCTGCCAATGCGATTGGCTCTCTTCCTTGCTTTATTTCTGCTTGCGAGGCTTACCTCGGGATTTGGCCTACAGTTCTTCTGTGGGCCAAATATTTTAGCTTTAGGGTTCAGGTTGTTCCCCAGCCCGGTGTTTCTCGTGCCGAGAAAAGTCCGACTCGGTGCGGTGCTGCTAGCATCACTCCCAGTAGGGACTCCATCTTTCCTTGGGTTACTGGCCTTGATTCTTGCAAGAAATGGCATAGGACATTTTTCTATGTCAAAAATAGGGGGTCCACTGACAACATCCGGCTCCCCCTTTCTTAGACGAGGTCCCCAGCAAGAAGCTCTGGCAGCTTGACCCGCGCGACCAAGACGCTGCGGTGAACAAGGCTAATGCGATCCTGGAAAGGTTGTTGTCGTCGGATGAAAATTTTCATCATGCCGACACTGACCTCATGTGCACCTTCATCTCACGCCGGGTAAGCCCCATCCAAGCAAGGAGCCACAAGATGTGCTTCATGAGTGGCTCCCACGACCCCACTCGGCACTCCACTTTGGAGTACACCCATGACTCCATCGCTCGCCGAGTAAGCTCAATCTTCAAACTGAACTTGGCGGATGATTGGGCTTGGAGTTTCCCTCCGTTTAGCTGGGTCAGGCCTGTCCACTGGGTAAGTTTTCCGAGTCTTTTTCCTTGCCGAGTCGGCTTTAGCTCTTTTGCCACTCTCAGTCTAGTCTTTGTTACTCATTCTGTTTGTCTCTCGCAGAACCTTGTTCACCAGGTTGATGACAGTACTGTCGCTCCCCGCGGTTATAATGGGGATCGCTCCGACTCCGACGAAGTCGAGTTTAACCTGGAGTGCTTCATGCCCATCCCGCATGCTGCCGCTACTTAAGCTTCGGGTAAGAGTCAATCTCGCAACCCCTTACAAGATTGGTCTGACGATGATGAGGATGATGATTGTACAATTTTGGAGGTACATGCCTTGTGATCTTAATTTCCCAACTTATCCGAGTAAGCCTGTTATTTACTTATGCAGTTGTCCAGGTACATGAAACTCCTCCTCTCGCCGTGGGCGGAGTCGACAAGATCTCCGTCGCCAAGCCAAAGCGACTCAGAGCCTCCTCCAGCACTCAGCCGGCCAAGAAGAACAAGCCCACTCCGGCAGCTCCTGCTGCCTCTGTTGCTGCCACGCTGGCCGAGACTCACCAAGCCGCTGGGTGCCGAGTCACATGCCAAGTCACCCGTGACCCGGTCGTCACCGGGTAAGTTTTTATACTCTGTTTTCATTATTCTTTATTTTTTATCATTGTTGTTCTCTTATACATGTCTTGTTGTTTTCAGCGCCGCACCTTTGTCGGCGAACCAGGCTGCTTCTAGCATTGCCTCGCCGCTAAGGCATGCGCCTCCTCCAGCTGATTCGACGGCGCCGAGTCCCGTCCGAGTCGAGGCGCCCACTGTTGAGGCTCATGCTTCTCAGTGTCCGTCAGACCTGATGAATCACTCGGCTGAAGTGACTCGGCCTAGCGCCCCTGGTGCTGGCCAGGAACGGCTTCCTGATCTTGGTGCCAGCAATGCTGGTGCCGAGAAGACCTCTACCACCAGTTTCTATGGCGCCAACCCTCTTGCTTGTGCGAATGAACAACTTCCTGATCTTGGTGCCGACAAAACTGTTGAGCCCAGTCAGGGGGCTTCTCTTTGTCCTCCTAACAATCCTTCTCATTCTTCTGTTCTGTCAAAGAGCCAGAGCCAACCTAAGGCTACTGGTTCGGCTCGCACCTCATCCAGCAAAACCACCACCAAGCAGACAACCTTGGTCTGTGCTCTGGGTTTTGTTCCTCAGATCTGGCCTCCAATGTTGGAAACAATGATTGCTTCAATGGTCAAAGCGGGCGAGTCCGCGGCTTTCGGGTCAGGTGATGGCTCTAAAGCCGTTGCCCTTCATACTAGTGCTGCTGTGACCCGTGCCAACGTGGGAACTACCTTGAAAACGGGTCAAGTTCTCACTCGGACGCTCAACGGGAAAAGCCTTGGTTCGGCCGAGCCTTATGCTTTGGCATGGAATGCAGCTGGCGAGCAAGAGGTCAGTACCCGGAGCGGCAAGAAACTGGTGCTGGGCCCCAAGGCCATCTCTAACATGACCCAGCAGGCCATTTCCCTAATGGCATGCGCCGACGAAGTGAACGAGGTAAAGTAGCTTCTTACTCTTTTGTATTGTTGAGTATTTCTTTTATACATATCACCTAGTCCCCGAGGTTACTGCCAAATGAAGAACTTATTCGGCCGTAAGCTCTCAATGAACACTTAGTCTTTAGATTTTCACGCCAAGCTTGTATGCTAGAGATTCAATCCCTAGCCCTCGAGGTTACTGTCGAATGAAGAACTTATTCGGCTGTAAGCTCTTAAGCCCTTTTTATTTCCTTATGCCAAACTCATATGTTAGAGCTTTGATCCCTAGCCCCCGAGGTTACTGCCGGATAAGAAACTTATTCGGCTGTAAGCTCTCTTTTTTTACCAAACACATATGTTAGAGCTTCGATCCCTAGCCCTCGAGGTTACTGCCGGATAAGAAACTTATTCAGCTGTAAACTCACATATATGAACCATTCCTTATCTGTCTGGGAGCTTGATTTCTATTTGCTCACTTTTCTTTTCCTTTGCGCAGCATACGCATAACAAGCGCACCAAGGTGCACCAAGCTCTCGTTCTGGCGCATCACAAGCTCGAACTTGCGTATGAGAAGCTGCAGACTGACACCCAAGGACAAGGTAATGTTCTTACTCGTCCTTTCTTTATTCGGTGTATTTTTCTTCGGTTCGTTTTCTCAATCTCTTCTTGCTCTTCTCTCACAGCCTCTGCTCAGTCCACCATCGAGGCTCTCCACTCGCAGATCAGCGAGACAGAGAGTAAGTTTCTTGCCTAATAAATCTAACAGCTGAAGATATTTCTGTCGGTGCTGACAAGCAGTTTGTTCCGAATAAGCAGATAAGCACCAAGCCGAACTCCAGAAGGAGCGAGACGAGGTGACTCGGTTGAAGAAGCTGATGGCCGAGATGGAGCAAAAGCACTTGGCCAAGGTGAAGGGGATGAAGGTAGAGCTTGCCGAGAAGAATGAGAAGCAGGCCGCCAGTGCCGAAAAGACCAAGAGGCTGCTCGACAAGGCCGAGTCATTGGTTGAGTCAGCAAACCTGAACCTTGACGCACTTCAAGCCAAGGCCAAAATTTGGTAGAGCAAGCTCGACGCTGTCAACTCCTTTCTCGATAGTGAGTTCTTACTCTTTTTGCACCGTACAGGTCGCTCTGGACTTCTTCCATCTACTTTTGTTATTTTGCTAACTTTCTCTTTTGCTTGCAGAGAATTTTCCTGAGGCCAATATGTTTGCCATTCGAGCCATGAAGAAAGTGAGGGCCGAATCTGGCGCTCCGGCTGATGGCGAGGCGACCATGGACGAGCATCTCGAAGTGGTGTCAGAACGGGTCAAGACCCTCAAGTCTTGCGGTGTGGACCTTCTCAAGTCGGCTATTCATGTGTTTCACATGCTTTGGCCGGATGAAGACGCACCTAAACTTATTGAGCCACTTGCTGAGAGATTGCTCCATACTGAGGACCGGCTGGATCAGTGGCGTGAGTCGGTCGGCCGAGCTGCATCGGACAAGGCTCTTTCCTTCGTGCTTTCATGGTACGAGGACATCAATCTTGATGTTCTTGCTCGCAAAAGAGGAGATGGCAAATGGCTGAATGACCTGGAGCTGATCAAGAAACGCCAGGAGCGAGCCTACGCCATGATTGAGTACACCATGGTGCATGCTTGATGTGACGGGCCCAGCTTCCTCGACCTAGGCGACCCGCTTGTCGAAGTTGCTGATGAAGAGGGTGCCAACACCGAAGCAACCGAGTCAGATGGTCCCGACGATCCGGCCACTGACGCCCCTGACTCGGCAGATGCTCCAAGCGACGCTCCTATCTCCAAGGGTGCCCCTCCGAGTCCTGCTGCTTCTTAGGCTAACAAGTACTTAAACTTTTGATTAGATCCCCGTTATGTCACACTACAAGAAATCTGGCTATATATGACCCTTCATTTTCATCACATAATCGTCATATTAGTTCGTTTATGACGATTCCATGACGATTTTGAGATCGTCAAAAGCTAGGCGTCGCAAATGAACTATAGCGACGTTATTGGTAAAAGCGTCATAACCGTCTATGACGATATTGGATTGTTATAATGTCTATGATGATCCAATATCGTGACGGTCCATCTATCCAGACCAGCTCAGATCCAACGTGGCCGATCCTACGTGGCAAAATTGTGACGAAATAAAATCGTCATAATGTAAATTTAGCCCGGTCCATTTCGATCTTTTATATGGGCTAAGCCCAATAATTCGTCCGATTTATGATTCTTGCTTCACCAATTCTAGTTGGCTACATGGGCCAACCCATGAAAATCAGCGTTTATATTACTAGGCTTTGGCCTTTTCAAATTATTTTATTTTCTATTTTGTGGTTTTTATTTTATTCTGAAGCCGATCCCACTATGCAGATGGTTCCTAGATCTCACATGCTGTTTACACTCATCGATCAGGTATTTGCACAATAACCATTAATTCGATTCAAAGAAGGCCAATATACTCAAAAGTATTTCATATGACAGCCAAAAATGTATATTACAATCATGTACAGTTCAAATCTGGTATTCAGCTACCAAAATACAACTAGATAACCAGTTCTACAGAGTAGAACACTTTGTAGGGTGAGGTTTCTTCTGGATTCATCCTGGAGGTCTTGATATATGCATCAATGGAGAGATGCCCATCCAAGTGTCGCCATCCTAGGATGAGAAAAGGAGGTCATTGTTAAGTTAAATCACAAGATATTGTATAACAGACATAGATGTGCTACAGACTCCGTCTTTAAAACTCGCATTTTGCTGTCACATGAACATTGGCCATCACATACATGAACATTGGACAGATGTACAACATTCCTCCAACAATTACAGATCTGGTTCTATAAAAAAAATGAACTATAGCAAAAAGTACAACAAGCACTTACGATAGGACAGTGGCAGAAATATTAATCAAGATATCCCAGTGCAAGATAACAGATTAACTATGTCAAGAAAAAAATTACTCTACTTATTTGTTTGTCACATGATACATGCATAAGCACATATATGTTTAAGACAAGTAGATACTTGACTTCATGTTGATTCGGTGGATGGGGCGGTAGTTAAATATATGGTCTACATTGTTGTCAAACACCTTGAAAGGTTTGCCCGAAGTTGTTACAACTACAAAAAAGGTATTTTTACTGTATAAATCACACAGAACATATAAATTTTACCTGTAAACATGTCGTCTACACACGCATGAGGTACTAGTAGATACTAAAAAAAACAGCATACCACCTATTCATGTGATTTATTGCAGAATTCAATGACACCATACCAAGAATTTGGCAGACAACACACATGACAGTACTGAATTATTAGTACTAATTGCCTACTTCCAGCATTATTGAAAATACATCATTGTCACAACTTAGCAATCAGGACTGACTAATTAATGCCACTTGTAGACAATACTGTTACTATTACGCATTCATAAAACAACCTAGAATGAACATAAAATATCTAGAGAACTGACATGATTTCACATCAAAAGGAAGAATTTAGGGTATTAGACAGAAATTTGGCACAAAATCAGTTATATCAGACCAATCAGGATGATCTAGGACATGGCCCATATTAGATTAACCATCAGCCATCACAAAGAACAGATGGGACCTTATTCGCACACCAACACTTCAATAATCTACACGTAGGAATAACAGAGCAATAATCGAAAGCATAACTTCAATAATCTACATAAAAATCTTGATATCTTCAACCATACAACCCTGCACCAAAAACTAGATTCTAATCAGGGCCACATAAGGTAATCGTGCATGAAGAAGTAACACAAAAAAGATCAATGAGATACTGGAACATCTAAAAAAATAGCCTCACATCACAAGATCAGATATCAACCACTAGAATTCCATGGCTGCATGATCCCCATTAGAAAACATAGGAGCATGAGCAGGTTCCTCACGATTGTAATCAACCTAGTGCAAAGCATACATCACTATATTTACCTACGGTTGACACTAACAACCATGATGATGCATGATGGTTTTTCTTTCTAATCTCGCTAGCAGCCGGACCACAAGATTGGACATACCATGTTGCCCTCTTCAAAACCATGGGAGTATGATGCGTATCAAGCTGGATACGTCCGACTGATGGAGATTAGTCAGACTCTTGTAGAAGTTTAGCATGCCCAATAACTTTGCCCTGAGACCTGCCGGACATTGAACGGGCCTTAATCAGTTTGCACAAGAATCAGAATTACCAAAGGCTACACTTATCAGTCTATGTACCAGGCAAACGAAAAGTAGGTAATGCATAAAACAGCCTAGAATGGACATAAAATATCTAGAGAACTGACATGATTTCACATCAAAAAGAAGAATTTAGGTTATTAGACAGAAATTTGGCACAAAAATAGTTATATGAGACCAATCAGGATGATCTAGGACATGGCCCATATTAGATTAACCACCAGCCATCACAAAGAACAGATGGGACCTTATTCACACACCATACCTTCAATAATCTACATGTAGGAATAACACAGCAATAATCGAAAGCATAACTTCAATAATCTACATAAAAATCTTGATATCTTCAACCATACAACCCTGCACCAAAAACTAGATTCTAATCAGGGCCACATAAGGTAATCGTGCATGAAGAAGTAACACAAAAAAGATCAATGAGCAACTTGAGGAGTGGCTTGGTTGCATAACAACGCATTGTTTACGTTGTCCTTTTGCTTCCCATTGCTCCACTTTTGCATCTCACACAAAACAACAGAATTAAGATCGCCTACTACAACTCAATTAGTTAGAGAAGAATGTTGAAATAACTGAGAAATACACCATGGTATATCTGGGATACATTAGGATCCACCATTCAGACATCTAGACTTTGGTTACTAAAAGCAGCAAAGAGTGTTAGCAAAAATGTAGGCAATTGATTCAACAACTCCTCCCTGAGAAAGGTGTGCCACAAGCTGCAAAGATTACTAGAAGAATATTAACATTCAAAAATGCTTGTTCAAAATATGTTCAATTTACTTGTTTAGTTGTTTCTAATAGGCCATAACTACCTTAAAACTAAACACACTATAGTTAGGGAGTAACTAGGAAATGGCTCTCGCCCGAGGGGCAAGATAGAAGAACTGTCCCATCCTAGATTTATTTCATATAGGGTTAATTTTTATGCATAGTCCTCAACAATGTTTCTATATCATGACTTCCAAGTTTTTGGCTATAATGGATTACAACAAATTATGACCAAAAACTGCAAGTTCGTGATTCAACTGCATTGACCATGAAGTCAACGAGGACTCAACAATCTATATCATAATATGCATTACTGAAAGGATTTCCTCGATAGATAGTACTACAATAGTAGAACAGATGGACCAATTATGGAAAAGACCACTCATCCCTACATTATTGAGTAGAGACTGGTAAAGTCTTCAGTGGGTCAAGCAGAATGTCATGGTTTATGATCAGGTCAAAGAAAAAAGAATTTAGGAGATATATGGACAAATTAAAGCTAGATTATACCATGAACTCTCATTAGGAATCAGATCTAATATGGGACTAACTAGCAGCACAAAACCCAGAATAGATCACTAGATAACATCCAGTACCACACGAATATTATAAAAATAAAGAGAAGGTCAACAAGAGGCCCAAAAGTATAATTATATCATGCTAATTACAAAATTCAACAAGACTCAAAATAGATATTAACAGAAAAACTTAAGAAAGTGTCCCACTGTGATCGTTCTTAGAACATATCTTAGTCTTACTAATTTGTTAGCTTACCCCAAAATTCTCAAAAGTGGAAGTGACCACTCTGATCAACCTTTTAGGTCCAAAGAAAATTCCCTAATCACCACTATGGAAAAACATAAGATATATATATATATGTATAAACCATCCCTTCGTATTATTGCTGGGTAGTAAAGAAAGAAAGCGAGATTAATCAGTATAGTCCAAAAGAATATGAGATTAAGTATCACAGTGAAATTTATATCTTTGACTAGTCATCAGTTATTTTCATTTGCAAGACTACAAAGTCACATGCATTCCTTTATCTTGAGTGCCTAAACTGGATATGTTTCAGCATTCAGTTGAAGTTCAGAATTATCATGTATTAGTTCCTCAGAAGGTAATTTTACGATGCTTGTTATCTCTTGATGTCATCATGTGTAAATTCTTCAGTAATACTGAAAAATGCATGATTTTCTAAGAGCACTAATAATAAGGGAGCCCCGCTACACTAACAAGTAAAGAGGATTGAGGCAGAACCGCATCATAAGTACATATACTATTCACACTCTTAAAAAGAGATGGAAACTACTTAGTCATCATCATAGCTATTAGGGCCTTAAAAAATTAAATTCATGGCAATTATCATTGTATGGTCCATGAAAATTATCATTGTGTGAATTCATACAGGAGAAACATACCATCAGAGAGAAAGAGCCATTACTGTGTGAAGAAGCCGCTCCAAGCTACTAGTTTCAGCAAATGTAATCTTTTGTGATAAGCTACTGAAACTCAGCCCTACTTTTCATATACTCCTACATCTTCCTCAGACACGCACATAGAAGAAACTACAAACCTGCAACAACTTGCTCAGACATGAATAGACGAAGCAACTAATTAGCACAGAAACAATATTGCATTTCCATGAGGACGTACATATTTTATTCAGTGGACATGAAGAGGAAAACATGCGGACCTTACCTTGATGAACCGAAAGGGGACCAGCTGGAGGTGGTCATAGTGGAGGACCTGCGGACGGCGACGACGACCAGCAGCTGATGGAGGAGCTTGTGAAGTCGTCCCACGAGCAGCAGAAGAAGGCCACCTCCGGAGCAAGGGTGGGGAGAAGCAAAATCGTCGGATCTGGAGAGGCAGGGGCTGGCAAGGGGATCGAGAGGATGGATAGAAGCTGTGGGAGGTCTTCGGGGGGCTGGAGAGGATGCCGGGGCGGAAGCTGTGGGAGGACGTCGAGGGGAAGGGGGGCTGGAGCAGCGGCGGCCGGGATTGCATGGCTGTGATTGCTGGAAAGGTAAGAGATGGAAATGGGAAAGGTGAGAGATATGTCCAAAAGGGAATTATCACGAGTGCGAGCGCTACCTTGCAAGTGATCGCAGTTAACGGTCGAATGCGAAAAAGGAAATCCGCCCGGTTCTAGCGGTGTGAAGCCCCCTATTGCTCCACGCCATACGGTGCCGATGTCGCTGGTGTTGATGAAGAACGAGCCGGGGAGGGGATCGATGTGGGACAAAATCGTTGGCGGCGGGAGCCAGCACCGCGAGGACAACAGTGGGGAGAAGTGGTGAACATTCAAGGAGCCACGGGGAGCGCCGATTTCTCCATGGGAGGACGGATTTTGCCGCCGCAAAGCTTTGCAGAAACCTCAAGGTCGAGGTGGAGAGGGTGAGACGAAGGCTAGATTTGGAGGGAACGGGTGCAGGGAAGTGAGCACGCGGTGTGGGAACGGTGGCTGTGATGGGAGAGGGTTATCTATGCCAGGGAGAAGACAAGATAGGGGTGGAGGCGGGGAGAGAAGAACAGAGAGGTTGCCGGCGGGGATAGAGGTGGGCGGCGGTGCAAGGAAGAGAGAGGCGACTGCTTGGATTTGATCTAGAAGCGGAGATGGGCGCGGCGTGGCGGTCGGGGAGAGATAAGGTTAGGGTTATAGAAGAGTGCCAGGTGTGCACGTGAAGGGTGCTAGGTCATCGATCCACAACAGGTTTCCCAAATCATCATCTTATCCATCCATCTTGTTCACATCCAACGGTCGATATTGTTCTTCTCTTATCTAGATCTACCTAGCGATTATGACGATTTCATTCACATAAATTACGACGTTTTTGAGTGACATCGTCATAATTTTATAAGGTTTTGGCCCTCCCGAATGGCTTACGACTATCTGGTGCAAAATCGTCATAACTCTATGACGATTTTGTCCATAGTCACTATCAAAAGGTCATAGATTGACACATTTCTTGTAGTGTCGGGTACAGATGTAATGTACATTGCACTTTAAGTTTGATTATGCGCCTTTTGATAAGGCTTTATATATTTTTGTTATGTTCTGAGTGTGAACCATTCAAGGGCAAGTCCTCGAGTCTCATTTTGCCGTTTCACCTTTCCTCGACTTTGGCCCCTGTCTACCTTTTTTGGTGTTCAACATTAGAGTCTCAAAGTATCAAGGATACAGTTAGCGGATATGAAACTTGGATCACTTGACCGAGAGTATTCAACACACAGTATAACACGACCTGTAGTGGGTTAGGCAAAGACATAAAGCCGACTCGTGTTTCTCCTTTGTACTTATTCGGCGTTCGTGTTTACCCATCATACATATTTTCCTCTTGCTTGCCATGAAGCCGTGTTTTCGGACAACAGCATAGTCGAAGAGTTGATTTTTTTCGAATAAACACTACTTGTTCCGAGATAAATTTCGGGTGTCACGCCAGCCGACATAAAATAATTGAGAGGGAAAACTTAAGGGGTAGTCCCCGAGTCAGTTTTTTGAGTCATACCATTTTATTATCAGCACATAGCCAGCAAACACGTCCGACATATGAGAGTTCGAGTGATACATGCATTGCTTCTCCTAAGTATAGAAGGGACGAAGTAGCGCCACATTCCATGGCCTTTTGGTCTCATCTCCTGACCTATCCGCCTTGTTCTTTTGCGCTTCGCGAGCATCAATGAGATAATATGAATCATTGTGCAATGCTTTGCTTACAACGAACGGACCTTCCCATGGGCGTGATAATTTATGCATTCCCGCTGTGCGCTGCACCAACCTTAGCACCATATCCCCTTCTCGAAAAACACGAGGTTGCACTTTTCGGCTATGGTAGCGTCGGAGATTCTGTTGATCTATAGCGGATCTAGATAATGCCAGTTCCCTTGCTTCTTCGAGTAAGTCTACTCCATCTTGTCGGGCCTCTTTTACCTCGGCTTTCGAGTATTGCCTTATACTTGGCGAGTCATACTCTATGTCGGCAGGCAAAACTGCTTCTTCCCCATACACGAGGAAAAATGGCGTATAGCCTGTTGATCGTTTCGAAGTTGTTCTTAGGCTCCATAACACTGAGGGCAGTTCCTCTATCCAACAACCAGGTGACCTCTGGAGTGGTTCCATTAAGAGGGGTTTTATCCCTGACAAAACTAAGCCATTAGCCCGTTCAACTTGTCCATTTGATTCTAGATGGGCGACTGATGCTACATCGAGTCTTATTCGGTGTTTCTCGCAGAAACGAGCAAAAGCTCCTTCAGCAAAGTTCGTGCCATTATCAGTGATTACACTGTGTGGGTAACCATATCTTAGGATTATATCCTTTAAGAATGTGACAACTGTTTTACCATCCAATTTTTTGATTGGTTTCACTTCTACCATTTGGTGAACTTATCAATCATCACCAAAATATGAGTCATGCCTCTCCTTGCTGGTTTGAATGGTCCTACCATATCTAGGCACCATACCGCAAAAGGCCAAGTGATTGGTATAGTCTTTAATTCAGACGCTGGTAGATGTGACTTGGATGCATAGTGTTGACAACCACTACATTTTCCGACTAACTCTTGCGCCTGTGCCAATGCACTTGGCCAATAAAATCCATGTCATAATGCCTTGGCCACCAACGCTCTTGATGACGCATGGTTCCCACATTCTCCTTGATGAATATCCAACAAATTCTCCTGGCCTTTCTTTGAGCTGATACAACGTTGCAGTACGCTCGTCACACTTTGCTTATATAGTTCCTTGTTGATTATGGTGTACGCTTTTGCTCTTCTTGCTGTTTGCCTTGCCAATGTTTTATCATTCGGCAAGGTCCCATCATTTAAGTAATCGAATATTGGATGTGCCCATGTTGGTATCAGTGGTTCCGGGTCTGCTTCAGCATCAATTTCCATTGGCTCCGCCAACATATGCTCTGCCGACATGACCTGAGGAGTCCCCGAGTGTGATTCGGCATCCCCTGAAGTGAGCGGATCAATCCCCGAGTGAGTCAAACCTGCCCCTGAGTCAATATCCATTGGTACCATGTCTGACTCCTGATTCGCCGGGGTGATCCTGATCGAGTCAGATTCTGGTGACGGCTTGATCGATGGTTTCCTAAGGTGCTCCAGCGCTACTCCTGGTGGTATTTCTTGCCGAGATGACCCTAGTTTGGACAATATATCTGCTGCTTCATTCTCTGCTCTAGGAACGTGATGGAATTCGCATCCGTCAAAGTATCCCGAAATTTGTTGCACATGGAAACAATATAATGCCATGTTTGCGTCCAACGCATCCCAATGTCCAGACACTTGCTGAATCACCAAATCCGAATCGCCAAAACACATGATCCTTTTGATTCCAATCTCTTTGGCCACTTTGATGCCGTGGACAAGTGCTTCATACTCGGAAACGTTGTTGGAAGCAACAAAATGAATCTGTAACACATACTTGAGTTGATCCCTCTTTGGAATGTGAGCACTATCTCGGCGCCTAGACCCATTTTCGTCTTGGACCCGTCAAAATGCATTTTCCAGTAGTTCGGGTCTGGTAGTGGTGGTTTGTATTTCATGTCCATCTAGTCTACAAAGAAATTTGCAACAACTTGAGATTTGATTGCATCTTGCCTATCATATTGTGGAGTATATGGTGCTAGTTCTATGGCCCATTTTGCGACTCGGCCGCTAGCATCTTTGCTGCCCAATATATCTGAGATAGGTGCCTCGCATATTACCCGGATTGGGTGTTCTTGAAAGTAATGTTTCAGCTTCTTTTATGACATATATACCCCGTATGTCATCTTCTGATAATGCGGGTAATTCTGTTTCAAGACAGAGAGCACTTCGCTCAAGTAATAAATTGGTATTTGGACTGATTTCCCCTGTTCTTCACGTTCAACCGCTATTACTGCACTTACAACTCTGTTGGTTGTGGTGACATAGAGCAACATTGGCTCTTTGGATAGTGGTGATGCTAATATTGGTGTTGTTGCCAGCATTTTCTTTAACTCATGGAAAGCGCTGTCAGCTTGCTGTGTCCACGTGAATTTGTGTGATTTCTTCATCAGTTGATATAGTGGTAGGGATTTTTCACCTAGCCGACTAACAAACCAGATCAACGAGGCCAGGCATCCAGTAAACTTCTGGACATCGTTGAGGGTTTTTGGCAATTCCATTCTCTCGATGGCCCTAATTTTTCTCGGGTTAGCTTCAATTCCTCGGCTGGATACAAGGAATCCGAGTAACTTGCCAGCCGGGACACCAAATGTGCATTTTTTCCGGGTTAAGCTTCATCCGCAATCTTCTCAAGTTTGCGAATGTTTGACACAAGTCCTCAATTAGAGTATGACTTTGCTTGGTTTTTATTACCACGTCATCGACGTATACTTGAACATTTTTGTCCAATTGATCTTGCAAGCATTTTTGCATGCATCTTTGATATGTTGCACCTGCATTTCTTAACCCAAATGGCATGGTACGATAGCAATAAGCCCCATACGGGGTGATAAAAGTTGTCTTTATTTGATCATCCGGATTCAGTGGTATTTGATGGAATCTAGAATACGCATCCACAAATGACAACAACTCACATCCAGCAGTATAATCTATGACTTAATCGATCTGTGGTAGGGGAAATGGATATTTTGGACACGCCTAATTGAGGTTCATGTAATCAATACACATGCGCCATACCACTGCCACGTTCAGGTCATCTTTTTTCTTCTCGACCAAGACTGGATTTGATAACCAATCCGGGTGCAGTACTTCCATGATGAATCCAGCAGCTAAGAGTCTGGCAATCTCGGCAGCTATTACTTTCCTCCTATCTTCGGTGAAGCGGGGGAGGGGTTGCTTCACCGGCTTGGCATCTGGTCTTACATGAAGAGAGTGCTCAGCCAGCTCCCTCAGAACTCCTTGCAGATCCTGAGTGGACCATGCAAAGATATCCCGATTCTCACGGAGGAAGCTGGTGAGCTCGCTTTCCTATTTGTCCGTGAGGCCAGCCCCAATGGTAACTGTGTGCTTTGGGAAAGTCTCATCCACCTGTACCTTGTTGGTTTCTTTGGTATCTTGAAATGACACATTGCCATGCGGGTTGGTGAGTGCCGGCATGGACATTTGTGTTGCTTTGGCCAATGCTGCCACTTCCAACATTTGATGCTTTTCTTGTGCTATGACGAGTGACTCGGCCAGTGAAGATCCGGCTGAGGCACAAGCAATGGATCTTTTGTAGTCCCCTTCAACTGTAATCACCCCACATGCGCCTGGTAGCTTCATCTTTAAGTAAGCAATGTGGGGAGTATCCATAAACTTTGCCATAGCCAGCCTGCCGAGTAAGGCGTGATATGAGCTGACCAAATCCACTACCTCGAACTCTATGGCTTCAGTGCGACAATTCTCTCTGTTGCCGAATAAGACGTCGACCCAGATCTTGCCAATTGGCTCATAGGAAACTCCTGGCACAATAACGTGGAAAGTGGTCTTAGTCGGCTCCAGCATGTTCATGGTAATGCCTAACTTGAGCATAGTATCCTTGTACATGATGTTGATGCTACTGCCATCATCGATCATCACTTTTGAAAACTTGACATTGATATCTGGGCCCATGAATGTTGGATCCAAAACTAGAGCATATCCTCCTGGGGTTGGCATGATCTTGGGGTGATCTTTTATGCTCCAAGTTATCTCTTGCTCAGACAAATGCATGTACTTGGGAATTTCCGGCATTGTGGCATTCACCTCCATCATCCGTCGCTGCTGGCTCTTTTTGTCATTCGGCTCTATGACAAAGACAACAAAGCTCTGGTGATGTTCTCTGTACTCATTTCTAGTTCTGTGGCCGACATGAGCGTCGTCACTTCTTGGATTGTGCACCTGGTGCACAGTTTCTCTTCTTTCTTGATTATGATACCTTGACTGCCTGTTTTCGTATCTGCTATCTGTTCCCACTGCTTGAGCATTTCCTCCTATAATTGGTGGAGGGGGAGGTGGTGGAAGCTTCTTATTCGGCGAATCCATTATATCTCCTTTCTGAAACCAAGTGCATTGCCTTGTTGTGTGATTGGCCGGTTTACTCGGACTAGTCGTGTGAAACTTACACGGCTGGTCCAGCATCATCTCATAGGTGTATTTCTGTCGGTCCTGATATTGCTTCCTTTGTTCGTATGGCTTTTTGCCATCATTCTTTGGCACCCACTATTGTTGTCCACTTGTCCTTTGCCGTTGGCTACTTCCAGCATCTGGATGATCCTGACTTACGGCCGCAACCTGGGCCGAACCATATATATAGTCTGACCTTTCGTCTCTTCTCTTGCTTCTGTATTCGGATCTTTCCTGGCGCCTTTGCGACCCGGCAGCGTCATAGATCTGAGTCTCAGTCATCCCGTCTGCCGACATAAGCAGCGGCTGAGTCGGATCTCCTAACGCATACGAATCAGCAATTCTTATCGTTTTTTCTAGACTTGCCGGCATAACTCTCTATAACCTTTGCCACAACACACTTCCATGTCTGGATCCTTGTCCAAACCAAGCGATTGCCTGTGACTCGATTACCCCTTCACAGGAGTTGCGCATCGTACACCACCTTGTGAGGAATTCCCTGTCTGTCTCATTTGGTCTTTGCTTGCACATCGCCAGTTGCTGTGGGCGATTCGGCCTCTTGTAAGTGCTCGTGAAATTTCTCACAAAAGCATCTTGAAAATCGATCCAGTTGTTAATGCTTCTGGGTGGAAAATTGTTCAGCCACACCCGAGCTGGTCCTTCCAGCATTTGTGGTACATAACGTACCTCCCATCTCAAATTTCCTTGCGCAATCTTCACAGCAGTTCGATAATATATGAGCCAGTCCTCTGGCTTTGTACTTCCATCATATTTTTTTGTCCCTCTGGCCAGCTGGAAATTTGGTACCGGTGGCTCCTTCATGATCCTTGGGACAAAGCATGGTGGACCCTATGGACCTTGCGATTCAATCAGCTCTGCCATCTTTATTCGGTCAAACTTCGGCCTTGCATCATCCGGCTGAAGGCTCCTACCTCCGAGTCTAGCTCCCATTGCTTGATATGCGTGATTCGGCAATTCATATCCATCATTCACCATAGCCGAGTAACCATCATTGTACTTATTGGCGTTCGGGTCAGCAGGCTATTGAGCTGCCTTTCCTGCGCTTTTCTGTCTTCTTTCGGGTTGAGATGGTGCATTATTCGGTGCTGGATTTCCTCCTCCTGTTGAGTGAGTTCTACGACTAGCTTGAGGCGCAAAATTTTTCCCTCTGTTTTCATTCTGGGCTTGCATTCTCCTGGTTTTCATTTACTTGGGCATTATTCCTTCTTGCCCCCTGCGCATGTGCCTGGTTTCCTTGAGCCATCGCCAGATCATAGGTGATCATCTGCTTGTTTCTTCCCGAATCCACACTTTTTTCCTTTCTCGGTCTTGGCGCCTCTCTGGGTGAGGATGTCGTGTGCCCTGCCGATCTTGCCGGAACAGGAGTTGCTGAGTGAACCAGTTGTGACCCTCCTGCTATACCCGGATTTGCTCTATAAAACGCTTCATTCAGTATGGTAGCTGCTCTTACTAGTTCATTGACTCATTCTTGTTGTCTTTTGTTTGCTTCTTCCTCCAAATGGGGTAATTCTGCCATTGACTGCTCGCAGATTAGCTGCTGCTATATTATATGTTGGCCGCATACTGTTTCGTTTCTATTCTCTGGCGTTACTTTTGACGTCGCATCTGCCAGCTCTTCATTGAGATTTCTTCCTCTCAATATTGTCACATCCAGCCGGGTCTTCACGCCCTTGACTCGATTTGCCGAGTTGAGCTCTCGGATAGTGATATCCACATCTTGCTGTAGCTGCGCTAATTCCTTGGCTTTCTCCAAAACTTTTATCCTGGCTTCCTCCAACTCGGCTTGCACACGTGCTGGGTCAGTTGCCTGCGCTACTGGCTTTGCCAACTTGTCTATCGCTTCCTATAACTCCTTAGCCCTTTTACTCCTAGCTATGTTTTCTGGTTTTTCTAGTGGTGCCTTTGCTGTTCTTGCAGCCCTTGGTGTTTCCTCATGATTTCCTCCCTCAACATTCTCATTCACTACCGGAACTATCAGTGGAATTTTGGATTCTTTTGTTTTTGATCAAATAACACTTGTGAAACTTTCCTAGAGATAATTAAAACTCCGTTCATAGGACAAAAGTGAACGAATGACTAGCTTACTGGAACTTGTACATATAGATGTATAAAGCCCATTATGTGTAGTCAAGAGCGATGGATTTCAACTTCATATGGTTTCTCCAAAAATTTGAGTGAATATATGAATATTTACTTAGTGAGGATGAAGTGTGAAACATTTGAAAAAGTTTGAAGACTTTCAAGATAAAGTGCAAAATCAATGTAACAAGAAAATAAAGAATTTATGATAGATCATAAAGGGAGATATTTGAGGTACAAGTTTAGCATAACACCTAAGATTTGAGGTATCATTCCATGAATTTGCATTTCCTGTCGTGGTGGTGGCACGGCAGATGCCATGGGTGGTCTTAAGTTGGGGGCTGAATGGGTGCTTGTGGTCACCGGGGAGGGAGTGCACGGTCGAGCCATGCACGAAGAACAGGAAGAACTCTCCACACTTAGCGATTTTATTGACAACCGAGGATTACAAGTGCTCCTTGGGAAGAACGAACTAGAGTTCAGTGCACTAGTTCCCTACTTGGTCCAACCTCCTCTACTACAATTATGCCCCCTCTTATATAGGCAGTGATAGCTAGCTTATACCCCTTTGGGTTCTAGGGTTTACTGTTTGGATCTTGGTCCCTATAATGTGGGTCGGGTCATGGGCTTGCCCTAAGCCCATTGGCCCAGTCCACAAAGCTTGACAGCTAACAGTCTTCTGGTATGCTGTCTCCTGTTCCCTTTGGCATCATGCTGTAACTTTGTACGTCAGCGTTTGCTTTGGGCGTCACCCGACTCCTTTTGTGTCACCCGGTGTCGCTCTTCTCTTTTGACCATGCTTTGCTGTGGTCCCTCCTAAACCTTACTCGAAAAGGTGCCATGCGTCCTATCCGACTTGGCCCTTCCTCGGTAGACTCGGCTCGTCGGTCCCTGCAAGAATAACAACTTTTTCTTATGCAGGCCTACATAGTTCATATGTCGGCCGCACACGCTTCTCTCTCCCAGCCGTCCTCACCCGGCCTGGTTCATTCTTCACTCGGAGCTTACCCAGCTATTCTATGTTTCATCCTCGTGACCCTACCGGGGGTTATCCCCCCGACATTTCGCGAAACACCATATGAGTTTGGTGTGTTCTAGATATGTAAATAAAACCTTGTTTGACATGGTAAAGGTGTCATTTATAAAACTGCCATTATATTTTAAAGATAAAATCTTTAGAGACTACCGCTTTTACACTGAAAAGAGTTTCGTCATGATCCGTTGAAACGAAACCATATAAAGTTATGGTTTGGGATAAAACCCAAGTTATCATTTCTTAAACATTGGTATTCTATGCATAAGTGAGATGTTTACTACGAAAGTCGGATGAACATTTCTTTGTATGTTATTTCGAATAATCGTTGAGTATTCGTCCATAACACCGAAGACAAAAATGTTTGTCGCTTAGAACGTCAAGTTTCTTTGAGAAGGAATTTTCCGTGAAAAGTTAAGTGGGAGGACAATAGAACTTTGATAAGGTTAAATGAACCTTAGATATATGTGCAAAGTTGCGCAGCACCGAAAAGTGTTCCGGAGGCAACAACGATGCTCATGGCTCACATGCCTCAAAGGTTGTGGTCACGGAGGTCTAAGTTCCTATTAAACCAAGTAGGTCAGGTAAACAATCAAATACCAAGATTTGAGGGTTGAATCATTATTTGACAATAATGAACCGACTACATGCAAAGAAGCGATGATGGGCCCTAACTCCGTCAAATGGTTTGAGCCATAAAATCCGTGATAGTTCCATACACGAGAGGTCAAGATTTGGACTTGAAAGACCCTCTGAAAAGGTGCAAGACCTTACAGTCATATTTGGATCTATAAAGAAATAGACATGGATTTTTCACATCTATGAAACTGTCGACATGTCGGGAAAGAGTTCACGACAATGTTCAAAGAGTTGACTATGACAAGATCTGATATTTCATTAAGCGATATTTAGTCTAGACGGATTAATGTAGCAACCACTACATATAATTTTGTTATGTGGTAGTTGAAAAAACAAAACAAGTTCTTCTAATAGAATGGTTACCTAGGACGTGTGCACATGATCCAAAGGGTTTTGTTAATTCAAAGGATGCTAAAAGAGTATGCAAATTTCAATGGTTGAAGTAAGCATCGCGGAGTTGGAATATTCACTATGATGAAACTGTTAAAAGAGTTTAATTTCATCGGAGACGATGAAGATGCTTGCATTTGCAAGAAATTAAGTGGGAGCGCTAAGACATATTTCTAATACATTATGTGGAAGACATATTTTTGATTGGAAATGATGTATCTTTTATTGACACAGGTTAAGAATTTCATCTTGATGAAGGGCTTAGGCAGAACCCGAATATTTGGCATCAATGTCTATATAGATAAATTGAGACGCTACTATAGTTGTGCCAGAAGTACATAGATGAGATATTCAATGAGTTCAATATAGAAACTAGAAGAAAGGTTCTTGTTGCACAGGAAGGATTGAATCAAGATTCAAGTATTTTTGATACTTGATAGATAAAATCACAAAGAGTATTTTATCGATCATGTTGTGATGTGTACAAATCCAGATTTGTCCTATGCTCTAAATGTTATGAGCGTATACCAGAATGATTCATATGATGGTTATTGGACGATAGTAAAGATATTCTTATGATCTTTTAGAAGAACTAAGAATATATTATTTTGTAGAAGTGACAAATAGATGGTTAGTTCATTGTAAAAGTATTACATTGATACTAGTTTTATCAGAAAGTACAAATTAAGTTTATCTCAATCTAAACTAAGGGTGACACAATATAATGGAAAGTAAGTTCCATAATGGATTTGGATGAGTTTTAGAGTTAAGACATTATGACAGATATTACAACAAAAGGCTAAGTATATGACTGCTATTATAGCAGTAAAACAGGGCATTTGTATCAAGTAGTTTGTTATCAAACTAAGTGTAGTTCACAACGGGATAGTGCCATGAAGATATATTGTACGAGAATGTTATCAACACGTTTTAAGCCCAAGGAACTAAAGGTCTGACCAAAGGACTGAATTTATACAAAGCCATCTCATTAGAGAATGAGTGATGCGTAGGTACGCAAAGACATGCAATTACACACGAACCTGAAAGTGTCGGATCCGAAGATCAGTTTACCAGTAGCAATCGTGTAAATACAACACCGGAAAGCCATAGGTGTTGAATGCACAAAGGTTTGAATCTAGATTATTGACTCTAGTGCAAGTGGGATACTGTTGGAGATATGCCCAAGAGGCAATAATAAAGTGGTTTTTATCATATTTTCATTCTTATGATAAATGTTTACATACCATGCTATAATTGTATTAACCGGAAACATTGATACTTGTGTGATTTGTAAACATAAAAGAGGCCCTAGTAAAGCCTCTTGTTAAACTAGCTTGTTGGTTAATATATGATTATGGTTTCCTGATCATGAATATTGAGATGTTATTAACAACAGGGTCATATCATTAGGAGAATGATGTGATGGACATACTCCTATAGTTAAGCGTAACATAAAGATCAAGTCATTTAATATAGTTCACTTGCTATAAGCTTTCTGATACATAGTAACCTAATTCCTTCGAAAATGAGATCATGCTAATCACCATCACCGTATGGATGCTTTGATGACATCAAACACCACTTCATAACTGGGTGGTTATAAAGGTGGCATTGAGTGATCGGAAAGTATGTGTTGAGGCACATGGATCAAGAGTGAGATTTGTACATCCATATGACAGATATATATACTCTGGGACCTCTCAGTGGAATGTCATCCAATTAGATTGCAAGCATGTGACTGGGTCACAATGGATCACATATCACGGGAATGAGAAAAAAGTACTTATCGATAACGAGGTTGAACTAGGTATGTAGACATACCGACGATCAAACCTCGGATAAGTAAAGTATCGTGAGACAAAGGGAAATTGGTATCGTCTGTAAATGGTTCATTCGATCACGAAGTAATCGTAGAAATATGTGGGAACCATATGAATTTCCAGATTCCTCTATTGGTTATTGATCGAAGAAGAGTCTCGGTCATGTCTGCATAATTCACGAACCGTAGGGAGACACACTTAAGGATTCGATGTTGTTTACTAGACATGGAATGTAAGTAGGGAGACTGAATGTTGTTCGGAGTCTCGGATGGGATCTGGGATATCATGAGGAGATCCGTAATGGTGTGTAGAATAATATTCATATAAAGAAGTCCAATTCCGGAGTTCGGGAATGATTCTGATGATTTCATCAGAGAGGTTCTAGAAGGGTCTAGAAGATTCACCGGACCGGAATGGGAAGGGTACATGAATGTTTCATGAATAAGTGGAATGATTCAATCATGTCCTAGGTCACTTGGTTGGCCATTTGCAAGAAAGAAGTTAAGCTCCAAATTGAATGTCAAAAGGCAAGTTTGAAAAGTCAAACTGGGACAATGTATCTGATACGTCCAAAACGTATCTACTTTCCCGAACACTTTTGCTATTCTTTCTACTCTAAAATTGTGTGATTTGGATACAACTAACACAGACCGACGCTGTTTTCAGCAAAATTACCTTGGTGTCTAGTTTTTGTGCAGAAAATCAACTATTAGGAAAAATCCTGGAAAATATGCCAAAAATCCTATTTCACCAGAAGATCCGCGGATCCAGAGTACGAGACGGAGTGGAGGCATAGGGGGCCCACACCCCTGCCAGGGGCGGGCCAGGCCTGGCCGCGCCTAGGGGGTGCAGCCACCCCAGGCACTCCCTCGGGCTCCCTCTTCGCCTATAAGAAGCCTCTTGACCTAAAAACCGAGGGGGTTCGTCATTTTACCTGAAAGAGTTTTGATGCGTTGCCACCATCAAAAACCAAGATTCGGATCCAGAAAGTCCGTTTTGACACCCTGCCGGGACGGGGAATTTAGGGAGGATCATCGCCATCATCATCACCAACGCCTCTCCGTCAACCATTAATGCTTCCCTCATCCATGAGTGAGTAATCCCCCCTATAGGCTATGGGGATGGTAGGGATTGGATGAGTTCTATCATGTAATCGAATAAGATTGTTAGGGCTTGGTGCCTAGTATCTCTATTAGTGCTATTTGACTTTTTTGCAACTTGTTGTGCTTAATGCTTGTCACTAGGGCCCGAGTGCCATGATCTCAGATCTGAACTAAACTATCTCCTGGTGCTAAGTTTGCTACTTCTCCCATAGACATTAAAGATAAAGATTATGATTTCTCTCTTGATTTATCTTATTTAGACATTGTTGAGAAAGAATCTTTTTGTGGGACTGATAATGAGAGTGTTGTGGCTCATATGAATGAGCTTTCCACTATTAGTTCTTTATCTTTTGATGATTTTAAGATGCGCAAGTACTTTGTTACAAAGATCTTTCCTTTTTCACTAAAAGGAAAAGCTAGTTCTTGGTTTAATAGATTACCTCCTGGTTCCATTGATAGTCATAATTGCTTGATTGCTTCTTTCTTCCAGAAATATTTCCATCCCAGTGCTAGACATGCTGCTTTGTAGAGACTTTTTGATTTTAAACAGGGAGAAGAAGAGAAATTGCCTGAGTCATGGACAAGGTTCTATGCCTTGATTCATGCACATCTTGGATGTCCGTTGCCTAAGAATGAGCTTCTTGATATTTATTATAATGGACTAACTGATGATTCTAGGATATTCCTAGATATCTTTGCTGATTGTGTTTTTAGGGAAAGGACTCCTATAGATGCTGAAGAATTAATGGCTAAGATAAGCAAGAATTATGATGATTGGACTTCAACTGAGCTAAACACACACGAGCCTATTACTCCTGAACTAGTTGTGCCTGAACCAGATACAGTACCAACACCAAAGAAGAGGGGAGTTATTGCTTTAAATGATGAAGTGATGAAAGAAGCTAAGAAATGTCTAAAGGAGAAAGGTATTAGAGCTGAAGATGTGAAGAATCTACCTACTATAGAAGAATTATGTAATCCAATTCCCCACTCATCCACTATTGAGGTACACTCTCTCCACTTTAATGAAGGTGGTATTCCATATGGTAAGCCTCATGATCAATGCTTAGAGGAACTTGACACATTTATTGTTAAACAAGGTAATTTTGATGAACAAGTTCAGAATCATTTATTGGAAAACTCTAGAGCTATTAATGAGTTGAAAGATATTGTAGAAAGAACTTCTAATGATATTAAAATGATTTGTAAACACTTTCAAATGGTTCAAACCCAACTTGATCAACTTGTTAAGGTACAGAAAGATATGCTAGTTAATGCCTCAGGAGATAAACATGCTTATGGAATTATAACTAGGAGTGGTATAGCTACTAAAGATCCTTTATATCCTGAAGGACACCCTAAAAGAATTGAGCAGGATTCTCAACAAGGTGAAAGTAGTGGTAGTCCTTGTAAGAGAAAGAAAAAGAAACATAAAATAGTTGAGGAACCACTTGAACCTACTGTAGATCCTAATAGTATATCTGTCTCTGATGCTGAAACTGAGAGTGATAATGATAAAAACGATGCTCCTGATAAGGAGGAAGTTAAGGAAGAACCTGAGAAGCACACTAAGAACACCAGGTACACTAAGGAAGATTTTATTGCTAAGAAACATGGTAGTGAGGGAGAACCTTGGGTGCATAAACCTATGCCTTTTCCAGGTAAGAAACACAAGTCTAAGGAGGAAGAGCACTACAACAAGTTCTGTGAGTGGATGAAAACTTTATTTTTGCAAATTCCTTTGACTGATTCTATTAAGTTGCCTCCTTATTCAAAGTATATGAAGGATATTGTCTCTAATAAAAGGAAGATTCCTAATGAGGAGATTTCTACTTTGCTTGATAATTATTCCTTCAATGGTAAGGTTCCAAAGAAACTTGGTGATCCAGGTATACCAACTATTCCTTGTTCTATTAAGAATAATTATGTTAGAACTGCTTTATGTGATTTGGGACCTAGAGTTAGTGTTATGCCTTTTTCTCTCTACAAGAGACTCTAGCTAAAAAGTTGATACAAACTGATATATCTTTGCAAATGGCTGAGAAGTCAACTACTATTCCTATTGGTATATGTGAGGATGTTCCTGTGCAAGTGGCTCATAATTGCTTGGTTTTAACTGATTTTGTTGTGCTTGAAATGCCTGAAGATAATAATATGTCCATTATTCTTGGGAGACCTTTTCTTAACACTTCAGGTGCTGTCATTAATTGTAATCAAGGGAAAGTAACTTTCAATATTAATGATAAAGAGCATACTGTCTATTTCCCCAAGAAGGTTGCTAGAAGCTATTGCCTGAATTTCATTGAAAATATTGAGAGCATCAAGGTTGTAGAAATTTATTGTCCCATTCCACAAGAAAAGTTTGAAACTATTATGATTGGGACCATTGCTATCAAGTATGAGGTAACATAATCACCTTGTGGAATGCAAAGTTTTGTTTCATATAAGATTGTTTTGGTAACAAGACTTGATCAACCTTGTTAACAAAAGGATTTTAATGAACAAAATAATGTTTTCACTGTGGTTATACTTTCTTTCTTTTACTTTTCTCCTTCCTAGTCTTTTCCTTTTATTTTGCTAGCTTTGGTTTTGTTAGTTGTTTGCTTGTTAGAGTGTCTTAGAACTTCTGTAGTTTGGTTTTTGGTTTGCTTTTTTTTCTTCTAAAAAAATATGTTTCTACGAGAAAATCAATTTTCATACCCTGAAAATTGGCCAAAAATAAAGTTTCCCAAAAAATCCCAGAAAATTCAAAATACATTTTTCCTCGAAAAAAGGGGCAGAGGGACACCTGGAGTGACCCAGGGGGCCACCCTAGGCCAGCATACCCCTGGTGGGCGCGGCCAGCCCCCCAGGTGGCGCCTGGCTGGGGTGTGGCCCACCTGGGCCCCTCGAAGGTGCCTCCTCCCAGCCATCTTCTTTCTCTCTCCCAAAAAACACCGGAAAACTTGCTCAAGCTCGAGTTCCTGCTGTTCTTGCTCGCGATTTTCGATCTCCTTGCTCAGCCCATCTTTGTTGTTGATTTTTGCAGGGATTGCTCCTTGGTATGTGCCTCCTCCGCTTGTCCAATTAGATTTGTGATTGGTAGATTGTATCTTGAGTATTTTGCTGCTATAGGTGACAGGTTGTGTGAGCTTGCATTCTTGAGATTTCATTTTTATGCATGTGTAGCCCTCTAGCAAGTTCCTATAATAGTTTCTCATCAATTATCAACTTGGAAATCACTTGGTTTGATGTTTGTCTAAAAAAATTAGAAAAAAAGAGGTCATGGACAACCACACATTTGGTGAAATATTTGAGAGTGATGCACCTAGAAGGACAAGGCCTTCAAGATCATCCTCCCGAGCTAGCCCTCATACAATGAGGATCTCATTACACCACGATTTGGCGGCGAGGGAGATGAGGGGGATGCTCACCCTTCCACCTTTCCTTGCCTAACCTTTTTGTGGGCTGGTGGGATTCTTGATGATTTTCTAACCTTAGTTCGGAGGGTTGGACTAACAAGCTGTATGCAGGATGAGAGCGTGCAATATGCAACGCTCACTAAAACATTTGTGGAGATCTTTTCTTTTACTAACAGTTTGTTCAAGGCAGATGTGTCTTTCAAAATTTATGGCAGGCCTTACAACATGAGATTGAAGAAATTTTGTGAGGCTCTAGGACTTGGTACAGGTGGGTCGGCGAATAAGATTCCAGCTCAACCCGCTGATTTGTTGGATCTCTACCGCAGGATAACCAATGATGATGACCGTAGAGCCCAACGGGGAAAGATAAGAAATATTCAACTCCCAGCAATCATGTACTTTGCTTATTATCTTGCCACTAGTGTTCTTGGTAGGGAGAACAGTAGTAATATTTCCAACTACCATTTGGCCTTCATAGATGCTATGCTCAACAATGAAACTAAGTATAATCTTGGTTCTCTCATTGCTCGTCGCTTAGCTGCTAAGGGATCCATTTATGAGGGAATTATTGCTGCACGTGTTGTTGCTGCCTTGGACCTTTCTGTTGATCCAAATGATACCGTTTTGGACACTCAGAGGCTTGATCTTGCTGCTATGAAAGCACATCATTTTTTTACTACTGGCTCTACCCTTGAGAGCTTGGTTTATAGAATGTTGTTTATTGACGGGGAAGAGAGAGAGAGAGAGATCCTTCTCCCCCAAACCACTTTGTTCACTATTTCTCAGGGACCTTTGTCACGCTCCAAGGAGGAGATGGATGACAAGCTACGCATTCTTGGCTTCCATGGACACTATCAGGGGGACGCGCCCTCATACGACCCCTCTGTACACTATACAGGGGAGTCCTTGAGCTATTAGGACTTAGGGGCCTCCTCGTCGTACTATGGAGGTGCACCTTCTTGGTCACTATGGAGTTGAGCCCCACTTAGGACAAAAGCCTAAGCTTGGAGGGGAGGTATATCAACATCACACTCATCTATATATAATGTTAGTCGGTTCTTTGTAAATCCATGTTTCGCTTTCTTTTTGTTTTTTTTTTTGGTTTTCTTAAAACACAAAAATACCAAAAATATTTTCGTTGTTTCTCTTGGTTTGTTTCTTTGCTTTTTATCTTTGGTTTGCCTTAAAAAAATCCAAAAAGATTTTGCTTTGTTTGTTTTTGCTTTGTTTGCTTGCTTTGAAAAATCGAAAACACCAAAAATATTTGTTGTTCTTCTTTGGTTTTGTGAGTTCTTTGTAGTGTCCAGCCGTCCTCAGTGGATTTTGGTTTCATGTTATTATTCAAAGTCACACAAGTGAAGGGCAATAATGAAGATTAAGACAACTTGAGGTATGGTAAGAGGCTGGTAACGAACTCTATTTGTTTTCATTTTGGTACATATACTCATCATGGTGAGCATGCTTAGTCTATTCATGTAAGGAGTATGTTACTGATGGATTCTTAGTAGTTCTTGCTTGTTTGTGATTATCTCCAACTTGCTAATAGTTTGTAGCATGTCATATGAATGTTTGATTGCATTGTTTTATTCATATTTTGGTATGATATTGTGTTTTCCTCCTCTGGAATTTTCATATGAATCAACTTGGCACATGCTCACGCATGCATATGACTAAACAATAGTCAGTAGCCTCGATGATTTATTTTGCCTCAGAGTTCTTGTATCACTTTCATGTCATAATTAGTCATGTTTTGTTGCAAGGATGATTATGACAGTTATTGCTCTCTTGTTTGTCGCTCCCTCTCTATTGCTATCCTTCACTTGCACTGAGTATGAGCTCTACTTGTGCATCCAACTCCCCAAAACCATTATTGACAATAGTGTCCACCATACCTACCAATTAGCATCATTTGCTATTCAGTGCATATTTTATATGCCTTGTTTTCTTCCAAATAAAATGTGTGTCTATTTTGAGAAAGTTAGTTAGTAAATCTCTCACGAACTTGACGGCACACTTTATTCCTTGCACTTAATAATCCTGAACCATTGTGACTTGTCCATGAAAGTTATATGCTTGCAAATTATAGGATGGGAGTTAGCAGAACCGTGCTGTCATGGGGAACGCTTTCGACACCCATGGATACAGATCCATTTGATACCTTGCTCTTTTGTTTGCGGATGTCATCGGTGTGAAATAAAAGGGGAGCTTATGAGTTCATGGAGTCTATATATGTGTTAGAGAAACGCCTAGGCCGCAAGCCTAAGCCATGCCTAATAATGGTGGAAACTTGCAGTATCACAATAATGAGCATTCTGTGAAGAATCCTCAATAAAAAGCTATGCACATAGGAAATAAAAAGATCGCTGAGATGCTCTTGCCTTGTCATTTTTATCATGGGATAGCTCATGTATCATGTGCAAGGGGTACCCATTGGCGGATCTCTATGATATGCATATATGTACAATGACTAGAACTTGCAGGTAACCAAAGTTGAGTAGCATGCGGAGCGGCCCTCGTACTCAAGGGACATGGGATTTCTAGTTTATGATATGTCAAGCATATAACTCATATTGGACCTCACTTTCACCTTAACCATATGAAGATGCCTATGATAGGGGCAATGAGAGCTCAAAGCTAATGCGTACCTTCCTTTCACCATTAGGAAGCCTTTCAAACTTTTTAAAACTTTTCACTTTCGTGTTGAGTCACCACTTATTCTATGAGCACCTTCTTGAGAGCATAGTTGTCATTCTTGTGTTTGTTCCAAAACTTGGTTAATTATGTCATGACTTTGATGCTTGTACCTCTGATATCTTTACTTCTAGTCTTCATGTTAACTTCAGAGGTGCCTTGGCATTTATATTGAGCTCTACAAACAAAGGCAAGCGAGATACCACTCTATCATACCTTATTATGAGCATTGCAATGTTGCTTATGTTTATGTTTCATGCTACTTATTATTACTGAGTTGGTTTCTCTTCATAGCTTGCAATGACTATTGAGTAGACTTAGTTGCATACTTCTTATTATGAATGTTTAAGTATCTACTCATGTGCTGATAATATATACATCATATGAAGCAAATGTGTTCGTGAAAGTTCTTTTATCGCACTCAGTTTTCAACTGAATTCCCTGAGGACAAGAAATAAGCTAAGCTTGGGGGGAGTTGATACGTCCAAAACGTATCTAATTTCCCAAACACTTTTGCTATTGTTTCTCCTCTAAACTTGTGTGATTTGGATACAACTAACACGGACTGACGCTGTTTTCAGCAGAATTACCTTGGTGTCTAGTTTTTGTGCAGAAAATCAACTATCAGGAAAAATCCCGGAAAATATGCCAAAAATCCTATTTCACCAGAAGATCCACGGAGCCAGAGTACGAGACAAAGTGGAGGCCTGGGGAGCCCACACCCCTGCCAGGCGCGGGCCAGGCCTGGCCGCACCTATGGGGGGTGAGGCCAACCCAGGCACTCCCTCGGGATCCCTCTTCGCCTATAAGAAGGCTCTTGACCTAAAAACCGAGGGGGTTTGTCATTTTTCTAGAAAGAGTTCCGCTGCGCCGCCACCACCAAAATCCAAGATTCGGATCTAGAAACTCCGTTCTAGCACCCTGCCGGGATGGGGAATTTGGGGAGGATCATCGCCATCGTCATCACCAAAGCCTCTCCGTCAACCATCAATGTTTCCCTCATCCATGAGTGAGTAATCCCTCGCTGTAGGATATGGGGATGGTAGGGATTGGATGAGTTCTATCATGTAATCGAATAAGATTGTTATGGCTTGGTGCCTAGTATCTCTATTAGTGTTATTTGACTTTATTGCAACTTGTTGTGCTTAATGCTTGTCACTAGGGCCCGAGTGCCATGATCTCAGATCTAAACTTATTATTCAATCATTATGATAGTATTGTCTGTGATCTTATCTGCAAGTTGTGTACACATATCACTGTCCGGATCCAAAGGCCCCGAAGTGACAGAAATTGGGACAATCGGAGGGGATGGTTGTGGTGTGAGGATCACATGTGTTCACGGAGTGTTAATGCTTTGCTTCGGTGCTCTATTAAAAGGAGCGCCTTAATTGCCAGTAGTTCCCTAGAGGCCCCGCTTCCACGGGCTGGCAGGACAAAAGATGTTGTGCAAGTTCTCATTGCGAGCACGCATGACTATATATGGAGCACATGCATATGATTGTTTAGTACTTGGATGCTTATTCTTATTTATCTGCAATGCCCTAGATCTTGAAGTTACATGTTTAGACTCGTCCATGCAACGCATGTCCATCCATCCCTATGCCTACTGCACTCATATCCTACTGTTTTCTACTACTGTTACTATTGCTCCTGTATTACTGTTGCTGTTGCTGTTGCTTTGCTTTTGCTACTACAAAACTGTTGCTACTAATAAACTTCTGTGAGCAAGAACTATTTCCAGGTGCAGCTGAATTGACAACTCAGTTGTTAAGGCTTGCAAGTATTCTTTGGCTCCCCTTGTGTCGAATCAATAAATTGGATAATACTACCCGCGAAGACTGTTGCGATCCCCTATAATTGTGGGTCATCGGTATCCTGGTGGAGGAAGGAAAGAATCCTTCTTTCCCTCCACCACAAGCCAACTAGGAGAGGGAGTTGGGGAAGGATGAAAACTCCCCTCTCACAAGCTGCCCTCCCTCTCATAAATAGAGGGGAGGGGGTGCCCCAAGGACACACAACACCAGCCCCTCCCCACCTAGTCGCACCGCTGCCCCCCATCGCCGCCGTCGTGGCCGCCGCTCGCCGTCGACATCGCGCTGCTGCCTAGCGCCGTCGCCTCGCACCGCCGCCGGCCACGCCTCCTCCTCTATGGCCTTCTAAACCTTAGATCGCCGGAAACCCTAGACCCACCATAACCTGCTCCGTCTTAGGCGAAGCCCTGCAGGATCTTCCCTCTACTTCGGACACCATGCCGTCGTGCTGCCGGAATCGCGAGGGGAGAACTACAACCTCTGCTGCCTGCTGGAACAAGGGAGAGGAAGGTCTTCATCGAGTACCGAACGTGTGACCGACTATGGAAGCGTTGCCGGAACACAGAGCCTGAAGGATCATCATCTTGAGATCGGCAAGTGTACGACTACATCACCGACGAGAATCCGCTCTCATTAACCGCTTTGGAATCTTCGAGGGTGAGTACTCTAATTGACCCGTCGCTACAATCTAATAGATAGATCTTGGCTTTTTTGTGTTCATGCGGTAGAATTTTTTTGTTTTCCATGCTACGAACCCCTACAAAAACAAGTGATACGATGTCGCTGCATATGCCGCCAACAATGCCCACTTGCACGCTAAACACGAGAATTGCCATGGTCCAGTCGAAGAGCGCCCTGGGGTACGACACCGGCACTAGCACTACTTCCTCATCGTCCATCAAGAGAACCCTGATCCCCTTCCCGCCGGTCCACCTCATAGATGATAGCGCTCGGCTACTTGCCTCCTTGATAGCAGTGTTCACCAGAGCGGTCAGCCGATCATCTCTCTAGATTGCGCCAGATCTGCAATGCTCCAGCCATCGACATTCGGCCCACAAACATGGCTTTGTAACAAGATTTCGCGGAGTAGCAGCCGGTAGGGTCCCAAATCCACTTGAAAACATCCTCCGTCCCTTCTGTCAGGGTGACCTCCTCCAACCGGTCTACGACTTCGAAGAGCTCCCTGATGGTTGTCGCACTCAGGTCAGGGGGGGACATCGTGCAGCCAGCCCCGACCAGCCCCTCGCGCACTCGGCGTGTCGAGATCGCGTTCGCTGGGACCGCCGTGAAGAGATTTGGTGCCACGTCCTTGATCCGTCCACATGGCAGCCATTTTTCAGACCAGAAAAAAGTAGTGGCTCCATCATTCTATGTCACTAATTAAGTTCATGGCATGGAACAATCCTAATTAAAGACGTATGACATGACGAGAAAAGGAGAAGGAGAATGATTCAGCTTCCCAAGGGACCTGCCGAGCTGCCGATGTGTTCATCGACGATGATACTACCAAAAACAAAATTGATCACATAACAAAAGAGTATAATCCTAGCCATAAAGACAGGTCGACAACCCCATCACGTCAGCCTACCGGCTCTAAAAACCAGACACGAGCGAATCCGGCGAATTTGAACCACGACACATTTTCTTAATCGAAGAGACCAATGGTAGAACATTTCTATTTCAAAGATGAACAATCTGTAACAGGGTAACATTGTTTCTCTATAGGTGTTAACCTAGCATTGATGTGGAAATCTGGATCACTCAAACATTAGACAACATAAAGATGCAGTGCATCCATGTGATATTAGTTGACCTTCAAATCAATATACTTTGCAAGTCAGAAAACAGAGACGAAAATTAGCCATAACAGTGTACCGAAACTTGCATGTCTATGTCACGAGAATCAATTCAACAACTTTTTTTCTTAATGGGGGTGGAACCCCGGCCTCTGCATCCTGAGATGCACATAGCTCTTTATTAAAATTCAAGGTAATATCAAAATAGTATTACAGAGCATAAATTAGATAGGAAGATGCGCAGATCAACCATCTGATAAAACAAGTGGTTTTACAAGAGAGTGGAAATAAAAGCTAGACGCCAGTCAATCTACTAGAATGTCGCCATGAATTCTGGCTGGAAAAATTCGAGATAACCGCCACAAGATGGGTGCAACCATAAACCATTGGTTGTCGCTGGTGCTCTAGTAGGAGAAAAGTCCAGAGTTGAATCTAATGTGCCGCTATAAGGATAAACTGCAAAAAGGAAGGAACTCTGGTCTTGTTAAAAATACAGTTGTTACGATATTTCCAAATAGACCAACATATGGCCGAAATGCCAATACGAATTCTCCCTTTATTCACTTTATCTACTCTGTTAAGCCAATTATTAAACATATTAGTGACATTGGTTGAAGGAGGAAGATTATAAGTGAAAAAAATCATGCGCCAAATTATTTTTGTGAGAGGATATGAAAGGAATAGATGTTCAATTGTTTTGTCTTCGTCACAAAAGCAACACCTCTTACATCTATTCCAGTTTCTTGGGGCTAAATTATCTTTAGTTAATAATACTTCCTTGTTCAGAAACCACATAAAAATTATTTTCATTGGTATTTTTATCTTTCATAAATATCTTGTGGAAAAATGCGGATGTTCATTCATGAGATCCTCATACATATATTTAACAGAAAAAACCCCATTCTCTGTTAAACTCTAGACGAAAGTGTCCTTTTCATTAGTTAAAGGTATTCCCATTAACCTCTTACGTAAGTGTATCCATGCTTCCCATTTATTTCCATTTAAGCTTCGTCTAAAACCAATATTTGAAGGGTTATGGGACAAAACATCGTGCACCAAAACATTTTTTATGAACGATGTTGTAAAGAGTAGGATATTGTTGTGCGAGAGACGCCTCTCCTAGCCAAATATCCTTCTAGAATTGGATGTCTTTTCCATCTACAATTTTGAAAGTACCACGAGCGAAGAACTCATATTTTACTCCCATTACTCCTTTCCAAAAGGGTGAATCACTTGGTTTGGCCTGTACTTGCGCTAGAGTTTTATTGGCCAGATATTTGTTATATAGCAACTCATGCCACACCCTTTTTTCTGTCAATAGTTTATACAATAATTTGTGCTAGAGTTTTAATGGCTACACTTGCATCATGTACAAATTTTTCTATCCACTTGCACCGTAGTGGGTCGAAATCTTTCATACGAAGAACTTGCTGTAAAAACGACCATTTTACTTTATCATATGCCCTTTCAAAATTAATTTTGAATAAGATCCCATCTAGTTTTTTACTGTGGATCTCATGAATGGTTTCATGCAATACCATCACCTCTTCCAGGATATATCGTCTAGGCATAATGGCCGTCTGGGTGGGTCTAACGATTTTGTGCGCGATCGTTGTGATACGATTTGTTGCAACCTTAGTTAAAGAATTTAAACTTACACTAAGTACACAAATAGTTCTGTATTGTTGTATTTGTACTATGTTTTCCTTTTTAGACGGTAGGGTGACAACACCGAAATTGAGTTGAAACGGGTCTAAATTTGCTTCATGAAACTGTGCAAACATAGCCATCAAATCCTGTTTAATCACTACCCAAAAGGTTTGGTAGAATTCAGCCAGAAACCCATCGGGACCAGGTGCCTTGTTGTGTTTCATTGAGTATATTGCCTCAAACACTTCTTGTTCACTAAAATTGCTGGTTAGTATATCGTTTTCTGCATATGAGACTTGTGGGATATCACCGATCCTATCCTCCATAAGACAGAAACTATTGGGAGTCGGTTCCCCAAACAATCTCTTATAGTATTTTGAGATATAGGTTTTCAAATTTTCTTCTCCCACAATTGTTCCTTCCTCTTGTTCAAGTTGAAATATTTTCTTTTTCCTATGCTTTCCATTAGCTATTAGGTGAAAATATTTACCCCAGAGTCAATGAGGAGTGGAGTATGATCTAAACCTGTCCGTGTAAGAGCTCTCACTGTCACTAGAGGGAATTTCTATTCCCACTCGACAATAGAAAGAATATGATCAAGTTTTCATATGTGGGAGTGTCCCTACGGTTAGCCCAAGTGAAATATCTATCCGAGAGAGCAATCTCTCTTAGGTTTAAACTCTCTATAATCGCACTAAACATAAAGGACCAGCGCATGTTGAAATTATCATTGTTTTATCCTCACTTCTACATAGAATATTAAAATCCCCTTCAACAAGTAAAGACAAGGTTTCATTTTCACAAAATCGTACCAACTCAGCGAGAAACTTGTGTTTCAAATTGTCCTGTGCCACCCCATAGACCGGAACCAAAATCCATTGGAAACCATCATTGCGACACTTCATATGAATGTTTACATAGAAGTCCCCCAGTCAACCTTGTTAACTTGTAAGCTTTCCGTGTTTATCCTAACAAGAATGCCACATGAACGTCCATAAGAAGGTAAGCAGAACCATGCAAAATCCCTCCCAGGGGTTAGGTGTCTAAGAAAAGGAACTGTAAAATTAGATCGTCCCATCTCCAACAAAGCCACAAAGTCTAATTTACGTTCCCGGACCGTCTTAGAAATAAATAGATGTTTTGATGTATCTCGGAATCCATTGCTATTCCATATCAATCTTCGTACGCCTTGCATCTCAAAAAGTTTTCTTAATTCTAACCCTAGTATCTTGACGAACTGTTGTAGTATCATAAAGTTTTTTCTTGCGCCCACGCGTCAGAGTAGGTTCTTTGGCTAGATTCTCGACAAGATCATCCAGCCCTGTCACCTCCTCTACTATGAGATCCTCACAAAGATTAGATACTTTAAAGACTACCAAACTCGATTCCCCTAGATTATCTATATTTTCCTTTGTTTTATTATGCTCTAGAATAGTCAAAGTTCTATGTAATTCATTATCCTTAATAAGTTTTGTTGAAACATTTTCTTGTAAAGGCGAATCCCCCAAAGAAATCCTAACCGATTTGGCTCTTTCTCTATTATATAAATATCTAAAAAGACAAGATTGAAAAGGTTGGGTTTAAATTTTTACCTGAAAAATCATCGCGTCTCCCAAATTCACCGCTCGCTCTAGCTGCGTGGCATCAGCATTTGGCTGTGCTCGAACTCGATCACTCTACCGAATCTCTGTCGTAGCCGTCTTCGGGATGCCTCCAAAAGCAATCATCAGCCAAGGAAGGATTCTTTCGTACCAAGGAGCTCGAACTCCTTAAGTGTACCTTACCCGACAAGTTTGTGGCAGGATGCATTATTGCTAAGTTGCCCCCTTCATGGAGGAACTTTGCCACAACTCTCAAACACAAGAGACAGGAGATATCAGTTGAAAATCTGATAGCGTCCCTTGATGTTGAGGAGAAGGCTCGGGCTAAGGACACTACTGAGAAAGGAGAGGGTCTTGCTACTGCTAACTTTGTGCAGAAAGGCAAATCCGTAGGCAAGAACAAAGGGAACTTCAAACCCTCCTTTAACAAGACTGTAAAGACTACAACCTTCAAGAAGAAGAAGACGAACATGGACAAGAGTGAACTGTCTTGTTACACTTGTGGAGAGCCCGGCCATTTTTCCAAGGACTATCCAGAACGCGCAGACCGCAGAGGGAAAAAGGCCAAGACTGTCAACGTCGTGACCGCTATCAATACTGATGGTATGGTAATTTATTTACTATTCTTTCGTATTTCAATCACCGTGTTGGTGGCTTGATACGGGTGCTAATGTTCATGTGTGTGCTGACATCTCTATGTTCAATTCTTATCAGGTCGCTCGGGATTCATCCGTCCTAATGGGGAATGGATCACATGCTTCTGTTCGTGGTGTTGGCACGGTGGATCTGAAGTTTACTTCCGGAAAGATCGTGCAGCTGAGGAACGTGCAGCATGTCCCTACTATGAACAAGAATCTCGTTAGTGGCTCCCTTCTTTGCAGAGATGGGTTTAAGGTTGTCTTAGAGTCCAATAAAGTCGTTGTTTCTAAACATGGACAATTTATTGGTAAAGGTTATGAGTTCGGAGGCTTGTTCCGGTTTTCACTTTCAGAGTTTTGTAATAAATCCGTGAATCATATCTGTGGTGGTGTTAATGATGATACTAGTGTTTGGCATTCTCGTTTATGTCATATTAATTTTGGTTTGATGTCTCGATTGTCCAGCATGAGTTTAATTCCGAATTTCACTATTGCCAAAGGTTCTAAGTGCCATAGTTGTGTGCAATCAAAGCAACCTCGAAAGCCTCACAAGGCTGCCGAGGAGAGAAACTTGGCACCTCTAGAACTCATACATTCTGATCTATGTGAGATGAATGGTGTGTTGACAAAAGGTGAAAAGAGATATTTCATGACGTTGATAGATGATGCTACTAAATTCTTCTATGTTTACTTGTTGCAAACTAAAGATGAGGCTTTAGACTACTTTAAAATCTATAAGGCCAAAGTTGAAAATCAACTAGAGAGAAAGATCAAGCGTCTTAGGTCGGATCGTGGTGGTGAGTATTTTCCCAAAATATTTGATGAATTCTTTCAGGAACACAGAATTATTCATGAGAGGACGCCTCCCTACTCGCCCCAATCAAACGGGGTTGCCGAGAGGAAAAACCGCACGCTGACTGACTTGGTGAATTCCATGTTAGCCACTGCTGGTTTATCAAAGGCATGGTGGGGGGAGGCTTTGTTGACTTCATGTCATGTCCTGAATAGAGTTCCTAACAAGAATAAATAAAAGACCCCTTATGAGGAGTGGGTTGGGAGAAAACCATCACTTTCGTATCTGCGCACTTGGGGGTGTTTGGCGAAGGTCAACATACCGATTTCCAAGAAACGCAAGCTCGGACCCAAGACAGTGGATTGTATCTTTCTAGGATATGCTCCACGGAGTGTAGGCTATAGATTTCTAGTGGTTAAATCTGAGGTACCTGATATGCATGTTGATACTATAATGGAATCTCGTGATGCAACATTCTTTGAAAATATTTTTCCTATGAAAGATATGCATAGCATTGGTAGGATTTCTTCTGAAATACTTCCTGAATCTAGTGCATCTATTGAGAATTCTGAACAACCACATGAGGAATTTCTTGAGAAGGATGACGATGAACCTCTCACGAGGAGTAAGAGACAGAGGGTTGCAAAATCCGTTGGTAATGACTTCATCGTGTACCTTGTGGATGATACTCCCAGATCCATTACTGAGGCATATTCATCTCCTGATGCAGATGATTGGAAAGAAGCTGTCCAAAATGAGATGGACTCGATTCTTTCTAATGGAACTTGGGAATTATCAGAACGACCCTATGGTTGTAAACCAGTGGGATGTAAGTGGGTGTTCAAGAAGAAGCTAAGGCCTGATGGTACTACTGATAAGTACAAGGCACGGCTTGTAGCTAAGGGCTACACACAGAAAGAAGGCGAAGATTACTTTGACACCTATTCACATGTTGCTAGACTGACCACCATTCGAGTACTACTGTCCCTGGCTGCCTCTTATGGTCTTCTCGTTCATCAAATGGACGCTAAGACAGCTTTCCTTAATGGAGAGTTGGAAGAGGAGATCTATATGGATCAGCCGGATGGGTTTGTGGTAAAAGGTGAAGAGACAAAGGTGTGTAAGTTATTAAAATCTTTATATGGCCTCAAACAAGCACCTAAGCAATGGCATGAGAAGTTTGACAGAACTCTACTTTCTGCTGGCTTTGTCATTAATGAGGCTGGTAGGTGTGTTTACTATCGCCATGGTGGGGGCGATAGCGTTATATTATGTTTGTACGTGGATGAAATTCTGATCTTTGGTACAAACATGAAAGTGATAAATGAAGTCAAGTCTTTCCTGTCAAAGAGTTTTGATATGAAAGATCTGGTAGAGGCTGATGTCATTCTGAACATCAAGCTTATTAAGAACGAGAATGGGATTACTTTAACGCAATCTCATTATGTTGAGAAGGTCTTGAGCCGATTTGGCTTTAATGATGGCAAGACTTATCCAACGCCTTATGATCCCAGTTTGACATTACGAAAGAATAAGAAGGAACCAACATATCAGCTGAAATATTCACAAGTTGTTGGTTCTCTCATGTACTTAGCAAGCGCTACAAGACCCGATATCTCTTTTGCTGTGAGCAAGTTGAGTAGGTTCATGTCTAACCCGGGTATTGATCATTGGCATGCACTTGAAAGGGTCATGCGCTATCTATGTGGTACAATGAGCTATGGGATTCACTATTCAGGAAATCCTGCTGTGCTTGAAGGATATAGTGGTTCGAATTGGATCTCTGACATTGATGAACTCTACGCCACGAGCGGGTATGTGTTTACCCTTAGAGGTGGCGTAGTGTCATGGAGGTCTCATAGACAAACCATATTGACGAGGTCAACTATGGAAGCAGAACTTACTGCTTTAGACACAGCCACTGTTGAGTCAGAATGGCTGCGTGAGCTCTTGATGGACTTGCCTGTGGTTGAGAAACCTGTGCCGGTAATCCTTTTGAATTGTGACAACCAAACTGTTATTGTCAAAGTGAACAATTCTAAGGATAACGCGAAGTCATCAAGACACGTGAAGAGACATTTGAAATCTGTCAGGAAATTGAGAAACTCCGGAGTAATAACTGTTACGTATATTCAAACAGACAAAAACCTTGAAGATCCCTTTACAAAGGGACTATCACGAAATGTGATAGAAAGTACATCGAGGGAGATGGGGTTGAGACCCATGGATGTCACACCTTAGTGGTAACCCAACCTATGTGATCGGAGATCCCGTGAATTAGGACCTGGGAAGAACAAGCTAGTGGTTTGACTGAGGAGAGTATTTTGTAACCCTCTCTATGTGAAGATGCATGACTCTCATAATCTGTAAGGCAGGTTGGCAACATGCCTTAATGTGTTTCTGTTGGTTTTAATTAGCAAAGATGCCGTCCTACAGGGCATTCTTGAAAGAACACACCTATATGAGCTCGACTGTAAACGTCGCGGTCTATGAGATTTGGGTGATCTCTAGTAAACTCATGAAGAGACCAGGGAGTATGACGCATATGCTCCAACCCTCGGGGTAGGCTACTGACAGCCAAGTACTAGTTATGATTTTGAGGGAAATATATTGGCACCAAACTTGCAATTCAAGGTTCGTCCATGGTTCAAGTTGTTGATAGACGTAGTTCAAGATTCTAGGCGGAAGTTCAACTTAACAGTCTCTGCTGAAACACTGGTATATAAACAAGTAGCAAGGATTGGCAAATATTCAAATGGGAATTTGAGATCTGGTGGGGGATTGTTAGAAATAATGGGGCTAATACATTTAGGACCATGTGTATTTCAGATTTCCCTAAATCTCAAAGCCCAAATTTGTGGCAGCCCATATGTGTTTGGGCCCATGTTTGTGGCAGCTCACATGGAGGTGGAGTGGGAGCTCAAGTTTAGTCCCACATGGAAAGTTGGAGGAGAGTTGCACCACCTTATAAGGTGGAGTGTTGCACCAATTTGTAAGTGAGTAGCAATAAGAGAGATACACGCGCGCGCTCCTCCTCCGACGACGCCGCCGCTCGCTCGCTCGCTCGCCTCGTCAACACCACCGAAAACTAATCTAGGGTTTTGCCATCCTCTCTACTTGTGCCGTCACCGTAGTCTACTCCATCCCGCTTGCCGGCGTGCACCGGCGGACAGGAGAGCAGGTCTCCGGAACCACTCGCCCTTGTGATCCTGTACGGGAGAGGGCGAATAAGCTTTTTGGGAAGCGCTCTGCGCGACTGCTCGAGTTCTCCATCACGGGTCGTCTTCCATCCAAGTCAGGCAGTGCTGCCTACCGCCGTCTTCGTCGCCATCTGCTGCGATCACTCTTTCCCAAAGTTTCTACTATGACAACCGAACGGTACGTGCTACGTGCTCCTTTTTGGTTATACATCATGTTCTGCGGATACATGTTAAGCTGCTGTTTGTTTCCGATCATCCTGTTGTTTAGTACATCTAGTATGTTCGAGTTACATGAGCTAGTAGCTGGTTTTGTCATAATTTATATTCTCAAATTAATCGTGAAAATTATGCCTAATAATCTAACACCAATTAGCCTTCAATACTACAAGTTGAAAAGGCAATTTCAGATCACATTCGGCAACTCAATACAAACAATGAAAATGGTTTCTCCAGGAATAAAAATGCCATCGGCGATAGATACTAAATCCACAAGTACATTACATTGCAACACAGCAAATCACATTGTAGTTTAACAATGGAGACTAAATCAACAACTAAACTGGAGTACATGATAACAGAAACTAAAACTACGATACTATAACAGGTCAGATGATAGTTAAGCAACGGAAACTAGATTGAGAACTACAGTAGGCTACAACAACAGTCAGCTCCAATGTGCATGCAGCTGCCTGAGACTTTGATATTTTCCAGCTACAGATAGTCACTCTAGAGATTAAGGAATCGGTAGAAAAACAAATACTCCCTCTGTTTCACAATATAAGACTTTTTAGCTAGCTAGTAACAAACATCAACAAGCAATACTGACAAAATACATACTGCACCTAGGTGGGTGGGACTGATCCGTCAGGCAGCAGAACCGAGCCTTGGGTCTATTAGATGTAGATATCTGTATATTGTATTTCCCCCATATGTTAGGGGGCTTTCTGCATATTTTCCATGTACCTGTACTATATATTGTGGCCTTTGGCCCCAAGAAGAATACAACTTGTCTATTCCTAACATGGTATCAGAGCCAGTTTTAGGGTTCCTGTAAGCACACCGCCGCCGTCAGCTCGCCCCGGACTCCGCCGGTTCCCGTTCTGGCCGCGCTTGCATTGAAGTTCTCTTGTCGTAGTCCGCCGTCCTCCGTCCTTTGCATCCTACACCGGAATCGCCATCTACACCAACCATCTACACCCTCAATCCACCTTACCCTCCTGCTCATACTGTCACTGCCGTTTGGGCCCCGCCACCGCCGATCGGGCCCCGCCATCTTGTATCGCACCCGCCGATCCTGCCCCGCGTCTGCATGTGCAGGGTCCTACCCCGGCTGTACTTCTCCGTACATGCACCTACACACCTACACTCGCCCCCGCCCCGTACTACTTCCACCTCGCGGTCACTGACCCCACGGTCACTGACTGGCTAGGCCCCTGCCTCCTGCAGCGCCTCTGTCTGGCTGGTCCCGCCCCGTCTGGCTGGCCCACCTCTGTCCGGCTGCATCTTCTCAGATTTCGTCTGCTGACGTCTGGTTGCGTCAGGCCCGGTCAGATCTACTTCTGATCTGATCTGTAAAAAAAGAGACAAAAAATGTCTTCTTCCTCGGGTTATGTTGCGATTCCTCGCTGCCCGGTGATCTTTGATGGCGCGAATTACCTTGATTTCGCTGCCTTTATGCGCGTTCACATGCGCGGTCTTTGTATTTGGGGTGTGATCTCCGGCGATGTCTCCTGTCCGCCGTGCCCCTGCTCCTGTGGCTCCTCTTCTGCCGACGCCGATTGTTCTCGGTGCTGATGCTTCTCAGGAGGCCAAGGATGCTGCTCAGAGTGCTGATGATAGTGCTGTTGCTGCTTATGATCTCAAGTTCAAGCAATACTCTTCTGATCTCGAGGCCTATCGACACGCTCTGACTGCTTACACTCAGTGGGTTGATGAGGATGCTCGTTCTGCTGTTGTTCTCACCTCTAGTGTTTTGCCCCAGTATGCTGATGAGTTCATGAGTCTCCCTATTGTTGCCGCTCAGTGGGCCCATCTTCGTCAGCGTTATCAGCCATCTAGGGATGCTCTTTACCTGTCTGTGGTTCGCCAGGAGCATGCTCTCCAGCAGGGTGATTCAACTATTGATGAGTTCTATACTCAGAGTGCTGCTATCTGGCGTCAGCTTGATTCTCTCCGTACTGCTGTTTGTGGCACATGCTCGTGTTGCTAGATTGTGCGCTCGGATTTGGAGTTTCACCGCATCTATGAGTTTCTGTCTCGGCTTCGCCAGGAGTTTGAGCCCCGGCGTGCTCATCTGAATGCTCGTGGTCGTGTTCTGCTCTCTGAGGTGTTGTCTGAGCTTCGGGCTGAGGAGACCCGTCTCCGTGGTGCTGGTCTTCTTGCGGTTCCGTCTGTACTTGCTACTTGTGGTGCTCCTTTGCCGTCTGCTCCCTCGACTCAGCCGCGGTCCCCTGTGCCGCCGCCGATACTACCCACTCCTCCAGGTCAGGGTCAGGGTCAGCTTCAGCACCAGCAGCCTCAGGGTCCGAGCCAGCACCAGCAGGCTCGTGGTCAGGGTCGCCGTGGTTCTCTTCGCCACTGCTCTTACTGCAACAGGGATGGCCACACTTGGGCCACCTGTTATACACGGGACCCCAGTTTACGTCAGCAGCACCAGGCTCGTGGGCAGTCGGCTCCTTCCGGATCTTCAGCAGTTGCTCTCTCTGATCAGGACATTATCAGGAGTCTTTGCGGTCTGCTTGCTGCTACAGGCTCTTCTTCGACGAGCACTGCTGGTTCTGTGACTTACTCTTCAGGCACTATGCGACCACCACCTTCTACACAGTCAGGTACGTCTCCGTGGTATCTGGATTCTGGAGCTTCCTTTCATATGACCTCTGAGTCTTCTTTTCTGTCCGCTCTTCGTTCTCTCCCTTCTCATGTCCGTGTTTTTACGGCTGATGGTACCTCTCTTCCTGTTTCTAGTCGGGGCACCCTTTCTACTTCTTCTTTTTTGTTCCTGATATTTCTCATGTCCATCTTCTTACGATGAATCTGTTCTCTGCTAGCCAGCTTACTGACTCTGGTTGTCGCGTCAATCTTGATGCTGATTCTTGTGTTGTCCAGGACCATCGCACCCAGGCCCTGGTTGGAGTTGGCCCTCGCAGCCGTGACTCTTCAGGACTTTGGGAGTTAGACTGGCTTCGTGTTCCTTCCGCTGCCACTTCATCTACCAGTTATTCTCCGGTTGTCGCATCTACTACCAGCTCTTGTCAGCAGTGGCATCATCGTCTTGGTCACCTCTGTGACTCTCTCCTGTCGTCATTAGTTCATCGTGGTCTTCTGGGGTCTGTCTCAGGAGATGGGTCTTTGCATTGTCAGGGCTATAGGTTGGGTAAACAGATTCAGCTTCCCTATCCTACTAGCGCGTCTGTATCTCAGCGACCTTTGGATTTAGTTCATTCCGATGTTTGGGGTTCGGCTCCTTTCGCTTCGAAAGGGGGCCATCGCTACTATATTTTATTCATCGATGTTTTTTGTTGGTACACTTGGTTGTATTTTATGCGCTCGCGCAGTGAAGTGCTTTCCATATATCAGCGTTTTGCGGCCATGGTCCGTACTCAGTATTCTACCCCCATCCGTGTTTTTCGTGCTGATTCTGCTGGTGAGTATATCTCCCAGATGTTGCGAGGTGTTCTTGCTGAGCAGGGCACCCTTGCTCAGTTCTCCTGTCCTGGCGCACATGCCCAGAATAGCGTTGCTGAGCATAAGCATCGCCATCTTCTTGAGACCACTCGTGCTATGATGATTGCTTCTTCTCTCCCGCCGCATTTCTGGGCTGAGGCTGTCGCTACGTCGGCTTACCTCATCAATATTCAGCCTTCTGCCGCCTTGCAGGGTGGTATCCCTCTTGAGCGCCTATCTGGACAGTCTCCAGACTATTCCATGCTTCGCTTGTTTGGTTGTGTTTGCTATGTTATCCTTGCTCCTCGCGAACGCACCAAACTGACCGCTCAATCTGTTGAGTGTGTCTTCCTTGGATACAGTGATGAGCATAAGGGCTATCGCTGTTGGGACCCTGTTGGTCGTCGGATGCGTATCTCTCGTGATGTCACTTTTGATGAGACGCGTCCTTTCTATCCTCGTCCCACCGCTGGTACTTAATCGGTGGAAGATATCTCTTTTCTTCTCTTTCCTGACACACCTCCTTCTACCCCTATTGTGTCTTCTTCAGGATCTCCTCCCCCTGATGTCTCTTCTTCGACACCGTCCTCCTCTGCTTCGTCTAGTTCTCCTAGCTCTCCTCGTTCTCCGGAGTCTTCCTCTACTATTCCCTCTTCTTCATCGTCGTCTCATGCGTCGTCTTCCTCTGATGATCTTCCCTCTACTCGTCCTGTTCGTCAGCGTCGTGCTCCCAACTGTTACTCTCCTAGTCAGTATGGTCTTTCTGTTGCCTTCGAGCCGACTTCTTATCGGGATGCTGAGCATCATCCTGAATGGCAGCTGGCCATGGCTGAGGAGATTGCTGCACTTGAGCACACTGGCACCTGGGATCTTGTTTCTCCCCCTCCCGGTGTTCGTCCTATCACATATAAGTGGGTATATAAGATTAAGACTCGCTCTGATGGATCTCTTGAGCGCTATAAAGCGCGTCTTGTGGCTCGTGGTTTTCAGCAGGAGCATGGTCGGGACTATGATGAGACTTTTGCTCATGTGGCTCATATGACCACTGTGCATACTCTTCTTGTTGTTTCTTCTGTTCGTCACTGGTCTGTGTCCCAGCTTGATGTTCAGAACGCCTTTCTCAATGGTGAGTTGAGTGAGGAGGTTTATATGCAGCCTCCTCCTGGGTATTCTGTTCCCGAGGGGATGGTTTGTCGTCTTCGACGTTCTCTTTATGGCCTCAAACAGGCCCCTCGTGCCTGGTTTGAGCGCTTTTCTTCTGTAGTGACTGCTGCTGGTTTCTCTCCTAGTGCTCATGATCCAGCGTAGTTTGTTCACACTTCTCCTCGTGGACGCACACTTCTTCTTCTATATGTTGATGATATGATCATTATTGGTGATGATCCTGAGTATATCGCCTTTGTTAAGGCTCGTCTTCGTGATCAGTTTCTTATGACTGATCTTGGTCCTCTTCGATACTTTCTTGGGATTGAGGTTTCCTCCACTTCTGATGGCTTTTACATCTCTCAGGAAAAATATATTCAGGATCTTCTTGCTCGTGCTGCTCTTGGGGATGAGCGCACTGTTGAGACCCCTATGGAGCTTAATGTTAAGCTTCAACTTACTGATGGTGATCCTCTTTCTGATCCGACGCGTTATCGTCATCTTGTTGGGAGTATTGTTTATCTTGCTGTCACTCGTCCTGACATCTCTTATCCTGTTCATATTCTGAGTCATTTTGTTTCTGCTCCTACCACTGTCCACTATAGTCATCTTCTCAGTGTTCTTCGTTATCTTCGTGGTACGATCACTCGTTGCCTTTTCTTTCCTCGTTCCAGCTCCCTCCAGCTCCAGTGCTATTCGGACGCTACGTGGGCGAGTGATCCTTCGGATCTCCATTCACTTTCTGCTTACTGTGTGTTTCTTGGTGGTTCGCTCATTGCTTGGAAGACGAAGAAACATACAGCGGTTTCCCGTTCAAGTGTTGAGGCTGAGTTGCGTGTTATGACCTTGTTGACTGCTGAGGTGACCTGGTTACGGTGGTTACTTGCGGATTTTGGGGTCTCTCTTACCACACCCAGTCTGGTTTTGTCTGACAGTACATGTTCTATTAGTGTTGCACGTGATCCGGTCAAGCATGAGCTTACCAAGCATATTGGTGTTGATGCTTTCTATACACGTGCTCAAGTGCAGGCTCAGGTTGTTGCGCTTCAGTATGTGCCTTCAGATTTACAGTTGGCGGATTTCTTCACGAAGGCACAGACCAGAGCGCAGCATGATTTCTTACTCTCCAAACTCAGTGTTGTGGATCCACCATGAGTTTGAGGGGGGTGTTAGATGTAGATATCTGTATATTGTATTTTCCCCATATGTTAGGGGGCTTTCTGCATATTTGCCCTATACCTGTACTAGTACTGACCTCTCTCTTTTCTCTTTGCCCTTTTGTCGGCACCCCTTTTGTTTAAGCAGATTTGAGATCGACGTCGTTAGCAGGGTTACCCTTCCGGCTTGGCCTGGGCAGGGTTATGGACGCCATTGGTTATTCTTCAGGGCTCTTAGCTCAATTTGCATCTTGTCCGTACTCGAACGCTGTATCGTTTTAAAGGTGATTTGGATCTTTGTATTGTATATCGGTATTCTTGACTCTTTGAGTCATTGTTGTATATATCTGTTCTGTGGGTTCCATCGTGGACTATTGTGTAATGGTATTACTTCGTTTTCCACCCGCACGAAAGTGCCTGGTGGGCACCTTTGAATCGTTTCTATGCGGGTTTGGCGGGAATCGCTGGAACTTGCATAGGGTCGATTCTGAGGGTGTTACAGAGTGGTATCAGAGCTCAGCAGTTACGATACCCCACTGGTCCAGCCTGTAGGATAACCTAGCTAACGGACGTTGTAGAGTGTCAAAACTATTTTGAAAAATCGGTTGGATAGATCTGATTAGGTCTGCTTTTACTTCTTACCCCTCTGCTATTCTCCTCTTATCTCAACGTGTTTTGAATCTGCTCTCTTATCTTTTCTTCGAGTTCAAGATTTCTCGTGGTTGGGTTTCCGTCGTACCTTCAGGGTTTCACTTCCTCCTCTTGCAACGGTGCTTTGACATCCGACCTTCACGCTATCTGATGAATCTTTCATCTGTTGTACCTTTTAGTGGACCAAAAATTTACTAAAAAATTTCTTTCTATCCTTCGATGTTTTCCGATACGACGAAGTCATCTACATCAGATCTGATGAGAATCTCCATCCCTCCTTTGTTTTTGAACCTTGCTTGTCGAGATCTTCAGTCTAAATTCCGAGAGTTGGTTGCATTATTCTCCTATTCATGTGCAGAGTAATGCTTTGGGTGCGCGATGGACTGATCACCATCCGACTACCCTTATCATTCGCTTTTGTACATTGAATCCGTGGATCAAGCAATTCTACTCCGTTCGCTGAAGTTAGAGGTCGCCTTATCTTTTGATACCTCTACCTTCGTCCTTTGTTTCTCCGGAGTGTTCTCTCGATGGACGTGAGCCCCGACCCTTGGTGGTGTCGCCGATTCTAAGATGAAGTAGGAACCCTTGTTAGTGGTGTCGCGGGGATCTACACGAAGCGAGAAGATTCAGGTCATCGGCTTTCTTTCCCATACCAGGAGGCGGATCTCGAGGGCGAGATCCATTATTAGTGGTGTCGAATTGTAGCACCCCGGGTAAAATCACTACTAGAAAATCACATATGTTTGTGCATCATCATGACCATATGCTCATGTCATCATGCCACATTGCATTTGGGCTTCATCATGCATTTTTTTCCGCATATTTTAATGGAAAATTATTTTGGTTATAACATATTTTTGTTTCACTAAAATATCCTCATGGTCTTATTAAACCATTCCCTTTTTTATTTTCAAATTAAAACAAAACAATACTTTCTGGTCCGTCGTATGACCAAAAAAGGTTTTCTTATTTTACTAGAAAATAAAATTAGATGAAAAAACCCGTCTAAGTTTTGGTCCAAAACTAGGCTCATCTAGCCTACTTTGGACTTAATAAATAGTCCATTCCCCCTTCTTCCTCCCCAAACCCTAGCCTCTAAATCTGTCACAAAATTCCTCTTTTCCTAGATCTAATCTGAGATAAAATTCTGTCTTCTTTCTTTTGCCAAATTCTTTCCCTGGCGAGATTATTTGTTTCTTTGCAGATCGATGAGCTGATGCATGCCTTATCTAGCAATCTGGCTCAATTTCTGTGCGTGCGTATGTTGTTCAGTGACCTTGCTTGTCCTGGCTTCGTAGCTTTTATTTCTGGCCAAGCACGATCTTGCATCCAATCCATCGGTCGGCATGCAATTCTATTTTATATGGCCTTGCTTGATTATTTCTCAATATCCAATTTAAATCTGGATTGGGTCCCGTGCACTCCAGTAGCACCAAATCGCCACCACACTGCTCGTCTTGTCCCCGGCCGCTTAGCAAGTAGCAGCTCACCACCGAATCACGGCTCAGCTGCATGTCACACACTGCTGCCTGCCATCTTCCTCCGCCACTTGACCCTTCGACGCTCACGCTCGCTGGCACCACGCGCGCGAGGCAGTGTCTTGTCTTCTACGGATCGCCTGTCAGCCAACACCCGAGATTTATATTTCCATATGAACTTCTGACCGACAACCTCATGCCGGCATCCGTCTAGCACCAGATCTCCGTGGACACCTGGTGTTTATCAGTTCCATGCCATAGCTTCATTGACCACCTCACTAACCGTGTCACATAGCAGATCAGATCCTCTTTGCTTTTCGCTGTTTCTCTCTGGTTCCCAATCGTCCAGATTTGTCTCAGCCCGCCATGTGTTCGGTAAAATGTCTGCATGAGCTATGTTTCCGGTTTATCCTATTTTGATATGCTCGATCCATCACTCTGCTAATTCGTCAAGATCTTCACTTTTCTACATCGAACCAGATTGCATCGTCCGACACCGTTTCCTCTCTGACAAGATTTTTCCTTCCGATGTCCGCTACTTCAACTACCAACCAAAGACTGTTTCTCCGACCCGCACCGTGAGACTAAACCCTTACCTATTTCATAAATTGTCATATATCTTGTATGTATCCAATTCATTCATGCCGCATATCATATAATATTCTTTAGGGATACTTTGTCGATTTACCTTATATATGGAGGATATATGCGGGCAGATCTAGTCTAATATTTGTCCCATTTAAATTTGTGTAACCGATGCCATGTTTTGACTTGTTAAGACAATATTTAAATTGCGGGGTAGCTAAAAAACTTGATCCACCTAATTAAATGTCAGGACCCCGGTTCCACTTAATATTGCCTAATTGCATCGCACCTTTGCCATGTCATGCATCATACATGCATCATGCCTGATCTTCTACCGTAGTATTAAATAGTGCATCATGTGTTTGTGCTAGTGTTTTGCTTCTTCACGGATTAGGCCGATGAGTTGATGTGAGTGACGATCCGATCTTCGAATGAATCTCCGGCAATGTTTCCAGGCGAGCATTCTCCCCCTTTCTACCTATCTTACTTTTATAGTCTTTATTTCCTCCTGTTGATCTATTACTATCTGTGATGCGATGCTCTAGTTTTCGTATCCGTGATATCCCTTGGAGCCATTAAATTGCCTTGGACACATCCTATTACCTGTTGTTTGGTAGATAGTCAGCCTTGCGAGTCGTAGTTGCTTGCGCAGGTGTTGTGACGTGCCGTCGATGTTCCACAGTTGTTGGGGTAATGCCTTATATTTAATGTTGGAGATGATCATGGTTTTAATTACTGCTTAATAACTAAAATTGAAGTAGGTAAATAATGCAGAGGCACAGGTGGGCAATAGATGTTATTTGGTTTTTAACCGTCCACTTGTGTCCCGTAGGACCCCGAGTGCTTGATACCTGTTCTTTGAATATTTGCACTATTCGCATATGGGACCATGAATCCCCCTAGCCAGAGCTTGAGTCATATTTATTTCTTGGGGCCACAAAGTAGTTTGAGGCTTTATTACTATCCTATACTTATGCCATGCCTTACTGCTTTATTTACGATTGCGCGTGGAGCGCCTGTACTGTTTAGGTAAGCCGAGTGTTTTCGCGGTATCGACAAGCCCAGTCACACTTTCGGGTTTTCAGTTGTTACAGCCATTGACGCAAACCTCTGGGTCCGTTTCGGAGCCGGCCAACTTCGTCGCGGGTAGCTTGGTGGGGTGGCCCCCTGAAATTTACATGAATCTTTCAATTGCTCTGTCGTGATGCCTCGTTGGGTTTTTATTGTTTTTCTCGAGGTTGATCGTGCGTGTGTTGCTATTTGTGCCCCCCTGCAGGGTAAAACTTTCTGAAAGCCGTGTCCGCGGTTATGGACGACTTGGAGCACAGTATCTCGATCATAGACAACTATAACTAAAGTAGTGCTATAAATTAGACTTTATAATGACTAGTAATCAGCTTCACTATAATGGAATGGCTAAATAAAAGTGCCAACAATTGCTTGTTTGGGTTGTCACCTGTTACCATTGTATCTGACTAGTAAGTATTGCAACTACAACAGAATGGCTAAATAAAAGTATCAACAACTGCTGGGTTTTGGGATACCTCATGCTATTTATATCTGACTAGTAAGTACTACAACCACAACGGAATGGATAATTAAAACTGCCCACTGATTATTATATCAGGATGACTCATGCTATCTATATCTGACTAGTAATTGCCGCAACTATAACGAAATGAATAAAACTACCAACTGTGTGAGTTCCTCGGTTGACTTCCTCGTTTGGTCTGAGGGGGAAATACCAGGAAGGGTATGCTTGGTGATAGTTTCAGGTTGGATCCGAATAGGTCTTTATTATCCCTATCTGATAGACGCCAGTTGTATTGAGCCTCTATAGGTTGTTTAGTGCATGCTGCGCTGCCGCTTCAGTCCACCATACCTATGTAGGCGAGGACCGCCGAATTCTAGTCTCGCCGTGTACTGGCCTCAGTACTGACCGCTCTCTTTTCTCTTCGCCGTTTTGTCGGCACCCCTTTTGTTTAAGCAGGTTTGAGATCGACGTCGTTAGCAGGGTTACCCTTCCCGCTTGGCCTGGGCAGGGTTATGGACGCCATTGGTTATTCTTCAGGGCTCTTAGCTCAATTTGCATCTTGTCCGTACTCGGACACTGTATCGTTTTAAAGGTGATTTGGATCTTTGTATTGTATATCTGTATTCTTGACTCTTTGAGTCATTGTTGTACATATCTGTTCTGTGGGTTCCATCGTGGACTATTGTGTAATGGTATTACTTCGTTTTCCACCCGCACGAAAGTGCCTGGTGGGCACCTTTGAATCGTTTCTATGCGGGTTTGGCGGGAATCGCTGGAACTTGCATAGGATCGATTCCGAGGGTGTTACAGAAAGCCCAACGTGACAAGAGACGGCGGTATCTGCGATGTGTCTGCGAGGGAACACACAACACAGGTTTCGATGAATCTGACAGACAACGGGATAAAGTGAGCAAAAAAACTGGCTGCAAAGCATTTATGAGATTAAAAGAGAGAGATGATGGTAGTTGTGTTGTGATGGATATAATCCTAGAACACAATCACCCATTGTTGTTAACTCCATAAATGCAAGTGTTCTTGCATTCACACAAACGTGTTGACGCAACGCTGCAGGATTTGATTAAAGACCTCCAGTTTATCAACGTTAAACATGCTAGTATAATGGGATTCCTATCTAGGATGAATGGTGGACGCAACAAGTTACCATGCCATGACAAGGATATAAAGAACATGTAAGTATCAATGCATAAAAAAAAAGAAATCATATAAACTCATATTCTCTGGCAATAACTGATATTTATAAACTACAAATTTTGCAGGAAAGCGCGTAATACACGCCTCGACAGCGCAGACGATGTGCAGAAACTATTCAAGTTATTTGCTGATATGAAAGATGAAAATGAGAATTTCTATTCTGATGTGCAAGTTGATTCAGAAAACACAATTAGAAATATTTTCTGGTCAAATGCTAGCTGCAGAGCTGCATATGCTGATTTCGGCGACTGTATCACATTCGATACAACATACCAGAGCAATATATACCACATGCCACTTGCAGTTTTTGTTGGCGTCAATAATCATTTGCAGTCGACCATTTTTGGTGTGGCGCTGATGGGCGACGAAAGCATAGAATCATTCAAATGGGTATTCAGCACATTCTTGAAGTGCATGGGCGGGAAACAGCTAATTTGTATTTTAATACGTATGTCAATATTAACCTTGAAAAAAGGTTAGCTAGCTATTTTTATGAAAGTCCATTTGTTTTGTTCATTGAAGTTATGTATCTATTTATTAAGAAAAATGATGATGCTTGCTCTGCTTATGGAAGTTAGGTACCTATTTTTATGGAAGCCAACTTGTTATCTTATGATAGTTAGGTATCTGTTTTATATGATAAAAACTGTGGCTTCCTCTGCATCTGGAAGTTAACTATATGTTTGCACTAAGGTTCACTTGCTCTGATTTGGGAAATTAACTAGCTGTTATTATGGCAAACTTAGATATATATTAATTAATATGAATAACGAATAATTTAAATATAATATTAATTGGGGAAAATGACAAAGTTAGGTAGCTGTATTTATGAAAAGCCAACTTCTTTGCCTATTGGGAGTTAGGTAGCTATTTTAATATGAAAAAATCTATGGCTTGCTGAGTATCTGGAAGTTAACTATATGTTGTCATGAAAGTCCACTTGCTATTTTTAGGGAAGTTAACTACATGTTGATATGGCTAACTTAGCTATTATATATTGATATGAATTTCAATATAATATTGATTGTGAAAAAAATGACAAAGTGTTACTGCTGTTGGATACAGATCAGTGTCCCTCTATGGCGCAGACTATACCGACGATTTTCCCACGATCTCTCCATAAGCTGTGCAGATGGCACATAATGTGAAAGCATAAAGTTTCGCTGAGAAAGCTTTACCAACTTTTTCCTGACCTGAAAGAGCAGCTAGATGCAATTTTGAACCATCCGCTAATGCCGTTGGAATTTGAAGCAGCATGGCATGAACTGATTGATAAGTACGGGCTGCACGATATCAATGTGATGATCAACCTGTGGAACGAGAGGACTACATGGATCTCAGCATATTGGAAGGATGTTTTCTGCGCCAGAATGACATCGACACAGAGAAGTGAGAGCATGAACCATGTGATGAAGAAAGGATTCGTGAAGGAACAAGATAATCTCCATATATTTGCGAAACAAGTAAATAGATGTATACAAACAAGGCGAGAAGCAGAAAACGCAGAAACACTTGCATCGATGGTACAAATCGCAAACATGCTTATTTATTTTTTAAGTAAAGGATACATATTTAAGTTATGTTTGAACAACATGGAAATTATCTTATAATAAATATTGAAGTTAAGTATGTCACACTACTGAAGTTAACTTATAAAAAAATTGAAGTATACATAAGAAAAAATTGTAGAGGTTGAGTTTGTAATAGATGTTTTAAGTAAAGGATAAAATATGTAAAACAATACTTCATAGTGCATTGGCTGATATGTTAACTTACATATGCAGGGTGCAATGAAATCTTTGACCAGATATGGATTTGAGGAACAAGCACTAAAGGAGTACACGAGAGCAGTGTACTCGGTGTTTAAAAAATGCCTATATCATAGCACACCTTTTAGAATTAATACATCTTCGGAAAACCCAACACACTTCCTTGTCCATCACTACAACCAAAGTAGGGTATTTGCTTGGTCGAGACATGAGTTTCGTGTGCTAGCGGATGAAACAGAAGAAAGATTTGAGTGCGAGTGCAAACTATGGGAGCATACAGGTAAATTATCTGAGTAACATTACTGAGAATATGTTGCCGCAAACAAATTATTGATTTGCTTTTTTTTATTGAAATTACATGAATGCTTTTCTAGCAAAATTTGTTTTACAAAAACAATAAAGGGGATTCAATATCAGGAATACATTAAAAATAGTTAGCATTCATGGCGAAAAAATATGCCAAGTAAATAAATGAATTTAATAAAAAGATATGGAAGTTAAGTTTGTAGAAAAACGGAGGTTAACTGTATTGAAGTTGACTTCACTGAAGTTGTTTTACTTACTAAACTGTGGAAGTTAAGTTTCCATTCATATAGAAGTTGACCTCAATCAATGTATTTTTAAAAATGTGCTAAATCCTCTATTTTTAATTTACGCAAAAGTTAAAACTATTACAGGGTTATTTTGCCATCATGTCCTAGCTGTTTTTGAGCACGTAAGACTGGAAAAGATCCCAAAGAAGTATATATCGCAAAGGTATACAAAAAATGCAGTCACGGATCCAAATTTCAACCGCAAAGATTACAAAACATCAGAGACAGGAGGAACATCACTTGAATACAGACGAACTATACTATACAATGAGGCAATGAAGACTGTGAATAGAGGATGCTACTCAGACGAAAATTTCGAGATGGTTCTGGCGGCTTTTCGAGAAGTTAATGCACGAATAGAAACCAGTGAATTAGATATTGACAGTAACAATCGGACATCAGCGAATGGAGAAGTTCTACAAGGGTCTAGTCCGTCTGACAATGTCCCTGTTACTGAAGATGGTGACTAGTTCGCAGATTTACAACCACCACCAGTAGCAAGAACAAAAGGGAGTCGGAATAAAGAACAAAAGGGAAAGAATTCTGCCCCTGCACGTCCACAGCCAGAGCTCAACAACCATGGCGTTCCCAAAGGTTAGAGACTCTGCTGCATATGCAAAAAAATCACAGGGCACAATGCAAGAACATGCAAGAAGAGACAGCTCGTGGCAAAACTACTTGATACACATCAGAAAGTGTACGACACTTCTAGCCCTACAGAGAAAGTCAAAAAATGCATCCAGAATTTGCTAGCAACTCAGAAAATCACAGACGATGATGAAACTGTTCTGGATACAGATGAGGATGAAGATTATAAAGACAATAGCAACAGATCTGAAGATGATTATGAAGCTCATACAGAAACAGAAAGTAAAGTTGACGCAAGTTCTAATGTAGATGCTCAACAAGATAGCAACAATTGCAAAAAGAGAGCTCCACAGAAAACAACAGCTACACAGATGAAGCCACAAGGAATACGTACTTGTGGCGAGTGTGGTAAAATTAGAGGACACAACGCAAGGACGTGCAAGAGATTGCAACTAGAGGAACAACTGCAGAAACAACAACTAGAATTGAATACAGAACAGAAATCTGCAAATAGCACACCAAAACAACACAAGAAAGGAGCAAAGGAAAAAGATGACACACAACCGGAGAATCAAATAAGAAGGAGCAGCAGATTTAAGAAAAGTTGAACAGATCATGTATGTGTCCAAAAAAATAGAGCCAGAAAACCAGATAGTGTTGTACAGATAAAACTTATATAGATGTTCTCTTATTGCTTGTTTAAAACGTTGGACTTCCGGCGTGATTATATATCCTTGCAGAATTCTCCTAATTTATTTGGTTGCAAATTTTTGTTGGTTTTGTCATTGGGATGACTCTTTCCAGTGGACACATTGTAAGTTAATTAGCTAAAAAGTATTGTTTAATAGTGGCACATTTAAATGTGTGTGAATGTATGAATATATGAAAAACTGGAAGTTATTTTTGAACAACATGTAAGTTTGCACAGTGCACTGCGACCGAAGGCAGTGCAACGCAGTACAACAAGGCAGTGCATGGACGGTGCACTGCCTGGACAGGGCGCAGTGCACATGTAGTTCACTGCGACCCAAGTCAGTGCAACGCAGAACAACTAGGCAGTGCAAAGGAAGTTAACTTGCATAGAAAGTGGTAGTTAACTTGTACACACAAGTTAAACATTAGGTAGTGCAACGCAGTATAGCAAAGGCAGTGCATGGACTGTGCACTGGCTGGACAGCATGCAGTGCTCTGCCTGGATACCGCGCAGTGCACTGTGAGCTTAGGCAGTGCAACATAGTACAACAAGGCAGTGCATGGACGGTGCACTGCCAGGACACGTGCAATGCACTGCGACCGAAGGTAGTGCATCGCAGAACAACTAGGCAGTGCAAAGGAAGTTAACTTGCATAGAAAGTGGTAATTAACTTGTACACACAAGTTAAACATTAGGCAGTGGAATGCAGCACAACAAGGCTGTGCATGGACGGTGCACTACATGGACAACGCGTAGTGCACTGCCAGAAAACCGTGCAGTGCACTGCAACCGAAGGCAGTACATCGCAGTACAACTAGGCAGTGCAAAGGAAGTTAACTTGCATAGAAAGTGGTAGTTAACTTGTACACACAAGTTAAACATTAGACAGTGCAACGCAGTACAACCAGGCAGTGCATGGACGGTGCACTTCCTGGACAGCACGCAGTGCACTGTGAACTAAGGCAGTGCAACATAGAACAACAAGACAGTGCGTAAGTGGTGGTACAAGGGGCGAGCTGATGACCATTTTTTGCTACCTGCGGTGGTTAAATTTGCTACATACGGCTGTCGGCTACCTGCGGCTTAGCTTATAATAAAGTAGATTAGAATTAGAACTACATGAACGTTAGCTTAAAAATAAAAGATAGATAAAAATTTGGAATAGTAGATGTAAGCTTATCGAAAATGAAGTGGACAAGAATTAAAAATTTACCTTTAAAAAATTTGAAGGTTAAAATTAGAGATAATGGATGTTAACTATACAATAATATGGGCTTTAGCTTGCTTTAAACTCTTTGTTGTGAAAAATAGAATATACCTTTGTAGATAAAATGAGAGATAATTCGAAGTAAACCTGAACATTCACTAGTTTACTTTTATAAAAATAGATTGGAAGTTAAGTTCATGTAAACCTGGAATTTAAGTTCCAGAAACCTTGGAAGTTAACTTTCATAAAACAAACATGTTTGAGCTGCTAACAACAAATACTAGACAAACAACAAATATAGTTCACAAATCTGGTACTTCCACAAAAATACCAATAATATATGGTAATACATCGAAACAATAGAAAAGTTAGTAATACAAATCATATTCAATGTACAACATGTTTTCACAAAACTACAATGCATCTTGCTACCACCCGAACAAATTGATTGCCAGTTGCTAGTGGATGGTTCAAAGAAGTGCCTATTCAGCAACAAGTTTCTGTAAAACACTTGGCCAATCTGATGGACCTAGTTCATTGTTCATGTGGAACAAGAGATGGAACATGAGTTCAGCCTTCCAGTCTTCAACACGTACCTGATTTCAAAAAAATAAAGCAAAAAAAAATACAAGTAAGTTGATAAAAATGGAGTGGAGTTCAAGCAATATTAGAAACAGAAAAAAGTGGCAGTGTTTCAGAAAAAAAAATATAGAAACTGACATCCTTGTTTTTGATCTGCTCTGTAATCTTAATGCCATCATAGACAAGAGCCATCTTTCATAATGTAAAATGCGCACTCGTTGACACCCTGCTCTGGGGTCAGCACATATCTGCACCTGTCTGCAGCTACATCCCACTGGATTATGTCTTTCTTGTTGAAAGCAGAAACCCCATAAACCTCCTTCATAACCGCAACCATTCTTTTGATCTGTTTGGTTGTGTTCAAGAACAAAGCACAAGGGTAATAAAATACATAAAACATTAGAGTTTACAAAAACACATAGATATTGCAGATTTTAAAATTCAAAACCGAAGAGAAAAAGAAAAGCATACAATTTCGACACAGTCGGCGTGGAATTCAATCCTAGATAAGTTCTGAAGATTAGAGTACCTCCTTGAATCAAAAATATCAAGCGTCTGAGTATACCGATTCATCACGTAAAGAGTGTGATGATCTCTGTTGAAGTAAGGGATAAGAATCTGTGTAGCAAACAAATATGGAAGTTAAGTGATGCATATGTACAAAAAATAACTTTTTGTAACAGACAACTATGGACGTTAAGTGATGCATATGTAGAAGGTTAACTTCAGTACCACCATGCAAAAACAATTTACACACAAAAGTCAAAATGGACAAAAAAAAATTACCAAATTTGCATCCAGCAGGTTTTCTCCTTCCCTCACAAAACCTGAGAATTGTTTAGCTGCTCTCTTAACATCAAAAGCTTTCCTTGAAATATCATCTGCACCAGCAGCTTTTGGCAACCATGGTGAGAAGTCAAGAAGGTACTGCAAAACAAATTGAACACAAAAAGAAGCCAATAAAAACCAAAAATGACAAATGAGAAAAAATACTAGCAAAAGGAACATAAGTTTGCGGAATTTACAGGGACAGTATAAGGCGGAAGTAAAACACGCTCCCCAGACTCAAACATTTTCTTTATAGTGGGATCATCCTTCCAGAAAGAGAATATATAATCCATAATCTCAGATTCCATCTATTGACCACGGCCAAAAAGTCTGAACATGTAATTGCCATCGATAGATACAGGATCACCGCAAGTGTTTGTGAACATAACCAAATCCGACCTGCAAAAAAGACAAAAAAATGATGAAAAAGCATAAGTTCAGATTCGGGTAACAAACCAGCTAGCAAAAAACAAATTAACATATAAAACATGCATAAAACAATAGAAAAAGAGAGAAAAAGATAGCAATGGTACTTACTCCCCATGTTCCTTCAGGTAATCCGGGCTTAAAATTAAATCTCTGAATTGTTTGGCCTTGACTAAGCATGGGAATTTGTAAGGAACAAACTCGGGGACATCTTTCATGAGCTTCTTAGAGACTTTGGTCGGCCTCTTGTTAGAAAGTACAAGAGCTTGGGCAGGTGGTTGATACTTTCGGAACTGAGTTTCAAAGTCATCACTGCTGGTAGCTGAGCAGATAACTGTATCTTTCTGAACAGATTTTACAACAGTACTCGGGGGTGGCGGAGAGACAAAATCATCATCGTCATCATCCACATTTACTAATACCTTCTCCTTCTCCTTCACATCTACTAATGCCTTAGTGGTATTTGCTTTCTTCACTGCATAGCCATGCAGTCTCGCGAAAGCCTTCTTCGCCTTGCTAACAGCTTGCAACTGAAATTCTTTTTCTCGTAAAGCTATAACTTCTGGTGTGAAAAACTGAGTTTCAAATAACGCGAAGTTATCTTCCTCTATGGCAAGAGGAATTCCTGAAACACGTATGAAAAGTTAACAACACTGTAAAAAAATAACAGTTCAGTGTATCATGGGCAGTTAGCATCATATTATAGTAGAAGTTAACTTCAAACAGCTGAAGAGTTAAGATAAAATGAGGGGGTTAACACCCTTCTATAACAGAAATTATGTTAAAAACAAAAAAACATAGAGGCACATTTCTTCCTGTATACTAATAGTATCTAGTCAAACATAATATATTACATAAAGAATTTAAAAATTAACATTAAAGCTGTAGTTAGCATCATTTTACAGTACTAGTTATTATCAGGCAAAAAATAACAGTTCAAAAAATGGAAAAAAGTAGGCGTTAACATTATATACACTGGAAGTTAGATATAAAAACAAACAATAAGTGCACATATATAGATTTAAAATAAAGGCAAAAAAATAGACAACATACGTGGATCAATACCAAAAAATTCTGTTAAATCAATTTTAAAATCAACTGCAGTCAACCAACTGTACAATGTGGTCGTCCTTATATTTAAGATATCTTTCTGGTGAAAAGACACCAAACCATCTCCATCAAAAGCTAACAAGAATTGGAGCATGAAAAACCCACAGCAATGACTGAAGCAAAAAACAAAGAAGAAGATCAATATTAAAAAACGCAAAAAATTAATATCAAAAAGAGCAAAAATTCTAAAAATACACAAGACATATAATGGAAAGCACAGATAAAGTTAGCATGAAAACTATAAAAATTGCAAATAAAACTTACGGAGTTGACTGTTTCGACACTCTAACGTAGTCAATCCCCCAGCTATCAATATTTGGTGGATCAAACTTTTCACCTTTGGAATTGGCAGCTTCCCTCCATAACTTCCTGATGTTTTGAACCATCGTGTGTATTACCCTCTGAGCATCTGGATCATCGGCGCCACGCATAGAATCAAGGAACTGAAAACGCTTCTTGCGCATGTTGATACCAACAACACAAAAGTGGCCCACCACACCAGGGACTGGAGGGTTAGGAGGATCAAAAGTAGCAAAAAGAATCTACAAAAGAAATAAAAAAGGATCAAGAGTTAACTGAAATATAATGATGAAACAAACTGAAAAATGAACTTAAAACAAAAATACAGAGAGAAACAATATGTTAAAAAAAAATCTTCACACTTACAATATCTTTCTGGTCCAAACGGTCTTCCGAATCTACACTGAAAAGTTTCTGCACATGCCTGCTATGCAGGTTTCCTTCGAAAATATGCCTCTGATTAAAACCATCATAACCCACGTAAAGAAAAAATATAAAATCATAAAAGGGACTAGGAAGATAAGTTAATGAAAAACTGGAAGTTAACATTCGTGGAAGCCGTGCATGAAGAAAAAAAGGTAATTACTGTTTTTTACTAGGAAGTTAAGTTATATGATAATAACAGTTAACTTCCATTGACAGAGGAGATAAACCTAAAAGACATCCAATAAACTAGCTTTCTTAAAAATTATGGGAGTTAACTATCTAAAATCAATAGAATATACAAAAATATTATGGATCCATCCATACCAAAAACAAAAAAAAGTAGTGAAGACAAAAATACAAGGAATTAACTTACACAGCAAATATACGGTACAATCAACTTCTCTGATCCCTTGTATTTTTTTCCAAGCAGATAAGTTCCGACAGATACTGTGTATAAGCAAACAAACCCAGATGGCTGGAAAGCCCTCGCAATTTGCCCTATTGTGCAATCACAATCGTCATTCCTGAAGAGTGTGATGCCCCTGAAAAAAAGAAAAATATCATAGACATCAAAATAAATCAAGAAAAATCGCACTGGAAAACAAATATGGTGATGGATAGAAACAAAAATAACAAAAAAGAAATGTGAAGAGAAGTACTCTTTCTTCTTGTCATTCCTCACCTGCACACTGTATGATAAACCTCTCTGATCTTCTCCAAAGCTGGAGCAGTAGACGGGGTAGAGAACACAGAGGATGTTGTTAAAAAAGGAAAAAGAATGAAAGTTCACATGCCGGTAAATGCGTAGTTGATTTAGACTACGCATGGACAAAAACAAAAGAAATGATACACATCATATGCAAAAACATAAAAAAAGAAGAAATTGTACAATACATATATCATTTTGAAAGTCTTATTACATTACAATATTAAAAAAGTTCCACCCACTACCACCCGCCTCCTCCCACCTAGTGCTTACCCAGAATAAAGTAAAAGTAGATATCAGGGTAATAATACATAACAGCACAGATGTGAGGAGTAAAAACAAAAAAACACAAAAGCACTAATGAGGCAGAATACGAGGGTATGTGGCAGGGGCGTAGGAACATTAGAAAAATATACTCTGGGAATTATTGCATGTATCTTCCTCCTACGTCTTCATATCTCCAGCTTGCTCTTGCGTATGGTTATCTACAGAATGTTCAAATACAGCCACAATAGGCGGCTCAGCTGATAGTGCATATTTATCTGCCTCAGAATCTGCTAAAGACAAAAACATCAGTACAAACAAAATAACGTTCTGAAGTGACAGCAAACATATATCACGGGCAAAAAAAGCATCCACCATCATCAGCAACATGACAATCATCTGCATTGTTGACATCAACATCTTCTAGAGAAAGCACATCAGGGGGAGCGTCATTTTTCTCTTCAAAATTATCAATACCATCATCATCTTCATTACTGTAGGCCTGCGACGGTGACACAGGAACTGGCGCACGGTTAACACGAGGACTAGATTCCTCAAAAATGCATTCATCCAGTCCTCCACCGAATTCTTCAATATCTTGCGAAGCATTCTCCTCAGCTACTCTAGCTTCTTCCTGTGAGAAGTTAAGATGTCAAGAAAATAAAACTAACAACTGGGAGTTAAAAAAACCACGAAAAATAAACATGATGCAAATCTGTTTAAAAAAAATAAGATGTCTATTAAATAAAACAATGCCAGTCAAAAAAGTACAATAGTGAAGTTGAAAACATCATATAGCCCTGGTAGTTAACTTCTTACAGTAACAGGAGTTTACAATTAACAAAAGGATAAAATACAAAAATATGTACTTTCAGAAATTACAAAAAAGAAGTTAAGTTACAGAGATCCTAGAAGTTAAGTTACATAAATCCTAGAAGTTATCAAACAAGATACAAAAAAACTCAAGTGTTTTAAATAATAAAAACAGAAAAGGCAATGAAAAAACCTCTAAGCAAAAAGAATGGGAAAAGAGATAAAACATTATACCTGAGCCTCAGCAGCTGATTGCCCTAGAACTGCAGTGAAGGTGGATTTGTCAACGCCACCACGATCAGGGACATCATCATTCAAATCCATCTGTCTTGCTATAGTATCAGCTTCTATTTCGTAGGGTGTGCATATGAAATCTTGCTTACGACCAAAATTAGCTAAACCTTTGCGCAAAAACTTTACAGCAGACACCATGTCGCCAAGGAAACTAACTTCAAGATCAGAAGCCTCTTTCATAACTTCTTCGGTAGGCCCATGCCCAGCAGGAAAAAGACCAGCTATACTGCCAAGACAATCAACTGTAGTGTAACATCCCAAAAATATCAAACTTAGATCAACAAAACACTAATCCTAAAGTTTAGGGTTAACAAAAACTTTTCTAAATCAATTGATGAAAGCATGTATATGTGTATGCATGAATTTTGAAATTCTTTAAAACCACTTTGTTTGTGTGATCCATTGCTTGTAAAATGTTTCATAGGTGAAAAGAACATCATCTAAAACATTCCCCACACTTTTCCTAAAGAAAAATAAGTCAAAACCAATATATTAAGTGAATGGTCATTTTGACCAATTTAACTCCCATGCCTACTTTGGCTGTCTCAAACTTTCAAAACCTAACAGAAACTTTTCTGGATCTTTGCACCCCTTGAATGTACTCATAACAAAGTATCAAGGCCCACCTTGTGATCATCCAGAAACTTTCAAATGCATAGTTTAAATGACAACTCAAAATTGAATCTTCTTCATATGGGAAGATCCCACTTTTTCAAAACCCACTTAAACAAGCTCAATTTTCAAAACCCAAGCATCTATAGACTCACTAGAACCAATCTAGCAAACCCACCAAAAATCATTTCAAAATTCAAAACTTGATTTCATGCGGCCATTTCATCAAACAGGTTGCAGACACAAATCAAACAAAACACAAAACACTATAGTGTGCAGTGTTTTGAGCCTAACTTGTTCCCTAGTTAGCTCTCACACAATCCAGTAGATCATCTAGAAAGGTTAGACCAGCACTAGCACCCCTGTGAGCTTGCCATTGCCATTAATGATGAACAGCCGAAGCCAACCTTGTCACCCCAATGTGGACAGCAAGCTAGGAGCAGCAGCAAGCCTAGCCAGCATGTCTGGGAGGCAGCCCACCGTCCACCGCCACTGCTTGTCCCAGCCGCGAGCGTTGCCAAGCCCTGGACCACGCGCACGAGACACACCCAGACCATGCCGAGCGTGCGCCAGAGCGCCACCCTCGACCATCACCCACAGACCGCGCGCCGCCCTCACCGCGCACACACACGATCACCACCGACCCAGGAGACCGCCAGACATCCCCGTTTAACGCCCCGCGCCATACAGCCACCGCCCACCATCGAGAACGCCGCCTCTGCCACGCAGAGCACCGCCCGTTCCAGACCAAACCACACCGCCCCATCCCTCGCGACCATGTCGTTGAGCATCACCAGGAGACACAGCACCGTCCCCTACCCTTGCCCATGCCATTAGCTGCCTGTAACGTCGCCTCCGACGAGCTCACCTTGCGCCCCGACGGTCCCCTCGCTCGACTATAAATAGAGGCCACCCCCGCACGATTTCTTCACACCATCTCACTCCCCTCTCCTCACTGATCGTGCCACACCATTCTCAGAGCAAGGCGAGCACCACCCCGCCGGAATTTCACTGGAGCCTGCCGCTGCCGGAGAAGAAAGGAGCCAGCGATTGGAGCCGTCCCAGGAGAAGCCACCGGTACCAGGAGGTTCTCCGTCGTCGACTTCGTCGTTTGCCCGCCTCGCCGACCCTCGCCCGTACTCCGGTGAGCCCCCAGCACCCCTCACTGGCCGCGCTAGGTTTCGTTCTCGCCGGAGCTGTCTCGCGTCGACGATGGCCCTCAGCCGTTGGATTAGAACCAGATCGAACGAACCACGTTGCCCCATACCGCTTCGCCCAGTCCCGTGTCATTGACGAGTGGGGACACCCACTTAAGCAGCCCGCGGGAGCACTGCGCTTAGCAGGCCGGCCCGTTAGAATTTCCCGCGCAGCCCAACAATTCAAATTAAATCTTTTCTTTTTAATTTCAAACACACTTCTGTACCCAACTTCAAAAATCAACCCAGATCGATTTAGTGCACCAAATTATATGAAACCAATTTTGTTGGAAAGGTCTGGGAATGCTTAATCCAAGCCCGTTGGATTCAAGTCATTTGGATCTGTAGATCACCCTTAGCAAAAATGACAAGGCAGAAGCTTTTCTGCATTCAAACATTTTTCAAATTTAAACCACAATAGCTTTTGAGTTGATTCCAACTCTCAAAAATCACTTTCAACCATACCTTTCAGAATATATAAAAATATATATAGTTTACTTGTAGAAATAATGTTCAAGGAATAAAAGAATGCTTCATAAGCATTTCTAGCCACTTTAATTAATTAAAATAAAAGGGTAAAACCTTGTTAAATTGTGACACCACTTTAAATCACATTCCCATGGACTACAACATGTGGTGATGACATGTGTCAAGATGATCCCATGTTTAGTTTGGAGAATATTAAATCTTAAGTAGTTTTTCAATGAGTAGAAATTACTTTTCTAAAATAAGAAGACTTAAACCAATCCTTAACCTTGTAATGTTAGAGATGATGCTAGATCATCTATAGGACCCTTGTGTGTGATGATTGCAAGTAGTTAAGTATTGTTTGGTGATTGTGTACCTCGTATTTATTCATAGACGCTAGTACCGACCAAGGCTACGAGGAAGAAGGAGGATACTACGAAGAGGAAGCCGAGGAGAACTTCAACCACTGCTCTGCACAAGGCAAGCCTAATACTACTAGTGAATGTGCAATATTATACTGATATTGATGCAAGCTATACTAACCAAGTTTACCAATGCAAGCTAACACTTGCAAGATACTATACCTATGCAAGCGCATAAGACACCCTATTGTTGCCACAACCCATGCTTGTGATATTATTACTATATGCCCTAAGCGTATGTAACCATACCCACTTGCTAAACCAATCCTAGTTTTATGGCAAACTTTTTACTTTATTTCTTTATCAAAGTTTACTTAGAGGCTACCCAAGAATTTTGGTAGATACTAGACAGTTGTGCTGAAGGTTGCATAAAGAGCATTAAAATTTGGCCTAAGCTAGAAACCTTGATATCAGCTTATGATATAAGGTTGGACTTAGTTGCAACTCCACTAGTTACCACCCCTCTAGTAGTACTACCCCACCTGTAGATGCTAGTGCTAAGCATAAAACTTGATCAACTTTAGATGGGAATACTTGGTGGAAAAATGGTTATGAAAACCTTGGAATGATGGACCATTCTATTGAAATGTTTTGGACATGTGTTTCCAAACACTTGATGATTTTGGTGATGAAAATGTTGAGGCATGAGCCTTAGCCCTTTATAAAACTGATGGTTGTCTGGATGCGATACCATTCCAATTTTATCGTACAACCACAATACCCGAATATTGGGTAGGGCTTGACTGGAAACTTATATACCTTAGTATTAGTTCCCGCACGGCCAAGGTCTGAGCTGAGGCTACCTTGTGAAGATTGTCCACCTGTGCAGTACCCAAGATGACAGTGGTTATGGTTGGGAGGCCAAACTCACAGGAGAGGTGCTTATACTAGGGAGTGTAATTGGAAGGTTAGGATTGATTATCCGCATACTGAGTATGGTGAATTCAGGATTTGTTCCTGACGGATGTATCGAATGTTGTGGTGAAAGTGTACAATCTCCGCAGAGTGTCAAACTATTCGAATAGCCGCGTCCGCGGTTATGGACAGTTGGAGTGGCCATACTGTTGCCCTGTCAGACTTTTCAAAATGACTTGTGAACGGCTCGAGACTTTGGCTTGGCCACAACAGAGTTGTGACTAGAAATACAAGATCCCACTTAGGAGTTATAAAATTGTGACTAGCTTGGGAACTTAGTAGTATAAATCTGGATTTTGCAAAACAACCCTAGAGCCTAGTGTCCTATTATCCAAAAACCCCTTTTTCTTGTTAGTATTAGTTTGCGAGTACTTAAAGAGTACTCATGGCTTTGTCCCTGGCTATTCCCATGGCCAGACTATGAAGAGGAGTACCCGGAGGATGGACCCCAGGACGGTTACGACAACTAGGATCATCTCCCATCGTCAGCATTGCCTGTGACCCCGAAGATGGAGCCTCGCCTACGGTACCGTTACTATTCCGTATTCCGCTGCTTGATGTTGTATTAAGGACTGGATCATGAGATCCCTATTTGTGTAAGAACTTATGTATCGTTGTAATGGATGAAGTACTATGGTATCTGAAAGAACATGTTGGGCCCCCATGTGTGGTTTTGGTAATTAATGACAATCTTTATGGACTAATGTGTGTATTGAGTTATACTTGTAGGATTTTTCCATTGGCATCGCTTGGAGCATGTGATGGCTTCAAGGACGACGAAATGCAAAGAAGATATGTTGTGCAAGCTCAATATGCGAGGTCGATGATGAGGAATTAAGGAAGGCGTTCCATCTTGAGAAGGGCAAGATCGTCTACATCGAGCTCAAGTGGAATGCTCAAGGCAAAGGTATAATCTTGATAGGTTTTTCCTTTTGCCGGTCTCTTGTTGTGTGTAGGAGACCGGGTTTAGGATAGATAACCGTACTATCAAGAGGGGCTCTCGTATGAGTAATTCGGTCACATCGTTCGGAGAGAGCTCAAACCTTTGCATACTTGCATCATCGCATTTGGTTGTTATTTGGTCTTATCCATGTGAGGATATAGAGCTTGTGGTAATCTCCATAACAAGCTCTTGTTCATCAAAATCGGATCTCCCATTTGTATCTTGTTGTGATTTTGATTTATGCGGCTTTTCGGTTTTTCACCAAGTGAGGTATATCATATTATTCTACTTGATACTTTCTCACTTGGTGAAAATCAATATTTCCACTTTTTATTGGGAAGCCCTTGTCGTCCTCTATCCAACGCAATTTGAATCGGGTTAATCGGAGCTACCAATCAAAAGTTATTGACGTTTGAACATTTGCTATTATTCGGTTTAAAAAAAAGAAAAAGATATTTTTTGGGCCGTCCGGTACTACCGGGCCCAGTACCGGACGCGCCTGGCGCGCTCAGCCCGTTTTCTGTCTGGCCCGGTACCTATTTCCGGTTGTACCGGACCGGCCCGGTAGTACTGCCCTAGTGGGCCGGTACTACCGGCCGGCCCAGATTCGTTTTCCTGGTATATTTTTAGATCCAGATCCAGCCTCGTTTTTCTTCTGCGCGTTGACCGCCGCGCGCGCTGCTCTGCCTGGCTGCTGCACCGCTGGGCCCCGCCCTGCTGCGCTGCGCCGCTGCCGCCGCATGCGCACAGCGCGCGCTCGCCCCGCCTGGCCCCGCTCTGCTGGGCCCGCGAGCTGCTGCTGTGCTCTCTCTTGCGCGCGCGCCTGCCGCCATGCACTGCGCGCTCTGCCTCGCATGCAGCGCTTGCTGCCAGCTGCGCTGCGCTGCAGCTGCTGGCCGCTGGCTGCCCACGAGCGCGCGCGCGCGCTGCTTAGCTGCTAGCTGCCTGCGCCGCTGCTGCTGCATGCACCTGCCGGGCCCCGCCGCTGCGCTGCATGCGACGCTGCTAGCTGCTGCTTTCCCTTTCTCTCTCTGGCCCACTCGCGTGCGTGCGTGTTGCTTGCTGCTGCTTCTTTCTCCCGTGCTCACATGCGCTCTTCGTTTTTTCTGCCACATGCGGTAGTACCGGTCAAAACCGGTACTACCGGTCCGTTCTGAAAATGCCTCAAACGGCTAGTTTTTTTGGGGCCCTATTTATACTTTTTGCCCGTTTTCAGTTTAGGTGGCTCCTCTATTATCTATTAGGCTAAACTTTGTCCACACTTGCTCTAGATCTTGAAGCTTGCCTAATCTTTTCCCTCCGATGATTCTTGCCCATATTTGAGTGGAAAAGGGAGGAGATCTAGCCCCACGTTTTGACCTAACCGATTCATCTCTTTGTGAGTGCATCTTTGGGGATCTAGATTTTGAGGGATTTTGTGTCTCTCTTTGATTCCTCCTCTCTTGTTCCCCCAATAGCTTTAGTAGCTTTGTGGGAACTTGAGAGTGAGGGATTTGAGCATCTTTGTGGTGTTCTTGCCATTTGCATTTGGTGCATCGGTTTGAGTTCTCTTTGGAGGATTTGGTTTGATTTGGTCATTGGAGCTTGTCCCTCTTGGGTTCTTGGAACCCTAGACGGTTTTGTGGCCTTGGTGGCATTGTGGCCTTTTGTGGCATTTGTTGGGAGCCTCCAATTAAGTTGTGGAGTTGTGCCCCAACCTTGTGAGAGGTTCCGGTTGCCACCGACAAGTGCACCGATAGTGGAAGCGTAGATCGATCCCATTGGGGTGAGATTCACCGGAGAATAAGGGAGGCCTTTTGTGGCGTTGGTGGTTTGATACCACCCCCTCTCCAAACGAGACGTACTCCATGTTGGGAGGAACTCGGTAAAATATCGGTGTCCCCGCGTGCCTCGGTTATCTCTATACCCGAGCTCTTTACTTATGCACTTTACATTGTGATAGCCTTCGTGCTTGAAGTAATATATATCTTGCTATCACTTTGTTGCTTGTATTGCTTAGCATAAGTTGTTGGTGCACATAGGTAAACCTTAGTTGTTTCTAGGTTGTGCTTTACAAGTAAACACTAGTTTTATTCCGCCTTTGTTGAGCCACTCTAGGAAAAGTTTTAATCGCCTATTCACCCCCCCCTCTAGGCGACATCCGTATCCTTTCAGTATCCAATTCTGTTATGTCTCGCAAAAATGGTAATCCTGGGATTGCGATGTATGGCATAACAGGCATCTAGGATTGAAAAATCCGGGTGTTGACAAGTTGGTATCAGAGCCATCCTGACCATAGGAGACCCTAGTTAGATTGGACGCTGAACCAAAAACTTAGTTTCAACACTCAAAAACAAAACTATTTACAAAAACTTATTCTCATTCTTACCTCTTAAATTCTTTAATAAACTTCATGTACCTCAAAAACTCTTGCAAAATATATAAAATTTTGACACACTTGATCACTTGGATAAACTACTCATCCTCTATTTTTATAGATGGACGTGAAGTACAGCAAGTTTTACCAACTCGGAAATGGAGGAGACCTTATCTTTGAGAGGGATCTGGATCAGCTTTCGGAACTTTTGGAGCGCCCACATCCCGAGTTCTTCGGAGCTCAGCTCAATGATCAAGGGGGAGAAGATCTACAGTGGCTAATTGTTGCAAGCCTCCGAGGAAAGATTGAACCTCCCACTGCGGAGGGAATTCAGTTTACCTTGAGGGAAAACAACTGGCTCGATGGACTTGCCAGAGCAATGCAGGAAGCTCTTTCCCGTCTGTGTGGGCAGAGCATCAATCAGATCAAGGGTACTCGCTTTGAGTTTTGCCCAAGACGTGATGCAAATGGTCAACCACTGGAAGCCCCATACCACCCCGAGCTGAAGACCCAATTGGACCACCTTAGCTTCATGATGTATGATCGTCAGCAGGAACTGGACAACTGCCGTGACTATTGCAACCACAAGTCTGCCATCATCAAGACGAAGGATCAGACCATCGCCATGCTAGCAAAGGATCGCAAGTCTCGCCGCCGTCAGCTCGACAAGAAGGAGCGCATTTTTGCCCGTCTTCGCCATCGTATCTCAGCTCTGGAAGAGACCATCCATGAGAGAGACATGCAGTTAGAGGAAAGGGAGAATGCCGGAGAAGATCTTCGTGGAGACCCTTACTCCTATCTCAGCGATGACGATGATTTTCTGGAGGATCAGGCCATGGACTTCTTCACCGATGAGGATGATTTCGCCTTCATCGATGATGCGGAAGATGATGAAGCCACAGACTCCAAGCAGTAGTAGCACTGAGCACTAGCGTAGTGAGTAGTAGTCGGTCCCACTGTATCGTAGTTCCCAGAATGGTTCTTAAAACCATCTGTTTTGCTTTGTTGTGGTGTGTGTTGTACTGTGTGCTATGAGTGAATGAATGAAAAAGCAAGTTGCTAGAAAACTTGAGTCAAACTCTAAAATTTTTTCAAAGACCCAAAACCTTAGAAATTTCCCTCTTTTCTCATGATCTATATCAATCTTCAGATGCCACGTGGAGGAAGTGGTTCAGCCCCGGACCCAATGTTGCAGATCCTGCAAATGTTGACTTCTGACCGCGAAGCTGAACGAGCGGAACGGCAAGCCAACCTAGCCACTCTGCAACAGATAGCCCAGCTAGCCCACAACAACCAAGGTCATGGAACTCAGGACAACCACGGATCTAAGCTCAAGAATTTCCAGAATACCAACCCACCCGTTTTCACCAAGTCAGAAGAACCCCTAGACGTCGATGATTGGCTGCAAACCATGGAGAATAACTTAGAAGTAGCCGGAGTAGAAGCCAACGAGAAAGTCTTGTTCGCCACTCATTACCTAGCCGGAGATGCCAGGGCATGGTGGAACAGTGTTCGTGCAATGACCGGAGGCCAAATGATGACCTGGGAGGAATTCAAGGTCAAGTTTAGCAGAACCCATGTGCCGCCAGGTTTGATCAAGAGAATGAGAGACGAGTTCAGAGAATTGAAGCAAGGAAGGATGACTGTAGTGGAATACCGTGACAAATTTTTGTCATTAGCTAGGTACGCCCCAGATGAGATAGACACCGAAGCCAAGAAGAAAGAAAGATTCCTGAATGGTCTGCATGACGAGATGCAGACAGTGTTAGTCAATATTCCCTTTGCTGATATTGAAGCCCTTGTCGACTCCGCTATCCAGATGGAAGGAAAGATCAACCAGGACAATGAGAATCGCAAGCGTCGCATAATGCATCAACCAGGAACCCATCAGACCCCAAAGTATCGCCCTAACCCACCTCCAGGATTTGCCCCAAGAACCAACAGACCCCCTATGACCCGTCCGAACTATCCCAACCGTGGAAACCTTAGACCCGGAGGAAATCACAACAACCCCGGCAATTCTAGCACTTTCACCCGTGCCCCACCCAAGTTCAACACCAACCATGCTACCGCCAACCCCAATACTGCCCCGAGGACTGGAAGCAATGCTGTGCCTGTCGCAGCCAAGGACAAGTCACAAGTGACCTGTTATGACTGTGGAAATAAAGGCCACTATTCCAACGAGTGCCCCAACAAGAAGAACACTACAGCCCCTAATACCAATGTCCCAGCCCAGCAGCAGCGTCGTGTCCAGCCAGGGAGAAGATTTGCCCCAGGAAATTCACTCAACCGCAATGGCCGCCTTTTTCTCATGCATGCTGAAGAAGCTCAGGAAGCGCCAGACGTCGTGCTGGGTATGTTTTCTGTTAATTCAGTACTCGCAAGAGTGTTGTTTGATTCTGGTGCATCGCATTCATTTGTCACCGAAGAATTTGCATGCACTAGTAAAATCCAACCAACCAAACTGAAGCATGTGATGATTGTACAAATTCCCGGATCGACCACCAAGGCTAGGCAAATTTGCAAAGCCGTCCCTATCCGAATCCATGGCATAGATTTTTATGCTAATCTAATAGTACTCGGAACTAAAGGTTTGGAAGTAGTACTAGGAATGGATTGGATGTCCAAACATAAAGGAATGATTGACTGTGCCAAGAAAGCCATTACCATGACTAGTACCGCCGGAATATTAGTCGAGCATATATCGGAAACCTTACCTCGCCAATTCAAGTGTAACAAGAGTCTAGCCCAACCTACCATCGACCAAGTTCGGATAGTCTGTGAATACCCCGATGTATTTCCAGATGTTTTGCCTGGTATGCCCCCAGATAGGGATATCGAGTTTATCATCGAACTAATCCCTGGAACAGGACCTATAGCCCAGAGACCCTATAGTATGAACCCGTCAGAACTAGAAGATCTGAAGAAGCAACTGGATTCCATGTTAGAAATCGGATTGATTCAACCAAGTGCGTCCCCATGGAGGTCACCTGTCTTGTTTGTGGACAAGAAGGATGGAGGTAACCGTTTGTGTACGGATTATCGAAAGTTGAATGATGTCACCATCAAGAACAAGTACCCCTTGCCCAAGATAGAGGATTTGTTTGATCAGTTGACCGGTGCCCAGGTGTTTTCTAAGATTGATCTTAGAACTGGTTATCATCAACTCAAAATTCGTGCAGAGGATATTCCAAAGACTGCCTTTACCACCAGATATGGGTTGTATGAGTATACAGTCATGTATTTTGGATTAACCAATGCCCCCGCTTATTTCATGAACCTCATGAATAAGATTTTTATGGACTTCCTGGATAAGTTTGTCGTTGTTTTCATCGATGACATTCTGATTTATTCCAAATCGGAAGAAGAACATGAGCTACACCTAAGGACCATTCTTGGAACCCTTAGAGAGCATTAGCTGTATGCAAAATTTAGCAAATGTGAATTCTGGTTACAGGAAGTAGGATTCCTCGGTCACATTGTATCAGCCGGAGGAATTGCCGTTGACCCTGCCAAAGTGAAAGATGTAGAAGATTGGCAAGCCCCAACCACTCAAACCCAAGTTCGTGCTTTTCTCGGATTGGCGGGATATTACCGCAAATTCGTAGAAGGATTCTCTAGTATCGCCCGACCCATGACCCAATTGCTGAAGAAGGACAAGAAGTTTGAATGGACAGACAAGTGTGAAGTGAGTTTCCAAGAACTCAAAAGGAGATTGATTTCCGCCCCAATCTTGATCATGTCGGATATCACGAAGCCCTTCGATGTGTATTGTGACGCATCCAAGATTGGTCTCGGATGTGTGCTAATGCAAGAAGGCAAAGTTATATCCTATCTATCGCGACAATTGAAGCAGCATGAACAAAATTATCCAACCCATGACCTCGAACTCGCAGCCGTAGTTCTAGCCCTGAAGACATGGAGACATTACCTTATGGGAAACCGTTGTGAGATTTATTCGGATCACAAGAGCCTAAAGTATATATTCACTTAGAAGGAGCTGAATATGAGGCAGAGAAGATGGATTGAGCTAATCAAGGATTACGACCTGGACATTCATTATCACCCTGGAAAAGCCAACGTAGTAGCCGATGCCCTTAGCAGATTGCCGTGCCGCTTGAACTCCATGATTTTGAAGGAGCAACCAAGTTTGCACAAAGAGATGGAAGATTTTCGAATAGAATTAGTAAGTGAAGGATTTTTGGCTAGCATAGAACTTTAGCCCACTTTGATCAGTCCGGTTAAAGAGGCGCAGAAAGGAAATGCTAGTATCGACGGAATTAAACGTCGTATCGGTACAGGCAAAGTACCCGGATTCACCGAGGACGAAGAAGGAGTTTTGTGGTACAAAGGACGCCTTTGTGTACCAGCAGATTCTGAGTTAAAAGAAGTTATCTTGAAGGAGGCTCATGATACTCTTTATTCTATCCATCCAGGAGGAACTAAGATGTATCAAGATTTGAAAGAGCAATTTTGGTGGCATAAGATGAAGAGAGAAATCGGAAGCTATATCGCCAAGTGTGATATATGTCAGCGAGTCAAGGCAGGACATCAAAGACCCGCTGGATTGTTGCAACCTTTGCAAATTCCGGAATGGAAATGGGATTCTGTAGGAATGGACTTTATCACTGTACTACCTACTTCTAGTAGGGGAAATGACTCTATTTGGGTCATAGTGGACAGATTGTCCAAAGTCGCCCATTTCTTGCCCGTTAAAACCACCTATCAGAGTTCGAAGCTATCAGAGTTGTACATCGCTAGGATCGTTAGTTTGCACGGAGTCCCCAAGAATATCGTATCGGATCGAGGAACTCAGTTTACCTCGAGATTCTGGAAGAAGGTCCAGGAAGGTTTAGGAACCCGCCTAGATTTCAGTACCGCGTATCACCCTCAGACCGATGGACAAACGGAGGGAGTAAACCAAATACTCGAAGATATGCTTAGAGCATGTGTGCTAGAATATGGATCCAAGTGGGAAGACTGTCTGCCGTTTGCAGAATTTTCCTACAACAATAGTTACCAAGCCAGTTTGCAAATGGCCCCATTTGAATTCATGTACGGAAGGAAGTGCCGCACCCCTTTGAACTGGTCGGAAGTAGGAGAGAGTCAAATTTTCGGACCCGACATCCTACGAGAAGCAGAAGAGAAGGTTCACAAGATTCGAGAGCATCTCAAGACAGCCCAATCCCGACAAAAGAGTTACGCCGACAAGAGACGTCGAGACCTCGCCTTTAACATTGGAGACTTTGTTTACCTGAAAGTGTCGCCATTGAAGGGAATGCAGCGTTTCCAACTCAAAGGAAAGTTAGCCCCCAGATATATCGGACCTTTCAAAATTTTGAACCGTCGAGGAGAAGTATCGTATCAACTCGAGCTACCAGAAGAGATGTCAGCAGTGCACAATGTGTTCCATATCTCGTTACTTCGCAAATGTCTCGAAGTCCCCGAGAAGACCGAAGTGTTCAAGAATATCGATCATAGGACCTTAGAGGTCAATGATGACCTGACCTATCCCGAAGTACCCATCCGTATATTGGAGGAAGCTTTTCGAACGACCAGAACCCGAAGCATCAAGTTTCTCAAGATTCAGTGGAGCAACCACACAGAAGAGGAAGCTACCTGGGAACGCGAAGATCACATCAGGACGGAGTTTCCAGATCTCTTCAAATCCTAGGTAATCTTTTCGTCCTTTTTCAAATCTCGGGACGAGATTTAGTTTAAGGGGGGAAGGTTTGTAACATCCCAAAAATATCAAACTTAGATCAACAAAACACTAATCCTAAAGTTTAGGGTTAACAAAAACTTTTCTAAATCAATTGATGAAAGCATGTATATGTGTATGCATGAATTTTGAAATTATTTAAAACCACTTTGCTTGTGTGATCCATTGCTTGTAAAATGTTTCTTAGGTGAAAAGAACATCATCTAAAACATTCCCCACACTTTTCCTAAAGAAAAATAAGTCAAAACCAATATATTAAGTGAATGGTCATTTTGACCAATTTAACTCCCATGCCTACTTTGGCTGTCTCAAACTTTCAAAACCTAACAGAAACTTTTCTGGATCTTTGCACCCCTTGAATGTACTCATAACAAAGTATCAAGGCCCACCTTGTGATCATCCAGAAACTTTCAAATGCATAGTTTAAATGACAACTCAAAATTGAATCTTCTTCATATGGGAAGATCCCACTTTTTCAAAACCCACTTAAACAAGCTCAATTTTCAAAACCCAAGCATCTACAGACTCACCAGAACCAATCTAGCAAACCCACCAAAAATCATTTCAAAATTCAAAACTTGATTTCATGCGGCCATTTCATCAAACAGGTTGCAGACACAAATCAAACAAAACACAAAACACTATAGTGTGCAGTGTTTTGAGCCTAACTTGTTCCCTAGTTAGCTCTCACACAATCCAGTAGATCATCTAGAAAGGTTAGACCAGCACTAGCACCCCTGTGAGCTCGCCATTGCCATTAATGATGAACAGCCGAAGCCAACCTTGTCACCCCAATGTGGACAGCAAGCTAGGAGCAGCAGCAAGCCTAGCCAGCATGTCTGGGAGGCAGCCCACCGTCCACCGCCACTGCTTGTCCCAGCCGCGAGCGTTGCCAAGCCCTGGACCACGCGCACGAGACACGCCCAGACCATGCCGAGCGTGCGCCAGAGCGCCACCCTCGACCATCACCCACAGACCGCGCGCCGCCCTCACCGCGCGCACACACGATCACCACCGACCCAGGAGACCGCCAGACATCCCCGTTTAACGCCCCGCGCCATACAGCCACCGCCCACCGTCGAGAACGCCGCCTCTGCCGCGCAGAGCACCGCCCATTCCAGACCAAACCACACCGCCCCATCCCTCGCGACCATGTCGTTGAGCATCACCAGGAGACACAGCACCGTCCCCTACCCTTGCCCATGCCATTAGCTGCCTGTAACGTCGCCTCCGACGAGCTCACCTTGCGCCCCGACGGTCCCCTCGCTCGACTATAAATAGAGGCCACCCCCGCACGATTTCTTCACACCATCTCACTCCCCTCTCCTCACTGATCGTGCCACACCATTCTCAGAGCAAGGCGAGCACCACCCCGCCGGAATTTCACTGGAGCCTGCCGCTGCCGGAGAAGAAAGGAGCCAGCGATTGGAGCCGCCCCAGGAGAAGCCACCGGTACCAGGAGGTTCTCCGTCGTCGACTTCGTCGTTCGCCCGCCTCGCCGACCCTCGCCCGTACTCAGGTGAGCCCCCAGCACCCCTCACTGGCCGCGCTAGGTTTCGTTCTCGCCGGAGCTGTCTCGCGTCGACGATGGCCCTCAGCCGTTGGATTAGAACCAGATCGAACGAACCACGTTGCCCCATACCGCTTCGCCCAGCCCCGTGTCACTGACGAGTGGGGACACCCACTTAAGCAGCCCGCGGGAGCACTGCGCTTAGCAGGTCGGCCCGTTAGAATTTCCCGCGCAGCCCAACAATTCAAATTAAATCTTTTCTTTTTAATTTCAAACACACTTCTGTACCCAACTTCAAAAATCAACCCAGATCTATTTAGTGCACCAAATTAGATGAAACCAATTTTGTTGGAAAGGTCTGGGAATGCTTAATCCAAGCCCGTTGGATTCAAGTCATTTGGATCTGTAGATCACCCTTAGCAAAAATGACAAGGCAGAAGCTTTTCTGCAGTCAAACATTTTTCAAATTTAAACCATAATAGCTTTTGAGTTGATTCCAACTCTCAAAAATCACTTTCAACCATACCTTTCAGAATATATAAAAATATATATAGGTTACTTGTAGAAATAATGTTCAAGGAATAAAAGAATGCTTCATAAGCATTTCTAGCCACTTTAATTAATTAAAATAAAAGGGTAAAACCTTGTTAAATTGTGACACCACTTTAAATCACATTCCCATGGACTACAACATGTGGTGATGACATGTGTCAACATGATCCCATGTTTAGTTTGGAGAATATTAAATCTTAAGTAGTTTTTCAATGAGTAGAAATTACTTTTCTAAAATAAGAAGACTTAAACCAATCCTTAACCTTGTAATGTTAGAGATGATGCTAGATCATCTATAGGACCCTTGTGTGTGATGATTGCAAGTAGTTAAGTATTGTTTGGTGATTGTGTACCTCGTATTTATTCATAGACGCTAGTACCGACCAAGGGTACGAGGAAGAAGGAGGATACTACGACGAGGAAGCCGAGGAGAACTTCAACCACTGCTCTGCACAAGGCAAGCCTAATACTACTAGTGAATGTGCAAGCTTATACTGATATTGATGCAAGCTATACTAACCAAGTTTACCAACGCAAGCTAACACTTGCAAGATACTATACCTATGCAAGCGCATAAGACACCCTATTGTTGCCACAACCCATGCTTGTGATATGATTACTATATGCCCTAAGCGTATGTAACCATACCCACTTGCTAAACCAATCCTAGTTTTATGGCAAGCTTTTTACTTTATTTCTTTATCAAAGTTTACTTAGAGGCTACCCAAGAATTTTGGTAGATACTAGACAGTTGTGCTGAAGGTTGCATAAAGAGCATTAAAATTTGGCCTAAGCTAGAAACCTTGATATCAGCTTATGCTATAAGGTTGGACTTAGTTTCAACTCCACTAGTTACCACCCCTCTAGTAGTACTACCCCACCTGTAGATGCTAGTGCTAAGCATAAAACTTGATCAACTTTAGATGGGAATACTTGGTGGAAAAATGGTTATGAAAACCTTGGAATGATGGATCATTCTATTGAAATGTTTTGGACATGTGTTTCCAAACACTTGATGATTTTGGTGATGAAAATGTTGAGGCATGAGCCTTAGCCCTTTATAAAACTGATGGTTGTCTGGATGCGATACCATTCCAATTTTATCGTACAACCACAATACCCGAATATTGGGTAGGGCTTGACTGGAAACTTATATACCTTAGTATTAGTTCCTTCACGGCCAAGGTCTGAGCTGAGGCTACCTTGTGAAGATTGTCCACCTGTGCAGTACCCAAGATGACAGTGGTCATGGTTGGGAGGCCAAACTCACAGGAGAGGTGCTTATACTAGGGAGTGTAATTGGAAGGTTAGGATTGATTATCCGCATACTGAGTATGGTGAATTCAGGATTTGTTCCTGACGGATGTATCGAATGTTGTGGTGAAAGTGTACAATCTCTGCAGAGTGTCAAACTATTCGAATAGCCGCGTCCGCGGTTATGGACAGTTGGAGTGGCCATACTGTTCCCCCGTCAGACTTTTCAAAATGACTTGTGAACGACTCGAGACTTTGGCTTGGCCACAACAGAGTTGTGACTAGAAATACAATATCCCACTTAGGAGTTATAAAATTGTGACTAGCTTGGGAACTTAGTAGTATAAATCTGGCTTTTGCAAAACAACCCTAGAGCCTAGTGTCCTATTATCCAAAAACCCCTTTTTCTTGTTAGTATTAGTTTGCGAGTACTTAAAGAGTACTCATGGCTTTGTCCCTGGCTATTCCCATGGCCAGACTATGAAGAGGAGTACCCGGAGGATGGACCCCAGGACGGTTACGACAACTAGGATCATCTCCCATCGTCAGCATTGCCTGTGACCCCGAAGATGGAGCCTCGCCTACGCTACCGTTACTATTCCGTATTCCGCTGCTTGATGTTGTATTAAGGACTGGATTATGAGATCCCTATTTGTGTAAGAACTTATGTATCGTTGTAATGGATGAAGTACTATGGTATCCAATTCTGTTATGTCTCGCAAAAATGGTAATCCTGGGATTGCGATGTATGGCATAACAGGCATCTAGGATTGAAAAATCCGGGTGTTGACATGTAGTCGGAACAACTTTAACAGTATCACTAACTTTCTGCAGCAGCTGATCAATATCTTTTATGGCCGTAGAGGACGTAGAATTTCCACTTTTAGAAAACATTGATGCATCAGCAAACCTCTCACCAGCCACTGGAGCCTGTTCACTCACCAAATCGGGCTGAGACCTCTCATATGATCATCAGGGTGCTCAGACCTCTCAATAGGCTCATCGCGATGCTCAGACCTCTCAATATGCTCATGAGGATGCTGAGATATTACCAAAGGATCATGGGACCGAATGTCATTGATGTACATATCTTCGACGCGGATGGAGTATGAATAAACAATGTCATTGCGATCCTTCCACTGCATATCAATAAAAAAGGGGATAGACAAAATAAATGAATCAGAATTCACATTAGGACCAGACAGAAAAAAGGTGGAAGTTAACTTCTCATAAAAATGGTAATTAACTTTCATAAACGATGGAGGTTACCACCATGTAAACAAAAAAAATCATACATAAAAAACAAAAACTTAAAACTTTCAGAAACTAGGAGGCTAACTTTTACTATGGTCAAAGTAAAAACCCTTATAAAAAAGCCATGTATCCTAAATTTCTTATGTTGTGCACATCGAATTCTATTCTCAAAATAAAACTTACGGTAAGTTAACTGAAACAAAAAAACTGAAAATAAAAGGAAGTTAACTGTATAAAACCAAGAAGTTAACTATATAAAACAAAGAAGTTAACAGTGGAATAAATGAAGGTTAACCATTCTTCAAATAATTGTCGTTAACTGTAACAGTAAGAATGACCATATAGGGGAATTAAATAACAAATAAGGAACACGAGTTCACTCATCGTATATACAACATAAAAATCATGGGGGGTGGTTTACTGACCGGAAGGTTCCCAAAAACATACTTGGACAAATCACTTTTGCCATTCTTGATAATGTCTTCAGAATAAATGGCTTTCAATGGTTTATCGTGCAAGAAGTTAGCACGAGGGGTCCTGAGATGCATCACAGAATGCTTCTTTGAATGACAGCTATCCAAATACATAACTATAGGGACAATACCACACCCTTCGGGACCGGCCTATGCTATATTGGGATCCTGATATTTCTCCGCTGCTCGCTTCAACTCATCAACAACTAATTGGCAGAAATCACTTGAAGCCATCTTATTATAATCCATGTTTACAAGCATTGCCGCCTCTCTACCAAGACGAACGGCAGATCCAGGACATACAAGCTTCGTGAAAATGATAGCAAAGAACACCTTAACAGCTGTGTCAACTTTTGATTCATCCTTGACAAGCTCAGCAAGCAGTTTACGAAGATCCTTGGTATCAATAGCAGCATTACTCTCAAAACCAAGCTCTGCCTTAAGACTCGCCATTGAGGAATCATGGCCACTCCCTGCGGGCCTTGGGACTGTTTTACCTCCCATTGGGAACCCAAAAATGTGATGCACTATTTCCCTGTTAACACACATGATCCTTCCAGCGCCGCAATCTATTTTCATAGTTGTTGTGTCAATTTTCTTGAGCAGGAAACACATGAGAACACGCGACACATTTCCCTCCAACACCCAATCAAACACATATCCGAAACCTGCTTCTATGACTTTTTTGGTGAGCATCCTCCAGCAACTTCACAGCCTCCAGAACTTCTCCCAACGAACAAAGAACAGTCTGTTGGAAGCGATCTCGAGCATTGTCGTCATTTCTAGCTTTTTTTATGCCACATGGCTTCCTCGTCACAACAACTTTAATATTTTTACCAACATTTTTAGGAGATGTGTCCACAATAACTCTACCCCTCTTATTCTTCGTAGGCTGATAAAAAAATTGAAAAACAAAGAAAAAATATATCAAATATAATGAGAGTTAACATTGATGATACAAGAAGTTAGCACAACAAAAAAAGTGGCAGCAAAGATGAATGGTAACCTTTTCGGGACAAGCTGCAGCGGCATCCTCCCACCAGAATCGTCATCTGCGTCTGGCACATATGTTTCATCCATGGTACAGCGAAGCTTAGAAGATGAACCTTTCACATGTGATGCTTGCTGAGCAGAAATCATATCATTCCTCATCACAGCAACAGGAGGACTACGGAAAGTAGGAGTCATAGCAGACAACGGCCTCTTAGCAACAACAATCCTATTCTTCTTGGTTGATTCTGCTGGAGGATCATTTTGCATGCCTAACACACCGGCATTTTGTTGCTTTGACTTCGACGAGCGCTTCCTACAGAACATCTTAACCTTCTCATTGTAAGAAGCAAGCCTAGAGCTGTGTTGCTTGGCATACAATTCAAGCTACGCTTCAACATTATGTTCTTGTGTAACCTCCTCTGTACCATCTACAGACTGGGACGGAGCGTCCTGCTGTAACATCCCAAAATACTAAACTTAAATCCTCAAACTCTAATCATCAAATTTAGGGTTAACAAAAACTTTGCTAAATAAAATTATGGAAGCATGCATATGTGTATGCATTTCATTTTGAATTCTTTTGAATCACCTTGTTTATGTGTTCCATTTCTTGTAAATGGATGCTTAGGTGAAATAAACATCATCTAAACATTTCCCACACTTTTCCTAAAGACAAGTAAATCAAAACAAATAAAATAAGGGAATGGTCATTTTGACCAAATTAACTCACATGCCTACTTTGGTTATCTCAAACTTTCAAAACCTAACAGAAACTTTTCTGGATCTTTGCACCCCTTGAATGTACTCATAACAAAGTATCAAGGCCCGCTTTGTGATCATCCAGAAACTTTCAGATGCATAGTTTAAATGACAATTCAAAATTGAATCTTTATCATATGGGAAGATCCCACTTTTTCAAAAACCACTCAAACAAGCTCAACTTTCAAAACCCAAGCATCTACAGACTCACCAGCACCAATCTAGCACACCCACCAAAAATCTTTTCAAAATTCAAAACTTGAATTCAGGCGGCCATTTCATCAAACAGATTGCAGATACAAATCAAACAAAATCCAAACACTATTGTGAGCAGTGATTGAAGCCTAACTTGTTCCCTCTTTGGCTCACAACGATCTCAGTAGATCATCTAGCAAGTTAAACCAAGCACTAGCCTCACTGTAAGCTTGGCATTGCCATCAATGGTGAACAGCCGAGCACACCCTTGTCACCCCCATGTCGACAGCAAGCTAGGAGGAGAAACAAGCCTAGCCAACATGTCTGGGAGCAAGCCCACCGTCCACCGCCACCCCCTGTCCAGCGCTCGAACCCTGTCAGCCACTGGACCACACGCACGGACCGCACCCAGCTCGCTAGCGACCATGTCGCGCATGCACCAGAGCTCCACCCTCGACCGAAGCCCACAGACCGCGCGCCGCCCTCGCCGCGTGCATACACGATCGCTAACAACCCACGAGACCGCCAGACATCCCCGTTCGCCGCCCCGTGACACACAACCACCGCTCGCCGTCGAAGACGCCGCCTCTGTCGCGCAAAGCGTCGCGTGTTCCAGACCAAACCGCACCGCCCCTACAAGCGCATTAAAGCCGTAGAGCATCGCCAGGAGACCACCAAGCGATCGCCACCGCCGACCATGCCTCTAGCAGCCAGTAGCCATGTCGCCACCGTCGCCCGCCCATGCCGTTCGGTCTCACCGTCGAGACTACAAATAGAGGACTCCCCCGCTCGAATTATTCACACCATTCCACTCCTCTCTCACCCAGAACCAGCCTACCTCAGTCCCGGAGCAAGGCGAGCAGTGCATCGCTGGAATTTCACCGGAGCCCGCCGCCTCCGGAGAAGAAGGGCGCCATCGATTTCGTCCACCCCAGGAGCTGCCGCGACCACCCCTGAGTTTGCCGTCGTTGACTTCGTCGTTCGCCTGCCTCGTCGACCCTCGCCAGCACCCCGGTGAGCCCCAGCAACCCCCACTGGCCGCGCTAGGTTTCTGTCTCGCCGGCGTTGCTCAACGTCGACGATGACTCCCAGTCGTTGGATTAGAACCAGATCAAACGACCCACATCGCCCCATATCGCTTCGCACCCCCCTGTCTCACTGACGAGTGGGGACAACCACTTAAGCAGCCCGCGGAAGCGCTATGCGTAGCAGGCCGGCCCGTTAACTTTTCCCGCGCAGCCCAGTTATTCAAATTAAACCTTTTCCATTTTATTTCAATCGTACTTATGTACCTAGTTTCAAAAATCAACCCAGATCGATTCAGTGCACCAAATTGAATGAAACTAATTTTGTTAGAAAGATATGGAAATGCTGAATCCAAGCCCGTTAGATTCAAGTCATTTGGATCTGTAGATCACCCATGGTAAAAATAAAAAGGCAGAAGCTTTTCTGCATTCAAACATTTTTCAAATTTAAACCATAATAGCTTTTGAGTTGATTCCAACTCTCAAAAATCACATTTATCCATACCTTTCAGAATATATAAAAATATATAGGTTTACTTACAGAAATAGTGTTCAAGTAATAAAAGAATGCCACATAGGCATTTCTAGCCACTTTAATTAATTAAAATAAAAGGGTAAAACCTTATTAAATTGTGACACCACTTTAAATCATATTCCCATGGACTAAAATATGTGGTGATGACATGTGTCAACATGATCCCATGTTTGGATTGGAGAATATTAAATCTTAAGTAGTTTTTCAATGAGTAGAAATTACTTTTCTAAAAATAAAAGGAATTAAACCAAGCCTTAATCTTGTAATGTTAGAGATGATGTTAGATCATCTATAAGACCCTTGTGTGTGATGATTGCAAGTAGTTAAGTATTGTTTGGTGATTGTGTACCTCGTATTTATTTATAGACGCTAGTATCGACCAAGGATACGAGGAAGAAGAAGGATTCTACGAAGAAGAAGTCGAGGCGAACTTCAACCACTGCTCTGCTCAAGGCAAGCTGATACTATACCTATGCAAGCTAACACTTGCAATTATGAAAGTTAGATAACCTATGAAATGCACTAAGCATGCTTGGTTAGACATATTGGATGATACCGAATCCTAGTTTTATTTACAAGCTTTCTATTTTATTTCTTTATCAAAGCTATTACTTGGAGTTTACTTAAGTGACTTGTAGATTCTAGAAATATATGTGAAGGTTGCATAAAGAGCATAAAATTTGGCCTAAGTTAGAAACCTTGATATCAGCCTAAGACATAAGGTTGTACTTAGTTGAAACTCCACTAGTCTACCACCCCTCATTAGTACTTACCCCCACTTATAGATGCTAGTGCTAAGCATAAAACTTGATCAACTTTAGATGGGAATACTTGATGAAAATGGTTATGAAAACCTTAGAATGATGGATCATTCTATTGAAATGTTTTGTACATGTGTTTCCGAATACCTGATGATTTTTGGTGATGAAAATGTTGAGGCAGTAGCCTTAGCCCTTTATAAAACTGATGGTTATCTGGATGCGATACCATTCCAATTTTTCTCGTACAACCACAATACCCGAAGATTGGGTAGTGCTTGACTGGAAACTTATATACCTTAGTATTAGTTCCCTCACGGCCAAGGTCTGAGCTGAGGCTACCTTGTGAAGATTTCCCACCTGTGCAGTACCCAAGATGACAGTTGGTCATGGTTGGGAGGCCAAACTCACAGGAGAGGTACTTATACTAGGGCGTGTAATTGAAAGGTTAGGATTGATTATCCGCATACTGAGCATAGTGAATTCAGGATTTGTTCCTGACGAATGTATCGAATGTTGTGGTGAAGGTGTACAATCTCTGCAGAGTGTCAAACTATTCGAATAGCCGCGTCCGCGGTTATGGACAGTTGGAGTGGCCATATTGTTCCCCCATCAGAAGTTTTTTTTTAAATAACTTGTGAAATGAATTGAGACTTTGACTTGACCACAACAGATTTGTGACATGAGTTACAAGATCCCACTTAGGAGTTATAAAATTGTGACTAGCTTTGGAACTTAGTAGAGATAAATCTGGCTTTTGCAAAACAACCCTAGAGCCTAGTGTCCTATTATCCAAAAACCCCTTTACCTGTTAGTACTAGTTTGCGAGTACTTAAAGAGTACTCATGGCTTTGTCCCTGGCTATTCCCATGGCCAGACTATGAAGAGGAGTACCTGGAGGATGGACCCCAGGAAGGTTACGACAACTAGGATCATCTCCCATCGTCAGCATTGCCTGTGACCCCGAAGATGGAGCTTCGCCTACGCTACCGTTATTATTACGTATTCCGCTGCTTGAAGTTGTATTAAGAACTGGATCATGAGATCCCTATTTTTGTAAGAACTTATGTACCGTTTGTAATGGATGATGTACTATGGTATCCAATTCTGTTATGTCTCGCAAAAATGGTAATCCTGGGATTGTGATGTATGGCATAACAGGCATCTCGGATTAAAAATCCGGGTGTTGACAAGTTGGTATCAGAGCCATCCTGACCATAGGAGACCCTAGTTAGACTGGACGTTTGAATCAAAAACTTAGTTTCAAAACCAAAGAAAACAAATATTTACAAAAACTTATTCTCATTCTTATCCCTTTGATTCTTTCATAAAAATTCATGTTCCTCAAAAACTCTTGCAAAATACATAAAATTTTGACACACTTGATCACTCTGCTAACCTACTCATCCTCTATTCTTATAGATGGACGTGAAGTACAACAAGTTTTATCAGTTGGGGAATGGAGGAGACCTTATCTTTGAGAGGAATTTGGACCAGCTTTTGGAACTTCTGGAGCGTCCGCACCCCGAGTTCTTCGGAGCTCAGCTCAATTATCAAGGAGGAGAAGATCTGTAGTGGCTAATTGTTGCAAGTCTCACAGGAAAGATTGAACCTCCCACTGCGGAAGGAATTCAGTTTACCTTAAGAGAGAACAACTGGCTCGATGGACTTGCCAGGGCCATGCAGGAAGCTCTTTCCCGTCTGTGTGGGCAGAGCATCAATCAGATCAAGGGTACTCGCTTTGAGTTTTGCCCAAGGCGTGATGCAAATGGACAACCACTGGAAGCCCCATACCACCCCGAGCTAAAGACTCAATTGGACCACCTTAGCTTCATGATGTACGATCGTCAGCAAGAGTTGGACAACTGCCATGACTACTGCAACCACAAGTCTGCCATCATCAAGACGAAGGATCAAACCATCGCCATGCTAGCAAGGGATCGCAAGTCTCGTCGCCGTCAGCTCGACAAGAAGGAGCGCATCATTGCCCGTCTTCGCCACCGCATCTCATCTTTGGAGGAGACCATCCACGAGAGAGACATGCAGTTGGAGGAAAGGGAGAATGCCGGAGAGGATCTTCGTGGAGACCCTTACTCCTATCTCAGCGATGATGATGATTTTTTGGAGGATCAGGCTATGGATTTCTTCACCGATGAGGACGATTTCGCCTTCATCGATGATGATGAGGATGTTGAGGCCACAGATTCCGAGGAGTAGTAGCACTTGAGCACTAGCGTAGTGAGTAGTATTTGGTCCCACTGTATCGCAGTTCTCATAATGGTTCTTAAAACCATCTGTTTTTCTTTGTTGTGGTGTGTGTTGTACTGTGTGCTATGAATGAATGATGAAAAAGCAAGTTGCTAGAAAATCTGAGTCAAACTTTAAAAAAATTTCAAAGACCCAAAACATTAGAAATTTCCCTCTTTTCTCATGATCTATCTCAATCTTCAGATGCCACGTGGAGGAAGTGGTTCAGCCCCGGACCCGATGTTGCAGATTCTGCAAATGTTGACTTCTGACCGTGAATCTAAAAGAGCGGAACGTCAAGCCAACCTAGCCACCCTTTAGCAGATAGCCCACAACAACCAAGGCCATGGAAATCAGGACAACCATGGATCTAAGCTCAAGAATTTCCAGAATACCAACCCACCTGTTTTCACTAAGTCCGAAGAGCCCCTAGACGCCGATGATTGGCTGCAAACCATGGAGAATAACCTAGAAGTCGCCAGAGTGGAAGCTAACGAGAAAGTTCTGTTTGCCACCCACTATCTAGCCGGAGATGCCAGGGCATGGTGGAACAGTGTCCGCGCAATGACCGGAGGCCAGATGATAACCTGGGAGGAATTTAAGGTCAAGTTTAGCAGAACCCATGTTCCACCAGGTTTGATCAAGAGAATGAGAGACGAGTTCATAGAACTGAAGCAAGGAAGGATGACTGTAGTGGAATACCGTGAATTTTTTTTGTCATTAGCTAGGTATGCCCCGGATGAGATCGACACCGAAGCCAAGAAGAAAGAAAGATTCCTGAATGGTCTGCATGATGAAATGCAGACAGTGTTAGTCAATATCCCCTTTGCTGATATTGAAGCCCTTGTGGACTCAGCTATCCAGATGGAAGGAAAGATCAACCAAGCCAATGAGAACCGCAAGCGTCACATGATGCATCAACCAGGAACCCATCAGACCCCAAAGTATCGCCCCAACCCATCTCTAGGATTTTCCCCAAGAACCAACAGACCCCCGATGAACCGTCCGACCTATCCAAACCATGGAAACCCTAGGCCCGGAGGAAATCACAACAACCCCGACAACTCTAGCAATTTAAACCGTGCCCCACCCAAGTTCAACAACAACAATGCTACCGCCAACACCAACACTACCCCTAGGACTGGAAGCAATGTTGTGCCTGTAGTAGCAAAGGACAAGTCGCAAGTGACTTGTTATGACTGTGGAAATAAAGGCCACTATTCCAACGAGTGCCCCAACAAGAACAATGCTACAGCCCCCAATGCCAATGTCCCAGCTCAGCAGCAGCGTCGTGTTCAGCCAGGAAGAAGATTTGCCCCAGGAAATTCACTCAACCGCAATGGCCGTGTTTTTCTCATGCATGCTGAAGAAGCTCAGGAAGCGCCAGACGTTGTGTTGGGTATGTTTTCTGTTAATTCAGTACTTGCAAGAGTGTTGTTTGATTCTGGTGCATCGCATTCATTTGTCACCGAAGAATTTGCATGCACTAGTAAGATTCAACCAACAAAACTGAAGCATGTAATGATTGTTCAAATTCCCGGATCAACCACTAAGGCTAGGCAAATTTGCAAAGCCGTCCCTATCCGAATCCATGGCATAGATTTTTATGCAAATCTGATAGTACTCGGAACTAAAGATTTGGAAGTAGTACTAGGAATGGATTGGATGTCCAAACATAAAGGATTGATTGACTGTGCCAAGAAAGCCATAACCATGACCAGTACTGCCGGAATATCAGTCGAGCATATATCTGAAACCTTACCTCGCCAATTCAAATGCAACAAGAGTATAGCCCAACCTACCATTGACCAAGTTCGGATAGTCTGTGAATACCCCAATGTATTTCCAGATGTTTTGCTCGATATGCCCCCAGATCGGGATATCGAGTTCATCATCAAACTAATCCCCGGAACATGACCCATAGCCCAGAGACCCTATAGTATGAACCCGTCGGAACTAGAAGAACTGAAGAAGCAACTGGATTCCATGTTGGAAATTGGATTGATTCAACCAAGTGCGTCACCATGGAGATCACCTGTCTTATTTGTGGAAAAGAAGAATGGAGGTAACCGTTTGTGTACGGATTATCGGAAGTTGAATGATGTCACCATCAATAATAAGTACCCCTTGCCCAAGATAGAACATTTGTTTGATCAGTTGACCGGTGCCAAAGTGTTTTCTAAGATTGATCTTAGAACTGGCTATCATCAACTCAAGATTCGTGCAGAGGATATTCCAAAGACTGCATTTACCACAAGATACGGATTGTACGAGTATACAGTCATGTCTTTTGGATTAACCAATGCCCCCGCTTATTTCATGAATCTCATGAATAAGATTTTTATGGACTTCCTGGATAAGTTTGTCGTTGTTTTCATCGATGACATTCTGATTTATTCCAAATCAGAAGAAGAACATGAGCTACACCTAAGAACCATTCTTGGAACCCTTAGAGAGCATCCGTTGTATGCCAAGTTTAGCAAATGTGAATTCTGGTTACAGGAGGTAGGATTCCTCGGTCACATTGTATCAGCCGGAGGAATTGCCGTTGACCCTGCCAAAGTGAAAGATGTAGAAGATTGGCAAGCCCCAACCACTCAAACCCAAGTTCGTGCATTTCTCGGATTGGCGGGATATTACCGCAAATTCGTAGAAGGATTCTCTAGTATCGCCAAACCCATGGCCCAATTGCTAAAGAAGGACAAGAAGTTTGAATGGACCGACAAATGTGAGGCAAGTTTTCAAGAACTCAAGAGGAGATTGATTTCAGCCCCAATCTTGATCATGCCGGATATCACAAAACCCTTCGATGTGTATTGTGACGCATCCAAGATCGGTCTCGGATGTGTGATAATGCAAGAAGGCAAAGTTATATCTTATCTATCTCGACAACTGAAGCAGCATGAGCAAAACTACCCAACCCATGACCTCGAACTCGCAGCCGTAGTTCTAGCCCTGAAAACATGGAGACATTACCTGATGGGAAACCGTTGTGAGATCTATACGGATCACAAGAGCCTAAAGTATATATTCACTCAGAAGGAGCTGAATATGAGGCAGAGAAGATGGATTGAGCTAATCAAGGATTACGACCTGGACATTCACTATCACCCTGGTAAAGCCAACGTGGTAGCCGATGCCCTTAGCAGATTGCCGTGCCGCTTGAACTCCATGATTTTGCAGGAGCAACCAAGTTTGCACAAAGAGATGGAAGATTTTCGAATAGAATTAGTAAGTGAAGGATTGTTGGCTAGTATAGAACTTCACCCCACTTTGATCAGTCAGATTAATGAGGCGTAGAAGCAAAATGCTAGTATTGAAGGAATCAAGCGTCGTATCGGTACAGGCAAAGTACCTGGATTCACCGAGGACGAAGAAGGAGTTTTGTGGTACAAAGGACGCCTTTGTGTACCAGCAGATTCTGAGTTGAAAGAAGTTATCATGAAGGAGGCTCATGATACTCTTTATTCTATCCATCCCGGAGGAACTAAGATGTATCAAGATTTGAAAGAGCAATTTTTGTGGCATAAGATGAAGAGAGAAATCGGAAGCTATATCGCCAAGTGTGATATTTGTCAGCGAGTCAAGGCCGGACATCAAAGACCCGCTGGATTGTTGCAACCCTTGCAGATTCCGGAATGGAAATGGGATTCCGTTGGAATGGACTTTATCACCGGATTGCCTACTTCTAGTAGGGGAAATGACTCTATCTGGGTCATAGTGGACAGATTGTCCAAAGTCGCCCATTTCTTGCCCGTCAAGACCACATATCAGAGTTCGAAGCTAGAAGAGTTGTACATCGCTACAATAGTTAGTTTGCATGGAGTCCCCAAGAACATTGTATCGGATCGAGGAACTCAGTTTACCTCGAGATTCTGGAAGAAAGTCCAAGAAGGTTTAGGAACCCGCCTAGATTTCAGTACCACGTATCACCCTCAGACCGATGGACAAACGGAGCGAGTAAACCAAATACTCGAAGATATGATGAGAGCATGCGTGTTAGAATATGGATCCAAGTGCGAAGACTGTCTGCCGTTTGCAGAATTTTCATACAACAACAGTTATCAAGCCAGTTTGCAAATGGCCCCATTTGAATTCATGTACGGAAGAAAGTGTCGCACCCCTTTGAACTGGTCGGAAGTAGGAGAGAGTCAGATTTTTGGACCCGACATTCTGTGAGAAGCAGAAGAGAAGGTTCACAAGATTCGTGAGAACCTCAAAACCTCCTAATCCAGACAGAAGAGTTACGCCGACATGAGACGTCGAGACCTCGCCTTCAACATAGGAGATTTTGTTTATCTGAAAGTGTCGCCATTGAAGGGAATGCAATGTTTCCAACTCAAGGGAAAGTTAGCCCCCAGATATATCGGACCTTTCAAGATATTGAACCGTCGAGGATAAGTATCATATCAATTGGAACTACCCGAAGAGATGTCAGTCGTGCACAATGTGTTCCATATCTCATTACTTCTCAAGTGTCTCGAAGTCCCCGAGAAGACCGAAGTGTTCAAGAATATCGACCACCGGACCATAGAGATCAACGATGACCTGACCTATCCCGAAGTACCCATCCATATTTTGGAAGAAGATTTTCGAACTACCCGAACCCGAAGCATCAAGTTTCTCAAGCTTCAGTGGAGCAACCACACAGAAGAGGAAGCTACCTGGGAACGCGAAGACCACATCAGGACGGAGTTTCCCGATCTCTTCAAATCCTAGGTAATCTTTTCGTCCTTTTTCAAATCTCTGGACGAGATTTTGTTTAAGGGGGGAAGGTTTGTAACATCCCAAAAATACTAAACTTGGATCATCAAACTCTAATCATCAAATTTAGGGTTACAAAAACTTTGCTAAATAAAATTATGGAAGCATGCATATGTGTATGCATTTCATTTTGAATTCTTTTGAATCACCTTGTTTATGTGTTCCATTGCTTGTAAATGGATGCTTAGGTGAAATAAACATCATCTAAACATTTCCCACACTTTTCCTAAAGACAAGTAAATCAAAACAAATAAAATAAGGGAATGGTCATTTTGACCAAATTAACTCCCATGCCTACTTTGGCTGTCTCAAACTTTCAAGACCTAACAAAAACTTTTCTGGATCTTTGCACCCCTTGAATGTACTCATAACAAAGTATCAAGGCCCACTTTGTGATCATCAAGAAACTTTCAAATGCATAGTTTAAATGACAATTCAAAATTGAATCTTTATCATATGGGAAGATCCCACTTTTTCAAAAACCACTCAAACAAGCTCAACTTTCAAAACCCAAGCATCTGCAGACTCACCAGCACCAATCTAGCACATCCACCAAAAATATTTTCAAAATTCAAAACTTGAATTCATGCGGCCATTTCATCAAACAGGTTGCAGACACAAATCAAACAAAATCCAAACACTATTGTGAGCAGTGATTGAAGCCTAACTTGTTCACTCTCTGGCTCACAACCATCTCAGTAGATCATCTAGCAAGTTAAACCAAGCACTAGCCTCACTGTAAGCTTGGCATTGCCATCAATGGTGAACAGCCGAGCACACCCTTGTCACCCCCATGTCGACAACAAGCTAGGAGGAGAAACAAGCCTAGCCAGCATGTCTGGGAGCCAGCCCACCGTCCACCGCCACCCCCTGTCCAGCGCTCGAACCCTGCCAGCCACTAGACCACACGCACGGACCGCGCCCAGCTTGCCAGCGACCATGCCGAGCATGCGCCAGAGCGCCACCCTCGACCGAAGCCCACAGACCACGCGCCGCCCTCGCCGCGTGCATACATGATTGCCACTGACCCAGGAGACCGCCAGACATCCCCGTTCGCCGCCCCGTGACACACAGCCACCGCTCGCCGTCGAAGACGCCACCTCTGCCGCGCAGAGCGTCGCGTGTTCCAGACCAGACCAAGTTGATACTATACCTATGCAAGCTAACACTTGCAATTATGAAAGTTAGATAACCTATGAAATGCACTAAGCATGCTTGGTTAGACATATTGGATGATACCGAATCCTAGTTTTATTTACAAGCTTTCTATTTTATTTCTTTATCAAAGCTTATACTTGGAGTTTACTTAAGTGACTTGTAGATTCTAGAAATATATGTGAAGGCTGCATAAAGAGCATAAAATTTGGCCTAAGTTAGAAACCTTGATATCAGCCTAAGACATAAGGTTGTACTTAGTTGAAACTCCACTAGTCTACCACCCCTCATTAGTACTTACCCCCACTTATAGATGCTAGTGCTAAGCATAAAACTTGATCAACTTTAGATGGGAATACTTGATGAAAATGGTTATGAAAACCTTAGAATGATGGATCATTCTATTGAAATGTTTTGGACATGTATTTCCGAATACCTGATGATTTTTGGTGATGAAAATGTTGAGGCAGTAGCCTTAGCCCTTTATAAAACTGATGGTTGTCTGGATGCGATGCCATTCCAATTTTTCTCGTACAACCACAATACCCGAAGATTGGGTAGGGCTTGACTAGAAACTTATATACCTTAGTATTAGTTCCCTCACGGCCAAGGTCTGAGCTAAGGCTACCTTGTGAAGATTGTCCACCTGTGCAGTACCCAAGATGACAGTTGGTCATGGTTGGGAGGCCAAACTCACAGGAGAGGTACTTATACTAGGGTGTGTATTGAAAGATTAGGATCGATTATCCGCATACTGAGTATGGTGAGTTCAGGTTTTGTTCCTGACGGATGTATCGAATGTTGTAGTGAAAGTGTACAATCTCTGTACAGTGTCAAACTATTCGAATAGCCGTGTCCGCGGTTATGGACAGTTGGAGTGGCCATACTGTTCCCCCGTCAGATGTTTTTGTTAAATGACTTGTGAAATGAATTGAGACTTTGACTTGACCACAACAGAGTTGTGACATGAGTTACAAGATCCCAATTAGGAGTTATAAAATTGTGACTAGCTTTGGAACTTAGTAGAGATAAATCTGGCTTTTGCAAAACAACCCTAGAGCCTAGTGTCCTATTATCCAAAAACCCCTTTACCTGTTAGTACTAGTTTGCGAGTACTTAAAGAGTACTCATGGCTTTGTCCCTGGCTATTCCCATGGCCAGACTATGAAGAGGAGTACCTGGAGGATGGACCCTAGGAAGGTTACGACAACTAGGATCATATCCCATCGTCAGCATTGCCTGTGACCCCGAAGATGGAGCTTCGCCTACGCTACCGTTATTATTATGTATTCCGCTGCTTGATGTTGTATTAAGAACTGGATCATGAGATCCCTATTTGTGTAAGAACTTATGTACCGTTTGTAATGGATGATGTACTATGGTATCCAATTCTGTTATGTCTCGCAAAAATGGTAATCCCGGGATTGCGATGTATGGCATAACAGGCATCTGGGATTAAAAATTCGGGTGTTGACACTGGGGGGATGCTCACAAAAAAAGTCATAGAAGCAGGTTTCGGATGTGTGTTTGATTGGGTGTTGGAGGGCAATGTGTCGCGTGTTCTCATGTGTTTCCTGCTCAAGAAAAATGACACAACAACTATAAAAATAGATTGCGGCGCTGGAAGGATCCTGTGTGTTAACAGTGTGCATCACATTTTTGGGTTCCCAATGGGAGGTGAAACAGTCCCAAGGCCCGCAGGGAGTGGCCATGATTCCTCAATGGAGAGTCTTAAGGCAGAGCTTGGTTTTGAGAGTAATGCTGCTATTGATACCAAGTATCTTCATAAACTGCTTGCTGAGCTTGTCAAGGATGAATCAAAAGTTGACACATCTGTTAAGGTGTTCTTTGCTATCATTTTCACGAAGCTTGTATGTCCTGGATCTGCCATTCGTCTTGGTAGAGAGGCGGCAATGCTTGTAAACATGGATTATAATAAGATGGCTTCAAGTGATTTCTGCCAATTAGTTGTTGATGAGTTGAAGCAAGCAGCGGAGAAATATCAGGATCCCAATATAGCACAGGCCGGTCCCGAAGGGTGTGGTATTGTCCCTGTAGTTATGTATTTGGATAGCTGTCATTCAAATAAGCATTATGTGATGCATCTTAGGACCCCTCATGCTAACTTCTTTCACGAGAAACCATTGAAAGCCATTTATTCTGAAGACATTATCAATAATGGCAAAAGTGATTTGTCCAAGTATGTTTTTGGAATCTTCCGGTCAGTAAACCACCCCTCATGCTTTTTATGTTGTATATACAATGAGTGAACTCGTGTTCCTTATTTGTTATTTAATTCCCCTATATGTTCATTCTTACTGTTATAGTTAACGACAATTATTTGAAGAATGTTTAACCTCCATTTATTCCACTGTTAACTTCTTTGTTTTATATAGTTAACTTCTTGGTTTTATACAGTTAACTTCCTTTTATTTCAGTTTTTTTGTTTCAGTTAACTTACTGTAAGTTTTATTCCTATTTTGAGAATAGAATTCGATGTGCACTACATAAGAAATTTTGGATACATGGCTTTTTATAAGGGTTTTTACTTTGACCATAGTAAAAGTTAGCCTCCTAGTTTCTGAAAGTTTTAAGTTTTTGTTTTTTATGTATGATTTTTTGTTTACATGGTGGTAACCTCCATCGCTTATGAAAGTTAATTACCATTTTTATGAGAAGTTAACTTGCACCTTTTTTCTGTCTGGTCCTAATGTGAATTCTGATTCATTTATTTTGTCTATCCCCTTTTTATTGATATGCAGTGGAAGGGTCGCAATGACATTGTTTATTCATACTCCATCCGCGTCGAAGATATGTACATCGATGACATTCGGTCCCATGATCCTTTGGTAATATCTCAGCATCCTCATGAGCATATTGAGAGGTCTGAGCATCGCGATGAGCCTATTGAGAGGTCTGAGCACCCTGATGATCATATCGAGAGGTCTCATCCCGATTTGGTGAGTGAACAGGCTCCAGTGGCTGGTGAGAGGTTTGCTGATGCATCAATGTTTTCTAAAAGTGGAAAGTCTACGTCCTTTACGGCCATAAAAGATATTGATTAGCTGCTGCAGAAAGTTAGTGATACTATTAAAGTTGTTCTGACTACAGTTGATCGTCTTGGCAGTATAGATAGCCTTTTTCCTGCTGGGCATGGGCCTACCGAAGAAGTTATGAAAGAGGCTTCTGATCTTGAAGTTAGTTTCCTTGGCGACATGGTGTCTGCTGTAAAGTTTTTGCGCAAAGGTTTAACTAATTTTGGTCGTAAGCAAGATTTGATATGCACACCCTACGAAAGAGAAGCTGATACTATAGCAAGACAGATGTATTTGAATGATGATGTCCCTGCTCGTGGTGGCGTTGACAAATCCACCTTCACTACAGTTCTAGGGCAATCAGCTGCTGAGGCTCAGGTATAATGTTTTCTCTCTTTTCCCATTCTTTTTGCTTAGAGGTTTTTTTCATTGCCTTTTCTATTTTTATTATTTAAAACACTTGAAATTTTTTTGTATCTTGTTTGATAACTTCTAGGATTTATGTAACTTAACTTCTAGGATCTCTGTAACTTAACTTCTTTTTTGTAATTTCTGAAAATACATATTTTTGTATTTTATCCTTTTGTTAATTGTAAACTCCTGTTACTATAAGAAGTTAACTACTAGGGCTATATGATGTTTTTAACTTCACTATTGTACTTTTTTGACTGGCATTGTTTTATTTACTAGACATCTTATTTTTTTTTAAAGATTTGCATCATCTTTATTTTTTGTTGTTTTGTTAACTCCCAGTTGTTAGTTTTATTTTCTTGACATCTTAACTTCTCACAGGAAGAAGCTAGAGTAGCTGAGGAGAATGCTTTGCAAGATATTGAAGAATTCGGTGGAGGACTGGGTGAATGCATTTTTGAGGAATCTAGTCCTCGTGTTAACTATGCGTCAGTTCCTGTGTCACCGCCGCAGGCCTATAGTAATGAAGATGATGATGGTCTTGATAATTTTGAAGAGAAAAATGACGCTCCCCTGATGTGCTTTCTCTAGCAGATGTTGATGTCAACAATGCAGATGATTGTCATGTTGCTGATGATGGTGGGTGCTTTTTTTGCCCGTGATATATGTTTGATGTCACTTCAGAACGTTATTTTTGTTTGTACTGATGTTTTGGTCTTTAGCAGATTCTGAGGAAGATAAATGTGCACTATCAGCTGAGTCGCCTATTGTGGCTGTATTTGAACATTCTGTAGATAACCATACGTAGGAGCAAGCTGAAGATAAGAAGACGCAGGAGTAAGATACATGCAATGATTCCTAGAGTATATTTTTCTAATGTTCCTACGCCCCTGCCACATACCCTCGTATTCTCCCTCATTAGTGCTTTTGTGTTTTTTTTGTTTTTACTCCTCACATCTCTGCTGTTATGTATTATTACCCTGATATCTACTTTTACTTTATTTTGGGTAAGCACTAGGTGGGGGTAGGCGGGTGGTAGTGGGTGGAACTTTTTTAATGTTGTAATGTAATAAGACTTTCAAAATGATATATGTATTGTATAGTTTCTTCTTTTTTTATATTTTTGCATATGATGTGTATCATTTCTTTTGTTTTTGTCCATGCGTAGTCTGAATCAACTACGCGTTTACCGGCATGTGAACTTCCATTCTTTTTCCTTTTTTTAACAGCATCCTCTGTGTTCTCTACCCCGTCCACTTCTCCAGCTTTGGAGAAGATCAGAGAGGTTTATCATGCAGTGTGCAGACTGAGGAATGACAAGAAGAAAGAGTACTTCTCTTCACATTTCTTTTTTGTTATTTTTGTTTCTATCCATCACCATATTTGTTTTCCAGTGCGATTTTTCTTGATTTATTTTGATGTCTGTGATATTTTTCTTTTTTTTCAAGGGCATCACACTCTTCAGGAATGACGATTGTGATTGCACAATAGGGCAAATTGCGAGGGCTTTCCAGCCATCTGGGTTTCTTTGCTCATACACAGTATCTGTCGGAACTTATCTGCTTGGGAAAAAATATAAGGGATCAGAGAAGTTGATTGTACCGTATATTTGTTGTGTAAGTTAATTCCTTGTATTTTTGTCTTCACTACTTTTTAGGTTTTTGGTATGGATGGATCCATAATATTTTTGTATATTCTATTGTTTTAGATAGTTAACTCCCATAATTTTTTAAGAAAGCTAGTTTATTGGATGTCTTTTAGGTTTATCTCCTCTGTCAATGGAAGTTAACTGTTATTATCATATAACTTAACTTCCTAGTAAAAAACAGTAATTACCATTTTTCTTCATGCACGGCTTTCACGAATGTTAACTTCCAGTTTTTCATTAACTTATCTTCCTAGTCCATTTTAAGATTTTATATTTTTTCTTTACGTGGGCTATGATGGTTTTAATCAGAGGCAGATTTTCGAAGGAAACCTGCATAGCAGGCGTGTGTAGAAACTTTTCAGTGTAGATTCGGAAGACCGTTTGGACCAGAAAATATTGTAAGTGTGAAGATTTTTGTTTAACATATTGTTTCTCTCTGAATTTTTGTTTTAGGTTCAATTTTTAGTTTGTTTCATCATTATATTTCAGTTAACTCTTGATCCTTTTTTTATTTCTTTTGTAGATTCTTTTTGCTACTTTCGATCCTCCTGACCCTCCAGTCCTGGTGTGGTGGGCCACTTTTGTGTTGTTGGTATCAACATGCGCAAGAAGCATTTTTAGTTCCTTGATTCTATGCGTGGCGCCGATGATCCAGATGCTCAGAGGGTAATACACACGATGGTTCAAAACATCAGGAAATTATGGAGGGAAGCTGCCAATTCCAAAGGTGAAAAGTTTGATCCACCAAATATTGATAGCTGGGGGATTGACTACGTCAGAGTGCCGAAACAGTCAACTCCGTAAGTTTTATTTGCAATTTTTATGTTTTCATGCTAACTTTCTCTGTGCTTTCCATTATATGTCTTGTGTATTTTTAGAATTTTTGCTCTTTTTGATATTAATTTTTTGCATTTTTTAAAATTGATCTTCTTCTTTGTTTTTTGATTCAGTCATTGCTGTGGGTTTTTCATCCTCCAATTCTTGTTAACTTTTGATGGAGATGGTTTGGTGTCTTTTCACGAGAAAGATATCTTAAATATAAGGATGACCACATTGTACAGTTGGTTGACTGCACCTGATTTTAAAATTGATTTAACAGAAATGTTTGGTATTGATCCAGGTATGCTGTCTATTTTTGCCTTTATTTTAAATATATATATGTGCACCTATTGTTTGTTTTTATACCTAACTTCCAGTGTATATGATGTTAACTCATACTTTTTTCCATTTTTTGAACTGTTATTTTTTGCCTGATAATAACTAGCACTGTAAAATGATGCTAACTATAGCTTTAATGTTAATTTTTAAATTCTTTAAATATATTATGTTTGACTAGATACTATTAGTATACAGGAAGAAATGTGCCTCTATGTTTTTTTGTTTTTAACATAACTTCTGTTATAGAATGGTGTTAACCCCCTCATTTTATCTTAACTCTTCAGCTGTTTAAAGTTAACTTCTACTATAATATGATGCTAACTGCCCATGATACACTAAACTGTTATTTTTTTACAGTGTTGTTAACTTTGCATACGTGTTTCAGGAATTCCTCTTGCCATAGAGGAAGATAAATTGCGTTATTTGAAACTCAGTTCTTCACACCAGAAGTTATAGCTTTACGAGAAGAAGAATTTCAGTTGCAAGTTGTTAGTAAGGCAAAGAAGGCTATCGCGAGACTGCATGGCTATCCAGTGAAGAAACCAAATACCACTAAGGCATTAGTAGATGTGAAGGAGAAGGAGAAGGTATTAGTAAATGTGGATGATGACGATGATGATTTTGTCTCTCCTCCACCCCCGAGGACTGTTGTAAAATCTGTTCAGAAAGATACAGTTATCTTCTCAGCTACAAGCAGTGATGACTTTGAAACTCAGTTCCGAAAGTATCAACCACCTGCCCAAGCTCTTGTACTTTCTAACAAGAGGCCGACCAAAGTCTCTAAGAAGCTCATGAAAGATGTCCCCGAGTTTGTTCCTTACAAATTCCCATGCTTAGTCAAGGCCAAACAATTCAGAGATTTAATTTTAAGCCCGGATTACCCGAAGGAACATGGGGAGTAAGTACCATTGCTATCTTTTTCTCCCTTTTTCTATTGTTTTATGCGTGTTTTATATGTTAATTTGTTTTTTGCTAGCTAGTTTGTGACCCAAATCTGAACTTATGCTTTTTCATCATTTTTTGTCTTTTTTGCAGGTCGGATTTGGTTATGTTTACAAACACTTGCGGTGATCTTGTATCTATCGATGGCAATTACATGTTCAGACTTTTTGGCCGTGGTCAACAGATGGAATCTGAGATTATGGATTATATATTCTCTTTCTGGAAGGATGATCCCACTATAAAGAAAATATTTGAGTCTGGGGAGCGTGTTTTACTTCCGCCTTATACTGTCCCTGTAAATTCCGCAAACTTATTTCCTTTTGCTAGTATTTTTTCTCATTTGTCATTTTTGGTTTTTATTGGCTTCTTTTTGTGTTGAATTTGTTTTGCAGTACCTTCTTGACTTCTCACCATGGTTGCCAAAAGATGCTGGTGCAAATGATATTTCAAGGAAAGCTTTTGATGTTAAGAGAGCAGCTAAAAAATTCTCAGGTTTTGTGAGGGAAGGAGAAAACCTGCTGGATGCAAATTTGGTAAATGTTTTTTGTCCATTTTGACTATTGTGTGTAAATTGTTTTTGCATGGTGGTACTGAAGTTAACCTTCTACATATGCATCACTTAACTTCCATAGTTGTCTGTTACAAAAGGTTATTTTTGGTACATATGCATCACTTAACTTCCATATTTGTTTGCTACACAGATTCTTATCCCTTACTTCAACATAGATCATCACACTCTTTACGTGATGAATCGGTACACTCAGATGCTTGATATTTTTGATTCAAGGAGGTACTCTAATCTTCAGAACTTATCTAGGAGTGAATTCCACGCCGACCGTGTCGAAACTGTATGCTTTTCTTTTTCTCTTCGGTTTTGAATTTTAAAATCTGCAATATCTATGTGTTTTTGTAAACTCTAATGTTTTATGTATTTTATTACCCTTGTGTTTTGTTCTTGAACACAACCAAACAGATCAAAAGAATGGTTGCGGTTATGAAGGAGGTTTATGGGGTTTCTGCTTTCAACAAGAAAGACACAGTCCAGTGGGATGTAGCTGCAGACAGGTGCAGATATGTGCTGACCCTAGAGCAGGGTGTCAACGAGTGCGCATTTTACATGATGAAGATGGATCTTGTCTATGATGGCATTAAGATTACAGAGCAGATCAAAAACAAGGATCTTTGTTTCTACATTTTTTTCCTGAAACACTGCCACTTTTTTCTGTTTCTGATATTGCTTGAACTCCACTCCATTTTTATCAACTTACTTGTATTTTTTTGGCTTTATTTTTTTGAAATCAGGTACGTGTTGAAGACTGGAAGGCTAAATTCATGTTCCAGCTCTTGTTCCACATGAACAATGAACTAGGTCCATCAGATTGGCCAAGTGTTTGTTGCTGAATAGGCACTTGTTTGAACCATCCACTAGCAACTGTCAATCAATTTGTTCGGGTGGTAACAAGATGCATTGTAGTTTTGTGAAAACATGTTGTACATTGAATATGATTTGTATTACTAATTTTTCTATTGTTTCGATGTATTACCATATAGTATTGGTATTTTTGTGGAAGTATCAGATTTGTGAACTATATTTGTTGTTTGTCTAGTATTTGTTGTTAGCAGCTCAAACATGTTTGTTTTATGAAAGTTAACTTCCAAGGTTTCTGGAACTTAAGGTTTACATGAACTTAACTTCCAATCTATTTTTATAAAAGTAAACTAGTGAATGTTCAGGTTTACTTCGAATTATCTTTCATTTTATCTACAAGGGTATATTCTATTTTTCATAACAAAGAGTTTAAAGAAAGCTGAAGCCCAAATTATTGTATAGTTAACCTCTATTATCTGTAATCTTAACCTTTAAATTTTTTAAAGGTAAATTTTTAATTCTTGTCCACTTCATTTTCGATAAGCTTACATCTATTATTCCAAATTTTTATCTATCTTTTCTTTTTAAGCTAACGATTATGTAGTTCTAATTCTAACCTACTTTATTATAAGCTAAGCCGCAGGTAGCCGACAGCCGTATGTAGCAAATTTAACCACCGCAGGTAGCAAAAAATGGTCATCAGCTCGCCCATTGTACCACTACTTACGCACTACCTTGTTGTTCTATGTTGCACTGCCTTAGTTCACAGTGCACTGCGCGCTGTCCAGAAAGTGCACCATCCATGCACTGCCTGGTTGTACTGCGTTGCACTGTCTAATGTTTAACTTGTGTGTACAAGTTAACTACCACTTTCTATGCAAGTTAACTTCATTTGCACTGCCTAGTTGTACTGCGATGTACTGCCTTCGGTTGCAGTGCACTGTACGGTTTTCTGGCAGTGCACTGCGCGCTGTCCAGGTAGTGCACCGTCCATGCACTGCCTTGTTGTGCTGCGTTCCACTGTCTAATGTTTAACTTGTGTGTACAAGTTAACTACCACTTTCTATGCAAGTTAACTTACTTTGCACTACCTTCGGTCGCAGTGCATTGCACGGTGTCCTGGCAGTACACCGTCCATGAACTGCCTTGTTGTACTATGTTGCACTACCTAATCTCATAGTGCACTGCGCGGTATCCAGGCAGTACACTGCGTGCTGTCCAGCCAGTGCACAGTCCATGCACTGTCTTTGCTGTACTGCGTTGCACTGCCTAATGTTTAACTTGTGTGTACAAGTTAACTAGCACTTTCTATGCAAGTTAACTTTCTTTGCACTGCCTAGTTGTTCTGCGTTGCAGTGCCTTGGGTCGCAGTGAACTGCACGTGCATTGCGCGCTGTCCAGACAATGCACCGTCCATGCACTACCTTGTTGTACTGCGTTGCACTGCCTTCGGTCGCAGTGCACTGTGCTAACTTCAATGTTGTTCAAAAATAACTTCTAGTTTTTTATATATCCATACATCCACACACATGTAAATGTGCCACTATTAAACAATACTTTTTAGCTAATTAACTTACAATGTGTCCACTGGAAAGAGTCATCCCAATGACAAAACCAACAAAAATTTGCAACCAAATAAATTAGGAGAATTCTGCAAGGATATATAATCACTCCGGAAGTCCAACTTTTAAACAAGCAATAAGAGAACATTTATATACGTTTTATCTGTACAACACTATCTGGTTTTCTGGCTCTATTTTTTTGGACACATACATGATCTGTTCAACTTTTCTTAAATCTGCTGCTCCTTCTTATTTGATTCTCCGGTTGTGTGTCATCTTTTTCCTTTGCTCCTTTCTTGTGTTATTTTGGTGTGTTATTTGCATATTTCTGTTCTGTATTCAATTCTAGCTGTTGTTTCCGCAGTTGTTCCTCTAGTTGCAATCTCTTGCACGTCCTTGCGTTGTGTCCTCTAATTTTACCACACTCGCCACAAGTACGTATTTCTTGTGGCTTCATCTGTGTAGCTGTTGTTTTCTGTGGAGCTCTCTTTTTGCAATTGTTGCTATCTTGTTGAGCATCTACATTAGAACTTGCGTCAACTTTACTTTCTGTTTCTGTATGAGCTTCATAATCATCTTCAGATCTGTTGCTATTGTCTTTATAATCTTCATCCTCATCTGTATCCATAACAGTTTCATCATCGTCTGTGATTTCCTGAGTTGCTAGCAAATTCTGGATGCATTTTTTGACTTTCTCTGTAGGGCTAGAAGTGTCGTACACTTTCTGATGTGTATCAAGTAGTTTTGCCACGAGCAGCCTCTTCTTGCATGTTCTTGCATTGTGACCTGTGATTTTTTTCATATGATGCAGAGTCTCTGACCTTTGGGAACGCCATGGTTGTCGAGCTCTGGCTGTGGACGTGCAGGGGCAGAATTCATTCCCTTTTGTTCTTTATTCCCACTCCCTTTTGTTCTTGCTACTGGTGGTGGCTGTAAATCTGCGAACTGGTCACCATCTTCAGTAACAGGGACATTGTCAGACGGACTAGACCCTTGCGGAACTTCTCCATTCGCTGATGTCCGATTGTTACTGTCAACATCTAATTCACTGGTTTCCATTCGTGCATTAACTTCTCGAAAAGCCGCCAGAACCATCTCAAAATTTTCGTCTAAGTAGCATCCTCTATTCACAGTCTTCATTGCCTCATTGTATAGTATAGTTCGTTTATATTCAAGTGATGTTTCTCCTGTCTCTGATGTTTTGTAATATTTGCGGTTAAAATTTGGATCTGTGACTGCATTTTTTGTATACGTTTGCAGTATATACTTCTTTGGGATCTTTTCCAGTCTTACGTGCTCAAAAACAGCTAGGACATGATGGCAAAATAACCCTGTAAAAATAGTTTTAACTTTTGCGTAAATTAAAAATAGAGGATTTAGCACATTTTTAAAAATACATTGATTGAGGTCAACTTCTATATGAATGGAAACTTAACTTCCACAGTTTAGTAAGTAAAATAACTTCAATGAAGTCAACTTCAATACAGTTAACCTCTGTTTTTCTACAAACTTAATTCCATATCTTTTTATTAAATTCATTTATTTACTTGGCATATTTTTTCGCCATGAATGCTAACTATTTTTTATGTATTCCTGATATTTAATCCCCTTTATTGTTTTTTTAAAACAAATTTTGCTAGAAAAGCATTCATGTAATTTCAATAAAAAAAGCAAATCAATAATTTGTTTGCGGCAACATATTCTCAGTAATGTTACTCAGATAATTGATCTGTCTGCTCCCATAGTTTGCACTCGCACTCAAATCTGCCTTTTGTTTCATCCGCTAGCACACGGAACTCATGCCTCGACCAAGCAAATACCCTACTTTGGTTGTAGTGATGGACAAGGAAGTGTGTTGGGTTTTCCGAAGATGTTTTAATTCTGAAAGCTGTGCTATGATATAGGCGTTCTTTAAACACCGAGTACACTGCTCTCGTGTACTCCTTTAGTGCTTGTTCCTCAAATCCATATCTGGTCAAAGATTTCCTTGCACCCTGCATATGTAAACTAACATATCAGCCAATGCACTATGAAGTCTTGTTTTACATATTTTATCCTTTACTTAAAACATCTATTACAAACCCAACCTCTACAATTTTTTCTTATGTATACTTCAATTTTTTTATAAGTTAACTTCAGTAGTGTGACATACTTAACTTCAATATTTATTGTAAGATAATTTCCATGTTGTTCAAACATAACTTAAATATGTATCCTTTACTTAAAAAATAAAGAAGCATGTTTGCGATTTGTACCATCGATGCAAGTGTTTCTGCGATTTCTGCTTCTCGCCTTGTTTGTATACGGCTATTTACTTGTTTCACAAATATATGGAGATTATCTTGTTCCTTCACGAATCCTTTCTTCAGCACATGGTTCATGCTCTCACTTCTCTGTGTCGATGTCATTCTGGCGCAGAAAACATCCTTCCAATATGCCGAGATCCATGTAGTCCTCTCGTTCCACAGGTTGATCATCACATTGATATCGTGCAGCCCGTACTTATCAATCAGTTCATGCCATGCTGCTTCAAATTCCAACGGCATTAGCGGATGGTTCAAAATTGCAGCTAGCTGCTCTTTCAGTCAGGAAAAAGTTGGTAAAGCTTTTTCAGCGGAACTTTATGCTTTCTCATTATGTGTCATCTGCACAGCTTATGGAGAGACCGTGGGAAAATCGCCGGTATAGCCTGCGCCATAGAGGGACACTGATCTGTATCCAACAGCAGTAACACTTTGTCAATTTTTTCACAATCAATATTATATTGAAATTCATATAAATATATAATAGCTAAGTTAGCCATATCAACATGTAGTTAACTTCCCTAAAAATAGCAAGTGGACTTTCATGACAACATATAGTTAACTTCCAGATACTCAGCAAGCCAGAGATTTTTTCATATTAAAATAGCTACCTAACTCCCAATAGGCAAAGAAGTTGGCTTTTCATAAATACAGCTTCCTAACTTTGTCATTTTCCCCCAATTAATATTATATTTAAATTATTCGTTATTCATATTAATTAATATATATTTAAGTTTGCCATAACAACAGCTAGTTAATTTCCCAAATCAGAGCAAGTGAACCTTAGTGCAAACATATAGTTAACTTCCAAATGCAGAGGAAGCCACAGTTTTTATCATATAAAACAGATACCTAACTATCATAAGATAACAAGTTGGCTTCCATAAAAATATGTACCTAACTTCCATAAGCAGAGCAAGCATCATCATTTTTCTTAATAAATAGATACATAACTTCAATGGACAAAACAAATGGACTTTCATAAAAATAGCTAGCTAACCTTTTTTCAAGGTTAATATTGACATACCTGTTAAAATACAAATTGGCTGTTTCCCGCCCATGCACTTCAAGAATGTGCTGAATACCCATTTGAATGATTCTATGCTTTCGTCGCCCATCAGCGCGACACCAAAAATGGTCGACTGCAAATGATTATTGACGCAAACAAAAACTTCAACTGGCATGTGGTATATATTGCTCTGGTATGTTGTATCGAATGTGATACAGTCGCCGAAATCAGCATATGCATCTCTGCAGCTAGCATTTGACCAGAAAATATTTCTAATTGTGTTTCTGAATCAACTTGCACATCAGAATAGAAATTCTCATTTTCAACTTTCATATCAGCAAAGAACTTGAATAGTTTCTGCACATCGTCTGCGTTGTCGAGGCGTGTATTTCACACTTTCCTACAAAATTTGTAGTTTATAAATATCAGTTATTGCCAGAGAATATGAGTTTATATGATTTCTTTTTTGTTTTTTTATGCATTGATACTTACATGTTCTTTATATCCTTTTCATGGCATGGTAACTTGTTGCGTCCACCATTCATCCTAGATAGGAATCCCATTATGCTAGCATGTTTAACGTTGCTAAACTGGAGGTCTTTAATCAAATCCTGCAGCGTTGCGTCAACACGTTTGTGTGAATGCAAGAACACTTGCATTGATGGAGTTAACAGCAATGGGTGATTGTGTTCTAGGATTATATCCATCACAACACAGCTACCATCATCTCTCTTTTAATCTCATAAATGTAGGGTTCGCAACATAGAAAACAAAAAATTTCCTATGATGGGAACAACTAAGTACCAAGATCTATCTACTAGATACAAGCAACGGGTGGATATACATCCATAGAATACATACCCTCGAAGACCGAATAGCGTTAACGAGGTTGTACTCGTGGATGATGTAGATGAACGCTTGCCTATCTCAAGATCGTGATGAAGTCCATCTGGTCCAGCCGGTCCAGCACGATCAAGTCCAGCACCTCAAAGCAGTGGTGCATCCGTGATCGCACACACGTACGGGTACCCCGACAACCTCCGCGCCCTCGCTCCAGCGAAGCAGCGGAAGCAACAAATCCTTCCAGAAAAAGCCACCGGGAACATGTATCTCGCTGATCCGAGACCATGGGGAAATTCTAAAGAGGGGAGAGAGATCCTTCGTGAGGAGGTGTGAGATGAGAGGAGGAAGTGGGTGCCTTTTATAGGGAGAGGGGGCAGCCCCCTCCCATGGCGTGGCAGCCATGGAGGTGCCCCCACCTCTTCCAATTCATGTGGGTGGAGCTCCCACTCACATAAATAGCCACCCCACTCAAAATTCCACTCACCTCCATTAAATTTCCACCAAATTTAATGTAATCTCTCAATAAATAAAACTCTTTTATTTATTTATTCAGAATTTTGTTAATTACTTTAATTAACAAACATTCACATAAAACCCCTTGCTAGTATTCCATTTCACATGCAGAACCAGTTTCAGGTAATTAACAAACATTCACATAAAACCCCTTGCTAGTATTCCATTTCACATGCAGAACCAGTTTCAGCAATTTCAACCGAAACGGTTTCAGTGTCTAGTGAAATAAATTCCTGCGCTTTCCTTTTCTTTTTCTGGCATATCATTTGCTCCGAATGGTGTCGGTATCCCTTAAGTGTGTCAGCCTACGGTTCGCGAATAATGCGAACATGATCGAGACCCTTCTCCGATCAATAATCAGTAGCGGGACCTGGAGATCCATACTGACTCCCACACATTCAACGATGACTTTTGTGATCGTGTGAACCTTTTACGCTAGTGTCTTAATCCCTTTGTTTCACGATATATTACATGTCCGAGATTCGATCATCGGTATCTCCATACCTAGTTTGATCTCGTTACCGACATGCACTCTTTTCTCGTTCCCGTGATATAACATTCTAGTGATCAAATCACTTGCTTGCAAGCTAATCAATGTGATATCACCAAGAGGGCCCAGAGTATATCTATCCATCATCGGGATGAACAAATTCCACTCTTGATCCATGAACCTCAACATAACACTTTAGTAGTTCTGAAGCCATCTTTATAATCACCCAGTTACGGTGTGACGTTTGATGTCATCGAGAAACTCTTCCGGTGTTAGTGATTGACATGATCTCATGGTCTAAGGATTAGGATCACTTCGTAAGTTGTTATAGCAATATAAACTCAATGACTTTGATCATAATGCTATACTTCGGATAAATGTTCATCACATCATTACAGTAATGTTGTGACCTTGTTATTAACAACATCCAATGTCCATGATCAGGAAACTTTGATCATCTTGTTAATCAACGAGCTAGTTTATAAGAGAGGCATAACTAGGAACTTCCTTTTTGTTTATTAAACACACGTGTATTAAAGTTTCCGTATTAATACAATTATAGCGTGCAAAATAAACATTTATCATAAACAAGGAATACGATAATAACCACTTTATTATTGTCTCTCGGGCATATTCCCTTCAGTCTCCCACTTGCACTAGAGACAATAATCTAGTTTAAAAACTTTGCGTATTTGAACACTTATGGCTTTCTGGTGTTCCATATACGCAACTGCAAGTGGTTAACATAATCTACGGATCTGACACTTTCAGGTCCGTGTGTATTTACATGTCTTTGCGTCTCCACGCATCACTCATTCTCCAATGAGATGGCATTGTATAAATTTGGTCTTTTGGTGAGACCTTTAGTTACTTGGGGTTAAACCATGTCGATACTATTGTCACACAATATATCTTTAGTGTTATCCCGTTGCGAACAACACCTTAGTTTGATAACAAACTACTTGACATAAATTCCCTCCTTTGCTGCTACTATAGCAGTCATATACTTAGCCTTTTGTTGTAGTATTCGTCACAATGTTGTAACTTTGTAATGCATCCAAATCCATCATGAAAACTCCTTTCCATTTCATTGTGCCACTCATAGTTTAAATTGAGATAAACTTAATTTGTATCTTTTGACAAAACTAGTATCAATGTAACGCTTTACAATGAACTATTTGTAATTGTTTGTCACCTCTACACAAATATATTCTTAGTTCTTCCAAAAGATCATAAGAATACCTTACTATAGTCCAATGATAATTTTATGATTCATTCTGGTATATGCTCATAACACTTAGAGCATAGCACATATCTGGATGTGTACATATCATGGTATGATTGATCAAAACATTCTCGTGATTTCACTCATCAAGTGTCAAAGCACTTGAATCTTGTTTCACTTATCAAGTGTGGATACACTTGAATCTTGATTCAATTCCTTTCCATGCGACAAGAACCGTTTCTTGTTATTTATATATTGAACTCCTTCAATATCTCATATATGTACGTTTGGCATAACCATATTAGCATCACAGTCTATCCACTATAGACATTCATGCTAAATATTCGGGTTTTGCCTAAGTCTTTCATCGAAATGAAATTCTTAACCATTGTCAATAAAATATACATCATTTATAATCAACAATATGTCCTCCACATAATGTATTAGAAATATGTCTCAGCGCTCCCACTTAATTTCTTGCAAATGCAAGCATCTTCATCGTCTCTTGATGAAAACTCCTTTTCATCACGGTGAAGATTCCAACTCCGCGATGCTTACTTCAACCATTGAAGTTTGCATGCTCTTTTTAGCATCCTTTGAATTAACAAAACCATTTGGATTGTGTCATGTACACATCCTAGGTAACCATTCTATTAGAAGAACTTTGTTTTGTTTATTCATCTACCATATACCAAATTATATGTAGTGGTTGCTACTTTAATTCGTCCAGACTAAATATTGCTATGAAAGATCAAATATTGTCATAGTCAACTCCTTGAACATTGTTGTAAAATACTTTACGACATGTCGACTATTTCATAGATGTGAAACATCCATGTCTGTTTCTTTATAGATCCAAATACGACTGATAGGTTTTTACACCTTTCCGGAGGGTCTTCCAAGTTCAAAACTTGATTTATCGTGTATGGACTTATCACGGATTTTATGGCTTCAAGCCATTTGACGGAGTTAGGGCCCATCATTGCTTCTTTGTATGTATTTGGTTCATCAATGTCAAACAAAAATTATTTACTCTCAAATCTTAGCATTTGATTGTTTAACCGACCTACTTGGTTCAATAGGAACTTAGATCTCCGTGACCACAACCTTTGAGGCACATAAGCTATGAGCATTATGGCAGCCTTCGGAACGATTTCTGGCGCTGCGCAACTCAGCACATATAGCTAAGGTTCGTTAACCTTATCAAAGTTCTATTGTCCTCCCACTTAACTTTTACGAAAAATTCCTTTTCCAAGAAACTTCACGTTTCAAGCGACAAACCCTTTTGTCCTTGGTGTTATGAAGGAATAACCAATTGTTATTCGAAATAACCTACAAACACATGCTCATCCGACTTCAGTTATAAACATCTTACTTATGTTTAGCATACCAAAATTTAAGAAATGACAACTTGGGTTTTACCCCAAACCGTAACTTCCATGGTGTCATTTCAATGGATCTAGATGGAGCTCTTTTCAGTGAAAAAGCGGTAGTCTCTAAAGCTTTAATCTTTTTAAAACATAATGGCAGTTTTATAAATAACACCTTTGATCCAACCATGTCAAACAAGGTTTCATTACAAATCTAAAACACTCCATACTCCTATGGTGTTTCGGGAGATGTAAATCTAGGTGTTTTGCTAAACTTGCAACTCAAATAAATCCCTTTATGATAAATCATAATTCATTTATTTTCTTGTTACACTTGTAACTCAAATAAATCCCTTATGATAAAATCATAAACCATTTATTTTCTTGTTACAATGATTTTCACTTCATCTTGAAAGTCTTTGAAACGTTTTTCAAATATTTCATACTTCTTTCTCATTAAGTGAACATTCACTCAAATTTACGGAGAAAGCATATGAAGTTAAAATCCATTGCTTACGACTACACATAATGGACTGCATACATCGATATGTATAAATTCCAATAATTTAGTCGTTCGTTCTTCTTTGGCCATTGAACGAAGTTTTAATTATCCCGAGGAAAGTCTCACAAGCGTCACTTGATGAAATCAAAGAATCCAAAAATCCATGAAAATGGAGTTTCTTCATGTTTTATTTCCAATATAATTTAAACAGCGATGTCACTTCGTAAGTGATCTTCCAATCATTTGTCTTGCGACATTTTAGCATTAGCTTTATGGACGTGATTTCTCCAACTAGATTTGTAAATCATCCATCTTATATGGAATATGGTAATTATTTGAACAACCTTTGTTCTCATAATACCTGATTTAAATAACAATTATTAAAACAAATCTTGAAGTCAAGCTTTGATGTCAACGAGAAATACAAACAACAGTTTGTTTGTTTTCGATGAACATCATCACATATTCTCTTGCTAGTTACTTAGGCCATTGTGGTTCATGAATTGCGTCGTTTCGTATGAAATTTCATACCAACCAATTCGGTATCCAATATCCAAGAACCACATTGTTTAACAAGCAAAGAATACAACCATAACATGTATATCATCTATATACCTAAATTGGATATTTCCAATCTTTTATTTTCTGCCAAATATATTTTATAGATTCTCTTTCAGCATTTCCTTTTCCTTTTTAAAAGAATCTATCAACATCAAAAGTGGCGCCATATACATGACACATAGTCCAAAGCGTGTATATTCAAATAATAATACCTTTGGACTTGCACTTTGAAGTAGATCACCATCATCAAAATGATCGGTATTCTTTCAAAATCCATTCTTTAGTAATCTTTTAGTGTAGTAAACACTTTACATACATATTCTATTCATCCTTATCATGACGACTTTCATGATCAAGCTACTGTAGCTTATAAGGAGAATCGTGAGTATAACATTACTTTCCAAAACCCTTTTTGGATGATTAGGATGTCTAGCATCTCCAACCTTTGTAAATTCTCATCCAATATGAGAACATATATTATATTCTATCATATTGCAACCAAAACATTGTTTTAGATATCGTTATATCTGCCACACATGATGGTTTCTGAAACAATTCTTTTAGCTCCTAGACAACCTTGATATTTAAAAACAATCAAGAATCATGGAGGCAAACATGATACTTAAGATACTAACACTGAAATTGTTACTCTCGATTTAATACTAACTATTAAATTTCACGGAGTAAACAGAGTTTGCTGAAAGTTTGCAATAGGACTTTAAACTTTAGATTGACACTCAACACAATACGATACCAGTTCGTAAAGTATATATCCAGAATTCTATAGTTTTATTATCTCAATTACAACTAAGCATAAAGTGGTGAACGAATGCCAATGACTACAACAAATTATGCAAATTCACTTTGATTTAATTTTATGATAAATTGAGTTCTACTAATCCAAATTAGAAATGAACTCCCACTCAAAAACGACATCCCTCGTGTCTTTTTGGTGATTACATGAACCAAATCCACTACACCAAGTCCGATCATCACGTGAGTCGGTGTAGTTTCAAAGGCGAGCATCCATATGGTCATCATATCAAAACATATGACTCATGCTTAACCTTTCGGTCCGTGTTCCGAGGCCATGTCTGTACATGCTAGGCTCGCCAAGTAAGAACCTTAGTATTCGCGTGTGTAACTGTCTTACACCCGAGATGTGTTCATGGATTCAAGTATACCCGATCATCACGTGATGTCTTGAAGCGGCGAAACATTGTAGGTTCATACTTAAGGAAGAACACATTCTTATCTTGATATCTAAATGAGGGATTATCTTATTATGCTAATAAAACGCCAAACAAGCAATATAAGATGCAATCAAACATCACATGTTTATAAGTGAAATGATATGGTTCCCGCATATGATCTCCATCATGTGCACCGTGGTATGATCACTATCATACCTTTATGTGTAAGGCCAAGGTCTATGGAACTTACACGCTATGTTTGTTATAAGAGTATCATCTCATGCTTCTACTTACAACATCACCATATCATAACACTAGCCCAGCAACAATCTAAACTAGACGCCTCTAATTTATCCATTGCAAGTTTTACGTGGTTTAGGGCTTTCGAAGATAGAACCGTTCTTACCTACGAACATGAACCACAACGAGGATAACCAAATTGTTGACAACTCGTTGCAAATTAGATATTGACTATAGTAGGAGAAACAGACACCCGCTAGCCACTTATGCAAACTAGTTGCATGTCAAGCGTGGAACAGGTCTCATGTGCGAGGACATGTAAAGTTTGTCCGGGCCGCTTCATCCCACTATGCCACCAATATCCAAAGTACAACTAAGAAGCAATAAAATGATCATCATCGCCCACATACTCATATGTTTACTATCCATGCAAAGCATCTACGCATAGATCCGGCTCTGATACCACTGTAGGGTTCGCAGCAAAGAAAACAAAAAATTTCCTACGATGGGAACAACTAAGTACAAAGATCTATCTACTAGATACAAGCAACGGGTGGATATACATCCATAGAATACATACCCTCGAAGACCAAATAGCGTTAACGAGGTTGTACTCGTGGATGATGTAGACGAACGCTTGCCGATCTCAAGATCGTGATGAAGTCCATCTGGTCCAGTCGGTCCAGCACGATCAAGTCCAGCACCTCAAAGCAGTGGTGCATCCGTGATCGCACACACGTACGGGTATGTCACATCCCAAATTTTAGATTTGGTCTTGCATATCATTCATAGAATTTCATCATATCTTTCCATGCAAAACCGTCGAGTAGAAAGGTTCGGCGAAACGCTATCTTCAAAACCTTTTTTTTTTGTTTCGCTACGAGTTGCCTGCGGGAGCCTTTGGAGGGACTTGCAACAACCACCCCTGTAGGTTCGAGTTTTCACGCAAACTTTGACTGAAGGTTGTTCCCTTCGACGATACGAACCCGTAGGCGCAAGAATCGCTCCAATCGGAGTTCGTATGCAAAAGACTCGGACGTTTTAGTAAACCGCCGGAAAACGGTCGGAAAATCTGGACCGATTTCCGAGTTGGAGTCAATTTCTGGACCGATTCTGAGTAGAATCCGCGCAGGGTACTATTTAAAGGACCCCACATGGGCCCTCGTTTTCCGTGCCCGCGACCCCAGCCCTCGACCCCGCCGCCACCTCCTCCTACCGCCCGCGCGCCGCCCGAGGCGTGCCCGCCGCCGCCGCCGCCGGACCCCGCCTCCGCCGTCGTCGGCCACCGCCGTCGCTGCCGCCAGGTGCGCCTCGCTGCCGCCTCCCCGTTCCCGGCCACCACCGCCGCCGTCGCCGCCTCACACCGCCGCCACTCCGCCGCCGCGCGCCAGCCGCATCTCGACGCCGCCGCCGTGCAGCCTCATCTCGCCGCCGCCGCACTGCGCCGCCGCACCGCGCTGCGCCGCCGCCACAGCGCCGCACCGCCCCGCGCCGCCCGCGCCTCGCAGCGCCGCCGCCGAGCCGCACCTCGCCGCCACCGCCGTGCAGCCGCCGCCGCCCGCTGAGCGCGCACGCCGCCGCACCCGCTCGCCGCGCGCAGCCGCCGCCTTGCTGCGCTGCTGCACCGCCGCCGCTGCCTTGCCGCGCGCGCTGCGCGCTGCTCGCTGCGCTGCCGCGTGCGATCGCCCACGCGCATCATCGCATGCGTTATTGCATGCATACACGCGCACGCATACACGCACGCACGCGCCGTCTCGCGCGCGTGATGTAACTTTTCTCGACCCATAGTTGACCGTGTGTACGCCCGTGCAGGAAAGATCTCGTCGCCGGAAGTGAACGTCGCCGCCGTTCGGAGCTCGCCGGAGTCCGTTTCGCCATCCGTTTTCGGTAAGACAGCAGCCACCGTCAGATCTCAGATCAGCGTCTTAGATCGTTCGTTGACTGGTCAGCATCCCAGGCGTTGACTAGTCAGACGCCCGGTCAGCGTCCAGTCAGCAGACGAGTTGACCAGTCAAACAGACACAGTTGACTGGTTCAATTTCGCTAATCCCTTTAGTTGGCAGATTTCGGTAGAATCTTGTAAATTGCATGGAAATTCAACCGCTTGGCCAAAAATTGCAAATAAAATATGTACGAGTTCAGTGAGTCGTGTAGAATCTCGCTGTAGCTTTGGTTCAGACTTTTACTGTCAGGTTTAGTACAGTTTAATCAAACTAGTTAGTGGCCTTTTGGAGTAATAAATTCGTAGAAAAAGATCCGTAGCTCCAAAAATCGCGTGCGATATGTCCCTGAACTTGTATGAAGGAGGGGAATACCATCGTGAATTAAAAAGGTAGGCTTACAGTAAAAACTTCTGCAGTATTTGTCTAATGGCTTTCTGCAGTGTTTTAATTACTCGGGGAGTTTTATAATTCCTTTTTGAGTAATTCCAATTAGTACTGTTTCTATTCATCGATGCCTATGCGTTAGAATTTTCCCGAGATTTTACAAACAGTATACTACCGGTAGTGAATTATTTAAGTTCTAGCTCTAGTTTGGAGCATTACTTTTGTCTATTAGTTTTCCTAGCGCCAAATCTATTTTCCATGCATGTATTCGGTAGTATTATGGATTAGAATTATGTGGTGCAGCTGTAGCACCAATTCACTTGCCGTTCTTGCATTCATGCATCATATTTGTTGCATATGTTGTGGATTGTTTGTTTATGAATGCAATTGTGTCGTGTAGATTGTGTTGAGTGCAACGCTTGCTCGTGTGAGGATTGTGCTCCAGACCTCTACAACCAAGGCAAGTAGATGCTACTTTGTTCATGATATCGTCCTACTATTTTCAATGCATTGTCGTGTATTTTGTAGATGCATGTGTAGGATGATACTATCACTATGCTATGTCCTATTATGTGGTAGGACCCTCTTTGTAGATGAACCACCGTTGGTAGATGTGCTTAGCCATGCTTAATGAACGAGGGCTGGGTTACATCATTGATAATTGTTTTCTCAAGGTATTGGTTTGCGAAAACTAAAAACAACTTAATCAATGAACCCCCTGGGTGTGATGGTATTGATAAATTTTGGTGGTTTCACTGCGGAAAGGCACCCAGGTATCCAGAGAGAATGATTGGCTTCTTTATTGTGTAGCTTACGTGTACAACCATGTGCCAATAATGGAATGGGAGGTTGGTTGGACTTAGTAGGTTGTGGTAACTCGAACCCGCGTATCCAGAGATGTAGAATTTTGGTAGGTTGGACCGGTGCGCGTCGGGATTGAGGAGCTACTTCCCGAACAGTCTCTTCTTGGTCTTGTCCCTATCATCACCCAAAATGAGAGTGATGGTACGAGCTGGGCTGGCCAAGTCACATGGGTAAAGTGTACTAACCTCTGCAGAGTGTATAATCTAATCGATTAGCTGTGTCCCCGGTTATGGACATCTGAGTTGCTAGATATTGATTCCATGACATGTTTCTCGCTCACTCCAATTTCATAATTGTTTTAATATTGTTGGGTTGACTTAATTGGGCTCTTTTCAAAGAAAATCGAAAACTGTTTATGAAAGTAGGACAAAAGTATTTGCAAATGCAAGCCAGACACAGCTCCACTTGCCAGATATGCATGTAGATGTTAGTACTATTGTCTCCTTTACTAGCTCTACTTGCCATACATTCCATGTATTGACCCTTCGGGGCTGCTACGTTTCATGTTGCAGGTTATTCCGATTCTGATTGATCGTTATAGGCCACGGTACTCCACTCGGCACTTGTTCACTTGTGGGAAATTTGAAGATTGGAGATCTTATTCGTTTTTGTTGCTACCTGAATAATTTGAGCTAAGCTTTATGCTAAGCTTTCATTGTAATAATGGTACTCTGGATCTTTGTGAATCATGATACACGGTTATTTGCTATGATTATCTATCTTACTCTATTGTGGGCCAATGAACCGATCCAGGGATTGGCATGTCACATAGAGGCCACGGTCTTTTCAGAACCGGGGTGTTACAGGATGGTATCAGAGCCCGTGTGTCGACTGTAGGATCGTGACCTAGGATTGGATTAGGAAGCCATAGAATTATTAAAGCCTATATTAACTATGTCTTTCCTCTTATGCCTTTCACCCTCGTATATTCTTACCATATGCTATTCTCACACTTTCCTCTTTTACTTGATAGATGGGAGACGTCAGGACTGAGTATGTCACCATGGAGTCACCAAGGCCCTTTGCAAGGCAGTTAGCTCAGCTCTCTCCGTCATTGGGATTGCCACTGCCTATGTTCAAAGGAAGAAGGCTGTACACCTATGGATATGGAGAGGATGCATGGGAGATCACTACCTTCATATTCAGAGATGCCGCCTTGCCAAACCCCGCGCACTTGGTCTACACCAAGATATACTGCAACTGGGGACTTGGAATCAACTTGGCCGTACATGAAGCCCTGTCTCGCCAGTGCCACTATGTCCGACACCTACTGCCTGCGGATTTACCCTACCGTGACTATGGAAGACGTGATGAAGAAGGGAACATTGTGATGACCCCGGGCGACAGGAACAACATGCCGCCCCGTCGGAGGCACATAGAGGACATGGAAAGAGAGAATGGAGCTCTAGCAGAGAAGGTGAGGATGTTGAAGGAGATTGCAGACTTTACTAGCAATGGAATGGTGGTCCAAGGACAGGAGATAGACACTTTGCATGAAGTTGTGGGAGTTCTGGAGACTGCCCTGATAGCAAGAGATGAAACCATAGCACATCTTCATGGTACTGTGTAGGAAAACGCCCAGAACATACAGCAATTGCAAGGGACCGTCCAAGAAAGGGACCAAACCATTGAAGCTATGATAGCCCAGATTGCCGCTCTCCAAGCACAGCTGAATCCACCCTCCGGTGATGACAATGGAGATGATGGCAACAATGGGGATGATGATGACAGTGGAGACGATGATGATGATGAGGACGAGGATGATGATGGTGGAGACGATGATGGTGGAGGAGATGAAGCTGTTGCTGTTGCAGCTGAGGACGAAGAAGAAGAGGAGGATCCAGAAGAGGTGGAGTTTGAAGTCTCAAGTGATGGTTCAGGAGAGGTGTACACTCCGCCGCCATGGTTGTACCGCGAGCCGAAGCGCCAACGCATGACCGCAAGGACCTACCTCAATCTCTTCAAGAAGTAGATAGAAGTCCACCAATTAGTCCACGTTAGGCGAATTCGTTAGGATTAGTCTCGATCGTTGTGAAGCTTAGTTCGTGTTAGTTTAAAAGTGTTTAGTTGCTTATTTGTGTACTCCAATATTCCAGGATTTATTTGTGTGCATTTTAATGAAAGAGTTATGGCAATTTGGTTATCATCTGTGTGTTTTTCGCTGCAGTTTTTCTGCTGATACAGCAGTACTGCGCGATTTTTCATATTTTTCTGGTAACTCAGAAAACTCTGAAAAAAATTGGGCTGATGCGAAACTCTCTGTGCCATATGCACAAAAATTGGCTAAATTTTCTGACGAGTTTAAGTCAGGCGGAAAAATTCGTGAAAGCTGCTGGACTGTTCTGGCATATTGCTGTTTTGGATGTTTAGTTGATCAACTGTTTAGTTAACCATTGCCAACTCTTGCAAAACTATTTCAGTAGTTGTATACTGCTAGGATAACACCTGGGATGTTGCTGGATCACTTGTTTGTGGATGTGTTGCTTGCATGTGATTGTCTGCTATTGTTTGTTGTTGTTTGATCATATGCATGGGTAGAATCCTATTGTCGTAGTTGATTCTTTCTAAACTTACCTATGCTGAACCGCAGATGCCTCCCCGTCGCCAACCCACTGAGATGGAGAAGCTCATGGCAGCTCAGGCACAGCTGACCCAAGTGATGACCCAGTTCATGGCGAATCAGAACAACAACAATGGAAACAATCAGCCTCAGGGAGATGCTCTCACCAAATTTCTGAGGTTAAGGCCAGCTAAGTTCTCTACTGCAACGGAACCAATGGTTGCTCTCGACTGGTTGCGTTCAGTCAACAAGGATCTAGTAACTGTCGGGTGCACTGATGCTGAGAAGGTGAGGTTTGCCGCTCACCTACTGGAGGGACCCGCCGCTTCTTGGTGGGACACATTTCAGATCACCCACCCGCTGGATACCGTGACTTGGGCTATGTTCGAGGAAGGTTTCAGGACCAACCACGTGTCTTCAGGAGTTCTAAGCCTGAAGAGGAAGGAGTTCTGCAACTTGCGCCAAACCAACCGCACCGTGGCCGAGTACATTGAGGAGTTCAACAACCTGTCCCGTTATGCACCTGAGGATGTTGACACTGATGCCAAAAGGAGGGAGAGATTCCTGGATGGCCTCAGTGATGAGCTTTCAGTACAGCTACTTGTGGTTTATTGCCCCACTTTCCAAGAGCTTATGGACAAGGCCAGGATCTTGGAAGGGAAGCACAAGCAGGTGGAGAACCGCAAGAGAAAGAGCAGTACCCATCACTCTGGTTCACACCACAAGTCTTGCACTTCATATGATGGATACTCCAAGCATGGAGGAAGTGACCATGGGAGCCATGACCGTCGCGATGGGCATCGTCATGACAACCATAGGAGCAGCCACCACAACCACAAGGGAGGACACTCTCACCACTCTGGAGGACACGGTGGACATGACCGCAACCGTGATCGCAACTTCATGAAGAAGGATCTGAGTGAGGTGACGTGCTTCAAGTGCAAGCAGAAGGGACACTATGCTGACAACTGTCCGGAGAGGAAAGGACTGAAGCCAACCAATGGAGAGAAGGCCACAGTGAACCACATGAATGTGGAGGAGATTCCAGATGAGCCTGACCTTGTGATTGGTAAGTTCCCAATCAACACTTACCCTGCAATTATACTTTTCGATACTGGTGCATCGCATTCATTCATATCAAGGGCGTTTGTGGATAAGTATAAGTTACCAACTGAGTCTATGAAAAGGTCTATTAGAGTGAGTTCACCTGGAGGAGATATGATAGCTAGCGCGGGATGCCGCGACTTAACTGTGAGGATTGGAACACACAACTTCGTTGCACATTTGGTAGTGTTGGATTCACAGGGATTAGATGTCATTATGGGTATGGATTGGATGTCTATGCATGGGGGACACATAGATTGTGCCCAGCGAGTTGTTTCACTCAAAACCCCGGATGGTAAGAGGATTAGATTCAAGTCGGCTGCACGACCAAGAAGGTGTAATTTGAATTCTCTTAAGGGGGTTAGCATGGATACTGTGCCAGTGATTAGGGATTACCCCGACGTGTTTCCGGAAGAGATGCCAGGGATGCCACCTGACAGGGATGTAGAGTTTCTTATCGACCTGATGTCGGGAACAGGACCTATAGCAAAGAAACCATATAAGATGGATGTGGATGAGATGAAGGAGTTGAAGAAACAGTTGAAGGAGCAGCTGGAAAAGGGATTCATTCAGCCTAGTTCGTCGTCATGGGGAGCGCCTGTTCTGTTTGTGGAGAAGAAAGACAACACCAAGAGATTAGTGGTAGACTATCGCTCGCTGAATGAAGTAACCATCAAGAACAAGTACCCTCTGCCGAACATAAATGACTTGTTTGATCAACTGGAAGGAGCAAAGGTGTTCAGCAAGATTGATCTGCGATCAGGCTATTTCCAATTAAAAATCCGAGAAGAGGATGTACCGAAAACCGCCTTCACCACTAGGTATGGTTTATATGAGTATACAGTTATGTCTTTTGGACTAACGAATGCCCCGGCATACTTCATGACCATGATGTGGCATCCCGCAAAACCACTACCAGAAAATCGCGTTGAATTTTGTGCATTGCATCATCATGACATCATCATACATCTATCTGTTTAAAAATATTTTGCTAAAAGACCTACTTTGTTTTCTATATTAATATCCTCCCCCTTTGTTCAAACCAAACCGTCGGTCCAGCCGGATCTTTTATTCATCTAAAACTATTTACAAATTTATTTAAATAAAAGAAAACCCTAGTCTAAAATATCTAATCCTAACACCACCTAAATCTTTTCTACCCAGACCTATTCTACCCAGCCCCCCTCCACCTCACCCCGACCAACCACAGCTCGCCACCTCACCATTCCCTCCACCTCATCCTCATCTCAGCCACCTCACCAATCCCCAGCCACCACCACACTCCTGGCCCCACCCTCCTGGCCCACCTCCTCTCTCACACCCCACCTGGCCAGCCCCCCCTGGACCCCACCCCGCGACGCCCCACCCCACTCACGCACACAAGCACACACCACGCACGCCCCACCCCAATCTCCCTCACCGCCGCCACTCCCCTGGTCAAACCGCCCCACGCACCACCCCGACACCCCGGTCCCACCCTGTCGATCGCCTCCCTCATCTCCTCGACCCCGACCACGATCCTCCCCTCTACAACCACCCTCGCCGCCTCGGTGCGCCTCCACACCGCCAAGGGAGCTCCGCCGCCTTCCTCCTCTTCCTCGCCGCCTCCTCTCCTCTCTGTGCTGGCCTCCCCCTCCTGCGTGTCGTCGGCCGCCCTTCGACCGTCCCTGGCGCCCGCTTCTCTCTCCTCCCTCTCGGCCACCAGCTCCTCGCGTCGACCTTCCTCCACCCGCGTCGGGTCGCCGGCCTCTCCTCGCCTCGCTCCTCCCTCTTCCTCCGCGCGAGCCCCGCGCACGCCGTCGCCGGCGAACCCGCCTCCTCCGCCAACCACCCGCCGCCGCCGCAGGAGCCCCCATCTCCCTCTCTCCTCTCTGGGCCGCCTCTCTCGCGCGAGCCCCGCGCGCCGCCGTCGGCCGCGCCCTGCGCCGCCCCGAGCTCCACCCCGCCGCCGGCGTCCCCTCCACCACCGCCCTCTGCCCCTCCTCGTCGCCCTCTGGACCGGCCGCCTCTGCCCTCCGGCAACCGCCGGCCGCTCCCGCCTCTCTCGGCCGCGGGCACCTCGTCGTCGTTCCCATGTTCCCGGCCGCCGTCCTGCACGCCCGCGACCTCGGCTGCGTGTGCCTCAATCCTCGACGCGCGAGCCTGCCCTGCCGCCAGTGCTCCTCTCCGTCCCCGGCTGCGGTCGGCCGCCGCTCGTGCTCGTCGCCTTCCCACTGCAACCCGACCTCAAGCTGCTCGAGCTAATGCCCGAACGAGACATGAGCCTCCTCCGGCGTGTTGCCCTTATTTTGGGTGGCGTTTGTTTAGGTTAGCAGTGTTGGTATTGCTGACTAGAACCCTCTCGGCGAACAAGAGCTGCAAGCCGGACAAGTACCCCGAGAAGCCACCCGAACTTTCGATGCTAAGTCCAAGTTCGCCATCGATAATCGAAGCCTCGAAACCCCAAGCACTCCTTCCCGGACCCGAAGCCCATCGGTCAAGTTCACCACCGACAAAAGACGGACGACAAGTTCTACTTCACGGGCACCGAGCGTCAAGATCGCCTTCACGGGAAACCGCGAGACATCCTTCCCGGGATTTGAAGACCGAACCCTCGGCACGCCAAGATCTTCCTCTCGGAACGCCATGATATCCTTCGCAGATCCGAAGACCCTAAATCCCGGAGTCCGAACCTCGTTTCCCGTCGAACCCTGTCGAACCCCAAACCCCCGGAACCCAAGATCGGCCGAACCCAGATGTGTGACCCTTATCCGAGAACCCTATTTTATAAATTGTCAACTATATAAATTGATGCATATTAAATTATTCATACTCGCATGCATGTTTAGTGGTTTGGGGGCACTATGCCGATTCACCTTAATTAAATATGGGGCCCATATGCGGGCAAATCTAGTCTTATATTGGCCTCGTTTAAATTTGTGTAGCGAACCGATGATATAATTTTGCCTTGTTAAGACAACATTTAAAATGCAGGGTAGCTAAACAACATGAACCATCTAAATAATTGTCGGGACCCTGGTTCCGCTTAATCTTGCCTAATTGCATCGCACCTTGCCATGTCATACATCATACATGCATCATGCCCGATCTTCTGTCATAGTATTAAATAGTACATCCGGTGTTTGTGCTAGTGTTTTGCTTCTTCACGGACTAGGCCGATGAGTTGTTGCGAGTGTCGACCCGATCTTCGGTTGAACCTTCGACAATGTTTTTAGGCGAGCATCTCCCCCTTTCTATCTATCTTACTTTTATAGTATTTATTCCCTCCTGTTGATCTATTGCTATATGTGTTGCGATGCTCTAGTTTTCGTGCCCGTGATATCCCTTGCAGCCTTACATTGCCTTGGACACATCCTATTAGCTGTTGTTTGGTAGATAGTTGGACTTGCGCTTCGTAGTCACTTGCTCAAGTGCTGTTGCGTGTCGTCCAGTACCACAGTTGTTGGAGTATTACCGCCAGTTTATTGTTGGAGATGATCATGGCTTTAATTATTGTTTAATTCAATTACTGTTTAATAACTAAAAATTGAAGTAGGTAAATGCAGAGGCACCGGTGGGTGATAGATAATATTTGTTTTCCGACCGCTCACTGGTGTCCCGTAGGACCCCGAGTTCTTGACACCTGTTCCGAAATCGAGCGCGCTAACCACAGGTGGGGAGATATGGGCCCCCCATCGATTAGTACCTGATTTCAAAGTATTGTACTGGGGGCCACAAACTAGTTTGAGTTTTTATTTACTATCATGTACTTATGCCATGCTGTACTGCTTTATTTAAATTGTGTGATGGATAGCACATGTACTGTTTAGGATCGGGACACGATTTCGCGGTGTCGACAAGCCCAGTTTTGGGTTCCCAGTCGTTCATAGCCGTCTACCCAAACCCTGAGTCCGTCTCGGAGACCGGCCGACTTCGTTGCGGGTGTACTTAGTGGGGTGGCCCCCCGTGCTTGCTTTGGGTCTTGGAAACGTCATGACTTAGGCCCCGCCGACATACCGATGGGTGTATGTTAACTGATCTGGCAAAAAGGGTCGAAGTGCTTGTGGAACTTTGGTGCACCCCTGCAGGGTTAAATCTTTTCGAGAAGCCGTGTCCGCGGTTATGGACGACTTGGAGCACAGGTCTCGATCATAGATAACTATAACTAAAGTTTACTATTATAAATTGACTTGTATCCGATATGACTAGTAATCAGCTTCACTGCAACGGAATGGCTAAATAAAAGTACCAACAACTGCTGGGTTTGGGGATATCTCATGCTATTTATATCCGACTAGTAAGTGTTGCAACTACAACGGAATGGTTAACTAAAATTGCCCACTGCTTATTATATCAGGATGACTATCTATACCTGACTAGTAATTGCCGCAACTATAACGGAATGAGTAAAACTGCCAACGGTGTGAGTTCCTCGGTTGACTTCCTCGATTGGTCTCGAGGGGGAAATACCAGGATGGGTTTGTTTGGTGTTAGAATCAGGTTGGATCCGAATAGATCTTTCTTATCCCTCTCTGATAGCCGATAGTTATATCGAGTCTCTATAGGTTGTTTAGTGCATGCTGTTGCCGCCGCTCAGTCCACCATACCTATGTAGGCGAGGACCGCCGAATTCTAGCCTCGCCGTGTACTGGCCTCAGTACTGACCGCTCTCTCTTTTTCCTTTGCCCTTTGTCGGCACCCCTTTTGTTTAAGCAGGTTTTGAGATCGACGTCGTTAGCAGGGTTACCCTTCCGGGTTGGCCTGGGCAGGGTTATGGACGCCATTCGTTATTCTTCAGGGCTCTTAGCCCCATTTGCATCTTGTCCGTAGTCGGACGCTCTATCATTTTCAAGGTGATTTGGATCTTTGTATATTATATCTGTATTCTTGACTCATTGAGTCGCTGCTATATATATATATATATTCTGTGGGTCCCATCGAGGACTGTTGTGTAATGTTATTACTTCGTTTTCCACCCGCACGAAAGTGCCTGGTGGGCACCTTTGAATCGTTTCTATGCGAGTTTGGCGGGAATCGCCGAAACTTGCATAGGGTCGATTCTGAGGGTGTTACACATGATGAACAAGGTATTTATGGAGTATCTGGACAAGTTCGTGGTGGTGTTTATTGATGACATACTGATATATTCCAAGGATGATGCTGAGCATGAGAAGCATCTGAGACTAATTATGGAGAAGCTGAGGGAACACAAGCTGTATGCCAAATTCAACAAGTGTGAATTCTGGCTTAACACTGTTGGATTTCTTGGACACGTAGTGTCAGGAGAAGGAATTGTTGTTGATCCAAGCAAGGTGACTGCAGTAACTGAGTGGGAAGCACCCAAGAATGCAGGAGAGATTCGAAGCTTTTTGGGACTTGCTGGATATTACAGGAGATTCATTGAAAACTTTTCCAAGATTGCTAAGCCGATGACTGAACTTTTGAAGAAGGAGAGGAAGTTTGAATGGTCAGACGTATGTGAAGCCAGCTTTCAGGAACTGAAGCGTCGACTAGTGACCGCGCCTGTTCTGTGTTTACCAGATCTTCAGAAGGATTTCCAAGTGTACTGTGATGCTTCACGACAGGGACTTGGGAGTGTGCTGATGCAAGATGGGAGAGTAGTGTCATATGCCTCGCGACAACTCGAGCACCATGAGCGGAATTACCCCACACACGACTTGGAGTTAGCGTCAGTGGTTCATGCGCTCAAGGTATGGAAGCATTACTTAATGGGAAAACACTGTGATGTGTAGACCGACCACAAGATCCTGAAATACATATTTACACAGAAGGAACTGAACAAGAGACAAAGGAAATGGTTGGAACTTATCAAGGACTATGATATGAATCTACAATATCACCCAGGAAAGGCCAATGTAGTAGCTGATTCTCTGAGCCGGAAGGTTTATGCCAATGGTTTGACAATTGGTGAATTGCCTGAGGATTTGTGCAAGCAATTCAAGGACCTTAGACTGGAAGTAGTGTCTGAGGGATACTTGGCAACAATGGAAGTCCAACCAACGCTGCAGGACAGAATTAAAAAGGCTCAAGTGGGAGACAAGGAAATAGATGAGATAAAGGAAAAGATGAAGGAGAATCGGGAAAGGGATATTCGCGAGGATGATCATGGTACCTTGTGGTACGGAGACCGTTTGTGTGTACCCAGCGAACCGAAGATAAGGGAGTTGATTCTGTAGGAAGCTCATAACTCGCCATACTCCATACATCCGGGCAACACAAAGATGTATATGGATTTGAAGAGCAGATTTTGGTGGAACAACATGAAGGGAGATATCGCCAAGCATATTGCCCTATGTGATGTATGTAGCCGAGTGAAGGCAGAACACCAGAAGCCAGCAAGATTGCTACAGCCATTGCCCGTGCCGGATTGGAAGTGGGATAGAGTGGGAATGGATTTTATCACAGGACTGCCCAGGACCAGGTCAGGATATGACTCTATTTGGGTAGTGGTCGATCATTTGACCAAGGTAGCCCACTTTATACCGGTAAAGACGACCTATACGAGTGCAAAGTTGGCTAAGATTTACATGGACAGGATTGTGTGCCTACATGGAGTTTCCAAGAGTATCGTATCTGATAGAGGCACCCAATTTACCTCACACTTCTGGCGCCAGCTACACGAGTCACTTGGTACTAGATTGGAGTTTAGCACAGCGTTTCACCCACAGACTGATGGACAGACCGAGAGGGTGAATCAGATTTTGGAGGACATGTTGAGAGCTTGCGCCTTGGCTCATGGCTCTAGTTGGGATGAGAATTTGCCGTATGCGGAGTTTTCCTACAACAACAGCTATCAAACCAGCATCAAGATGTCACCGTTCGACGTGCTATATGGGAAACGGTGCCGGACACCATTGCTATGGGATGGAGTAGGAGAACGTCAGCTATTTGGACTTGATTTGATCAAGGACGCTGAGGAGAAGGTCGCCTTGATTAGGGATAGGCTGAAGGTAGCACAATCAAGGCAGAAGAGCTACGCTGACGCCAAGCGCAAGGAAGTGGTGTATGAGATAGGTGATAGAGCATACCTCAGAGTATCGCCGCTTCGTGGAATCAAGAGATTTGGAATTAAGGGTAAGCTGGCACCACGATTCATTGGACCGTATCGGGTCTTAGCACGCAAAGGAGAAGTTGCTTATCAGTTGGAGTTGCTAGAGGCTCTGTCTGCTGTTCACAACGTGTTCCACGTGTCCCAGCTGAAGAAGTGCCATCCGGAGATGGTGGATACACCATTGAGAGACACCGTACCGCTAGAGGAGGTTCAGCTGGAGAATGATTTGACCTATGAGGAGAAACCGGTCAAGATTCTGGAGACAGCAGAAAGGACTACCCGTACCAAGACAATCAAGTTTTGCAAGGTGCAGTGGAGTCACCACACCGAAGAGGAAGCCACTTGGGAGCGTGAAGATGACATCCGAGAGGACTACCCACACCTATTTGCTAGCCAGGCCGAATCTCGAGGACGAGATTCATCTTAAGGGGGTTATTCTTGTCACATCCCAAATTTTAGATTTGGTCTTGCATATCATTCATAGCATTTCATCATATCTTTCCATGCAAAACCGTCGAGTAGAAAGGTTCGGCGAAACGTTATCTTCAAAACCCTTTTTTTGTTTCGCTACGAGTTGCCTGCGGGAGGCTTTGGAGGGACTTGCAACAACCACCCCTGTAGCTTCGAGTTTTCACGCAAACTTTGACTGAAGGTTGTTCCCCTCGACGATACGAACCCGTAGGCGCGAGAATCGCTCCAATCGGAGTTCGTATGCAAAAGACTCGGACGCTTTAGTAAACCGCCGGAAAACGGTCCGAAAATCTGGACCGATTTCCGAGTTGGAGTCAATTTCTGGACCGATTCTGAGTAGAATCCGCGCAGGGTACTATTTAAAGGACCCCACCTGGGCCCTCGTTTTCCGTGCCCGCGACCCCAGCCCTCGACCCCGCCGCCACCTCCTCCTACCGCCCGCGCGCCGCCCGAGGCGAGCCCGCTGCCGCCGCCGCCGGACCCCGCCTCCGCCGCCGTCGGCCACCGCCGTCGCCGCCGCCACGTACGCCTCGCCGCCGCCTCCCCGTTCCCGGCCACCACCGCCGCCGTCGCCGCCTCACACCGCTGCCACTCCGCCGCCGCGCGCCAGCCGCATCTCGCCGCCGCGCCGCCTCATCTCGCCGCCGCCGCCGCACCGCGCTGCGCCGCTGCCACCGCGCCGCACCGCCCCGCGCCGCCGCCTGCATCGCCGCGCCACCGCCGAGCCGCACCTCGCCGCCACCGCCGTGCAGCCGCCGCCGCCCGCTGCGCGCGCACGCCGCCGCACCCGCTCGCGCGCCGCGCCGCCGCTCGCCGCGCGCAGCCGCCGCCGCCGCCTTGCTGCGCTGCTGCGCCGCCGCCGCTGCCTTGCCGCGCACGCTGCTCGCTGCGCTGCAGCGTGCGATCGCCCACGCGCATCATCGCATGCGTTATTGCATGCATACACGCGCACGCATACACGCATGCACGCGCCGTATCGCGCGCGTGATGTAACTTTTCTCGACCTGTAGTTGACCGTGTGTACGCCCGTGCAGGAAAGATCTCGTCGCCGGAAGTGAACGTCGCCGCCGTTCGGAGCTCGCCGGAGTCCGTTTCGCCATCCGTTTCCGGTAAGACAGCAGCCACCGTCAGATCTCAGATCAGCGGCTTAGATCGTTCGTTGACTGGTCAGCATCCCAGGCGTTGACTAGTCAGACGCCCGGTCAGCGTCCAGTCAGCAGACGAGTTGACCAGTCAAACAGACACAGTTGACTGGGTCAATTTCGTTAATCCCTTTAGTTGGCAGATTTCGGTAGAATCTTGTGAATTGCGTGGAAATTCAACCGCTTGGCCAAAAATTGCAAATAAAATATGTACGAGTTCAGTGAGTCGTGTAGAATCTCGCTGTAGCTTTGGTTCAGACTTTTACTGTCAGGTTTAGTACAGTTTAATCAAACTAGTTAGTGGCCTTTTCGGAGTAATAAATTCGTAGAAAAGATCCGTAGCTCCAAAAATCGCGTGTGATATGTCCCTGAACTTGTATGAACGAGGGGAATCCCATCGTGAATTAAAAAGGTAGGCTTACAGTAAAAACTTCTGCAGTATTTGTCTAATGGCTTTCTGCAGTGTTTTAATTACTCGGGGAGTTTTATAATTCCTTTTTGAGTAATTCCAATTGGTACTGTTTCTATTCAGCGATGCCTATGCGGTAGAATTTTCCCGAGATTTTACAAACAGTATACTACTGGTAGTGAATTGTTTAAGTTCTAGCTCTAGTTTGGAGCATTACTTTTGTCTATTAGTTTTCCTAACGCCAAATCTATTTTCGATGCATGTATTCGGTAGTATTATGGATTAGAATTATGTGGTGTAGCTGTAGCACCAATTCACTTGCCGTTCTTGCATTCATGCATCATATTTGTTGCATATGTTGTGGATTGTTTGTTTATGAATGCAATTGTGTCGTGTAGATTGTGTTGAGTGCAACGCTTGCTCGTGTGAGGATTGTGCTCCAGACCGCTACAACCAAGGCAAGTAGATGCTACTTTGTTCATGATATCGTCCTACTATTTTCAATGCATTGTCGTGTATTTTGTAGATGCATGTGTAGGATGATACTATCGCTATGCTATGTCCTATTATGTGGTAGGATCCTCTTTGTAGATGAACCACCGTTGGTAGATGTAGCATCCCAGTTGTCTAACCCCTGTAATGCTACATGTCATAATAATAAAATGGGCAACTTCCAACATATAATTGTTGCATCATCATCATATCATGCTCATGTCATCATACCACCTTGCATTTGAGCATCATATAAAACCCTTTCTTATTTGGTTCTTATCTCATGTGCATGATTAGTTGTAGTTGCCTCGTGATATTGTATTTGGGTCTTAATAAATTGTTAAATGCCCAAGTTGAGTTGGGGGCATCTCTCTTATTGACTCCACCACCTTTCTTTCACCACCTTATATTCCACCATCCAACTATTCTGAGCTTGGCATTTTGTTGATTTATCTCTGGCTCATGCTTAGTTGGTTGGAACTCACCCTTGATCTTTGCTTGGCCTTGCCCACCTTTTTGGGAATGCATATGGATAATGCCATGATTATAATATTGTTTTCACAAGGATAACTTGGCATTAATTATTTTTGCATGGGCCATGCAAGTTACACCTTTTCCAGTATTTGGTTTTTTGCTTGCATTTTAAGTGAAGCACCTTTTCTTTTGTTTATCTGGTTTGGGCTTGTAGTTTCTTCATCAAAACCATCTCTCTCTCTTCTCCCTCTTTTCTTGCTTTTTCTTGCTAGAGCTAGTTGGAGCTTGCTTGATCAACTAGTACCACCTTCCCATTCTCACCCTCTCTAACCAAACCTTAATTCCTACCTTCCCTAAGCTAAACCCTAAGCTAAACCCAAACCCCATGCTAGCTAAACTTAAACCCTCCCTAGTCTAAGCAAAACACAAGTACTCCCTCTCTCCCTCTCCACTCTAGCAAACCAACCCTAAACCACCCTCTTACCCCTCTAATCTACCCCCTCTTTATCTAAGCAAAACCCTAGTACCTACCCCTCACCCTAGCCCTAGCCCGACCATCCCCCTCTCCCTTTTTTTTTCCTCACCTGCAGTCCCCTGGCCCACCTGCAGCCCTGGCCCCACCTAGCACGTCCTACCACACCACACCACACCATGCACGTGAGGTGCAACACCACCCCCTCCCCCACGCCATCTACCACCCCTCCCTCGATCTTATCTGTTCCCCCTTCGTCCTAGCCTCCTCCCAGATCCCCAGGTAGCCCCCAGGCCCCTCTGCTTCCCCCCTATCTCCCTTCTTCCTCCCCCAGCTCGCCATGTCGCTCAAACCCTAGATCGGCGTCCACCTCTGCAGCCTCTTCGATCCCGAGCGCGCCGAGGCAGCCCAGAGTACCAGGAGCGTCGACGACCTTCCCTGCTACGCCCAGGACACGAGGACCCCGCTGGAGCCTCGCCGGAGGAACCCCGCCGCCGCCGTGCCCACGAGTGCCAGGACGTTCCTGCCGCCAGCCTCGCCAGCGATCACCGTCCTCGCCGGCAAGCTCCTGGTGAGACCCTCTCCTCCCCAGCCATGGCCCTCTGCCCCCTAGCGCAACGCAGCTCCGGCGCCGCCGTCGAACACTCCGCGCGCGCGCCGCGCGTCGCGCGCTGGCGACAGCAGCGCTGCAGCCGTCGATCTGGTCCAGTTCTGAGCCATGCCCCGCACGCCTCAGGCCTCCTCCGCGCTAGCACCCTGTACCGAAGTTGTAGGCCCAGCTACCCTCTACGTTTTTCGTTTTTGGTCCGTGTGGTTTGGAGCAGCAGCGGCGTCGCCATCGACGGCCAAAGTCCGGCCAGACGCAGCCGCCAGCAGCGCCGCGCCGCTGCCGTCCGACAGCGCGCAGTCGTTTTGCGATTAGAACCTCCCCGTTTTTCCCGCCTCACGCCCGCAGTCCACCAGCCCCACCCGCCAGCGACCGTGGGAATCTTGCAAAAAGGCTCCCAGGGAAACTGTTAATTAACCCGCGGTCCACCCTTGCTGCCACCTGTCGCCGCCTCGTTCGCTGGCGTGTCCGCGGTTCACTCTTGCACATAACCCCCTGCCGTTTTGGTTCACCAACCCGCGGTCCAGCTTGGCCCCGCTGTCAGCGTCTGATGGCTTTTTGCTAAAAGGCTCCTGGCTTTTGCTAGAATAAACCCGCGGTCCAGTTTGTTCTCAGGCACTGGCGTGTGGGCCAGAGAACCCCCTGGCCCCACCTGTCTGCGACTCAGGCTAGTTGAGGCTGTGTAATAAACGTCCCAGATGCTGTTTTAAATTCAAAATCTGTTAAATAATTTCAAAATTCAAATCTAATTCAGATTTTTAATAACTTTGTCATACTAATTCCAAATTGGGCAAATAATATATGTTTTTGATTCAGAAAAATGAGAGGATTCCAAATATGCCATCCATTTTGTTTTTTGCACAAGTAAAATTCCAAGTTTATGTTAATTACCACCAATGCCACTGGATTTTCAATAATTCATAACTTTTAATTCCTAAATCCAAATTTAGCATATGATGAGTCGAAATTGATCAGCTCGACGAGACCTTTCTGTTTATGCTATCCATAACTTGAATTGCAGCATGCATCATGTAAAAATATAGGGAACAGCAATTGTTATGACAACAAATGTGATTCTAAAACCCAATTAAATGTTATCTTCTTGTCCTTCACACCTCACCCATGCCATGCTACTAATTGCCATGCAACTTTTGCATCATTCATCATGGCATGATTGTCTGCTTGACGCATCTTTTTCATATGTTTGTGCTCTATATTCATGTTGGCCTTGTTTGTTTGGTTTTTCTCGGATAGACACTGAGCAGGGGTCATATCAAGAGAACCAGGAGCACTACCCAGATCCGTCCCTTGCTTCAACTGAGATACCAGGCAAGCACTACCACATGCTTGCATACATACAGTACCTATTGCTTCTATCTTATTCTTGCATCATTGAGTCACGATTGCATTAAAATGAATCCCAAGTATGCATAGCCTTTACTTTTAAACTCCACCAAGCTTGTTCCTCCATCCCATGAGCCATTACTATAGGAGTTGTTTGAGCCATGCGAGTCGTAGAACAGCATGTGTAGGGTATGTGAGTGTCTGTTCGGATAATGAGGTACCTAAACAACTTAACCTGAGTAGTTCTGGGATAACTAAAGAAAGTGGCACCGGTGAGCAATATCTGCTATTTGGTTTTTCATGCTCACTTGTGTCCCGTAAGACCCCGAGTACTTGATTCCTGTTCCTTGATTTATCGCGCTATCCACATCCGGGAGGTATATGGGACCCCCCTGAGCTAGAGCTTGATTCCGTCTTATTTCTTGGGGCCACAAACTAGTTTGGGGCTTTATTACTATCCTGTACTTATGCCATGTTTTACTGCTTTATTTACGATTGTGCGAGGTACTGCACACTGTACTGTTTAAGATCGGGACACGTTTACGCGGTGTCGACAAGCCCCGTTTGGGGTTCCCAGTCGCTCACAGCCGTCTACCCAGACCTTGAGGCCGTCTCGGAGCTTGCTTACTCCGTTGCGGGATCTACTTAAGGGGTGGCCCCCTGAAATATTTCTGAATCCTGTGATTGCTTTGTCGTGAAGGCCTCGTTGGGTTTTGATTTGGTTTTTCCGAGGTTGATCGAGTGTGTGTTGCTATTGGTGCACCCCGGCCGGGTAAAACTTTCTGAAAGCCGTGTCCGTGGATATGGACGACTTGGAGCACAGTTTCTCGATCATAGACAAGCATAACTAAAGTACCGCCTTAATTTGACTAAGTAACTTGACTATTAAATAGTGCAACACTCACGGAATGGTTAATAAAATTGCCAACGGATGGGAGGTTGTTCGTCCGCTTCCTTGTTGGTAAGCAGGGAGGAGGATGGATCGGATGAGATTACCATTATAACTGTTGTTCTTAATTCACGGACATCCGTCTATCATTGGTTAGGCGGATGGTTAGCGTTTATCTGTAGCACTGCTAGGGTTTATCTTTCGCTGCAATTGCGTCACCCCAGGTTGTGTCCCCTTTAGAGGCATTAAGACTTGCTGAGTACCCTTAGGGTCTCACACGATAAATTATTGGTTCAGATGGACAGGTACCCCCGCAGGACGGATACTGGGTGGAAGAAGCCGATGATGTGGGCAACGATCGTTCGGTGTAGAGATTCCGGGATCGGGGATCCGTGAGACCTGTAGTTGGGATGTGCTTATTTCTATGGCATCTTATGCCGATTTGCTTCTTATCCGTACTCGGGTTCTGTTTGCCGCTTCCGCATGATACTCTGATGTGTGTTGTATGAGGAGTTATCCTAAAATATAGATCTATCTAGGTCTTTTGAATCTTGCCGTATGGCGTTGGTATATTTCCTTTCTTTTTAGATGGTATGGCTCTGATGTACTCTTGTATGGTGGCTTGCGTACATACCCACTTGTGTACGTAGTTGATCCCTTCGCCTGCCGACTACGCCGCCCGTACAGGTCCCGTCGAGAGGGTAGTGGTTGGGACGTCTGAAAGGACTACCAGTGAGTGGCTTTTGGGGCCCCACCGTACTATTTCAACCACTATCACTCATCCAGGCTTGTATCTAGGAGCGTAGTTCACCGAGGTAGTTACAATTGGTATCAGAGCCATCCCGACCTTCAGGGTTTCAGCCAAACGGTCGTTGTCAGTCTAGCAAATATTTTGGTAGTTATGTATATTAGGGAAAAACAAAACGCGAGAGTAGGACTGCTTCCACTTTTCTTCTTACCCTCCCACCCACCCTTTTCTGGTAAGGAAGTGCAACGTTTTCAATCCTCTTCTCAAAGTTCAAACTAGGATTCACGTGTTCGGGGTTTCCGTAGTACCATAGGTTGTGTGTGTGTGTGTGTGTAATCCCTTGTCTATCTGTTGCATCCAAGTTGTTATCTTATCTGCCTTTGGTTATCAACTGTTGGTACATTCCATACCGACAGGCTTTTGCAAACCGACGCAATCTGTCTTCCTCTTGTATCCGACGCTATCTTGTTTGGGGTGTTCGTTTCCGTAGTTACCAATCTTTAGGTTTCGTCGTGAGAAGAAGGGGTTAGGATATGTGTTCCACTTGTTCATGTGCGGAGTAATGATTTGAGTGCGGGATGGAGTCGCGACCATACCACTACTCTTCTCATTCGCTTTTGTATATTGAATCGGTAGAGTCACTAATCTTGATTCGTTAAGTAATTTTGCGCATCTATTGGTATTCAAATGCCGAAATTTGTGGAAAAATTTTCTTTGATATGTTTGTGTACCACACTCCTTTTCAGTCGTGTGCGATATGCTTAATATCTTTGAGGTGCTATGTACTTTGTTGATATTTTAATATCATCTCAGTAAATTGTATCCTTTAATCTTGGTTAATTCCATCTTGGTACTATTTTGGATTATTATCATTCTCCATTATAGTACTGACTTGAGTTTTATATCAATGACAGGATGGCTCCACCACGCCGGACTGATGAGGACATACCTCCGGAACTCGGCTCAGCGTTGTCAAACATTGCTAATGCTTTGGCAGCTATGCAAGAGAACCAGCAGCGCTTTGAGGAGAGCGTCAGAAGAAACGAGTTTGCTCCACTTCCTCCACCTCCCAGGCGTGGAGACATCAAGAGCTTCCTCAAGTTCAACCCTCGTCAGTTTGATGTGTCTGACCGACCTCTGGACGCGGATGATTGGCTGCGTGAGATCTCAAGGTTGCTCGAGACTGCTGATGTTCCGGAACAGGAGTGGGTCAAGTGCGCTACTCACCTTCTCAAGGGAGATGCAGCTCTCTGGTGGGAGAACTACTTGAAGGCAAGCTGCACTGGGTTCCAGCCAACTTGGGAAAGGTTCACTGGAGCGTTCAAAGAGCAGTTTCTCTCAGAGATTGAAATGGAAAGGATGAAGGAGGCTTTCCTCAACCTGAAGCAAGGGAATGATAACGTCAACACCTACATCAGGAACTTCATGAATCTATCTCGTTATGGTGGTGATGAGGTATCTGATGACAAGAAGAAGCAGAAAAGGTTCAGGCAAGGGCTCAATGCGTCGATCAAGTATGCAATCACGCATGCAAGACCGGCAACCTTCCTGGAACTACAGCACACAGCACTGCAAGAGGAGGCAAGCAGGCAAGTGTTCGAGGAGTCCAAGAAACATAACAGGGATGCATCAAGCTCTTCGGTTATGGCAGCTCCTTCTAAGCGGCGTGTCTGGGTTCCTAACACCCCACCGTCGCTCCCGGCTCCACCAAGACCTGCAAGTTTCGCGCCAAGGCCACCAAACTTCACCACTGCGGCTCCCAGGGGCTACAACAACAACTACCCTGGAGCGCCTGGCGGAGTCCCTGGCTACTCTGCTCCACGTCCAGCTGGTGCCTGTTACACGTGTGGAGATCCTGGACATCCCCACTGGAACTGTCCGTTGAAGAACAAAGCTCTCCCTCAACCCCCGCCAAGATCTGCAACAAGCTCTCCTTCGGTTCGTGCACCACCGCCTCGGGCTCTCAACATCAACACTAAGCCCGGGTCTGCGGTTGTTCGTGCCAATTGTGTCAGTGCCGCTCAAGCTGAGCAAGCACCGGGAGTCGTGATGGGTATGCTTTCAGTTAACTCAGTTCCTGCACGAGTTCTCTTTGATTCTGGTGCATCGCATTCCTTTGTGTCATACAAGTTTGCAGGAGAGAATGAGTTAGTCATGTTCCTCTCTCTAAGCGGTTGGTGGTACAATCACCTGGTTCAAACATGAGGGCTGAGCATATCAGTCATGGAAATCAAGTTGAGATTGGTGGTTCTTCATTCTTGGCTTCTTTGATTGTTCTGGGCAACTCTGACATTGATGTCATTTTGGGCATGGATTGGTTGACAGCAAATGCAGCTGTCATTGATTGTGCTGAACGCTCAGTGTCTCTGAAGATTCCTGAAGGCCATGTAGTCTTTTCTCCAAGTCTGACTCCTGCTGTCCAGCTCTATTCCTTGGCTGCTCTGAATAATGATGCTATGGAAGCTATTCAGGGTGTACCAGTGGTCTGTGAGTTTCCAGATGTCTTTCCTGAAGAGTTGCCAGGTATGCCTCCGGATCGCGAGGTTGAATTCGTGATTGAACTTGAACCTGGAACGGCTCCTATCTCAAAGCGGCCATATAAAATGGGTCCTTCTGAGTTGGCTGAACTCAAACGACAACTTGATGAACAAGAGAAGTTGGGTTTCATTCAACATAGCACTTCTTCTTGGGGTAGCCCAACAATCTTTGTGAAGAAGCGTGACAGAACCGATAGGCTATGTGTTGACTATCGGGCTCTCAATGCTAAAACCATCAAGAACAAATATCCTCTTCCTCGGATAAATGATCTATTTGATCAGCTAGCAGGAGCTGTGGTGTTCTCTAAGCTGGACTTGAGAAGTGGTTATCACCAAATCAAAATTCGCAAAGAAGATGTGCCCAAGACAGCTTTCACCACCCGCTATGGCCTGTATGAGTACACGGTCATGTCTTTCGGTCTCACCAACGCACCGGCTACCTTCTCGAGGCTGATGAACTCCGTTTTCATGGAGTATCTTGATAAGTTTGTGGTGGTATATCTGGATGACATTCTGGTCTATTCCAAGTCCAAGGAGGAGCATGAAGAACACCTGCGGTGCGTCCTAAACAAGCTTCGTGAGAACCGCTTGTATGCAAAGTTCTCTAAGTGTGAGTTTTGGCTGCCTGAAGTAACCTACCTGGGTCATGTTATCTCTGCCAAGGGCATTGCAGTAAACCCGGAAACCGTGAAGACAATTGTTGAATGGCTTCCTCCTGTTAATGTCAAGGAAGTGCGGAGTTTTCTCGGCTTGGCTAGCTATTGCCGTCGCTTTGTGCAGAACTTCTCGAAGATAGCAAAACCTCTTACCGATCTCCTCAAGAAAGGCAAGAAGTACCTCTGGACTCCTGCTTGTCAAGAAAGTTTTGAGACACTCAAAGAGAAGCTCACTTCCACGCCAGTCTTGGTTCCTCCGGATACATCTAAGCCTTTCCAGATATTCTGCGACGCCTCTTTGCAAGGATTGGGTGCGGTCCTGATGCAAGAGAAATAGGTGGTTGCTTATGCTTCTCGTCAGTTGAAGACGCATGAGATCAACTATCCCACACACGACCTTGAGCTAGCAGCAGTTGTCTTTGCTTTGAAGCTATGGAGGCACTACTTGCTTGGTAACCGTTGTGAGATCTTCTCGGACCACAAGAGTTTGAAGTATATCTTCACTCAACCTGATCTCAACCTTCGGCAAAGGAGATGGATTGAAGCAATCAATGACTTTGATGTGACCATCAACTACACTCCAGGCAAAGCAAATGTCATGGCAGATGCGCTTAGCCGTAAAGCTTATGTCAACAACCTCATGATAGAAGAACAGCAGCCTCTCTTGTGCGAGGAATTCCGTCAGCTCAACCTTGAAATTGTGGAACAAGGGCATCTCCTGAACCTTCTGGCTACTCCTCTCTTGGAAGAAAAGATTCGCTCTCGGCAGCTTGGTGATCCGCACACCAGAAAGCTCATCTCTAGAATTGGGCTTCCGAAGTATGAGTCCTTCCACGTTGATGATCAAGGCTCGCTCTTCTTCGACCACCGGATGTTTGTTCCAAACTACCCGGGTCTGAGAGACCAAGTTCTCAAGGAGGCACATGATTCGGTTCTATCTATCCATCCTGGCAGCACAAAGATGTACATGGACTTGAAAACACAATACTGGTGGCCAGGGTTGAAACGGTATTGCGCCAAGTATGTCTCAGAATGTGATGTCTGCCGCAGAGTCAAGGCTGTCCATCAGAAACCATTTGGTCTTCTTCAGCCATTGAAACCTCCGGAATGGAAATGGGAGAAAGTAGAGATGGACTTCATCACTGGCTTTCCGAGGTCGCAGAAGGGCAACAATGCAATCTTTGTTGTCATCGACAGGCTTTCTAAAGTGGCACACTTCTTCCCAGTTAAAGAAACAATTTCTGGAATTCAGTTGGCTGAGCTCTATATCAACAGAATTGTCTCTCTGTATGGGGTTCCACTTGAAATCAGTTCAGACCGTGGGAGCATCTTCACCTCAAAGTTCTGGGAGAGTTTCCAAAAAGCTTTGGGAACAAAGTTGAACTTCAGCACTGCTTACCACCCTCAGTCTCAAGGACAAGTGGAGAGAATCAATCAGATTCTGGAGGATATGCTTAGAGCTTGCGTCATCTCTTTTGGCATGAAGTGGGAGGAATGCCTTCCATATGCTGAATTCTCCTACAACAACAGCTTCCAGAAGAGTATGAAGATGGCACCGTTCGAGGCTCTCTATGGTCGCAAGTGCAGAACTCCAATTGGTTGGTCAGGTGCAGGAGAAAGAATCTGGTTTGGCCCTGACATTGTGACTCAGGCAGAGGAGAAGGTGCATATCATTCTGGAGAACCTGAAGATTGCTCAAAGTCGTCAGAAGAGCAACTATGACAGGAAACACACGGATATGGTATATGCCCCTGGTGATCTCGTCTACCTTCGTGTCACTCCCATGAGAGGAACACACCGCTTCGGTATCAAAGGAAAGTTGGCTCCTAGATACATCGGTCCTTTCAAGATACGTGGTAGAAGAGGAGAAGTTGCTTATGCACTTGAGCTTCCGGAAAAACTCAAAGTCCATGATGTTTTCCACATCTCTCAGCTCAAGAAGTGCTTCAAAGATCCCGGCAGGACCGTGGACCATGAGTTGATCGACCTCCAAGAAGATCTGTCTTATCAAGAACACCCCACCAAAATCCTTGAGACCGCAGAAAGAAGGACTCGCAACAAGTCCATCAAGTTCTGCAAGGTGCAGTGGTCACACCATTCTGTTGATGAAGCCACTTGGGAGCGTGAAGATGAACTCCGTGCCAACCACCCTTCTCTCTTTGTGTCTTCTTCTTCTTCTTCCTAGAATCTCGGGGCGAGATTCCTGTTTAGTGGGGGAGAGTTGTAGCATCCCAGTTGTCTAACCCCTGTAATGCTACATGTCATAATAATAAAATGGGCAACTTCCAACATATAATTGTTGCATAATCATCATATCATGCTCATGTCATCATACCACCTTGCATTTGAGCATCATATAAAACCCTTTCTTCTTTGGTTCTTATCTCATGTGCATGATTAGTTGTAGTTGCCTCGTGATATTGTATTTGGGTCTTAATAAATTGTTAAATGCCCAAGTTGAGTTGGGGGCATCTCTCTTATTGACTCCACCACCTTTCTTTCACCACCTTATATTCCACCATCCAACTATTCTGAGCTTGGCATTTTGTTGATTTATCTCTGGCTCATGCTTAGTTGGTTGGAACTCACCCTTGATCTTTGCTTGGCCTTGCCCACCTTTTTGGGAATGCATATGGATAATGCCATGATTATAATATTGTTTTCACAAGGATAACTTGGCATTAATTATTTTTGCATGGGCCATGCAAGTTACACCTTTTCCAGTATTTGGTTTTTTGCTTGCATTTTAAGTGAAGCACCTTTTCTTTTGTTTATCTGGTTTGGGCTTGTAGTTTCTTCATCAAAACCATCTCTCTCTCTTCTCCCTCTTTTCTTGCTTTTTCTTGCTAGAGCTAGTTGGAGCTTGCTTGATCAACTAGTACCACCTTCCCATTCTCACCCTCTCTAACCAAACCTTAATTCCTACCTTCCCTAAGCTAAACCCTAAGCTAAACCCAAACCCCATGCTAGCTAAACTTAAACCCTCCCTAGTCTAAGCAAAACACAAGTACTCCCTCTCTCCCTCTCCACTCTAGCAAACCAACCCTAAACCACCCTCTTACCCCTCTAATCTACCCCCTCTTTATCTAAGCAAAACCCTAGTACCTACCCCTCACCCTAGCCCTAGCCCGACCATCCCCTCTCCCTTTTTTTTTCCTCACCTGCAGTCCCCTGGCCCACCTGCAGCCCTGGCCCCACCTAGCACGTCCTACCACACCCCACCACACCATGCACGTGAGGTGCAACACCACCCCCTCCCCCACGCCATCTACCACCCCTCCCTCGATCTTATCTGTTCCCCCTTCGTCCTAGCCTCCTCCCAGATCCCCAGGTAGCCCCCAGGCCCCTCTGCTTCCCCCCTATCTCCCTTCTTCCTCCCCCAGCTCGCCATGTCGCTCAAACCCTAGATCGGCGTCCACCTCTGTAGCCTCTTCGATCCCGAGCGCGTCGAGGCAGCCCAGAGTACCAGGAGCGTCGACGACCTTCCCTGCTACGCCCAGGACACGAGGACCCCGCCGGAGCCTCGCCGGAGGAACCCCGCCGCCGCCGTGCCCACGAGTGCCAGGACATTCCCGCCGCCAGCCTCGCCAGCGATCACCGTCCTCGCCGGCAAGCTCCTGGTGAGACCCTCTCCTCCCCAGCCATGGCCCTCTGCCCCCTAGCGCAACGCAGCTCCGGCGCCGCCGTCGAACACTCCGCGCGCGCGCCGCGCGTCGCGCGCTGGCGACAGCAGCGCTGCAGCCGTCGATCTGGTCCAGTTCTGAGCCATGCCCCGCACGCCTCAGGCCTCCTCCGCGCTAGCACCCTGTACCGAAGTTGTAGGCCCAGCTACCCTCTACGTTTTTCGTTTTTGGTCCGTGTGGTTTGGAGCAGCAGCGGCGTCGCCATCGACGGCCAAAGTCCGGCCAGACGCAGCCGCCAGCAGCGCCGCGCCGCTGCCGTCCGACAGCGCGCAGTCGTTTTGCGATTAGAACCTCCCCGTTTTTCCCGCCTCACGCCCGCAGTCCACCAGCCCCACCCGCCAGCGACCGTGGGAATCTTGCAAAAAGGCTCCCAGGGAAACTGTTAATTAACCCGCGGTCCACCCTTGCTGCCACCTGTCGCCGCCTCGTTCGCTGGCGTGTCCGCGGTTCACTCTTGCACATAACCCCCTGCCGTTTTGGTTCACCAACCCGCGGTCCAGCTTGGCCCCGCTGTCAGCGTCTGATGGCTTTTTGCTAAAAGGCTCCTGGCTTTTGCTAGAATAAACCCGCGGTCCAGTTTGTTCTCAGGCACTGGCGTGTGGGCCAGAGAACCCCCTGGCCCCACCTGTCTGCGACTCAGGCTAGTTGAGGCTGTGTAATAAACGTCCCAGATGCTGTTTTAAATTCAAAATCTGTTAAATAATTTCAAAATTCAAATCTAATTCAGATTTTTAATAACTTTGTCATACTAATTCCAAATTGGGCAAATAATATATGTTTTTGATTCATAAAAATGAGAGGATTCCAAATATGCCATCCATTTTTTTTTTGCACAAGTAAAATTCCAAGTTTATGTTAATTACCACCAATGCCACTGGATTTTCAATAATTCATAACTTTTAATTCCTAAATCCAAATTTAGCATATGATGAGTCGAAATTGATCAGCTCGACGAGACCTTTCTGTTTATGCTATCCATAACTTGAATTGCAGCATGCATCATGTAAAAATATAGGGAACAGCAATTGTTATGACAACAAATGTGATTCTAAAACCCAATTAAATGTTATCTTCTTGTCCTTCACACCTCACCCATGCCATGCTACTAATTGCCATGCAACTTGTGCATCATTCATCATGGCATGATTGTCTGCTTGACGCATCTTTTTCATATGTTTGTGCTCTATATTCATGTTGGCCTTGTTTGTTTGGTTTTTCTCGGATAGACACTGAGCAGGGGTCATATCAAGAGAACCAGGAGCACTACCCAGATCCGTCCCTTGCTTCAACTGAGATACCAGGCAAGCACTACCACATGCTTGCATACATACAGTACCTATTGCTTCTATCTTATTCTTGCATCATTGAGTCGCGATTGCATTAAAATGAATCCCAAGTATGCATAGCCTTTACTTTTAAACTCCACCAAGCTTGTTCCTCCATCCCATGAGCCATTACTATAGGAGTTGTTTGAGCCATGCGAGTCGTAGAACAGCATGTGTAGGGTATGTGAGTGTCTGTTCGGATAATGAGGTACCTAAACAACTTAACCTGAGTAGTTCTGGGATAACTAAAGAAAGTGGCACCGGTGAGCAATATCTGCTATTTGGTTTTTCATGCTCACTTGTGTCCCGTAAGACCCCGAGTACTTGATTCCTGTTCCTTGATTTATCGCGCTATCCACATCCGGGAGGTATATGGGACCCCCCAGAGCCAGAGCTTGATTCCGTCTTATTTCTTGGGGCCACAAACTAGTTTGGGGCTTTATTACTATCCTGTACTTATGCCATGTTTTACTGCTTTATTTACGATTGTGCGAGGTACTGCACACTGTACTGTTTAAGATCGGGACACGTTTACACGGTGTCGACAAGCCCCGTTTGGGGTTCCCAGTCGCTCACAGCCGTCTACCCAGACCTTGAGGCCGTCTCGGAGCTTGCTTACTCCGTTGCGGGATCTACTTAAGGGGTGGCCCCCTGAAATATTTCTGAATCCTGTGATTGCTTTGTCGTGAAGGCCTCGTTGGGTTTTGATTTGGTTTTTCCGAGGTTGATCGAGTGTGTGTTGCTATTGGTGCACCCCGGCCGGGTAAAACTTTCTGAAAGCCGTGTCCGCGGATATGGACGACTTGGAGCACAGTTTCTCGATCATAGACAAGCATAACTAAAGTACCGCCTTAATTTGACTAAGTAACTTGACTATTAAATAGTGCAACACTCACGGAATGGTTAATAAAATTGCCAACGGATGGGAGGTTGTTCGTCCGCTTCCTTGTTGGTAAGCAGGGAGGAGGATGGATCGGATGAGATTACCATTATAACTGTTGTTCTTAATTCACGGACATCCGTCTATCATTGGTTAGGCGGATGGTTAGCGTTTATCTGTAGCACTGCTAGGGTTTATCTTTCGCTGCAATTGCGTCACCCCAGGTTGTGTCCCCTTTAGAGGCATTAAGACTTGCTGAGTACCCTTAGGGTCTCACACGATAAATTATTGGTTCAGATGGACAGGTACCCCCGCAGGACGGATACTGGGTGGAAGAAGCCGATGATGTGGGCAACGATCGTTCGGTGTAGAGATTCCGGGATCGGGGATCCGTGAGACCTGTAGTTGGGATGTGCTTATTTCTATGGCATCTTATGCCGATTTGCTTCTTATCCGTACTCGGGTTCTGTTTGCCGCTTCCGCATGATACTCTGATGTGTGTTGTATGAGGAGTTATCCTAAAATATAGATCTATCTAGGTCTTTTGAATCTTGCCGTATGGCGTTGGTATATTTCCTTTCTTTTTAGATGGTATGGCTCTGATGTACTCTTGTATGGTGGCTTGCGTACATACCCACTTGTGTACGTAGTTGATCCCTTCGCCTGCCGACTACGCCGCCCGTACAGGTCCCGTCGAGAGGGTAGTGGTTGGGACGTCTGAAAGGACTACCAGTGAGTGGCTTTTGGGGCCCCACCGTACTATTTCAACCACTATCACTCATCCAGGCTTGTATCTAGGAGCGTAGTTCACCGAGGTAGTTACAGTAGATGTGCTTAGCCATGCTTGATGAACGAGGGCTGGGTTACATCATTGATAATTGTTTTCTCAAGGTATTGGTTTGCGAAAACTAAAAACAACTTAATCAATGAACCCCCTGGGTGTGATGGTATTGATAAATTTTGGTGGTTTCACTGCGGAAAGGCACCCAGGTATCAAGAGAGAATGATTGGCTTCTTTATTGTGTAGCTTACGTGTACAACCATGTGCCAATAATGGAATGGGCGGTTGGTTGGACTTAGTAGGTTGTGGTAACTCGAACCCGCGTATCCAGAGATGTAGAATTTTGGTAGGTTGGACCGGTGCGCGTCGGGATTGAGGAGCTACTTTCCGAACAGTCTCTTCTTGGTCTTTTCCCTATCATCACCCAAAATGAGAGTGATGGTACGAGCTGGGCTGGCCAAGTCATATGGGTAAAGTGTACTAACCTCTGCAGAGTGTATAATCTAATCGATTAGCCGTGTCCCCGGTTATGGACATCTGAGTTTCTAGATATTGATTCCATGACATGTTTCTCACTCACTCCAATTTCATAATTGTTTTAATATTGTTGGGATGACTTAATTGGGCTCTTTTCAAAGAAAATCGAAAACTGTTTATGAAAGTAGGACAAAAAGTATTTGCAAATGCAAGCCAGACACAGCTCCACTTGCCAGATATGCATGTAGATGTTAGTACTATTGTCTCCTTTACTAGCTCTACTTGCCATACATTCCATGTATTGACCCTTCGGGGCTGCTACGTTTCATGTTGCAGGTTATTCCGATTCTGATTGATCGTTATAGGTCACGGTACTCCACTCGGCACTTGTTCACTTGTGGGCAATTTGAAGATTGGAGATCTTATTCGTTTTTGTTGCTACCTGAATAATTTGAGCTAAGCTTTATGCTAAGCTTTCATTGTAATAATGGTACTCTGGATTTTTGTAGATCATGATACACGGTTATTTGCTATGATTATCTATCTTACTCTATTGTGGGCCAATGAACCGATCCAGGGATTGGCATGTCACATAGAGGCCACGGTCTTTTCAGAACCGAGGTCTTACAGGGTACCCCGACAACCTCCGCGCCCTCTCACCAGCGAAGCAGCGGAAGCAACAAATCCTTCCAGAAAAAGCCACCGGGAACATGTATCTTGCTGATCCGAGACCATGGGGAAATTCTAAAGGGGGGAGAGAGATCCTTCGCGAGGAGGTGTGAGATGAGAGGAGGAAGTGGGTGCCTTTTATAGGGAGAGGGGGCAGCCCCCTCCCATGGCATGGCAGCCATGGAGCTGCCCCCACCTCTTCCACATTCATGTGGGTGGAGCTCCCACTCACATAAATAGCCACCCCACTCAAAATTCCACTCACCTCCATTAAATTTCCACCAAATTTAATGTAATATCTCATTAAATAAAACTATTTTATTTATTTATTCAGAATTTTCTTAATTACTTTAATTAAAAAACATTCACATAAAACCCCTTGCTAGTATTCCATTTCACATGCAGAACCAGTTTCAGCAATTTCAACCGAAATAGTTTCGGTGTCTAGTGAAATAAATTCCTACGCTTTCCTTTTCTTTTTCTGGCATATCATTTGCTCTGAATGGTGTCGGTATCCCTTAAGTGTGTCACCCTACGGTTCACGAATAATGCGTACATGATCGAGACCCTTCTCCGATCAATAATTAGTAGCGGGACCTGGAGATCCATACTGACTCCCACACATTCAACGGTGACTTATGAGATCGTGTGAACCTTTTACGCTAGTATCTTAATCCCTTTGTTTCACGATATATTACATGTCCGAGATTCGATCATCGGTATCTCCATACCTAGTTTGATCTCGTTACCGACATGCACTCTTTTCTCGTTCCCGTGATATAACATTCTAGTGATCAAATCACTTGCTTGCAAGCTAATCAATGTGATATCACCGAGAGGGCCTAGAGTATATCTGTCCGTCATCGGGATGAAAAAATTCCACTCTTGATCCATGAACCTCAACATAACACTTTAGTAGTTCTCAAGCCATCTTTATAATCACCCAGTTACGGTGTGACGTTTGATGTCATCGAGAAACTCTTCCGGTGTTAGTGGTTGACATGATCTCATGGTCTAAGGATTAGGATCACTTCGTAAGTTGTTATAGCAATATAAACTCAATGACTTTGATCGTAATGCTATACTTCGGATGAATGTTCATCACATCATTACACTAATGTTGTGACCTTGTTATTAACAACATCCAATGTCCATGATCAGGAAACTTTGATCATCTTGTTAATCAATGAGCTAGTTTATAAGAGAGGCATAACTAGGAACTTCCTTTTTGTTTATTAAACACACATGTATTAACGTTTCCGTATTAATACAATTATAGCATGCAAAATAAACATTTATCATAAACAAGGAATACGATAATAACCACTTTATTATTGCCTCTCGGGCATATTCCCTTCAATAAATGCTTTGCAGCCAGTTTTTTTGCTCACTTTATCCCGTTGTCTGTCAGATTCATCGAAACCTGTGTTGTGTGTTCCCTCGCAGACACATCGCAGATACCGCCGTCTCTTGTCACGTTGGGCTTTCTTAATGCCAAACTCAGTGTGCTTAGCATATGTGTTGTAAAACTGAAAAGCCTCATCAAATGTTTCGAATTCCTGGGCAACTGTAGGTATGAAACTCTCTGGGAGCTCAGGTGTCTGCATATGTTTCCCAGGCATAATATGTCAGTCACTATTAGTTTTATTATCTTCTCTAAGTAACGAAGATAAAATAAACAACATTTTTCATTTTTCACCATATCTAGAATGCTATATTTTTTTGTTATTTCATAATTAATTGAAACAATTATTTTTTACAGGCACTCACATGTGTGTACGATTGTAGAGGAGTTGGTGTTTCTTCATCCCCATGTTTGATGGGGCAAGGTGGCGTGACAACAGGTACATGAAGCAATGGATCTTTTGGAGGCATATGATTTGATGAAGTCCCATTTTTATGCATTGCATCATTCTCAGATTTACCATCTGGCCTCATATCCTTTGATGATCTTACTGGCAGCTTTGATTTGATCTGTACATCTGATGTTTTCTTCTCAACTTCATTATGTGCACATCTTGACTCCCCACTGTTACTTTGCATTGCCCTTCGTGGAAGACGGAAAATTGGATCTGTAACAACAATTGGCTCATTGCAGCGTACAGGTGAGCGTGGTTTTTTTTGGACCAGACCACATCATGATCTCATCGTCATTGGAGTGGATGTCCGATGAGTCTGGAATTGACCTAACTTCTTCTTGATGGAGACTTAACTGCCAAGTGCTGATTCCTGAGTTACCATAAATGTGAACAATGTCAACATTGTCTGCATCTACTACTTTCTGCCTCTTGTGTTGCATATGATTTCTAGCTACAACACTTGGATTGCTTGAAACACCACTTGACAGATTCACATCCACACTGTTCTGCACTGATGTAGACTTGGCAATGGGATTGGGGCATGCTCTGCTACCAGCTTATCGTCTTGGAAGACGCATCATAGGTTCAAAACGACCTATAGGCTCATGACATATCACAGGAGAATGTTTACGCTTTGGTGGGCCAGACCAGCAGTATATTTCTTCACCTCCATCTACCATCTTTTTAACCATATTATTGTTTCCATGGGCCATTTTAAGATGTGTATCTGTTTCAAAAATCTGCGGAGAAAAAGACACAGCATGTGTTAATTTTATTGAACACCTAACTTCCACATTCCCTAGTAGCTAACTTCCATACATGAAATTAGTTAGCATCATTTTTTTTGTCATCCCTGATCAAGCACATGTTGTTTTTCAACATCCCAACCTCCACAGTTTACCATTGCTAACTACCATATATGAACAGTTTTGTTCCAAAGATTTTTTGATGGTGCAACACATTTCATATTTTCACAACAACCAAAATCACCCTAGTTGAACATAGTTAATTCCCATACAAACATAATTAGTGGAGTTTACATTAAAAGATTTACTCTGTTTTTTTATACCTGAAATCTTTGGTCAGAGAAGCTTGATATTTCTTTTTCAATATCTGTTTCTACTTTCTCAATTACACAATTAGTCACTATTTCAACTTCAGTATTGAACACCCCAGTCACATGTAACCATACTTAACTTCTATCAATTTAACATCTTAACTCCCACAATTTTTTTAGGAGTAACACAGCTGCAATACAAAATACTGCTAGTTAACTTTCTGTTTTTTTTTCAGAAGTCTAAGTGAACCCACACAATAGTGATAATCAACTTTAAAACACAAGTAACCATAGTTAACTCTCGTACTATAATATGGTAACTCCCAAAAAATACTGACCTGACCCAGTAATGTTTTTATGAAACTACATTTGACACGTTCAGTTAACTCCAAAAAATCCATCACAAAACAAACACATCAGTTATTTTTTACAAGGTTTCATTAATTTTACAAGACAAATTTAAGCAGTTAACTAGAAGAAGTTTGCAAGGTGCTAATCCCCATCATGTGCTAACTACCATGGATTGTTTTAATTAAGTTCCAAAAAACACGAAACCAGACACACTAGTGATTTGCAGGTTCCTCTTAGCTCACCATTAATATTCTAGCAGTTAACTAGCAGAATTTATGGCAGTTAACTAGCAGGATTTTAGTCAGTTAACTAGCAGGATTTTAGGCACACACCTCAGATTTTTGCAGGGACACCCCTTTCCGCCTGATAGGTGCCATGAATACTAGCGGTATCTCGCCTGCACCGATGCGGCGGATGGTTTGTGCCCTCGCCGGGGAATCCGGTACCTCCTTCTCGCGTCTGCCGCTACTGCATCTCGCTCGCCTGCTCCGCCGCACCCTGCAAGAAGGTCTTTAGCTTGGGAAAAAGCGGGGAACTCCGGCGCCTCCTCCCTCGCGCCGGCTTCCGCCGCCGCTCACTCGTCGGCGTCGGCGCAGCCCAGAAGAAGGTCTTTAGCTTGGGAAAAAGCGGGGAACTCCGGCGCCTCCTCCCTCGCGTCGGCCTCCGCCGCCGCTCGCTCGTCGGCGTCGGCGCAGGTATGGTAGACTCTACGAAATCGTCGGGAGGTGTCTCCGCTCTGGAGCGGGGCTTTGAAGAAGGAAGGGGGCGTGGTCCGGAAGGCGGCGTCTCTGGAATCGTGTCCGGGTCGAGGAAGTCCGGGGATATCCATGTCGGGGACGGGATGTCCGGGTCGAGGCCAGTTTGGGTTAGGAGACACTTTCCAAAAAGTAGGTGATTCCTATCTAGGAACCTCTTAAAGGGGTGTTTCTGAATAGTCCTGTCGTATAGAAAGGTTTTGGTCGTTAGCATCTATCAAGGGATTCTAATTAATGAATATATGAAAACTCCTAACTGTTTGACTATGCAAGTTTAAATGTCATGCATGCATGCAGATCATAGGCTCCATAATTGTTGCTTTGTAGAATATACTTGCACTTGAGGTATGTTGCGTACGTAGTGTGTCATGTTCTTTAAAATAAAAAATTTAGTTAGTGTATCTATTATTTTAAATTATTACTAAGACATACTTTGGATTAATTCTGGGTTTGTTATATTTATTTTTTATAAGTAGTATATATGTACTATATTGGATACCTGCATGCCTAGAAATATATCGGGTATGTACATACCTAGTATTTTTATCAATACTATCTTTAGCTTGTATATACCTAGAAATATCTTCGGTATATCTTCGACATGTACATACCTAAAATTTTCGTCTGTATGTCTTCTATATGTACATACCTAGAAATTACGTCGGTACATCTTAGACATGTACATACCTAGAAATTTCGTCGGTATATCTTGGGTATGCACAGACCTAGAAATTTTGTCATTTTGGGTATGTACGTACCTTGAAATTTCGTCAGTATATCTTGAATACCTTGGTACTTAGATATTTCATCGGTATATCTTGGTTAGGTATGTACATATAGGTATGTACATGCCTATAAATTTCGCGGAATATTTTGGCTATCTACATACTTAGAAATTTCGTCAATATATCTTGGATATGTACATACCTAGAAATTTTGTTGGTATATCTTGGGTATACACAGACCTAGAAATTTCGTCGGTACATTTTAGGTATGTACATACCTTATAATTGGTGATACTAAACATGTCTTTGTTTTGTAGAAATCTATAGGTATATGCATTACCAGGAATTTCAAGGTATGATACCCGCAAAAGATATCACATACCTAGGAAATCTATGGACTTATCTCTAAAAAAAAGATGCATATACCTAAGATATTCATGGGTATGTTAAATTACATTAGGATGAAAAATTCAACTTGTGAGTATAATCTATAGAATTTAATGTACCATATCTTTTTTGTGAGTATGTGATACCTGCACGATACATATCCTAGGTATGTGTACCATACCTTTTTTGTGAGTATGTGACACATGCACGATACATACCCTAGGTATATACATACCCAAGAATTTTGAAGGTATATCATGTAGCAAAAAAAATTAAATTTCTAACGTGACGTACACCTCTTACCTTATTTGCAAGTATTCCACAAGGTAACAATCAAGGCATTAAATTTTTAGCGTGACAACATGCATGCTTGGTTTTAAAAAAAACATACATAGTTGAACCGGTTGGCAGTTACCATATACTATGCATTAATTAGCAAGAATTTATTCTTTCCTAATTAAAGGTGCTAACGGGTATACCTATTAGCTTAGAAACCGGTTGGTGCAACACTTATCTAAATGCAATCTAAAGGTGTGGAAGTATGGTGCTGCTACACACAGGCATAGCTGCGCATAGCCTATCCATGGTTGATTCTCTCCCCTTTTGATATAGGAAGCACATGTTTTCAGAAAAAAAACGTTGGATTTCCATTTGAGGATAGTAACGCCGTTAGTTTATGGCATGCACAAAAACCTAGCAAACTAAGCTTATCAGATTCTATTCCTTTGAGGCAAACCCTAATGTACTACATGCGCAAAACCCTAACCCAAATAAGCCTTATTCCGTTTTGTAACACTAAGCCTTATTCTGTTTTGTAACGTAAAACCCAATGTATCATAGACAAAGACATGCAAAAACCATAATCAAACAAAGCTTCTCAGATTTTGCATACTAATTTCGTTGCTTTAGGTAGCTATTGCATGTAGAACAGAACTTTGTTTCATTTTATCTCTTGTTTTACGAGCTGCTGGCCATAGCCTCACTTATTTATTCTCTTTTCAAATTTTCTTGCTCATTTGATAAACAAGGTGGAATCGGCGATTGCTTTCTTCATTCTACCTCATCTCTCGTCATGCACGCCGCTGCCGTCAGCACATTTTTTTTGGTACATACCATTGCTTTCTATCTTTTATAGAGTAGCATAGTACCATGTAGCGCGCGGGAAAACAAAAAAACTCCCACCAGGGCCGCACGAGAATTAATTCTCTCCCACCAAAATATAAGACACTACACTATCCAGATGAAAAGTTAGGGTTTGCATACTAGCACAAGCACTTAGTATGAAGCATTTGTATGCAGAACTCTTTTTAAGCCTTCTTCTCACTACCTTCCCATTTTAGATGCTAAAAATTTTTTCGCCAAACAGCGTGCTAAAAAATTAGGGTTTGTCCAAGACTCTAGCCATTGCATGCATGCACACAAACGGAATGATACACCCACCGTTAGACACTGTTATTCCTTTCCAAGAGCCAGCCACTAGCATCTAAAGAAGCATTGCATGTGATCTCTTTATCCAATGGACCTAGACTTATGCACAGCTACGCCTGTGTGTAGCAAAGAAACCCTATTCAGCACCCAGGGTACAAAATAGTTATTTTGCATTCAACATATTTTTATGTTGTTAGATTGAAAAAATTATATTTTGTATACAAATAATTATGTTCATATATTCACCACAACCAAAAAATTTGACACAAAAATAAAGTTTATGAGTCATTATAGTGTAAAAAACATCAAAAATATGTATTTTACGTCGAATTTTTTTACGGCATGTAAACAAAAAAAATTATGTTATTTCTCAATTTTATTATGTTCTTCTCGACTTACGAAATAATACAAAATTTACGTGACATAAAAATAATATACAGTTCTAAATAACTATTCTACATCCTGGGTGTTAAATAGCGTCATCCTATACACACACACACACACACACACACACACACACGATTAACCCAGGTAGAATCATTATTGGGAGAAGATAACCAGTGATAATCGTCCTTGAAGATTGGGCTAGGACGGTCACCTTTTCGCAGACAAAAGATCGCTGATTTCGTGGCGTCCTCGTGTAGCAATCTGCACATCTGATCCGATCATCGTACCCTCTGCCATGCACGTCGTCGTAAAGATATTGTCCCTTGCATTATTGAGTTGTTAAGCCAGCAGCTGAGTAGGTGCAGATCCTAATTGGTAACCCCCATTTGCTGTAATGAATGTGCCTGCTGCCGCATGCACGTGTAATAGATCCTAACCGCAACAGCGGGTAAATCAGCGTCCTCGTAATCTGACAGCATGGACGAATCAGTCGAAGCTAAAGCTTGTTTGCGAATCACGACCTGCTGGTCACTGAAAGAGAGATCATGAGCGTATATATATAAAATGTGCGTGCGTGCGTGCGTGCGTGCGTGTGTCTGTCCTACTAGTGTCCTTCTTGCGACGTACACTTTCTGCTAAAGTAGCATCATCACGACCCGAACGAATCAACAAGTTCATGAAATAGAACATCGATCACAGCACAGGTAACAACAATCCAAAAAAGTATGTCGTGCTGTAGAATGAAGAATAAGAAGGGTGATGTGTTGATATGACCAACAAGAGGGGACGTTGTTCTAGTAGATGATTCTGTTCAGCTTCGCATGCTTTGATAACGTGGCTTTCTTGCGCTGCATGGCTGTACAAGAGCCCACGGCTCCTGCCTTCCTGCTGCTCCTCCGGCAACGATCTCTTCTCTTCCCCGGCTCCGGTCCGGCGCGCGGCCGGGGAACTGTGAGTTGAATTATGAGTTGGTGAAAGAGTTGATTTAGTCACCAGAATTTGGACAGAATCGCAGAGATATGCTAACGGATCACGTTTGCATCAAATCAATGTTGAGATTGAAATGGACCGGAATATACATGCAGTGATGCTCATCACCAAAACTGACCAGCTGGTTGGTTGATGCAGCCGATACTGTACATGCAGCAGTACAAGTACTAGTAGAAAGTACCTTGACCGAAATAAATTGTGCGCCGATCAAAGAAGCTTCCACGCGAATCATGTTGATCGATCGGGTCAATTAACCAGGCTAATGGTGGTCCTCCCACCAAGCTCATGGCATGGAACAATCCTGGGGTTGCTGCTGCGTCAGCAAGGACAAGAAGAATGATTCAGCTTCGTGAGGGGACTGCCGACCTGCATGCCACGTGCTTCTTTTCATGATGATACGAAATCAAAATTGATCACAGCAGCCTCCGATAATCCACCCATGTCGACACCACCGTCTCGGGCAGCCAACTGCCCGAAATCGATCGAGTTCCACATCTCGTGCTCTGCTTTTACGTACTCTACCAGCTATACCGCCAGCTACATAAATATATCAAGACTGCTGGGACAAATAGCATAAAATGCAAAAAAAAAAAAAAAAAAAAAAACAAGAGAAAATAAAGCCGATAACAGTGGCTTGACGAAAATAAAGATGACTCACAACCGTTGCACCCTCCACCTACGTTCCAACACATGTCTAGCACTTCGAAGCGCCGCGCACCAAGCAACACCTCCAAGAAGGACGGCGAAGATGACGACGTTGTTGTCCGGATAGGTCCTCGGGTTTCCCCCGGTACGCTCCGGGAGGTGGGGAAGAGGTACTCTCGACGCCCATCAGGGAGGACAATAGCACCCGCAGGCGTCACCGCGTCGGTGTCAAGATGACAAGGATTTCTACCGACCCCTAAAAAACCACGCTCCCGAACGCTTCGCTGTGCTCCACCATGCTCGCCACCCGCCAACGCATGCCAACACGGTCCTGCAGCTACCACCGTCATCGCACCGTGACACGCGTAGCAGGGCCAGTAAGACAGAGAAGAAGGAAACTTTGGCTGGGGTTGCCGAAAAACAACACGCGGGAGGGGACAACCTCCACCACCGAAAGGCGGTAGCCGACCGGATACAACCGCAGAGGCAAACCAGGCCCACCTGGCCCGGCCGAGCCCATAAGGGCCCGTGAAGCCCCACCGTACTGCAGCAGGGGAACCGTCGTCCACGCCAACCCTCACACTAGCCCCTACTTCCCCATCCACCAGGGGATCAACTGTCACCGTTGATCCCTGCCGCAAAGTAGCACCACCACCACCACTGCGCTCGCCCGAGAATACCGGACTGCCGCCGGTCTAAGGAACACCACCTGAGCCCGCAAGGGTGCTGAGGGACGAGCATGGAGAGCGCCGCATATCCATGCCGCCCACGGGTCCCTCGAGAAATATCGACGGGCGACTACTAGATCCAGGCCCGCCTAGCCTAGATCCAGCCTTCAGCCGCACCGCAGCCATGGGAGAGGCACCTGACACCCGCCCGGTGAGCCAGGACCCCGACCGGTGCCCGCATGGCCTAGATCGGGACCTGCAAGGGCCGCCGCCGGGAGCTCCTGTAGTGCCTCATGTCGTCCATCTTGCTGAGTTTTTCGCAGCTATGCCGCTGTGAATGGGGGTTGTTCTCCCCCCACACAGACGGGCAAGTGCTTCATGCATTGCTCAGGCTAATCCATCCAGTCAGTTGTTCTCCCTTAGGCTGAATTGGATCTTCTCTGATGTGGGTGCCTCCATCTTTCCCCTCAGATATGCAACTATCAGCCACTGCAGTTCCCCTCCGGATTGATCATTGAGTTGAGCTCCATAGAACTCTGGGTGCGGGCATCCAAGATAGTCCACAAGCTATATCAGATCCCTCTCAAAGATGAGGTCTCCTCCGTTGCCCAACTGATAAAACTTGCTATACTTAACCTCCATCTACAAGCAATTAAGATGAGTAAGTTAGAGAGGTGATCAAGTGTGCCAAATTTTATGTAGGATTGTGAAAATTTTGAGGAATGTACGACTTTCTTTTGGAAAGGATCTCAAGGATAAGAGTAAGAATAGGTTTTCATAAATACTCACTTTCTTTGTTTTGGAAACTAAGTTTTTCAGACGTCCATTCTAACTAGGGTCTCCTATGGTCAGGATGGCTCTGATACTAACTTATAAACACCCGGATTTTTAATCCTAGATGCCTGTTATGGCGTACATCGCAATACCAGGATTACCATTTTTCCGAGACATGACAGAATTGGTAGCACAGTACATCCATTACAAACCATAATAGTCTTATAAATAGTTGATCTCATGATCAAGTCTGATACATATCAAAGCAGCAAAATAAGAGTAGCGTAGTAGGGCTCCATCTTCATGGTCACAGGCAATGCTGACGATGGAAGATGATCCTAGTTATCGAAGGCATCCTGCTGTCCATCCTCCTCGTACTCTCCTTCGAAGTCTGGCCATCAGAATAACCAGGGACAAAGCCATGAGTACTTTTAAGGTACTCACAAACTATCACTAGTATAAACTACCAATCTAGTAGGAATCCTAAGCTCTAGGTTTGTTTGCAATAAGCCAAATTTATTTAATAAGTACTTAGTAGTAAGGACCTAGCTTTAGTTGTCTAGATTACTCAAGTGGGAACCTAGTTTTCATGTCCACATCCTTGTGGGGTCAAGTCAAAGTCATACTTCAAGTCACAAGTCATTTTGAAAATATCTGACAACGGAACAGTTTGGCCATCCAACTGTCCATGACCGTGGACGCGACTATTTGAATAGTTTGACACTTTGTAGAGGTGGTACACTTTCACCACAATATTTGATACATCCATTAGAGATAACCCTGAATTGTCATACTTGGTATGCGGATAATCAATCCTAAAATTTCAATTATACACCCTAGTATAGACACCTTGATACGTCCAATTTGCATCACGTTGCTATATCATAATTTACTGCTATTCATTGATATATTTCAAATTAAGAGGTGATACTTATGTTGTTTCATCTATTTTTGCATGTTGGATGACTTTTGGAGGATGAACTGCCTAAGTCAGGATTCTGATCAAAAAACGGTGTTTAGATGCAATTTTCGCGAAGATCGGAAAATTCCAGAAAATACACGGAAAATTCTATTTTTACAAAAGAAAAAGGATGCCAGAAGGGGAGGCATAGATGGGCCACAGGGGGCCCACACCCCCCTGCACGGGCCATCCCGGGCCGAGCCACCAGGGGGTGTGGCCACCCTGGCCCACCTCTTGCTCCGCCCTTTTGCCTATATCTTCTCCTCGAAACCCTAATACATGGCGGGCGACCACAGGAAGATTCCGCCACCTCTGTGGGGCGGAAACTATAGAGAGATAAAGAGCTCTCCAACAGATAGATTTCTGCCAGGGAAATTCCTTCCCGGAGAGGGGAGATCATCGCCATCAACACCGTCATCAAGCTAGACTTCATCGGGATCATCATCATCATCATCCTCACCACCATCTCCGCCAGCACCATCATCAACACTCCATCCCGATGTAACAGTTGTGTTGAATCTTGCATAGTTCTTAGAGGAAACTTTCCCGATGTTAATTACTTTTGTAGTTGATGCTTGTGAGTGAAACCATTGAATTATTCTATGTTCAGATTTTTATTCATCATTATATCATCTCTGATCTTGATCCATATGATGTCTCATGAGTAGTTCGTTTAGTTCTTGAGGACATGGGAGAAGTCATGTTGTTAGTGGTGGTATTGTGTTGAGGTATTATTCAATGGTTTGATATTTAAGTTGTGGTGTTATTCTTCTAGTGGTGTCATGTGAACGTCGACTACATGATACTTCACCATTTATGGGCCTAGGGGAATGAATTGTGTATTTGTCTACTAACTGTGGGGTTGCCGGAGTGACAGAAACCTAAACCCCCGTTAGGAAACCTTTGCACAAGGGAGTGTAGGATCCCAGAGTTTAATGTTGTGGTTAGGTTTTGTGACACCCCTGGGATCAGGGCTAAACAAATCCCAGACCTCCGTCTGAAATAAGCTTAACCTTGAGCTCGAGAATATCCAGTGAAGAATCGGTAACACGACAGTGACCCTACGACACAAAAAAATTCAGCAAGCTCATAACTGAGCAGAAAACCAAATTATTACAAGCAGAGTTCACTGACCACAAACATCAAACAATGGAAGGCAAATTATGCTATTAAGTATAGCAAACTTAACAAATGGCCTAAGAGGCCTGAAGCATAATGATGACGTCCCAGCCCATAGATTCCAGGCTGTCGGCCGGGAACCCCAAGCTACTCGTCGATGTTGATGTAGTATGGAACTCGTCTTTAGGGGAACACTTACTCTGCCAAAAGTATCAACAAAGCAAGGGTGATTACAGGGTGTACTCCACAAGACTTATGGCTGGTGTAGTTGTTTTGCATAAAGCCATCTTTGTTAATAAAACAAGGGAGAGAGAAGAAGCTCGTCTATTTAGAGTATTTTAAAAGGGGATAAGAGAGTGACATCTCCAAAGTATTGATCATCATCTTTTGATATCCACCAATCATCATCTCCTGAACTAGGATCACCCCCTCGTACTCATGAGGAAGCATCCTTAAGCACACGTTGATCTACCAAGTTTTACGATTAGGTTCAAGTTCTCTATGATCATCACGTCCGTTCCCAAGTCGTCCATAACCGTGGACACGACTTTCCGAAAGATTATTACCCTACAGGGGTGTACAACTTTACCCACACGTACTAACCTTCTCAAAATGCCAGAATCATTAGCCCTCTTCCTTGGAAGGCCGACAGAGGGTGGTTAGACACGACCTTTACCTTGCTTTCGCCGAGACCATGAGTCACGCAATAAGTATGGTTCCGCCATAACGGGTCAATTCCCGAAGCCGGTACTTAAAGATGTGAGGCAAGGTTGGTTTACCAGGGGCTCCATCGACCCCAAGAAACCGCGACCACACTTCCCTACCTGTTATGATGCACCTCCATCACCTCCTCTTTCGAAAACATTTTCAATGTGTATGCCAAATGGAAATCCTGAACTATGTGACTCATGGAATATACTAGGCAAGTTAGTCAATCGAGGGATTCCCATATCCCCGTGTGGTTGTATGCTCTTCTTGGTTCAAGAGGCAAGAACATCGGGTCCTAGTGGTGGCGAGCATGGGACTACAAAAACCACATCCCATTGTGGCCTCCCATACAAGCCTTAGCATATTTAATCTCATATCACTGATCTCATCTCATCATGTGACATGGTTATACCCCGCGGGTGCATGATCTCAGCATAACTAGTCCATCCCAAGGAAGGCCCACGGCAAATGTACGTCGGCCCATGAAGACTTTTGGGTGGCCCAGGCCCATGATGCCTTTGGATCCTTGGAGAGCAAGAGTAGAGTAGATAGGAAATTCAAAGGGGTAAAACCCTAGAACCTGTAACCGACTAGGTCTATGCCCGGGACCTGCCTAAGTCTATATAAAGGCCAGGAGGGCACGACCTAGATCTCTCGACTCATACTTTCGCATACACACCTCCACGCCAGATTGCATATGCGCATCCCTGTAACCTTCAGTTCCACCGTAATCAAGAGCAGACAAGCAGGAGTAGGGTTTTCCCTCCGGGGGCCTGAACCTGGGTAAACCTTGTGTCCCCGTGTTGCTTGTTTGCTAACCGTGCCACGATCTCTAGCATCCCCATCTTCTCCAAAACCCAAGTCCATAACAATGGGCATTGACGAGATCAAACCTCGTCAATTGGCGCCGTCTGTGGGAATTGGGGGTGCTGATTGTGCGATCGTGACGGTTCCAACCCGATCGATCTACAACTCTGCAGCAACGGAGAGTCATCTCCTCTTCAGCGCTTTCGACTTCACCGCCCACTCGCCGGCCACCATGAAGGACTTCGAGCCCGTAGGCGACGGACTCGAAATCCTGTTCGGGAGCTTCTGCTTCCAGGTGGGGCAAACTGGCACCCTCCGCATCTCTGAGCGGGTGCCCCTACCATCAATCAGGCCCGCTTCATGGGCCCCACACCCCGTGCTACGCACAACATCATCAGCAGATGATTCCTACGACAGCAACAGCTGCAACTCCGATCTGTGCGATCCGCCATCGGATGCAGGGACCTACGTGTAAGATCCCTTCTTTATAAAGGAAAAGGATCCCTGTGATTGCAATGCTAGTCCCTGGATCAATAGCTAGCATCCACAGTTAAGATGTAATATCAAGAAACAAAGGTCATAATACAGCTTTATAACCAGGAATAAAATAATTCATTACCTCTTACATAGCTCTTTTGGCTATCACATTACATTGCAGCAGAATATCTATAAGCATGGGGTCCTTCATCTTCAAAGTGCCACAGACAGACATGTTGGTTGTAAACTTGTAATCCTAATCAACACACTTAACATCAATCAAACCTGCAACATAATAAGTTGCAGTCACAAGGGTCAATACATTTGAATTGTATTGGCAAGTTTCACTACTATGTAGAATATAAGTGGATCCTATCAATACATGCATATTTGGCTTAGTGGGGTTTGGGCTCATTTGCAGAAAGCAATATAGTTTTATCCTATCTTTTCAAAATAGTTTTGATCTTTTGAAAAATCTTTCTGAACTCCTTGGAATCCACCAAGTGCTTCAAGTCTCTTGTTGTCACTTTCAAGTTTTTCTTTTAGAAATTGGAATGTCGAGATTTCCCATAGCTTCAGGCCTTAGTTGCTCAGTATTGTCCATAACCGGGGACACGGCTAAGTACTTAGATTTTTATCTTCTGCAGAAGTTGTACACTTTACCCATATGACACAATCTCATCTTGTTGCCACCAATGGCCGCTGGATAAGTACTCACCAAGATGGAGTACTGGCAGATTGAGAATGTGACGAAGTCTTTCCATAGGATCCTCCCAATACACAATGCTAGCTTGTCTTTAGGCACCGATGTAGGGTTCCAAGTTCCCTCATTCTAGTAACCTGAAGAGGCCAATGCATGGGTCTTCCACTATGTAGTTGACTAATCCAGTGCCCATTTAGCATGTGGCTGTACACGGAAGCCACTGTACGAGAAACATGTTCAATCTCTAAGTCCCTGGGTGGTTTTCTTCTGGTGCACAACAAAAAGAGATTGCCATATAAACATGGTTCCTCTTGTTGCCACCTTGTCCAAAAACTTGAGTATCCTTGTCCACCCAGGTGGTTCATTGAGTACTTGTTTTATTATATAAAACACAAGTCTTTTCAATACTTCTCATAATCTCAACATGTATCTCATCTCAATATATATAGCAGGGCTAAGCATATTACAACTACATTGTTTTCACTAGGGAATGTATAAGGGTACCCTATTAGGATTTAGCATAGCAAAATATAGTAGTCCTTATCATGCATGTTTCAAAAATCCACTAAGTGTAATGAAAATAGTAGGACTTGGATGATAGTGTCACTTGCCTTTTTGGTAGAGGATGTTGGTTCACTTCTTGATCTTGCTAATATCACACTCTTCTAACTTCTCTACAAATCAATCAAGCAAACATAGATTCAACTAGCATTCCAACCATTATTCAAACAATTCATCACACATAAAATAATAGAAACAAAGTCATGCATGCAAGCATGCAAAAGATAGTTTTATTTGCATAGGTGGTTTCTACTAGGCTCTAAACATTGTAAGGTTCAAAGTGGTCATTTTAAAGTGTCAAACCCATTTGCAAAAGGGTTTTATCTATAAACCATTTTTAAATCAAATCATTTTTTCATGTGGTGGAAAATGTTTTTAGCAAAGCAACAATTTTATATTGTCCAACAAATAAGTTGTTAATTCACAAAACTTGGTGTTTAGGGTCAGTAGGTTTGAATCAAAACATTTTCCAAAGGTTTTTCCAAAAATCATTTCCATATCAAAATCAATATTTTTATTTTGACTAGAAATGAGCTAATTCAATTATTCAATCCTAATCTTCACAAAATACATTTTTAAATCCATAAGTTGGTCCCTAAGGTCAGTAGGTTCACAACAAACCATTTTGCAAAGATTTCAACCCCAAAATCATTTTGGAATAAATTTTATATCCTAAACAAGCATACACAAGTTTCTACAAAAACAGACATTTTACAAGAAGCTTTTTACTAAACAAAGTGCAAGGTTGGCTAGGGCTTGTTTTTCTGAATCCATTGATATAAAGTTTGCAAAATTTTGACGTGTGGTTTGAAAGTTATGGATTTTTCAAATTTGCATACCAATCAGATTCTAATTCTGCTTTAAACAGATCCAATGCCACGCGGCGTGATACTATTGGTCGGTACCGCTTCATGCGGATCGGCCTCTGCGGGGCGTTGGATATAAACAGATCACGCGGCTCAGACGCGCTCATACCCTTTCGCTCAGGTTCTAATCTTAGCCATATGATCAAGATCCAACGGGCTCAGCTGCCTTGACCAAGGACTGGCGGCGTTGCACGGCGGCTGGCGGCGGCGACGCTCAGACGGTGGTGTCGCGGTGATTCTAGGAAGCAAGGGGAGAAACGGGTGTGCTCACCGTGCTCGCGAGGTCGAGGTGACGCTCAACGCGTGGTCGGCTTGGCAAGGGGCGCTCAAGGACGGCGGCAATTCCTCGTCGGAGTAGGAGGCGGCGTCAGGTGGCTCTGGAGGTCGTCGAGGGCGACGCTACGGTTCACTCTGAGGCAAAACAAGGGCACAGTTAGACGCGGGCGAGTGTGGCGAGTGCAGGAGTATCATAGGGAAGGAGAGGGGAGGGCGTTGCTTACGGGAATACTTCACCGGAGCGTCAGCAAACGGCGGTGGCGTTCAGACGATGTCGAAGCCGAGGCTCTGGGGCACTCGCGGCGAGTTCGAGGCACTGGCAGATGCGCCTGGGTCTGGGGATCACTCTCGCGTGAAGCAGAGCTTGCGGGGGTGAGGGTGCTGGCCGGAATCGGAGAAGAGGTTCGTCGGAGCAGTGAGGGCGCGGGCTCGAATTGGGGCAGCCTAGAGGCATATGGGAGGAGCTGCTTGGGGGAAAAGAGAGAGTGGAGAGGGGTGTTTATGCACGCGTGGTCGCAGGGGGAGTTATGGCCGTTGTTAACGCGAATTGATCGCCGGAGTAAATGGCAGCAACGGCAGGGCGACGTGATCAGGGGGGAAGACGATGCTGAGGTGGCTAGTGGGGTCGTCTGGCAGTGAGAGAGAGAAGGGTGCGGTGGGGTCCTGTTGTCTGTGACTCTGCGGGTCGGTTTTTCAGTGGAAAACGTTTCGCGGAGAGGGGAAAGAAGTTGGGTTGTGACTGGGCCTCGCTGGTTTGTTGGGTTGGGTTTGGTCTGATCCATTTTTTTATACTGATTGCCTTTTTCTTTTTCTAATTGATTTTCTGTTTTTAAATTCAATCAATCAATTAAACACTCAAATGATTTCAAATCTTTGCCAAACTTTGCATTGATTTTAGTTTTGTTTATCAACACAAATCAAAGTCCAAAATAGAATAATATTTTTATTCTTTTTAGGATCTATTTAATAATTAAATAAAATAGTCCTTAGTTATTAATTCAAATAGGTTTTGATTTATTAAAATCTCCATTTGAAATCTAAATATTATCAAAACCAAATCAGTAGGTTTTATTTGAACTATAAAACACTTGGAAAACTTGTTTAAAATAATTTAACAAGTTTGATGTTTAATTAAAATGGCAAAGCCTTTACTTTAATAAATTTGGATATTAATAAATCCTCATTATTTTATTTAAATAAACTTTTACTCTTTTTATTAAATAGAAATATTTTTATTTCAAAATCTTGGCCGAGATTTAATTTGGCTCTATAAAATAATATTTATTTATAATTCTATCCTTTTCTTTTGAAACCAAATCTTTTTATTAAAGGATCCAAAAATAGTACTTTCACATATTTAATATTTTCTTTATTAATTGTTTATCTTTTCAAATCCCTTTAGGATTTGTTTGATCAAATAGGTTTAAAGGTTTCCAATTGGAATCAAAAAGTTTCTTCTCACCCTGAAAATCAACAAAGTTTTATTTTATTCATTTATTTTTCACATTACAAGATTTGGAAATCTTGGGATGTGACACTACGGTTCCGGATCTGAAAGTTGCGGCAGCAGCGGGCCTATCTACGAGCGCTACCAATGCGCCGCAGTCATCCAAAGCGACGTGGATCAGCAAACACCCAACCCGCCGCCTAACCCGCCAGAACGAAACGGTGGGAACAGAAGAAGCCAATCTCCCCCCCGAAGGGGAAAACAACGGCGGCCACGTCATCCTCCTTAGCAAAGAAGGATGGACCCAGGTCCGCGAAGTCGTGGCAGGCAACATAGTACTGCCCGTAGAGGCCTCGCGGGATATGCTGATGGCCTACCACCTGCTCCTGATCGAGGAGCACAAGAAGCAGGTCAAGATCCAGGAGGTGCTTGACAAATACAAGCAAGCAGCCTCAGAGTCCAGCGCGCGACGAGCCGCGCTCTCCGCCATGGGCACCGGCTCCAGCTCGAACGCCAACCCAGGCAACAAGCACCGCTCTTGGATGGAGAACATGGATCCCAAGGAGCGCCGCGAGTTGACGCGAACTCTCCACACATCCTTCATGGAGATGGACGCCGACGGCAACGTCATCCCGAAAACGCCGCAGGCTGCGATCATGGCAGCCACTGCGTACCTCGCGGCCCACCCACCTCCTGAGGGGGACCCGAAGAGGGCCATGCACAAGTCCGCACTTACCGGACTCGGACTCGTCGGAGCCGCGCTCCACCAGGAAGCTCCCAAGGAGCCGAAGAAGAAAGCTCTGGTCAGGTTCGACCGCAGCCCCACCCCTTCATCCGAAGAGGAGGAACATGACCTTCCCCGAAGGAAGAAGAGTTCGCGACGCCGCGACCGCGACTACGACGCCAGAGATGCGCTCACACGACGCAAAATCGACAAAGCGCGAGCTAAGAGCGCATGCTCGTCTGAATCCGAGATGGACGAAGACGAAGGAGAACTCTGCGGAACCCGATGCTTCAGCAGATCCATCCGGCGGACACGGATGCCGCGAAATTTCAAGCTTCCTTCGGATACTCCGAAGTTCGACAGCACTCAAGACCCAAAGGCTTGGCTCAGCGATCACTTATCATCCGTCAAACTGCACGGTGGAAACAAGGAGACCGCCATGCAATGCCTTCAGCTGCAGCTGACAGGCGCAGCCCGGATCTGGCTCAGCAGCCTATCCTCAGGGTCCATCCGAAGCTGGGATGAGCTAGCTTACAGCTTCATCCGAAACTTCAAGGGTACCAGCAAAAGGCCCGCCTCAATCGAAGAATTGCGAGCCTGCACTCAGCGAACGGGCGAATCCATTCGCTCGTACATACTACGCTGGTCCAACACAAAGAACTCCGTAGCCCACATCTCCGAAGAGAGGGCCATCGACGCCTTCAGGGACGGCGTCAAGCGCCAAGACTTCAAGGAGGAACTTGGGCGCGTCAAACCCAAAACGCTCGATCACCTCATGGACATCGCCAACAGGTGGGCTGACGGAGAAGACTCCATTCACCGAGCACAATCGGAAGAAGAGTACGACTATGGTCGACGGCGAGAGCGCCGTAGCAAGAGAAGATCGCGCGTCTACGACGATCGCGACGGACCCGACATGGTCGCGGCTGGCTACGCCGATCGCCGCAACGACGCCAACCACAACAGCGGAGGATACCGCAGAGGAAACTTCCGCGATGGAGGACGCCCAGCGCAGTCGTGGAAACGCCGCGACCGCGATAACGAACCCTCAACATACGAAAAGCTTTCGGGTCCATGCACCATCCACTTCTACATCGACAAGCAGGATGGCAAAAAGAAGGCGAGCCACATGCTCAAGGATTGCCGCAAGTTCCAGAAGCTCAGCGAAAGCATGGTGCGGATGAGGCAGCAAGCTCCAATCCCTGCGTTCGGAAACGCACCCGCGCCAGGTGAGATAGCGCATGCAGATCCTCCACCGCCACCTGTAGGAGGCCCGAACCAACCGGTCGCACCAGCACAGAACAACGCTGGGAACGGGTATCCCCCGCCGAAAGGAGCACTGATGATCCAGAAGGGGCTCCCTACGAATAGGGTGCAGAAGAAAATCACCCGAAAGATCAACCTTGCCGTGGCAACTCCACCCGCCATCCCTGAGTACCTCAGCGGATCGGAGTCCTACATCACGTTCACTCGTTCGGATCACCCTTGCCAGATCCCTCGCCCAGGTCATGCTGCCCTGGTGCTGGAGGCGCAGATCGGAGGTTTCGAGATGAGTCACGTCTTCATGGACGGCGGCAGCGGCATCAACCTGATGTTCGCAAGCACTCTGGCAGCAATGCGGATCCTACAGTGCAGCCTGGAACAGTCAGACACAATGTTCCACGGCATCGTTCCAGGGAAGGGCATATTCCCCCTGGGCAAAATATGACTCGACGTCATCTTCGGCAAGCCAGACAACTTCCGACTGGAACGGCTCGAATTCGAAGTGGTGGACTGGCCATCACAGTACCACGCCATCCTCAGGCGTGTAGCATTCGTAAGGTTCCTAGCTGTCCCACACTATGCATACCTGCTACTCAAGATGCCAGGACCGAAGGGCGTCATCACAGTCCACGGGAGCTTCACCCGATCGGACCAATGCGATAGAGATTTCAACAGAATCTCCCAATCATTCGGTATGCAGGAGGAGCTCCTTAGGCTCCGCGAGGTGACGGACAATGGGGCACCCCCAGTCGCATGACAAAACGTACCTGACATGTCTTTCGACTCCACGGTCAACACAAAGAAGGTGCAGGTCCACCCGACGGATGCCTCCAAGACGGCGCTGATCGCCAACGACCTCAGCCCCGCATAGGAAGGCGCGCTCGTCGAATTCCTCCATGAGCGCTAGGAAATCTTCGCCTGGTGTCCCGCGGACATGCCAGGAGTTCCCAGTGAATTCGCCGAGCATGCACTCAACGTCTTTCTAGACACTAAGCCCGTCAAGCAGTCCATCCGAAGACTGTCCGAGCCACGAGCCGAAGCTATTGGCAAGGAAATCAACAGACTACTCGTTGCAGACTTCATCAGGGAAATCAAAGAAAGCGAGTGGCTTGCAAACACAGTCATGGTCCCAACGAAGGACACGGACATTATGCGGATGTGCGTGGATTTCACGTCTCTAAACAAGCACTGCCCAAAGGACCACTTCCCCCTTCCTCGGGTCGATCAGATCATCGATTCGACTGTAGGTTGCGAGAAACTCTCCTTCCTCGATGCCTACTCAGGCTACAACCAGATTTGACTCAAGGTTGAAGATCAGGAGAAAACGGCGTTTATCACACCGTTCGGAGTATTCTGCTACAACACAATGCCCTTCGGGCTAAAGAATGCAGGTGCCACGTACCAGCGATGCATGCAGGCCTGCCTCAAGGACCAGATCTGTCGCAATGTTCAAGTCTATGTTGACGACATAGTCATAAAAACCAGGAAGGCAAGGACACTTATCGACGATCTCCGCGAGACGTTCGACAACCTTGATCGCTACAGGATCAAGCTCAACCCCGAAAAGTGCGCCTTCGGCATCCCATCGGGTCAGCTGCTTGGGTACTTCATCTCTTAGCGAGGGATCGAGGCGAACCCGAAGAAAATCAGAGCCATCATGGCGATGGAGAAGCCGAAAAATATCAAGGGTGTCCAGCAGCTCGCAGGACGAATAGCGGCATTGAGAAGATTCATCAGCCGCATGGGCGAGAAGGCCTTGCCATTCTACCAGCTGCTACGCAAGGCAGATAAATTCGAGTGGACGCCCGAAGCCAACGATGCATTCGAAAGCCTCAAGCGGCTCCTATCCACCTCGCCCGTCTTGGTCACGCCAAAGGAGCGCGAGCCTCTGCTGCTGTACATAGCAGCCACACACCAGGTGGTCAGCACCGTACTAGTGGTCGAACGACCCGAAGAAGGCAAGACCCACGGGGTCCAGCGCCCAATCTACTACCTCAGCGAGGTACTAACACCAACAAAGCAGAGGTACCCTCACTACCAGAAGCTCGCCTACGGCGTGTTCATGGCGGATCGACGGCTGAGCCATTACTTCCAGGAGCACCAGGTGATGGTCGTCAACGAGGCACCCCTGAACAGCATCCTAAATAACCCAGAAGCCACAGGACGCGTGGCCCTATGGGGCATCGAGCTGTCACCCCTGGACATCATCTACGAGAAGCGACTCGCAGTCAAGTCTCAAGTCCTCCCGGACTTCCTCGTACATTGGATGGAGCTGCAGCTGCCAGACACCCCAGAACTGTCGCAGTCATGGACCATGCACTTCGACGGCTCCAAGCGCGAAGCTGGAGCAGGAGCCGGGGTCATACTGACCTCCCTGCAGGGCGACCAGATGAAGTACATCCTCCGGATGAAATTCCGAGCCTCCAACAATGAGGCCGAATACGAAGCCCTCATCCACGGCATGAGAATGGCAAAGATCTACGGCACAACGCGCCTGGTCATCTAAGGTGACTCCAACCTCGTCGTCTAGCAGACGATGAACGAGTGCGACGCACACGCCGAAAACATGATCATGTACCGCACACTCTACAACGCACTCGAAGGAGAATTCGACGGCTGCGAGCTTCGGCACGTTGGAAGAGAAAGCAACGAGGAGGCCGACAGACTCGCCAACATCGGCTCCACCTGCGCAAAGGTGCCACCGGGTGTGTTCCTCGAACAGATCTGCGTGCCATCCATCAAGCGGAAATTCCCCAAGGGATCACCCGAAGAAGGAGAACACTTGGGGGCTACGCTGCCCGAAGGACATGAAGGACCCGAGAAACTGGACACAGAGGTCGCCATGGTCAACCTAATGCAGGTCATGGCAGTGGAAGAAACTTGGACGCGACCATACCTCTAGTTCTTGATAAACGGAGAACTGCCTGACAGCCCGACAGATGCCCGGCTCATATCTCGTCGGTCAAAAGCCTTCACCATCATCAATGGGGAGCTATACAAGCGCAGTATTACGAGTGTAATACAAAGGTGTGTCACCATCGGTGACGGGAAAGCCATCCTCCAAGACATCCACGAGGGCATCTGCGGCCATCACGCAGGCAGCCGCTCCCTTGTCGTCAAAGCTCTACGAGCCGGATTCTACTGGCCAACGGCCATGAGCGACGCAAAGGACATCGTCCGAAGATGCAACGGGTGCCAACGGTTCGCCGACAAACCGCACGCACCCGGGTCAGAGCTCAGACCCATACCTATAGCCTGGCCCTTTGCTCAATGGGGCCTCGACATGATCGGCAAACTGCCAAAGTCCTCGAAATGGGGACACGTTTACCTCGTGGTCGCAGTCGAAAAATTCACCAAGTGGGTCGAAGCCATGCCCGTCACCAACCAAAAAGGCAAAACCACCGTCAAGTTCTTCGAGTCCATTGTCTACAGGTTTGGCGTACCGCACAGCATCATCATCGACAATGGATCGAACTTTATCTCCAAGGAGTTCCAGGACTTCTGCGAAGGCCTCGGGATCAACATCACGTACGCCTCAGTGGCGCACCCGCAAACAAACGGGCAAGTGGAAAAGGCCAACGGCCTAATCGGCGCTGGTATCAAGAAGCGCCTCATGAGTCCACTCGAACGGAAAGCTGGAGCCTGGAGGAAAGAGCTACCATCTGTACTGTGGAGCTTACGGACTACGCCAAACAGCTCCACCGGCTACACGCCGTTCTTTATGGTACACGGAGCCGAAGCCGTGCTACCAGCCGAAGTACGCCACCAGGCCCCCCGGGTCGTCGCTTACAGTGAAGCCGAATCCACGGCTGCACTCGAAGATGCCGTCGACACACTCGACAAAGCAAGAGACGTAGCAGCAGCTCGATCGGCGGTGTACCAGCAGAGTCTCCACAACTACCACAGCCGCCGGCTACGCCCAAGGTCCTTCGTCGAAGGAGACCTCTTCTTGCGACTCAAGCAAGAGCGACCGAAGAAATTCGAGTCGCCATGGGAAGGACCCTACATCATCACCGAAGTCATCCCAGGTGGCGCCTATCGCCTCAAGCACGTGGAGTCTGGAGTCGCATACTCCAACCCATGGAACATCGCACACTTACGGCGATTCTACCCATAGTTACCTACCCCTTTACTTTCAATAAGGCTTTTCAGCCAAGGCTATTCAGCCGAACAATGTACTTCCTCCATTACGATATAAATAAAGCTAAGTGTCTTGCCCCAAAATTTCGTTTCGTTATTTGCAACTTTACTTTATGCTACAAACGCACTCGGGGGCTCCCCCCACCTCCCGATTTCATCGACTGAGAATCACACGTGTACACCCTAAGTAGCTGACAACGTCAGGCAAACGAAAAGGACACGTACTCAAACAAAGCACTGCGTGCTCACAATAAGCATAAACCTTTATAACACGGGGCACAACACGCCCAGTCAAAATATACAAATTTTACATCTACCTCTTTTACAACTACTACCTATTCTTAAGAATCACTTGAGCACGCTGCTCAAACACATCCACAACATGTTTGGCATACTGCCTTACAGCCGCGTAATGCGGACGCATATCCCACTCGCCACCATCCGGCCGAAGAGGTGGCCCAGCTGCTACAACAGACAAATCTACATCAGGCCGGTGCAGCCTCACAAGGGACAAAGCAGCCTTCACGCCCGCGACGAGCTGTTGCCGCACCAACTCCTTGACATTGCTCACGCTTCGAAACTTCGACAGAAGACCCGCAAGGCTTGTTGGCACAGCATCCAATGGAAACATGACATGCAACACCAAGGCAAGCGACGTCTGCACCTGATGAAGCACTCGCGAAACCTGGTGCACACGATCCTGCACCGTCGCCAGAGCCATGGCGCGGTCACGATCCTTCCAGAAGAAGCCGCCAGCCTCCATGTCCTGTTGAGTCAAGAAATTAAACCGAACAGCGACACGCTCCTTTTCTTCCCTCGGAGCAAGGTTAGAACCTACGACAATTGCACAAAATAAGAGGCAAGGCCAGCAGGCTCATTCGAAGAACTGAGTTGCAGCTCGAAACAAAGAACAAACTTACATTGAAGCTGCTCGGACAGCCAAAGCAGTTCCGCCATCAAGTACTCCTCTCTGGCTGCACCGCGATCCTCCTTGGACTTCCAAACATCGGCGTGACCTCGCAACCCAAGAAACTCCCTCTCAAGACTACGAACACGGTCCCGAAGAAAAGCGAGTTGCGAGGAATCATCCAAAGATGGACGCAGCTGCGCTGCAGGCGAGGTGTCAACGGGGTCAGCACCCGAAGGAACCTAGCATAGCAGAAAAGCAAAGGACATAAACATTCAGACAGAGAAGAGCACAACTCAGAAGAGTTCATTAAGCATATAAAGGCCACTACGTGGCACAATGATTGCGTTCCTCACAAATATTTACAACAAAAGAAGACTACAAACTATCCTACATCTACAACACCTAAGACGCGGCACCCTGAGTAGCCTCGGAGCCGGATTGCCTCGTCTTGACCTCCCCCTGTTGCCGCAGCGCATACTCAGACAGCAAATCAATGAGCTTTGGCCCATATCGCTTGCAGCGAGCAGAATAGGCATCAAAATCTACCTCGGATCCATCCGCGGTCGTCGGCATCCGGGAGGTGATCTGTAACATCCCAAAAATATCAAGCTTAGATCATCAAAACACAAATCCTAAAGTTTAGGGTTAACAAAAAATTTTCTAAATCAATTCATGAATGCATGTATATGTGTATGCATGGATTTTGAATTTCCTTAAAAACCACCTGGTTTGTGTGACCCATTGCTTGTAAAATGTTTCTTAGGTGAAATAAACATCATCTAAAACATTCCCCACACTTTTCCTAAAGACAAATAAGTCAAAACAAATTTATTAAGTGAATGGTCATTTTGACCAATTTAACTCACATGCCTACTTTGGCTGTCTCAAACTTTCAAAATCTAACAGAAACTTTTCTGGATCTTTGCACCCCTTGAATGTACTCATAACAAAGTATCAAGGCCCACTTTGTGATCATCCAGAAACTTTCAAATGCATAGTTTAAATGACAACTCAAAATTGAATCTTCTTCATATGGGAAGATCCCACTTTTTCAAAACCCACTCAAACAAGCTCAACTTTCAAAACCCAAGCATCTGCAGACTCACCAGAACCAATCTAGCAAACCCACCAAAAATCATTTCAAAATTCAAAACTTGATTTCATGCGGCCATTTCATCAAACAGGTTGCAGACATAAATCAAACAAAACCACAAACACTATAGTGTGCAGTGTTTTGAGCCTAACTTGTTCCCTAGTTAGCTCTCACACAATCCAGTAGATCATCTAGAAAGGTTAGACCAACACTAGCACCCCTGTGAGCTTGCCATTGCCATTAATGGTGCATAGCCGAGCAGCCCCATGTCACCCCAATGTGGACAGCAAGCTAGGAGCAGCAGCAAGCCTAGCCAGCATGCTGGGAGGCAGCCCACCGTCCACCGCCACTGCCTATCCCAGCCGCGAGCGTTGCCAAGCCCTGGACCACGCGCACAAGACACGACCAGACCATGCCGAGCGTGCGCCAGAGCGCCACCCTCGACCATCACCCACAGACCGCGCGTCGCCCTCACCGCGCGCACACACGATCACCACCGACCCAGGAGACCGCCAGACATCCCCATTTGCCGCCCCGCGCCATACAGCCACCGCCCGCCGTCGAAGACGCCGCCTGTACCGCGCAGAGCATCGCCCGTTCCAGACCAAACCACACCGCCCCATGCCTCGCGACCATGTCGTTGAGCATCGCCAGGAGACACAGCGCCGTCCCCTACCCTTGCCCATGCCATTAGCTGCCTGTAACGTCGTCCCCGACGAGCTCACCTTGCGCCCCGACGGTCCCCTCGCTCGACTATAAATAGAGGACACCCCCGCACGATTTCTTCACACCATCTCACTCCCCTCTCCTCACTGATCGTGCCACACCATTCTCAGAGCAAGGCGAGCACCACCTCGCCGGAATTTTACTGGAGCCTGCCGCTTCCGGAGAAGAAAGGAGCCAGCGATTGGAGCCGCCCCAGGAGAAGCCACCGGTACCAGGAGGTTCGCCGTCGTCGACTTCGTCGTTCGCCCGCCTCGCCGACCCTCGCCAGTACCCCGGTGAGCCCCCAGCACCCCTCACTGGCCGCGCTAGGTTTCGTTCTCGTCGGAGCTGTCTCGCGTCGACGATGACCCGCAGCCGTTGGATTAGAACTAGATCGAGCGAACCACGTTGCCCCATACCACTTCGCTCAGCCCCGTGTCACTGACGAGTGGGGACACCCACTTAAGCAGCCCGCGGGAGCACTGCGCTTAGCAGGCCGGCCCGTTAGAATTTCCCGCGCAGCCCAGCAATTCAAATTAAACCTTTTCTTTTTAATTTCAAACACACTTCTGTACCCAACTACAAAAATCAACCCAGATCGATTCAGTGCACCAAATTGGATGGAACCAATTTTGTTGGAAAGGTCTGTGAATGCTTAATCCAAGCCTGTTGGACTCAAGTCATTTGGATTTGTAGATCACCCATAGCAAAAATAACAAGGCAGAAGCTTTTCTGCATTCAAACATTTTTCAAATTTAAACCATAAAAGCTTTTGAGTTGTTTCGAACTCTCAAAAATCACATTCAACCATACCTTTCAGAATATATAAAAATATATATAGGTTTACTTGCAGAAAAATGGTTCAAGCAATAAAAGAATGCTTCATAAGCATTTCTAGCCACTTTAATTAATTAAAATAAAAGGGTAAAACCTTATTAAATTGTGACACCACTTTAAATCACATTCCCATGGACTACAATATGTGGTGATGAAATGTGTCAACATGATCCCATGTTTAGTTTGGAGAATATTAAATCTTAAGTATTTTTTCAATGAGTAGAAATTACTTTTCTAAATTAAAAAGGTTTTAAACCAAGCTTTAACCTTGTAATGTTAGGGATGATGCTAGATCATCTATAGGACCCTTGTGTGTGATGATTGCAAGTAGTTAAGTATTGTTTGGTGATTGTGTACCTCGTATTTATTCGTAGACGCTAGTACCGACCAAGGATACGAGGAGGAAGGAGGATACTACGAAGAGGAAGCCGAGGAGAACTTCAACCACTGTTCTGCACAAGGCAATCTTATATTGACATTGATTGCAAGCCTAATACTACTAGTGAATGTGCAAGCTAACACTTGCAAGATACCCTATTGTTGCCACAAACCCATGCTTGTGATATGATTACTATATGCCTTAAGCGTATGTGACCATACCCACTTGCTCAACCAATCCTAGTTTTATGGCAAGCTTCGTACTTTATTTCTTTATCAAAGCTTACTTGGAGGCTACCTAAGAGTTTGGTAGATACTAGACAGTTGTGCTGAAGGTTGCATAAAGAGCATACAATTTGGCCTAAGCGAGAAACCTTGATATCAGCCTAGGATATAAGGTTGGACTTAGTTGAAACTCCACTAGTTACCACTCCCCAATTAGTACCACCCCCACCAGTAGATGCTAGTGCTAAGCATAAAACTTGATCAACTTTAGATGGGAATACTTGGTGGAAAAATGGTTATGAAAACCTTGGAATGATGGATCATTCTATTGAAATGTTTTGGACATGTGTTTCCGAACACTTGATGATTATGGTGATAAAAATGTTGAGGAATGAGCCTTATCCCTTTATAAAACTGATGGTTGTCTGGATGCGATACCATTCCAATTTTATCGTACAACCACAATACCCGAATATTGGGTAGGGCTTGACTGGAAACTTATATACCTTAGTATTAGTTCCCTCACGGCCAAGGTCTGAGCTGAGGCTACCTTGTGAAGACTGTCCACCTGTGCAGTACCCAAGATGACAGTGGTCATGGTTGGGAGGCCAAACTCACAGGAGAGGTGCTTATACTAGGGAGTGTAATTGAAAGGTTAGGATTGATTATTCGCATACTGAGTATGGTGAATTCAGGATCTGTTCCTGACGGATGTATCGAATGTTGTGGTGAAAGTGTACAATCTCTGCAGAGTGTCAAACTATTCGAATAGCCGCGTCCACGGTTATGGACAGTTGGAGTGGCCATACTGTTCCCCCGTCAGACTTTTCAAAATGGCTTGTGAAACGACTTGAGACTTTGACTTGACCACAACAGAGTTGTGTCCTGAAATACAAGATCCCACTTAGGAGTTATAACATTTTGACTAGCTTTGGAACTTAGTAATTGTAAACCTGGATTTTGCAAAACAACCCTAGAGCCTAGTGTCCTATTATCCAAAAAACCCCTTTACTTGTCAGTATTAGTTTGCGAGTACTTAAAGAGTACTCATGGCTTTGTCCCTGGCTATTCCCATGGCCAGACTATGAAGAGGAGTACCTGGAGGATGGACCCCAGGAAGGTTACGACAACTAGGATCATCTCCCATCGTCAGCATTGCCTGTGACCCCGAAGATGGAGCCTCGCCTACGCTACCGTTATATTTACGTATTCCGCTGCTTGATGTTGTATTAAGGACTGGATCATGAGATCCCTATTTGTGTAAGAACTTATGTATCGTTGTAATGGATGAAGTACTATGGTATCCAATTCTGTTATGTCTCGCAAAAATGGTAATCCTGGGATTGCGATGTATGGCATAACAGGCATCTAGGATTGAAAAATCCGGGTATTGACATGATCTGGGGAAGGTCCAGCTCCGCTCCAGCCGCCAAAGCCATCGCCAGCCCGACGGACGCACCGATGCCCTTCTGCTTGCGCTTGTACGCCGCAGGCGCTTTGGCTGACAAAGCCTCCGCCAGGGCGTCAACATCGTCAAGGGCCGCGCCCTTAGGAACAAGCTCCTTGTAGAAGCGGCCAAGGACTTCCTTCGCCTTGGCAAGGGAGCCAACGACGCTGCTGCAGCGATCTTCGACCGCTGCAGTAGCATCATCTAGAGCACTCCCGTGCTCCAAAGCGTCGCGGTCAAACTCGATACCTGCGGCATCTGAGGCAAAACAAAAAGAGAAAATTGAGGATAGTAACACAGAATAAAGGCAAGAACACGAAAATACAGAAGCAAAAATAAGGTACTCACCCGAAACAGCCTTGGCAGCAACCATGAGCTTGTCGGCCACCTCTCTTTCACGCGCAGTCGCAGCCATGGTAAGCTGCTCCTCGCGGTCCGTAGCCTCCTGCTGCAGACGCTCCTTAGCTTCGGCTGCCTTGGCCAGCTCCAGCTCAAGGCGCTCCTTCACATCAGCGGCGTCCTCAGCCTTCTTCTTCGATTGACCAAGGATCTTCTTGAGAGCGTCGATTTCACGGAGAGAAGTATTATGCTCCTCTGCATTCAAAACAATCAAACATCATAAAGCAGGACAGAAATAAAGGAAAGAAGCACCCAAAGTATACGGGTACCTTGAAGCTGTTGGAGGTTGGCCTCCAGCACCAGGCGCTCCTGCACCAGCCGCTTGGCTTCCTGCACAAAAGGTTGTAGGAAGAAGAACCACCATTCAGAAAAAGGACTCGGGGGCTACGCCCAACAGGAGAAAGCAGAAGAAAACGACTCACACGAAAACACTTGGGGGCTCCCCCCGAGACTCGAAGAACAAACTAAGAGAACTCTTTTACACACGCTCGGGGGCTCCCCCAGTGATAGACGACTTACATGATCCAACGGTGATGCTGAAGGCCCGCTGGCGAAATTCTGAGGCGCAACCACCTGCACCTCCTGCAGAGGAGGGTTCGGAGCAGCGCCCCCCGAAGTTGCCACCGTCTGAGGAGGAGGAGACGCAACCTTCGACTCTCCCATCATCTCCCGAGCACCATCGCTGGAGGAGTCGTGGGAGGAGTGCCTGCACATGAAATATTTAGCACAAGAACAAAAAGTCAACAGCAGAAAGACAGCAGTATAAAGGAAACTTACGAGTCCAACGAGCTCAGGTCGAAGACAGGAGGAGTCCTTCGGGCTCTCTTCTCCCCCTTCTTCTCTTCCTTCTTCTCTTCCTTCTTTTCTTCCTTCTTCCTCTTCGCTGGCGGGTGCGGCGCTACAGCCCGCACAGGAATGGCAGGAATGGGAGAGGAAGAGCCTCCATGCCCGTCACTGTGACGCTCAAGGCACAGAGGGTTTCTGGGAGTCGGAGGAGTCGAGGCATCCGAAGACTCGCTGGAGCTCCGTGATCGTTTGCCCGTATGGTCCTCACTCGACTCGTCGGCATCTTCCGCCGGAGATCGCGCCGACGGCAGCTCGGACACGGAATCCACCACATCATTATCCGGGGCATTCGGATATTTTTTAGGCAATGGCGGTACCATCCCTGGCACCTTGAAGCTCTGCAAAACCAGAAGGGACTTTGTTAGCAAACAAAGGAAAATAAACACGCAGTCCACGAAAAGCGCTACGCGCACAAATCTACACCTGTGGAACAGCCAACGCCGAAGAAAACGGCGGAGTCAGCGACTTCCCCGGGATTTTCTCTCCGGCCTTGAACTTCAGCAGCGAGCGAAGGGTCCTGTCAAGATCCCCCTCGGAGATTTTCTCAGCCGAAACCCTCGTCGGATCACGGCGCCCAAAATAAAGAAACATCGGGTGCGCCCTAGCCTGGAGAGGCTGCACCCGACGCTCGAGAAACGTGCGGATGATATCCACGCCGTTCACTTCCTTCTCCGGAATCAACTAGAGATCCTCCACCCGACGGTAAAGGGCCTCTATCTCCGCCTCCTCGCCATCCAAGATCTTGTTTTTTCAAGACCTTTTTGGCTCAATCTTTTGGGAGGGGTCAAAAGGAACAAGACCAAAATCTTGCCCAGGCACTACGGAGTCGCGGATATAAAACCATCGCCTCCGCCAGTACTGGACAGATTCGGACATGGAAAAGAAAAAGAAAAGCAGATTGGGACCGAGGGAGATGATGCAACCCCCAATGGTATAAACACCATCCGAACCAGACTGCCTCTTCACGGAATAAAGTTTCTGGAAGAGGCTAAAGTGCGGCTCAATGCCGAGCCAGCACTCGCAGAAAGTGATGAAACAAGCAATGTGAAGAAGAGAATTGGGCGAAAGATGATGAAGCTGGATGCCATAGAGAAAGAGCAGTCCACGGAGGAAGTTGTGGACTGGAAATGAAAACCCACGCAGAACGAAGGAGAGAAACATAACCCGATACCCAGCTGGGGGACGGGGGATTACCTCGTTGCCGGGGAGTCTGACAGCCTCCCTATCCTGCGGGATCAAGCCCCGCTCGCGAAGTTTGCGGAGATCACTCTCCCGCGTCTCTGATCGCCGCCAACCACCGTCGGTGACACGGGTAGCGGTGGCGCTTTTCTTTCCTCCGGCGGCGCTGGTACCAACCGCAGATGATGACTTCTTTGATTTCCCAATCGCGCTACGGCGACGCCGACGGTGAGAGCGCAGAAGGAAAGATGGAAATGTGGAAGGAAACTCCAGTGCGCAGCAAGAATCGATGGAGCACAAGGAGGCAGTGAAAACAAGAACTAATGCGGTGAAAACAAACTGCAACTTTCCCCAATGATTATAACGACGAGGACGATGCACGGCAGCCGTCCATCCAGAAGACCTAACGCCAACGGAAGATCTGGCCATACACGTGTCAGCATCACAACGAACCGTCGTTACCACGCCGTCCACTACGCACGGAAATCGAGGATATGCCATAATTATCTCCACGCCACGCGTGACCGGTCAATTCAAGGTCAGCAAGTGTGTAACACCCTCAGAATCGACCCTATACAAGTTTCAGCGATTCCCGCCAAACCCGCATAGAAACGATTCAAAGGTGCCCACCAGGCACTTTCGTGCGGGTGGAAAACGAAGTAATAACAGTACACAACAGTCCTCGATGGGACCCACAGAACAGATATATATACAACAGCGACTCAAAGAGTCAAGAATACAGATATAATATACAAAGATCCAAATCACCTTGAAAATGATAGAGCGTCCGACTACGGACAAGATGCAAATGGGGCTAAGAGCCCTGAAGAATAACCAATGGCGTCCATAACCCTGCCCAGGCCAAGCCGGAAGGGTAACCCTGCTAACGACGTCGATCTCAAAACCTGCTTAAACAAAAGGGGTGCCGACAAAGGGCAAAGGAAAAAGAGGAGCGTCAGTACTGAGGCCAGTACACGGCGAGGCTAGAATTCGGCGGTCCTCGCCTACCTAGGTATGGTGGACTGAGCGGCAGCGGCAGCATGCACTAAACAACCTATAGAGACTCGATACAACTGGCGGCTATCAGAGAGGGGTGAGAAAGACCTATTCGGAACCAACCGGATACTACCACCAAACAAACCCATCCTGGTATTTCCCCCTCGAGACCAAACGAGGAAGTCAACCGAGAAACTCACACAGTTGGCAGTTTTATTTATTCGGTTATCGTTGCAGCAATTACTAGTCAGTTATAGATAATCATCCTGATATAATAAGCAGTGGGCAATTTTAGTTAACCATTCGGTTATAGTTGCGACACTTACTAGTCAGATACAATTAGCATGAGATAACCCAAAAACCCAGCAGTTGTTGGCACTTTTATTCAGCCATTCCGTTGTAGTTGCAATACTTACTAGTCAGATACATTTGTCGCAAGCGACAAACCAATCAAGCAATTGTGGGAAATTTTATTTATCCATTCCATTATAGTGAAGCTGGTTACTAGTCATTATAAAGTCAAATTGATAGCACTACTTTAGTTATAGTTGTCTATGATCGAGATACTGTGCTCCAAGTCGTCCATAACCGCGGACACGGCTTTTAGAAAGTTTTACCCGGCCGGGGTGCACAAATAGCAACACACACTCGATCAACCTCGGAAAAACCAAATCAAAACCCAACGAGGCCTTCATGACAAAGCAATCACAAGATTCAGAAATATTTCCGGGGCCACCCCATTGAGTACACCCGCAACGAAGCTAGCTGACTCCGAGACAGACTCAAGGTTTGTGGGGCCGGCTGTAAGCGACTGGGAACCCAAAACTGGGCTTGTCGATACCGCGTAAACGGGTCACAATCCTAAACAGTACAGTGTGCTCCTCGCACAATCGTAAATAAAGCAGTAAAGCATGGCATAAGTACAGGATCGTAAATAAAACCTCAAACTAGTTTGTGGCCCCAAGAAATAAGACGGAATCAAGCTCTGGCTCAGGGGGGTCCCATAATCCTCCCGGATGTGGATAGCGCGATAAAACAAGGAACAGGTATCAAGCACTCGAGGTCCTACGGGACACAAGTGGACGGTTAACAACCAAATAACATCTATTTCCCACCTGTGCCTCTGCTTACTTACTTCAATTTTAGTTGTTAAACAGTAATTAAAGTGAACAGTAATTAAAGCCATGATCATCTCCAACATCAACATGCGGCAATACATCAACAACTGTGGCACTTGACGACATGCAACAGCACTTGATCACGCGACTACGACGCGCAAGTCCAACTATCTATCAAACAACAGGTAATAGGAGGTGTCCAAGGCAATATAAGGCTGCGAGGGATATCACGGGTACGAAAACTAGAGCATCGCAACACAGATAGCAATAGATCAACAGGAGGGAATAAATACTATAAAAGTAAGATAGGTAGAAAGGGGGAGATGCTCGCCTGAAAACATTGTCGAAGGTTCATCCGAAGATCGGGTCGGCACTCGCATGAACTCAACGGCCTTATCCGCGAAGAAGCAAAACACTAGAATAAACACCGGATGCAATATTTAATACCACGGCAGAAGATCGGGCATGATGCATGTATAATGTATGACATGTCAGGGTGCGATGCAATTAGGTCATATTAAGCGAAACCGGGGGTCCCGACAATTAATCAAATGGTTCAAGTTATTTATCTACCCCGCAAATTAAATGTTGTTTGAACAAGGTAAAATATAGCACCGGTTCGCTATACCAATTTAAATGAGGCCAATATAAGACTAGATTTGCTCGCATATGGGCCCCATATTTAATTAGAGGTGAATCGGCATAAGGCCCCCAAACCCACATGAATATGCATGCAAGCATGAACAAATTATTATGCTACAATTATGATATAACAATTTATAAAATAGAGGCTCGGGAGGGGTTCACACATTAGAGGGCCTCGACGAACTTGAGGTTCCGGGGTTCGGGGTTCGGTCTCAGGGTTCGACGGAAAGGCAGGGTTCGGGTTCGGTACGGGAAGAAGGTCTTGTCGCAACCAGAAAGCAGGACTTGGTTGGCGTCGGGGGCGCATCGGTCTCGCCCTGGTCGGTGTCGATCTTGTCGCTTCCGTGGACTTCGGGTCCGAGAGGTAGATCTTGGCGCCCGAGGGGAAGTTCATGTCGTATCCGTGAAGAAGTTCATGTCGATCCACGAGGTTCTGGCCATCGGATCCGTGAAGTAGATCATGAGGTTCTGGCTTTGATGGTTCATCGGGTTCGGCCGGGATCCTGAGGTTCCATGTCGGCGATCTTGTCGCGGGTTTTGTATAGGAACCAGCCTCAACACCCAATCTTCACAGGGTTGTCACCATGACTTCACACGCATCGGCAACACAAGCAACTCACGCGGCTGACCCAGAAGGCACACACGAGTTCACGACAGGCGCCTCCTCTCTGTTGGCCAGCGACACGCTGACCAGGGCACCAACATGGTCAAGCGGCGCTGCAGTACTCGGTGCGGGACGCCAGGTCGATGGCGCGGGCATGCGTTGGGGTGGCGAGGCAGTGAGGGGCCTATTGGTGGTCCACGGCATGGGGAGGCGAGCTCGCGAGGAAGTCCTTGACGGCAGATGCGGCGACTTGCTGTAGGAAGCTTGGGAGGTGGTCGGGGTGGAGGTTAGTGCACGGAGGAGAGGGGGGTCGGGCTCGGCGGAGTCCCGTGGGTGGCGGAGGCGGCGCAGACGGGCCGTGGCCGGCGGCGGGCGGCGGACGGCAAGCCTGGCAGGGCAGAGGCAGGCGGAGGCCGGAGGTGGAGGCCGGTCGGTTGAGGGCGGCCCGCGCGGCGGCGCGTGCTGGGGATGCGGTGGCCGCCGGCGAGGGGGAGCTCCGTGCGGCGGCGGGGTCGGGCTCGCGAGCGGGAGGAGGGAGCGGCCGGCCGGGCTAGCTCGGGCGGCCGATGCGGAGGGGGCGGAGCCGCGGGGCCGGCCGGAGGCGGGCGGCGGCGCTCCGGGGAGGAAGGGGGGCGTCAGGGGAGGGCCGGAGGCCGCAGGGTGCGGGAAGCTCGGCCGGAGCGCGCGGGGAGGCGCGGCGTCGGCGAGCGGCGCCGGGCGCGGCTTAGGGAGAGGAGGCCCAGGGCGGCGGGGGAAGAGGAGGAGAGGGAGGCTCGAGCGGGGCGGTGGGGAGCTTGGTGGAGGGAGGGAGTCGGGGGAAGGAAGGCAGGCGGCGGCGCGCCGGGGAAGCGAGGCCGGCGGGGCGAGGTCGGTCTGAGGCGAGCGGCAGAGAGGAGAGGAGAGGAGGTTGGGAACGCGGCTGAGGGAGAGAGAGAGTGGGTCCCGCAGGGTGGGGTCGGCGTGGGGGCCCAGGGCGGGTGCGGGTCGCGTGGTTGTGGGAGGTGGGACCCAGGGGCGTGGGGCCCGGGGGACAGTGAGAGGAGGGGAGGGGTGTGCGTGTGTGGCCTGGGTGGATCGGGTGTGTGAGGTTGGGGTGGGCCCCAGGGAGAGAGAGGGGGGAGAGAGAGAGAGGAGGGTGGGCCAGGAGGGTGGGGCCAGGTTGTAAGGGAGAGGGGGTAGGTGGGAGCTGGGTGTGAGAGAGGGAGAGGGGAAAAAGGGGGGGATTGATGAGGTGGCAAGGTGGGTAGGGAATTAGGGGAGGGGTGAGGTGGCGAGCTGGGATAGGTGGGTAGGATAGGTTTGGGTAGTTTTAGGATTCGGTTAGGCTAGTTTAGGTGGACCGATTTTCTTCCGGGGGTGGTCGACTGGGTCGAATCCGCCCGTTCGACTGCCCCACTAAAAATAATTAAATATTTTATTTATTTCAAACAGGGCTTTTGCAACCCGATAGCAGACAAAACAAAATAATCCGGAGACCCGGGTTTTGTGTTTGAACAAAGACGGGGCGTTTAGAAAACAAGAACAGGTTTTTCCGCAAATAGTTTTATGCAAGCAAATGCAAGATGATGACGAGGCTCAAATGCAATGTGGCATGATGACATGAGCATGCGGTCATGAAGATGCAATGCACAAAAACAACGCGATTTTCTAGTAGTGGTTTTTGCGGGATGCCACAAATTGGGACCCACGTTCGTCCAGTCAAGTCATCTCTGGCGCAGCAGACGCTTGAGGTCATTGATCGTCAGCACTGATGTCATCAAAAGCTATACTAGCAACAACTACAAGTTCTTCGGCTTCAAAGCTAAGAGTACTCACTCGAATCTACGATTCGACTAAATACTCGGGGGCCACTCCTATTAGGAGCGCTGGCCGCGCACCCGAAGGATGAATACGAACTATCTCTTCGAGTCCTACGTCGAGTCTGCGACTCCACTACGGACTCGGGGGCTACTCCCATAGGGGGGACGGATTTAAGCATCCGGAATTTTTTGTGTTCTACGGACTTAACAACTGAACAATGTTTGAACTAAAGTCTCCGCTCGAGTCTACGACTCGAACAGACACTCGGGGGCTACTCCCATAGGGAGCGCTGGTCGCACACCCTATGAATTCTTCGACTGCGATCTTTCGGATCAGCATGCAAAAACTTTTCGGCCATTATGCCCCAACAACACGCTGAGTGAGCAACGATCTCCTTGGCCACCCGAAACGCCTCCGTGGTGACAAACATTCGGATGCTGTGTCTGCGACACAAAAATAAGACCTACAGATATCATATGATGGTCTGGCAACGCACACGACTGCGCTCTGCTAAGTATGAACCCGTGCCAATAGGCGCGATGAAAAATCCCGACGGACGCGTTGGGTACATCAATTAATTTCACTGAAATTCCACTCCTATAAGTCCTCCGCGGCTTGAGTCGAATTACACCAGCATATGTTCCAGTTTTGAGTTGAGGGACTCGAACCTGAGGAAGATCGTGTTGTTTCGTCCTAAGACAGTTAACTGACCCTGATCCATCGGGTGAGTCAGGCACACGCATCAACAATCCCTACACATGAATTATTGAAATACATAGTTGCACCCGAAAGATTGAAGAGTCCTCAGCCGAACCTACGATTCGACTGATCACTCGGGGGCTACTTACATGGTTATACCCCGCGGGTGCATGATCTCAGCATACCTAGTCCATCCCAAGGAAGGACCACGGCAAATGTACGTTGGCCCATGAAGACTTTCGGGTGGCCCAGGCCCATGATGCCTTCGGATCCTTGGAGAGCAAGACTAGAGTAGATAGGAAATTCAAAGGGGTAAAACCCTAGAACCTGTAACCGACTAGGTCTATGCCCGGGACCTGCCTAAGTCTATATAAAGGCCAGGAGGGCACGACCTAGATCTCTCGACTCATACTTTCGCATACACACCTCCACGCCAGATTGCATCTGCGCATCCCTGTAACCTTCGGTTCCGCCGTAATCAAGAGCAAACAAGCAGGAGTAGGGTTTTCCCTTCGGGGGCCTGAACCTGGGTAAACCTTGTGTCCCCGTGTTGCTTGTTTGCTAACCGTGCCACGATCTCCAGCATCCCCATCTTCTCCAAAACCCAAGTCCATAACAATGGGCATTGACGAGATCAAACCTTGTCATGATGTTCTCCTGTCATACTAGATTCTCTGCATCTGATACATCATCTGGATGGACCAGACTCATCAGCTAAGCATGGCTAAGCAAGACACGAATATAAGCTCTAGCAATGCACACAAGCCAAACCTAGTTATGCTAGGAGCAGTGGATTAGTTAGTATAAGCTCAAAGGGAGTAATGCAACAGATAGGATACTTTATCTATCGATAAAAGACCACAGTATAATCATATGCATCATGGCAGGAATTGAATTGCTTTCGAAATCATAGGATTATATCATGGTGGGGCTATGCTTGCCTTTGCCAGTTGATAACAGATAAGCAAGATCTTCGGAAGCCTTGTACTTGACTTGGTTACAGTTGTCCAAGTATTGTCCGTCGATCTTCGATGGTCTTGATCTTGGTCTTCAATCTCGATCTTGTATTCTACCAGAAAGAACCAAACACCGGAAAGAGAGGGAAACAATCAAAACATGGCATCGATGCAATACTCAAACAAGTATGATGATATGACAAGTTAAATTGTATTGAAATGTAACCCTAAGGCATGCTCGACAGTTTAATCGGGGTTCCGAGGGGTGAAAGCCCTAATTCGGGAAAACTCCGGAATCATCTATTAGGGGTTACTAGATTGTTCTAATTATACTTGTCATTTAAGTTGTTTAACAATGCATGATTATAGCTTTAATAGATAGATCTCATTTTTCTGAACATTTTGATATATTATACATATTTTTCTGATTTATAATGAATTAGTTATTGAATTTACAATATTTAAACAATTTCTGGAATTATAATAAAATGGGAAATACTTTGTCACTGAGTCTCTCCCTAGCCATAAAGGCTGACAGAGGGGCCCCTTGGCCACCTCAACTTCCACGCGGCAGGGTGGGACCCGAGCTGGGTTTGACTGGGTCAGCCCGCGCCTGCTGACGCACGGGTGACGTCAGCACGATGTCACACCGGCGGTGGCCTGCAGACGGCGGCGGCTAGCAACACGAGAGGGCGAGCGGGGACACGCGGGTAGGCGGGTTAGACGCAGCGCAACGCGGCCTTCCTATTGGTGGCAGCGCTGCTCAAAAAGGGTCGCCAGAGTAGTGGATTCGTCGGTGCTCTGCGGCAGCGCATGGTGATGATCATCGAGAGCACGAAACAGAGAGGGAGGGAGTCAATGGGGAGGTCCATGACGACCAAAATCTCACCACGAAGCGAATGGAGGCGACGGCGATGTGTGAGGGGGTTGGGAGAAGCGGCTACGATGGTGAATGGCGTCGGAGAAGGCGAAGACCGTGGCTTCGATTCACGGCGCCCGGGGTCAATTTTCCTTCGAGGAAGCTGGCATGAGTGACGATACGGAGCTCCTGGGCTTCTCAGAGCGCCTCGGGGTGGCCAGAAATGGTGGCGACCGGTGAGGTCTGAGGCGCTAGGGTTTCGGCTCGTGTTGGGTAACGAGAGAAAGAGAGAGCCAAGGGAGGGGATAAGGCTAGGGGTGAAGGAGAGAGGCGTGCGGGGCTGGTCCTTATCCTTCTCTGGAGCGGCTGCGAGGATCTCCACACGGGGCGGCCGGCGACATGCCGACAGCGAGGTGCTTCGATGATGGCGAGAGGTTGACGATGGGGATTGCGTGGACAAAGAGATATGGGCCGAGTGGGCTTCTCCTGGGCTGCGGCGGGTGCTGACTGCTGGGCGGGTGGGCGGCTGGGAGGGAGAAGAGGGAGTTTGGGCCAGCTGGGTTCCAGCCTGTTTGGCTGTTGGCTCTGTTTTATTTTGCAGAAACTTTTTCCTTTTTTATAAAATCTGTTTTCTTTTTGTAATTTCATTTCAAATTATGTTTTGAATATTTCAAAATTACCAGAGAGTTCATAAAATATCTAAAATATTGCAGAGCCCTTGTATTCAATTTGGGCTCCTTATTTTTTTGATTTCAAAATCAAAACCATTTGAATGTATTTCAAAGAGAGGGGAAGATTAGGGTTTTAGGGTTTTACTTTATTTCCTTCAATGCACAATTTAAGACATGATGCTTATGAATGCACAAACAACCCTAAATATTGATTAACTAAAACTGGGGTGTTACAAGTTTTTATCTTAATTACTTTCTTGTAGTTGCAGATGCTTGCAAGGGGTTTAATCACCAGTATGTATTAGTCCAAGTAAGGTCGGTACATTAGCACAGGTTCACCCACACAACACTTATTCAACCAAAGAAGATTAATCAACTATATGAAGTGAAAGCACTTGACAATATTACCATGTGTCCTCAAGAACGTTTGGTCCTCATAAGTAATACAACCGGCTTATCATTTGCTAAGAAAGGATTGGGCCACTTGCTGCAATTATTTGTTGTCTTTATTTACTTGCACTTTATTTCCTTGTATTATCAAAATAACTAAAATCCGTTTGCTAAGTATTTACAAAGATTTACTGATCCAAACCACTAGTCAACACCTTCTGCTCCTCGTTGGGATCGACACTCCTATTTATCGTAAGTACTACGATACACCCCCTATACTTGCGCGTCATCATGACTATTTTCTCGCGCCGTTGCTGGGGAGTGAAGCGCTATTGAAGAGTGGAACTGGTAAAGGAAACTTTTACTGTGAGTATTGCTTTTTATTTCTGTTTTTTACTTTGTTTCCAATATGGATAACCCACTTGGTTTCCTATTTGGGAAAGCTACTACCGCTGCTAGGGTAGTAGATGAACCACCACCTCCTGAGATAGATCCTTTTAAGATACCTACAATAATTGTTGATCGTGTTATGGATAATTATTACTTTGGGGATGGAACTGTCCATCTTGGTGATCACTTTCTTTTTATCCCTAAATTATGTGGGTTGTTTAAGTGTGCAGGCATCACAACAAAAAAAGTTAAGAAGAAGTACTCTCTATATCATTGAAAGGAAGAGCTGAAGAATGGTATAAGCTACTGAAGAATGGACAATCTATGGAACGGGAGTAAATTGTACCTCTCTTTTATTCTAAATTCTATCCTCCTAGTGAGATTCATAAGGATAGGAACCAAATATATAACTTTTGGCCTCGTGATGAACATAGTACAGCCAAAGCTTGGGGGAGATTGAAGTTACTAATGCTTAAATGTCCTATTCATGAACTCCCTAATAATATTATTATCAATAACTTTTATGCAAGGCTTTCTCTTCATGATAAATATTTATCAGATGCTTCTTGTGCTGGATCATTTACCCGTATGAAGGAAGAAGCTAAATGGTATCTCCTAGACCGTATTCAAGAAAATACTGAAGCATGGGAGAAAGACAAAGGAAGAAAGTCAGGTATAAATTATGATTATGAATGCATTAAATATTTTATGGGAACTAATGACTTTCATGATATTAGTGCTGAGTATGGTCTTGATTCTCAAGTTCTTGCAAATTGCTTTAAGGCCTTTACCTCTTATATTGAAATTCCCAAAAAGGAGTGGAACAAGTACCATGCACCTTATAAAGATGTTGTTAATCGTGTTCCTGCTAGAAACATTGAAGTTTGTACTGTTGATCCTATTTTTCCTGAGCCTTATGTTGAGAAAATACCTTCCCCTGCTAAGTTAAAGGAACATTCTATTATAGCTAATGTAGTTATCAAAAGTACAAATAAAGCTATTGAACCTGGTGAACAAATAAATATTGAACCTATAGTAGCCATTGTGAAAGACCTTGTCACTTAAAATGTAGAAGATGGGTACATTATCTTTTGTGAAGATGCTTCTAATATTGTCTCTCATCCTAGTAAAGCTAGGAAAGCTAGTGTCCATGTGCTTTCTCTTAGAATTGGTGATCATTGCTATTATGGTTTATGTGACATTGGTGCTAGTTCTAGTGTTATTCCTTATGATCTTTACAGGGAAATTATGCATGAAATTGGTCCTTGTGAACTTGAGGACATTGATGTGGTTATTCACCTTGATAATAGAGAGACAGTATGTCAAATTGACATTGTGAGAGATGTGGAAGTTCTTTGTGGTAAGATTAAATATCCTGCTAATTTTCTAGTGCTTGGTAAGGAAGCTATAAAACTTGTCCTATCATTTTTGGTAGACCTTTTCTGAACACTTGTGGATCTATTATAAATTGTAAGAAGGAGAAAGTTTTAACTAAATTTGATGGAGAATCTTATGCGTTTAACTTTTCCAAATTTTCTAAAGCTCCTTATGAAAAATATATGCCTAGTGAGGATTTTAGGGTTGAACAACTTGCTTCTATTGATCCAGTTTATGACCTTAGACCTCTTTTTGATGATTGTAAGCATGTTCATTCTGATGATAAAGTTGTTTCTTGTTACATTTATATTGTTAACTTTATTCAAAGTTCTACTGAAAGTTATTATGAGAGAGGGAAACATGGTTTTATGCATCTCAATAATATTAAGTTTCCTCGCTTTATGTTGAAACCTTTGAAGTTGCATTTGTTTGGTATTCCTATTCTAGTAGCCTTTTGTTTCAATAATTTGTTTTCTTATGGAAATCCCTTGCATAGGAAGTGGGTTAGACTCAAATGTGTTGGATATTTGCTTCTTGGTGCTCTCTTTCACTTCAAATCCATATCTCCTAAGTGAGCATCATTGAAATTATCATGCCCATCTTAATGGCTATAAAGAAATAGCTTTTGGGAGACAACCCGTTTTAGTTTGCTTTGGGTCTTTGTTTCTTTGAGTCTTGGAAGTTATTACCCCAGTAATAACCGCTCCTTATCCTTTTTGTTTTTTTTTTGTGTCAATATCAGCCTCTTTTGAAAAGTAGGTGAGTTGTGAGAAGTTGCTGTCCTGGGACAGATTTTTTGTGCTGCATTGTAAAAATACGTGAAAAATCCCAGTAAGTCGGATGGAGCTGTAATTTTCTGTTCTTGTGCCCCAGGTTGTTATCCAACTTTCGTTAGTTTTGCACTTTTTGATTTGAGAAACACAATATTTTCGAAAAAACCAATCTTTACCTGCTGGTCTGTTTTGACAGATTTCTGCCATCAATTGCATTTTCCTCTTAAATCGATTTCCTTTCAGATTCTTTTGGGCTTTTAAAAGGAGTTGCTACAGTATATTTTGTTTTGATGGTTTTGAGTTGAAATATGAACCCAAAGGTTTATTGTTTTTGCATAAACTAATGTTGCTAATAAAGATTGTGTGAGGCTTTGTATGAAAGGAACTTTCAAGTGTTGGATAGAAGGAATCTGCAGAGTCCATCTTCGAATAGGTAAAAGTGCTGAAAATAAAAGGTTCGCGAAACTTTTCTTTTTATATTTTTGCAGTTTTTATTCCATATGGAAGGTTACAAGACTAAAAGGGAAGGAAACGGAGCCTGGGTGGACCACACCACCTAGTGGCGCGGGCCCTCCCTGGCCACGCCACCAGGGGTGAGACCACCTCGGAGCCCGTCTTTGTCCTGTTTTCGCCCTATACCTTCCTTATGTCGTAAAAACTTCGTAATATATAATCACCCGGACCCCTCGAGGTTCGTATATCATTTTGTCATTGTGTTTTCATTTCGATCTATTTTTGTCAGGAAATATTCTCAAGTTTAGAGGCATCATGGTCTCCGCCAACGACAGGAGAAAGAAGCCCGTGGAAGATGATATTCAAGACCCCAAGAAGGAGGAGGAGATCTTGGTTGAGGATGAAGAAGAAATGAAGGAAGAAAAGCATCCGGACACCCGCGCTACTGTTGAGAGCATTGGAGTGGTGGCAAACCCTATCAAGCTCGGGAGGATAGCACGGATGTCTACAGGAGGGAAACGTCCGCGTCATTGCCTCGCTCCATGATCACATCCTCCACACGCCAAGAACCCCTTCCATACTCTTATACATGAGCAGAAATTCCAAAAGTTACCCAAAGGGAAGGTTGCCCTCTAGTTGGGATATGCCTCGTTCTAACCATGCAGGAAAAGAACACTCTAAGTAGGAAGAGTGGGGAAAGAATCACAAGGACTGGGATTCTCGGTCTGACATGATCGTGAACTGCATTAAGCATAATTTAGAGTTGATTCGTACTCTAACCTTCGAGATTGAGGATTTGAGGAAGCTAATTGAAAATCTTATCAAGGGAACACCACCACCACCGAAGGGGTAATTCGACATCAGGTTTTGGCATCCCCTTGGCTTGTTCCAAGCATGGGGGATTGACGCGGTATCACAACTTTATCTTTCATATTTTTACCTTTTTAGTAGATTCATATATTGAATAGAGAAGTTATCATATAGGATGGTTTGCATTGTGGAAGTATCTCTCTTTTAGTTGGTTATCTATGTATCCCTTGGTGTGAGTGCCTTTATGGAATATTAATGAGAAGTTTCATCTTTTACTTTTTGCACATCTTATTTTAGTTTGCAATCTCTATTATATGATTGATCTTGCTGATTAGTATTGGTATCACTTTGGGAGCATCAAGTAAATCTAAATTGGTTTTGGCAAACCGAGCTTTGGTCAGTAGCAATACTTTTTGAGGTTTGAAAAGAAAAGAGAAAAGCACTTACAGGTATTTTATATTACTTTTCTTCTTTCTTGATTGGCTCATAAGCTTAGTATTCTTTACTTAACATTTTTTGTGTTTTCAAGGAGGATTGCATGTTTTACTTCATCACTTGTATGTTTGCTTGTTTCCTTCAACTCTTTTGCTTGTTACCCTACCTTGCTAGCCAAAAACTTGTACTGAGAGGGAATACTTATCGTGCATCCAATACTTTAAACTTAAACCTACGCCATTTGTGTCAACCATATCTACCTATTTGCATCATTGCTATTCCAAGTAAATTCTCGAGTTTCATCTATCTTTCAAATTAAAAAGTCTTTTGTTATGTGAAAACTAGTTAGTAAACCTCTCACGAACTTGATGGCACACCTTATTTTTCCTGCCCTTAATAAACTTGAACCATTGTGTCATCTAATTTGTATATGCTTGCACTTATAAGTTGGGAATTAGCGGAACCGTTCTGTCACGGGGAACACTTTCAAAACCTGTAAATATCTACCCCGTTGATATCATGATCTTTTGTTTGCGGATGTCGGCGGTGTGAAATAAAAGGGGAGATTGTAAGTCCATGGAGTTATGTATATGTGTTAGAGAAACGCCTGGGCCGCTAGCCTAAGCCATGCCAAATCATGGTGGAAACTTGCAGCATCACCATAGTGAGCAATCTATGAAGCATCCTTAGAAAAATTTATACAGAAAAAAGAGAGAAGAAAAAAAAATATTTGCACCATTCTCATGGTAAATAAAAGGATCACTGAGATGCTCACTGTCTGTTGCCTATTCATTTTGATATGGGATAGCTCATGTGTCATGGGGCAAGGGGTACCCCATTGGCGGTTCTCTATGATACACATACACTTACAATGACAAGAACTTACCTGTAACTAAAGTTGAGTAGCATGAGGAACGACCCTCGTACTCAAGGGACATGAGATTGCCAACATATACTTTATCAAGCATATACTCCATATTTGTTCACTTTCACCTTAATCACCTCGAGATGCTTATGATAGGGGCAATGAGAGCTCAAAGCTAGTAAGTACCATAATCTTTTGAAAGCTCTTTATGGAACTTGAATCCCTGCTTCCCTCTGCGAAGGGCCTTTCTCTTCTTAGTTGAGTCAGTAAACCTATTCATTTCTATCTCCAGCAATCATTTGAGTTGTTGTGTTTCAATCATTCATATGATGATTTATTCAATCATGTTTCTTATCTTCCTTGTTTTGCACAAATCTCCTATCTGAATGAATATTACTTTGAAATCCATCATTGTAAAAAGCCTTTTATGTTTGAGCAAAAGGACTCCTGTTATAAACTTCATTGCAAAAGCTTTGCTTGAAAACTAAGTATGATTTGTTATCTATCCTTTTACCAAGAACAAAGTTTGCCGTTACCAATTATGATTTATCTTTATGCATCTTTATTGTGACTCCCATACTCGTTGCAAGTTAAGTTATATAATGGTGAGTTACTTTCTATTATAAGTTGTGTATTGATAAGTGCGATGCTACTTTTCCGTATTCTTTTTATCGACACTTCACTCCATAAACCTGTGGTCATGTTTACTGAACTCAGTTTTCGCTTGGGGACAAGCGAGGTCTAAGCTTGGGGGGGAGTTGATACGTCCAATTTGCATAACTTTTCTATATCATAATTTACTGCTATTCATTGATATATTTCATATTAAGAGGTGATACTTATGCCGTTTCATCTATTTTTGCATGTTGGATGAATTTTGGAGGATGAACCGCCGAAGTCAGGATTCTGATGGAAAAAAGCGGTGTTTAGGTGCAATTTTCGCGAAGATCGGAAAATTCCATAAAATACACGGAAAATTCTATTTTTCCAGAAGACAAAGGATGCCAGAAGGGGAGGCAGAGATGGGCCACAGGGGGCCCACACACCCCTGCGCGGGCCACCCTGGGTCGCGCCACCAAAGGGTGTGGCCACCCTGGCCCACCTCTTTCTCCGCCCTTTCGCCTATATCTTCTCCTCGAAACCCTAATACACGGGGGGCGACCATAGAAAGATTCTGCCGCCTCTACGGGGCGGAAACTAGAGAGAGAGAGAGAGAGAGAGAGAGAGAGAGAGAGAGAGAGAGAGAGAGAGAGAGAGAGAGAGAGAGAAAGAGCTCTCCGGAAGACAAATTTCTGCCAGGAAAATTCCTTCCCGAAGAGAGGAGATCGTCGCCATCAACACCGTCATCAAGCTAGACTTCATCGGGATCATCATCATCATCACCACCATCTCCACCAGCACCATCATCACCACTCCATCCCGCTATAACAATTGTGTTGAATCTTGCATAGTTCTTAGGGGAAACTTTCCTGGTGTTAATTACTTTTGTAGTTAATGCGAAAGCACTTGACAGTATTCCCATGTGTCCTCGAGAATGTTTGGTCCTCATAAGTAATACAACCGGTTTGTCCTTTGATAAGAAATGATTGGGCCACTTGCTGCAATTATTTGTTGTCTTTATTTACTTGCACTTTATTTCCTTGCATTATCAAAAAAAACCTAAAAATCCGTTTGCTAAGTATTTACAAAGAATTCCTGATCCAAACCACTAGTCAACACCTTCTTCTCCTCGTTGGGATCTACACTCCTATTTATCAAAAGTACTACGAGACACTCCCTATACTTGTGGGTCATCACACCTCCCCTATGAGTTTGGCCGCCCAGCCATAACCATCTGTCATCCTGGGAACTTCATAGGTGGACATTCACATTCACAAGGTAGCCTCAGCTCACCTTGTTCTGCGAGGGAACCCATACTAAGACACATAAACTTCCAGTTAAGCCCTACCCAAACTCGGGTATTATGGTTGTACGGTAAAATTAGAATGGTATCGCATACGAACCCAACCATCAGTTTTTATCAAAGTCAGGGCTCATACTTCATTCAATATCATCCTCATCTCATTGTGTTCCATAACACATGTCAAAACATTTAAATAACTGACTCATCATTCCAAGGTTTTTATAATCATTTTCTCCAAATGTTCCCATCTATAGTGATCAAGATTAATTTAGCACTAGCATCTACAATGAGGGTGTCACTATTTGGGGGTCCTAATCAAGTGTAACTATCTACATCAAGTTCTATGCTCTTGAGGGCATCTTTCTTATTTTCCCACTAATCACCAATTAATTAGCTACTTGAATCACTTTGCTAAAATAAAGAAAGATAAAGCTTGCAAGTAAAACTTGGGATTGGTGTAATCAAGTGGTAACACAATAATAGGCACAGTGAGGCTTGCATGGTTCAGCTTAGCTTGCCTTGATTGGTAAGGTGGTCGTAGTTCTCTTCGTCTTCTTCGTAGTATTCTTCCTCCTCGTAGCCAGGATTGTTACTAGTGTCAATACATAAATACGAGGTACACAATCACCAAACAATACCTAACTACTTATATTTATCACACAAGGATCCACACTAGATGATCTAGGGTCATCTCGATCATTACAAGCAAAAGGGTGACACGATTTGATTTATCTTATTTTAGAAAAGTAATTTCTACTCATTGAAAAGTTATTTAAGATTTAATATTCTCCAATTAAAATATGGGATCATATTGACACAGGTCATCACCACATATTCCAATACTTGAGAATGTGATTTAAAGGGGTTGGCCTGAATTGCAAAGTTTAACAATGTCATTTAATAATATTTGTGTGACTAGAAATGACTATAAAGAAATTCTTTAATTGTGGTCCAGGATTACTACATGTAAAATTTTATATATTTTCATATTCAGATAGATCATGGACAATGTGATTTTTGAGAGTTGGAATCAACTCAAAAGCATTTATGGTTGATTTTTGAAAAATATTTGAAATTGTAAAAGCTACTGTCTTGTTATTTTTACCGTGGGTGATCTATTGTTTCAAATTGTTTGAATCCAACAAGATTGATTAGAGATTTTCAAATTATTTATAACAAAATTGGATTCATTCAATTTGGTTCAGTGAATCTTTCTGAATTGATTTTCAAAGTTATCTATAGTATAGGATTTTGAAATAAAAGAAAAACCTAAGTTTGAATCGGTGGGCTACGCGCGAGAATACTAACTGGCCGGCCCAACTATGCAGTGCGCGCGTGGCATGCGGCACCAAGGTTGGTCCCACACGTCAGCGGCTCATCTAACGCGAAGCGGTATGCTTCAATCTAGGCTGCATGATTAGAGCGCGATCGACGGATGCGCGTCGTCATCTCCGTCGCACGGGGCATGCGAGAAACTAACCCTACCGCTACGGCGGGGGTCGTCGGGGGCTTACCAGGGCTCCAGCTAGGTCCGGCGAGGTGGGCGAACGAGCGAGTCGACGGAGGCGGTTCGACTGGTGGTCGCGGCAGCTCCTGGGGCGGCTCCTAGCGTTGGCTCCTTTCCTCCACTGCAGTGGCGGGCTCCGGTGAAATTCCGGAGATGTGGTACTCGCCATGATCCATGGACGGGTCAGAGAGATTGCTGGGTGAGAGGGGAGTGGAATGGTGTGCGTTTTGAGGTAGGGGGAGGGCTCTATTTATACTGCGGCAAAGGGGGCAGTGCGGCATGGATCGGGCTCATCGGCGACATAGTTACAGTGCGCTATCGACATGGAGAAGGGCATAGGTCGATGTGATGCTTCAGGGCGATCGTCATGCACGCAGTGGCATGGCGAGGCGCGGTCTCAGTCGGTCGGGAAAGTTCATGCTCTGCGTCGGTACCTTTGGTGTTCGTCACGGCGTACGGTGGTCACGGAGCTCGCGGGGTCAAACGGTCGTGTCTGGGAGCTTGCTGGCGTCGCGGCGAACTTATTGGCGCAAGGAGTGAGCGAGGCATGGCATGGTCGCGCGGGATTTCTCGGCGCTCTGGCGCGGCAATCGGCATGGTCGAGTGTTACATGGGCATGGCTGCGTTGGCGTCTCCGTGGGCGGTCGTTGGTCGAGGCGTGCACAGGCAGTGGCGGTGAGGTCACGGCTACCTCCTAGACATCGTGGGTGAGAGCGGTGCGGCGTGTGGCAGTGTGTTCGCGTCGGGGTGACATGGTGAGCTCGGGTACACTTTGCACTGGTCACAATGGCGAGTGAGATGAGCTCTGCACGGGCTGGTATTGGGAGAGTTAAGGGCACGTCGTGGAGGCTCGATGAGGGCACAAAGATGATCACAAGGTTGATCAAAACAGTGAATAGTTGGTGGTACTGTGATCACCTAGTGTTTGATTAAATGGTCGCAAGAACTCAACTTTGTAATTTTCCAGATCTTTTTGGTGGGTGTACTGGTCTTAAGCTTGGTAGTCTCTGGGTGCTAAGGTTGGCCAAGTGGTGAAGGTTTTAGTGGTTTTCCAAAAATGACTATATTGATGCATAAGATAGATTCAATTTTGAATTGCCTCTTAAATGGATTTGAAAATGTTTCTGCAAGTTTTGAAAGCTCACTTGGGTTCAGTGTCACTTGGTCTAGCAAGGTGAGAAAATAAATGAGATTGTTTCTGTTTGAAATTATTTGTCGGTGATGCTCAAAGTGAGCTATGTGTTAACTTTTGCAAAAATGACCATTAGGTCATATGCTTCATGTTTTGATTTTCTTTTGTTTTGATCTGGTCTGGATTTGACCTAAATGATATGGTTTTGATCTTTAAATCAAATATCATCATTACAACAAACAAACATGGCATTGTTGTTAGATGTTTATTTGTATATTGTATGTCCCCACTTGTTAGGGGGTTTTCCTGCATATTACCACCTGTACATGTACTATATATTGTGGCCTTTGGCCCTAGTGGAATACAAGTTGTCTATTCCTAACATGGTATCAGACCTAGGTTAGCCTTTTTCGCAACTTTGTCGCTGTAGCCGCCACCGTCCCTGTCGTCGATGGCTTGCCGTCGTCTTCGCCGCTGGTCGCCGCCGCCGACGCTTCTCCTTCGTCATGGGCTACTGCCCGCCGCCCCGGCCGGTCGCCGTCGCCGCTCCTCCTCCATCGAGGGCTACTGCCGCCCGCCTGGTCCGCCCGTCGCCCCGCCCCGCACCACCTCTGATCTGCCGCCGGCCGCGCCCCGCCTTGGATCTGTCGCGCCCCACCTCGGCTCTAGCGCCGGCAGCGCCTCGTATCCGCCGCCAGCCACGCCCCGTCGGTCTTCCCCCGCTGTCGGTCTTCCTCAGCCGGCCTCCCATCGTCGTGCCTCCCGTCGGCCTCCTGGTTCTCGATCGGGATCGAGTGATCCATCCGGCTGCAGTTCCGATCGGATCTGAGATCTAAGATCTGAGATCTAAAAAAAGTGAGAGAGAGATGTCTTCTGCATCGGTCTATGTTGCGATCCATCGCTGCCCGGTGATTTTCGATGGCGCAAATTATCCTGATTTCGCTGCCTTTATGCGCGTTCACATGCACGGTCTCCGTCTTTGGGGTGTGCCCTCCGGCGAGATCTCATGTCCGTCGTGCCCCCTGCTCCTGTGGCTCCTCTTCCGCCGACGCCGATTGTTCTCGGTGCTGATGCTTCTCAGGAGGCCAAGGATGTTGCTCAGAGTTCCAATGATAGTGTTGTTGCTGCTGATGAGCTGAAGTTCAAATAGTACTCGGTTGATCTCGATACCTATCGCCACGATATGACTTCCTACACTCAGTGGGTCGATGAGGATGCTCGTGCTGCTGCTGTTCTCACCTCCAGTGTTCTGCCCCAGTTTGCTGCTGATTTCATGAGTCTCCCTACTATTGCCGCTCAGTGGGCACATTTTCGTCAGCGCTATCAGCCGTCTAGGGATGCTCTTTACCTGTTCGTGGTTCGCCAGGAGCATGCTCTTCAGCAGGGTGATTCCACTATTGATGAGTTCTATACTCAGAGTGTTGCTATCTGGTGTCAGCTTGATTCTCTCCATACTGTTGTTTGTGGCACATGCCCGTGCTGCCAGATTGTGCGCTCGGATTTGGAGTTCCACCGCATCTATGAGTTTCTGTCTCGGCTCCGCCAGGAGTTCGAGCCCCGCCATGCTCAGTTGAATACTCGTGGTCGTGTTCTGCTATCTGAGGTGTTGTCTGAGCTTCGGGCTGAGGAGACTCGTCTCTGTGGTGCTGGTCTTCTTGCGGTTCCGTCTGTGCTTGCTACTCGTGGTCCTCCTCTGCCGTCTGCTCCCTCGACTCAGCCACGGTCCTCTGTGCAACCGCCGATACTACCCACTCCTACAGGTCAGGGTCAGAGTCAGCACCAGCAGTCTCAGGGTCAGAGTCAGCACCAGCAGGCTCGTGGTCAGTGTCGCCATGGTTCTCTTCGTCACTGCCCTTACTGTAGCAGGGATGGCCACACTTGGGCCACCTATTATACATGGGACCCTAGTTTACGTCAGCAGCACCAGGCTCGTGGGCAGTCGGCTCCTTCCGGATCTTCAACAGTTGCTCTCTCTGATCAGGACATTATCAGGAGTCTTCGTGGTCTGCTTGCTGCTACAGGCTCTTCTTTGACGGGCACTGCTGGTTCTGTGACTGATTCTTCAGGCACCGCGCGACCACCACCCTCTACACAGTTAGGACGTCCCCGTGGTATCTGGATTCTGGAGCTTCTTTTCACATGACCTCTGAGTCTTCTCTTCTGTCCGCTATTCGTTCTCTCCCTTCTCATGTCCGTGTTCTCACGGCCGATGGTACATCTCTTCCTGTTTCTATTCGGGGCACCCTTTCTACTTCTTATTTTTATGTTCCTGATATTTCTCATGTTCCTCGTCTTAAGATGAATCTGTTCTCTGCTAGCCAGCTTACTGACTCTAGTTATCGCGGCATTCTTGATGTTGATTCTTGTGTTGTCCAGGATCGTCGCACACAGGCCCTGGTTGGAGCTGGCCATCGCAGCCGTGACTCTTCAGGACTTTGGGAGTTAGACTGGCTTCGTGTTCCTTCCGCTGCCACTTCATCTACCAGTTCTTCTCCGGTCGTCGCCTCTGCTACCAGCTCTTTTCAGCAGTGGCATCATCGTCTTGGTCACCTTTGTGACTCTCGTCTGTCGTCATTAGTTCATCGTGGTCTTCTGGGGTTTGTCTCAGGAGATGGGTCTTTATATTGTCAGGGCTGTAGGTTGGTTAAACAGATTCAGCTTCCCTATCCTACTAGCGCGTCTGTATCTCAGCGACTTTTTGATTTAGTTCATTCCGATGTTTGGGGTCCGGCTCCTTTTGCTTCGAAAGGGGGCCATATCTACTATATTTTATTCATTGATGATTTTTCTCGGTACACTTGGTTGTATTTTATGCGCTCTCGCAGTGAAGTGCTCTCCATATATCAGCGCTTTGCGGCCATGGTCCGTACTCAATATTCTACACCCATTCGTGTGTTTCGTGCTGATTGTGCTGGTGAGTATATCTCCCAGATGTTGCGAGGTGTCCTTGCGAGCAGGGTGCCCTTACTCAGTTCTCCTGTCCTGGCGCACATGCCCAGAATGGCGTTGCTGAGCGTAAGCATCGCCATATTTTTGAGACCACACGTGTCATGATGATTGCTTCTTCTCTTCCGCCACATTTCTGGGTTGAGGCTATCGCTACGTCGGCTTACCTCATCAATATTCAACCTTCTGCCGCTCTGCAGGGTGGTATCCCTCTTGAGCTCCTATCTGGTCATTCTCTCGACTACTCTATGCTTCGCTTGTTTGGTTGTGTTTGCTATGTTCTCCTTGCCCCCCGCGAACGCACCAAACTGACCGCTCAGTCTGTTGAGTGTGTCTTTCTTGGATACAGTGAGGAGCATAGGGGCTATCGCTGTTGGGACCGTGTTGGTCGTCAGATGCGTATCTCTCGCGACATTACTTTTGATGAGACGCGCCCTTTCTATCCTCGTCCCACCGCTGGTACCTACCCGGTGGAAGATATCTCTTTTCTTCTTTTTCCTCACACACCTCCTTGTACTCCTATTGTGTCTTCTTCAGTACCCCCTCCCCCTGATGTCTCTTCTTCGACACCATCCTCCTCTGCTCCGTCTAGTTCCCCTAGTTCTCCTCGTTCTACAGAGCCTTCCTCTGCTATCCCTTCTTCTTCATCGTCGTCTCATGAGTCGTCTTCCTCTGATGAGCTTCCCTCTACTCGTCTTGTTCGTCAGCGTCGTGCCCCCAACCGTTACTCTCCTAGTCAGTATGATCTTTCTGTTGTCTCTGAGCCGACTTCTTATCGAGATGTTGAGCATCATCCTGAATGGCAGCTGGCCATGGCTGAGGAGCTTGTTGCGCTTGAGCGCACTGACACTTGAGATCTTGTTTCTCCCCCTCCCGGTGTTCGTCCTATCACGTGTAAGTGGGTCTATAAAATTAAGACCCGCTCTGATGGATCTCTTGAGCGCTATAAAGCGCGTCTTGTGGCTCGTGGTTTTCAGCAGGAGCACGGTCGTGACTATGATGAGACCTTTGCTCATGTGGCTCATATGACCACTGTGAGTACTCTTCTATTCATCACTGGTCTCTGTCCCAGCTTGATGTTCATAACGCCTTTCTCAATGGCGAGTTGAGTGAGGAGGTTTATATGCAGCCTCCTCCTATGTATTCTGTTCCCGCGGGGATGGTTTGTCGTCTTCGATGTTCTCTTTATGGCCTCAAACAGGCCCCTCGTGCCTGGTTTGAGCGCTTTGCCTCTGTAGTGACTGCTGCTGGTTTCTCCCCTAGTGCTCATGACCCAGCGCTGTTTGTTGACACTTCTCCTCATGGACGCACTCTTCTTCTTCTCTATGTTGATGATATGATCATTACTGGTGATGATCCTGAGTATATAGCCTTTGTTAAGGCTCGTCTTCGTGATCAGTTTCTTATGACTGATCTTGGTCCTCTTCGATACTTTCTTGGGATTGAGGTTTCCTCCACTTCTGATGGTTTTTTCATCTCCTAGGAAAAGTATATTCATGACCTTCTTGTTCGTGCTACTCTTGGGGATGAGCGCACTGTTGAGACCCCTATGGAGCTTAATGTCAAGCTTCGTCCTACTGATGGTGATCCTCTTCCTGATCCAACGCGTTATCGCCATCTTGTTGGGAGTTTTGTTTATCTTGTTGTCACTCGTCCTGACATATCTTATCATGTTCATATTCTGAGTCAGTTTGTTTCCGCTCCTACCACTGTTCACTATAGTCATCTTCTTCGTGTTCTTTGTTATCTTCGTGGCATGATCACTCGTCGCCTTTTCTTTCCTCGTTCCAGCTCCCTCCAGCTCCAGTGCTATTCGGATGCTACGTGGGCGAGTGATCCTACGGATCGCCGTTTACTTTCTGCTTACTGTGTATTTTTTGGTGGTTCGCTTATTGCTTGGAAGACAAAAAAACAGACAGCGGTTTTCCGTTCGAGTGTTGAGGCTGAGTTGCGTGCTATGGCCTTGTTGACTGCTGAGGTGACCTGGTTACGGTGGTTGCTTGCGGATTTTGGGGTCTCTATTACCACGCTCACTCTGGTTTTGTCTGACAGTACATGTGCTATTAGTATTGCACGTGATCCGGTCAAGCATGAGCTTACCAAGCATATTGGTGTTGATGCTTTCTATACACGTGCTCAGGTGCAGGCTCAGGTTGTTACGCTTCAGCATGTGCCTTCAGAGTTACAGTTGGCGGATTTCTTTACGAAGGCATAGACCATTGCGCAGCATACTTTCTTTCTCTCCAAACTCAGTGTTGTCGAGCCACCGTGAGCTTGAGGGGGGTGTTAGATGTATATTTGTATATTGTATGTCTCCACTTGTTAGGGGGTTTTCCTGCATATTTTCACCTGTACATGTACTATATATTGTGGCCTTTGGCCCCAGAGAAATACAAGTTGTATATTTCTAACAATTACAAGCATTCATACACATTCATAAACACACATGTACTAATATGGTTTTTAAAATTAAAAGCTTTTATTGACCCTAACTTTGGTTGATTAGAAATTGATATCCTTATTAATATTTCTGTTAATATTTTTGAGATGTTACAGCCGTCTAGGAGGCACGCGAACCATCAGATGCGCCGCCGCCAGCAGCGAACCCCACGCCCCATCGCTGCCACCGGGAGAAAGAGGGGCCCAGCGCTAGCCCGGCGGCACGCGCCAGCGACGGCAGGAGATGGAGGGGCGGGAGGTGGCTGGAGCCGACGCGCCCACCCCGTCGGCCACGGGTGCGAACGAGAGACGGGCCGACCTACCCGTTGTGTGTTACCGGCACTCTACTTGGTCCTTGGACATTCTACGGCTACCTTGCGCAGAATGTATAACAGGAGCAGCCGCAATGCCGCCGACTAACTAGTACTACAGGATTACACATCGATGGATGGATGCTTAATTACGTGTGCTCTGTCTGAAGCTGTTTTTTTTTTTTTGCTTGGCTTCTTCTTGTACTGTCACAGTCTAATCAAGGTGACTTCAGCAGCTTGTTCTTCTACTTGTACCATATGCATGGATATGCAATGCCAAACATCTAACATTGGGCTGTGTGCTCTGAATTGTCTGCTAGTAGTAGTAAAAATAAAATATATGAGCATGTAACTATTAATGGTCTACTAGCTAGTACTAGTCAGAGATCCTAGTACTCCTAATGACGCTTTTAAATTTAAATAAATGAGCACCAGTGGTCTGGTGGTAGAATAGTACCCTGCCTTCTAGCTGCTCCTCTCGCTCTCCGGCAACGATCCCTTCTCCGGCTCAGGCGCGCGGCGAACTATGCGGCGGCCAGGCCGAGCCTAATTACCTTCGCAGGCTGAACTATGCATTGGTGAGATAGTTGATATGCTAACTGATCTGGTTGACGTGACGGCTGGATCGAGCTACGCTATGCATCGAATCATCAGTGCTCACGTTGAAATGGAGTGGAATATACGAGTGCTCCTCTTTTCAAAAAAAAAAAATACGTGCAGCGATGCTCATCACCAAAACTGACCAGCTGGTTGCTGTGTAATACAAGTACACACCAACAACAACAGATCATCACTATGCCACAACTGTGTACATGCAGCAGTAGAAGTAGTAGAAAGTTCCTTGCCAGAAATAAATTGTGCGCCAATCATCTTGATCGGGTCAATTAACCAGGCTAATCGATCATCCTACTACTGAGTTGTTTTCCCACAGGCCAGCCTACACTAATAAGCTCGAATGCTCGATCCTGACGTTGCTAGTGTTAGACTCTGTATAGTTTTCCTAACAGTAACCTGATTGTACTTGTACATGTATCGGCCTCTGGCCTCCTATAAATATACGAGACAGCCACCCCTAGAGGGTCGAGCTAGTTCCCCAAAACCCTAAGTCTCACATGGTATCAGCCAAACCGATCCACCCCACCAGCCGCCGCCTCTAACCCTAGGGGCGCCGCCACCCCACCCTCGGCCGCCGCCGCCCTTCTTGGCCGCCGCGCCGCCGCCGCCATGACCGCTTCCGCCTCCGATGCGGCCAGCCACGCGTTCCTTCCCGCGTCGCTCGCCGCCCTCCTCTCCGCGCCTCCACGTTCACTAGCTCCCTCCGTGCCGCAGTTCTTCAGCACCACCACCTCCGTGGGCTCGATGCTCTCGGCCCCGATCCCGCCTTCGAGTACTGCCCCGGGCACCTCCGCGCTCACTGTCGCCACCACGGCGGCCACGGCGCCGATGCTGACCGCGGCCACGACGTCCTCGATGGGCTCCCAGGCGGCCCCGTCCGCCGACTCCTCCAACGCCGCCATGACGGCCTCGGGGGGCCTGGCCGCGCCGACTTGGCCGCCGCCGCCCCCACTCCCCGCCGCTGTGCCCTACGGGGCAGTGGCGCCCCACGCCGCCGTGCCCTACGGGGCCGCGGCGCCCCACGACGCCGTGTCCTACGGGGCTGCGGCCACCGCCTTCGCCGCGCCACCTGCCGTCGTCGCCGCGCCTTCGGGCCCGTTCCACTTCGGCAACCTCATCACCATCCGTCTGACACCGAAAAATTACCTGTTTTGGCGTGCCAAGGTGATGCCGCTGCTCCGCAGCCATTACCTTCTTGGATACGTTGACGGTTCTCTTCCGTGTCCTCCTCAGGTGATCGAGACGGTGCACGGTCCGGCGATCAACCCTGAGCATCGCGCGTGGATACAACAGGATCAAGCGATTCTCTCCGCCTTCCAGTCTTCTCTGGGCGAGGGTGTTGCTGGTCTCGTGCTCTTCGCTTCCACCTCCAAGGAGGTCTGGGACATCCTGGAGCGCGCGTTCGCCTCGGTCTCTACGTCTCGCTCCATGGCCATACGCCGTGAGCTTGGCGATGTCAAGAAGCTGGACTCCTCTGCCACGACCTTCTACAACAAGATCAAGGTGCTCGCGGATACCCTTCAGTCTATGGGGAAACCGCTGAGCGACGAGGAGTTCGCCGGCTTCATCCTGCAGGGGCTCGACCACGAGTACGACATGCTGGCGAAGGCTGTTCATGGTGCTAAACCGCCAATGACCCCCCACGAGTTGTACTCTCGCCTCCTCAGCTCCGAGCAGCGCGTCGAGGCACGACGCGCCCAGGCCATCGCCGCCGACCCTGCTGCCGCGGCCTACTGGGCTGCTCGCGGCGCCCCGCGCACCTCGGCGCCTCCAGGCGCCCCGCGCCCCACGGCTCCACCGCCACCGGCGGCCAAGCCGACCCCACCCTCTGCACCGACCTCTGGTGGGGGACGCTACGACTTCAACCAGTGTTGCCAGCTCTGTGGTAAACCGGGCCATCTCGCGTCCAAGTGCCACAAGCGCTTCCAGACCAGCTTCAATGGCATCGGCAACAATGGTAAGGGGAACGAGCGCCAAGCTCAGATGGCCTCTTCTGGCCCCGCCGCGCCTGCACCTGCAGCCTATGTCGCTGCCAAGGGCAAGGAGCAGGGGGCCACGCCATCTTACCCCGTTGATCCCGCCTGGTACATGGACACTGGCGCCACGGATCACCTGACGAGTGAGCTCAGCAAGCTCACCACCCACCAGCCCTATCATGGGCACGACCAGGTTCACACCGCCAATGGCGCAGGTATGCCCATCTCTCACATTGGCCACGCATCTCTCATCACTAGTCATCCTAATAGGCAGCTTCACCTTCGTAATGTCCTACGGGTTCCAGCAGTTACTCGTAATCTTTTGTCTGTTCCTAAGCTTAACCTTGATAATAATGTCTTATGTGAATTTCACCCTTTTGATATTTTTATCAAGGATCGAGCTACTCGGGACATTCTGCTTAGTGGTCTCCTGAGCCAAGGCTTGTACCGTCTGGAGGATCCTTCGGTCTCTCGAGTCTTCAGCGGTGTTCGCGTGTCCTCCTCACAGTGGCACTCTCGCCTTGGTCACCCTGCCACTCCTATCGTACGTCATGTACTCCATCGTCATGAGCTGCCATTAGAGTCTAGCAATAAAGAGATAGCTGTGTGTGATGCCTGTCAGCAAGGCAAGAGTCATCAGCTCCCGTTTGTTTCATCTACTAGAGAAGTTAAGAGTCCTCTTGAGTTAGTGTTTTCAGATGTTTGGGGTCCTGCACAAACCTCTGTTAGTGGTCACAACTACTATGTCAGTTTTATTGATGCTTATAGTCGATTTACTTGGCTTTATCTTATTAAGTGTAAGTCTGATGTGTTTGATATCTTTGTTCAGTTTCAAAAGCATGTTGAACGTCTTCTCAAGCATAATATTATTCATGTCCAGTCCGATTGGGGGGGCGAGTATCGCAACCTCCACATGTTCTTTAATAAGCTTGGGATCTCTCATCGTTTGGCATGTCCACATACACACCAGCAGAATGGCGTCGTTGAGCGCAAGCATCGTCACATAGTTGAGACCGGTCTTACACTTCTTGCTCATGCTTCTCTACCTTTTCGGTTTTGGAGTGATGCTTTTGCCACCGCATGTTTTCTTATTAATAGGCTCCCTACGCGTGTCATTAATATGAAAACTCCTATTGAGCTTCTCTTGCATGAGACTCCTGATTATACCTTCTTTAAGGTTTTTGGGTGTGCGTGTTGGCCTCATCTTCGCCCATATAATAGTCGAAAACTTGAGTTTCGGTCTAAAAAATGTGTGTTCCTTGGGTATAGTTCTCTCCATAAAGGCTACAAGTGCCTTCATGTGCCAACTAATCGTGTTTACATATCTCGTGATGTTATCTTTGATGAGAACAATTTCCCTTTTTCAGCTATGCCACAAACACCCACCACCCATCCATCCATGCATTCATCTCCTACTTTGCCTGGCCAATTTGAAGATGTTGCATACTCGCCTGCTTTGTTGCCTAATCATGGTGCAGGAACTGGTCGCGGAGCTCGTCTGGAACTCCTCACGGATGCACTGGAGCCTACTGCAGCGCCTCTCGTTGCTCCCGGGGTGCATGTGCATGCCCCGGGTCCCGTGCCCGCCTCGCCTCCCACGGCGCCTGGTGCGCCGCCTCCGCCACCGAGCACGGCGTCCGCCCAGGAGCGGCCCGCTGGCCGCCCGGCTTCCCCGCCGCCCGCGTGGCGTGTTACGTCGCCGCCGCCTATGCGGCACTCCGCGTCCCCGCCGCCCATGCGGCGCCCAGGCTCGCCGTCGCCCATCCCGCCTGGGCCGGCTACGCCTCCAGGCAGCCCATCTGCCTCGCCGCCCAGGCCGTCGCCTGGGCCTCCGTCGCCTGACCGGTCCCCTACGCCTGGGCTGGTCTCGCCGTCACCGTCGCCTCCACCGTCGCCGTCACCGTCACTGTCGCCTGCAGCGCCTTCGCCGCCGGTATCTCCTGCACCTCCTGTTCTACGTGCGCGCACACGTAGTCAGAGTGGTATCTTCCGCCCCAAGGGGCGCACCGACGGTACTGTTGCCTGGCTGGCAGCTTGCATGGCTCATGCCGTGGAGGATCCGACGTCTGAACCACGCAGTTATCAGGCCGCTATGAGCATCCCGCACTGGAGGGCTGCTATGGAACAGGAGTATCAGGCTCTGTTGCAGAACGAGACCTGGACACTTGTTCCTCCTCCACCTCGTGTTAACATCATTGATTCAAAGTGGGTGTTCAAGGTGAAGAAACATGCTGATGGTTCTATTAAGCGCTATAAAGCGCGTCTTGTGGCTAAAGGCTTCAAACAGCGTCATGGACTGGACTATGAGGACACGTTCAGCCCTGTTGTCAAGCCTACCACTATTCGGCTCCTACTGTCTTTGGCAGTGTCTAGAGGTTGGTCTCTCCGTCAGCTTGATGTGCAGAATGCTTTTCTTCATGGTCTCCTTGAGGAAGAGGTCTATATGCGGCAGCCACCTGGATTTGTTGATCACGCTCAGCCTCATCATCTTTGTCGTCTGACGAAGGCTCTTTATGGACTGAAGCAAGCGCCTCGTGCCTGGCACGCTCGCTTGGCTTCTGCTCTTCATGCTCATGGCTTCGTTCCCTCGACGGCAGATACTTCGCTGTTTTTATTCCAGCGGCCGAGTGTGACCATGTACCTGCTTGTGTACGTGGACGACATCATCCTGGTCAGTTCTTCATCGACGGCTGCTGATGCTCTTATTTCTGCTCTTGGTGCTGATTTTGCTGTCAAGGACTTGGGCCAGCTACACTTCTTCCTGGGTATTGAGGTCACTCACCGGTCTTCTGGTTTGGCTCTCACACAGAAGAAGTACTCTCTTGATCTCTTGCGTCGTGCTGGTATGCTCAAGTGCAAGCCGTCGCCCACGCCTATGTCCTCCACTGACAAGCTCTCGGCTGCTGATGGTGCTCCTTTGTCCCCTGAGGATGCGACTGAGTACCGCAGTATTTTTGGTGGTTTGCAGTATCTAACGATCACACGTCCGGATTTGTCCTTTGCAGTCAAGAGGGTATGCCAGTATCTTCATGCTCCTACTGACGTGCACTGGTCTGCTGTCAAACGCATCTTGCGTTATGTGAGCCTCACTGCGTCTTTCGGCCTTCACCTGCGCCCCAGTTCATCAGGAGTCCTTTCTGCTTTCTCTGATGCTGACTGGGCTGGTTGCCCAGACGACAGGCGCTCCACGGGGGGATATGCTGTGTTCCTGGGTCCTAATTTGATCGCCTGGAGTGCACGTAAGCAAGCCACTGTCTCCCGCAGCAGTACAGAAGCCGAGTATAAAGCCGTTGCCAATGCAACCGCCGAGCTTATATGGGTTGAGTCTCTCCTTCAGGAGTTGGGTATTTCTCAACCACATCCACCGGTCCTATGGTGCGACAACATTGGGGCTACGTTTCTATCGTCGAACCCAGTGTTCCATGCACGGACCAAGCACATCGAGATTGACTATCATTTTGTGAGGGAACGTGTTGCACAGAAACTACTACAGATCAAGTTCATCTCTTCTAAAGATCAGCTTGCGGACATCTTCACCAAGCCACTACCTTTGCCTATGTTTGAGGTCTGTAGGCGCAATCTCAACCTTCTTGATGCATCAGGAGTAAGTTGAGATTGAGGGAGGGTGTTAGACTCTGTATAGTTTTCCTAACAGTAACCTGATTGTACTTGTACATGTATCGGCCTCTGGCCTCCTATAAATATACGAGACAGCCACCCTAGAGGGTCGAGCTAGTTCCCCAAAACCCTAAGTCTCACAGCTAGCTGCTGCGTCCGCAAGGAGAATGATTCAGCTTCCGAGGGGACCTGACACGTGTTTCTTCCCATCATGATTCGAAATCAAAATTGATCACAGCTGAGTCCGCGTTACGGAACAGAGCAGTGCATACATAGCTCCATTATCGCAGCCATGGCGACAGCCAACTACCATATGGTCTCTGTGCACTGCTTCTACTTTACTCTACCTGGTCCTTGGACATTCCTATGGCTTTCTTGCGCAGAATGTACAACAATAGCGGCCGCAATGCTGCCGCCGTCGCGGGCGCCTCCGTCCTGCTGCTCGTCCTCTTCATCACCGGGTCTGGAGAGCAGCGGAGGTACATCTTCGTATCCGACTCGGCCGCCGGCGCCGGGGCTGGAAGGGAACAGGGGAGCTGCCAGGAGGAGCTGCAGGCCCTGGACGGCCGCGCTGCCCGGTGCCGGTACCTCCAGTCGAGCCACCCACCGTGCGCGCCGCAGGGGTACATCGACTACCTCGCCTTCTTCTACTGCGCGTGCGGCGACGGCCAGCAGGAGCTCTGGTGGTCGCCGTGGCTGGGCGGCGCGACGATCGGGCTCTGGCTGCTCCTGCTATTCTACCTCCTCGGCGACACCGCGTCCGAGTACTTCTGCGACTCGCTTGAGGGCCTCTCTGCCGCGCTTCGCCTGCCGCCCGCCGTGGCCGGGGTCACGCTGCTCTCCCTCGGGAACGGCGCGCCCGACGTGCTCTCCAGCGTCGTGGCATTCGCGTCCAGATCCAGCGGCGCGGGGGACGTGGGGCTCAGCGGCGCACTCGGCGGCGCGCTGTTCGTGTCCACGGTCGTCGCCGGTCTCGTCGCCATCGTCGCTGCTCGCTGGCACGGAGGCGCGGAGGTCGTCATCGAGCGGCGCGGCTTCGTGCGCGACGTGTCCTTCCTCCTCGTCGCGCTCTGCTACCTCCTCGCCGTGCTGCTCGCCGGCACGGTCACCGTCTGGGCCGCCGCAGCTTTCCTCTCCCTCTACGCTGCCTACGTCCTCGTCGTATCGGCCTCGCACTGCTGCCCCTGCGCCGCCCACAGAAGCAGCGGCGCCGCCATTTCGAACGACCTCGCCGCACCGCTCCTCCCCGTCGTCGAGTCCAAGGAGCAGAAGAAGCCTCATGCATCATCCTTCTCCCGCCGCCTCCTCGCCGCGCCGCTCTACCTCCCCGCCGCCTCACCATCCCGGACATCGCCGCGCACCGCTGGTCACGTGCCAACGCGGTCGCCTCCGCGCTCCTCGCCCCACTCCTCTTCGCCGCCGTCACCTGCCCGCTCACCCCAACCTTCCTTCTCGCCGGCGCCCTCACTGGCGCGCTCCTCGCGGTCGTGGCGGCCTCGACCACCGATGCCGCGACACCCCCACACGGCCGGTACGCGCGCCTGATCTGGCTCGCCGGTGGGTTCCTCATGTCAATCCTCTGGTCCTACGTCCTCGCCCGCGAGCTCGTGTCCCTGCTCGTGTCCACGGGCATCATCGCCGGCATTCCCGCGAGCGTCCTCGGCGTCACCGTCCTCGCGTGGGGCAACTCGCTCGGCGACCTGGTTTCGGACGTGGCCATGGCGACCCAAGACGGCGCGGCGGGCGCGCAGACAGCTGTGGCGGGGTGCTACGCGGGGCCAGCGTTCAATATGGTGGTGGGGCTGGGGCTGTCGATGGCGGTCGCGGCGGCGGGGACGTACCCGGAGCCGTACGCGGTGCCGGTGGAGACGTCGACGTACGTGACGGTGGGGTTCCTGGTTGCCGGGCTGGCGTGGGCGCTGGCGGTGCTCCCGGCGCGGGGCATGCGGCTGGACGCCGTGCTGGGGGCTGGCCTGCTCGCAATCTACCTCTGCTTCCTCGCCGTCAGGCTCGCCGACGCCGTCGGCGTGGTCAGCTTCGATTCGTTCTCCCTTGCCAAGAATACCGTGACGTGACCCGCATGCATGGCTGATCGATCTGATGGTGAAGGGACAAAAGATCGACAGAACAAGATCGATGATTGGAGGATCGGATATTGGATTGGAGAAGCTGTTGGTGGTACCTGACTGCAGGGCTAACTAACTGCAGGAGTACACATCTGAAGCTGTTTTTTTGGTTTGGCTTCTTCTTGTGCTGTCACACTCTCGTCAAGGTGACTTCACCAGCCTCTTCTTCTACCATATGCCAAACATGTAACATTGGGCTGTGTTCTAGTGATCCTACTCCTAAGGGCCCTTTCAAATTGAAACAAATCGCACCAGTGGTCTAGTGGTAGAATAGTACCCTGCCACGGTACAGACCCGGGTTCGATTCCCGGCTGGTGCAGTTTTTTAAGTGCGGAGCTATGTACTTATATGAGCAAATCATTTTGGTTGCCCTTTTTTTTTGAGCCATTCAAAAACACAAGTTTAAAGTTTCAAAAAAGAACTCGAAAACAACTCTATATGTAGATAATGATGTACTCTACCAACTCAATAAACTCGCAACCCGAAATATCTAGTATTTTAGGCTACATAAAAATGACAAAATCTGACATATTTGTAGATTATGAATATATCGTGAGTCCACTTGATTTGTTAAGATAACAATGCATGTGTAATATTTTATCCACTCTAATCATAGTATCTATAATGCTAGTTGTTGTATTGGTTTGTGGTATTCCTTTAAAATACCACATTTAGTTTCAGAAATTACGCCGTTGGTGTTTTAAAACAACCAAGCATAGCATATTACAACGTTTAACTTATCCTGAAGTTCAAGACCAGTTAGTGTTACAAATACTATATAGAAACTCACTATGTATATATTGGTACAGTGTCACAAATACAATTTACCAAAAATATGGAACCTGTAATAGATTATAATAGCGATGTCACACTAGGCCCTCAGTTGGCGTAGTGAACATCTCCTCCTCCATCTCCTTGCACGATCACATGCTGGAACTTGATGACATCGAGAACACGAGGTTGATACCTCTCGCAAATGTCAATCTCAGTGTCATGGGCGATGGAGAACGACATCATCCCGCCAGATCAACGTGGCTAGATTTCCATGGTGGATGGTATATGGTTGTGCACATGAACATATCTAATAATGGCATGATACCAGCCTTGAAAAGTAGCGCCAATGATCATGTAAAAATCTAGAATGATCATATAAAATTTGAATCAAAACCTAGATGTACATCAAGAGAAACAAAGATGGAAAATCCGTATGAATAGTGCATCTTCTTGTCCTTTTTCTATTAGTTGGGAAATGTTTTTCAACAGATTTTGTGATTTCTTATTATCATGGAGTACATTGATTTTTCATTTCGAATTTTGTGACATACTATTTTTTTTTAGATCGACATGTTAGTATTTTTATTCAGTATGAATGCGGTTTGAAAATCTAGATTTTCTCATGATTATTTTCTATACCTTTTAATAGTTGCATCATCGTCATGGTATAATTTAGAGGTTTGTATCACTATCTATCTTTTCGGTCATGCACGGAGAAATTTCACTGATCGGTATACATACAATAGTTTACCCAAAAAAAAAGCATCCCTTCTAATGCGTACATTTTCCTTCATTTTGTCTCTAATCGTCTTCTCATTCTTATTTTGCCGCCAAAACCCACTACTAAACTTGCTTAGACTGGAGTAGGAGGAGAACCAATGCTTCAGGCCTTTTCTCTCCTCTCGACACAGGGAGGGGCAACCAGCTAGGGTTTCTCCGCCGTTGCCGCTACCTCTCACTGGCACCCAGTTTATCAAGTTCGTGGACCACAGTTATTACAAGCACGTCTACTATAAAAAGAAAACTAAGAAGAATCAAAGTTTAAAATGCATAAGCTTCTTGCCCAAAGCTATAACGTATTTGGAAGGTCCATACTACTTTTTCATAATTTTGCATCGCTATGATGCTATTATTTGTAAAATAGCATGCTATACTGTGCTAAACATCATATCGTTGGCGCTATTACCTTTTTTTGTTGATGGGTGTGGAGTAAGCGAGCATATATAATGATGGTGTGCAATAAGCAAATATAGGATGCAAACCTTGATTGTTAAACACAACTGACCATGCTTAAACATTTATCTGTTTCACTATATCATTTATTCTTGCTAAAATCCTTTTTAGGCTATTTTAAAAACAACATTTTGAAATATAGCACGCTATTAGCACTCTATAGCGTGTATAGCGTCCGTAGAAGGGCCGCGCTAAAATAAATAGCACGCTATTTTTTCAATTGTTCTTGCCTCCTTCACCAACACACTAATTGTTGCCTTGTCAAAACTCGTAGTGTTCAAATCACACACCAGGTTTGTTGAATCGGAATCAAAAATTATATGGTTAGAACCAACTTTGATTGCCCATCAATGGCAGCTAGGCAAGCGACCGCTTCAGAATGAAGTGCACCCCTAAGGTGCACCAATTGTCTAGCGCCAGCAGCAACAAAATCACCCACCTAGTCGCAAATGATGTAACCCCAACCTCCATTCTTTGATCCTTGTTCTCCTATATTTGGTAGCCCTTTTTTCAACCATTCAAAAACACAAGTTCAAAGTTTAAAGAAATAACTAAAAAATCTCTATCAACTTGAAAAACTTGCACCCCAAAATATCGAGTATTTTGGGCTACACAAAATAACAAAATCTGATATCTAAAGTTGCAGAGCACATATTCAATCATTTTTCCGTTCTCCTCTATTTGGTAGTCCTTTTTTAACCATTCAAAAACACAAGTTCAAAGTTAAAGAAAACTGAAAAAAAAAATCTCTATCAACTTGAAGAACCCCCAATAAGAAATATCAAGTATTTCGGGCTACACAAAAACAACAAAATCTAACATCTAAAGTAGTGAACAGAGCACATATTCAATTCTTCAAAATCTATCAGATTTTCTCATTTTTGTTACCCCCAAAGTATAGGTATTTTTGAGTGTGAAATTTTCATGTTGGTAGAGTACATAATTATCTACATGTGGAATTGTTTTTCATAATTTCTTTAAACTTTGTGTGTTCAAAATTTTGTAAATAAAGTCCTACATATAGCTCGTCCTCTAAAGTGATTTTCTTGTTCAATCTGAGCATCTTAGTTTCTCATCTCTTTTGCTTCTGCGAACGATTTATCTTTGACTCCATATTTGTAGATTATGGATATATTGTGAGTCCACTTGATTTGTGAAGATAACAATGCATATGTAATATTTTATCCACTCTAAATATGGTATATATAATGCTAATTGTTGTACTAGTTTGCGGGATTCTTTGCAACAATGGGCAAAGCTACCATCCCTTTAGTCTGGGCGGCCGCCCATGCTTACTGACCATGCAATCCTTGCGGTATGTGATTATATATAGCTATTTTGTACAGAGGTTGGTAGTTTAAACTCGTTTTCACATGCTCCCAAAAGTTTTTGGTTTTCCATTACTTGCAATCCCTTTAAATTACCACATTTAGTTTCACCAATTACGTTCAATTTATCAACTTACATAGCTAGCTTTGACAAATTTTCATTGGTGTTTTAAAACACCTGAGAATAGTATATTATAACCCCTAAATTAACATGAAGTTCAAAAATAGCTAGTGTTACAAATACTATAGCAACTGACTATGTTATATTAGTACAATGTTACAAATACTATTTACCAAAAATATCGAAATTGGAATATGTTATAATAGCGATGTCACACTAGGCCCTTAGTTGTCGTAGAGACGCACCTGGTATAGCGAACATCTCCTTCTCCATCTCCATGCATGGTGACATGCTAGAACTTGGCGACATTGAGAATGCTAGGTTGATACCTCTCGTGAATGTCAATCTCGGTCTCATGGGTGATGAAGAATGACATCATCCTGCCAGATCAACGATGGATAGGTTTCCATGGTAGATTTTTTATGGTTATCCACAATAACATATTTAATGATACCATGCTACCAACCTCGAAAATTAGCGCCAATGATCACATAAAAATCTAGAAAAAAACACATTGGCAATGTATTATGAACTATGATGTAAAATTTGAATCAAAACCTAAATGTACATCAAGAGAAATAAAGAAGGATAATTCGTATGAATAGTGCACCTTTCTGTTGTTTTTATATTAGTTTGGAAGAGTTTTTAAACCGATTTGTGATTTCTTACTATCTATATTTCTTCATGATTATTTTCTGTACCTTTTTTCCATACGCCTCCCACTAGAGCTGGGTTCATTATCGAAGGATAATAGAACAAGTGTCTTTAAGTTACAACCAAGTATTACTAGCAAAGCAACAGAAAAAACAACACTAAAAAGGCCCGCCTACATCTAAACCAAGTTCATAAACATGAACAACCCACAAACAAAGACCAGCTTTAACTTATTTCAGACCAAAAGAAAAAATTTGCAACACCCATCGGACCAACCAACATTGTCTTATTTTTTTCACAGCAAAAGCTACGAGGACCTGACCAAGACTCTTTACTATTTTTTATCAGCGGACTTGAATCCCTATGAAATCAATGTCCTCGTATTCTTCTCCATTTCTAACCCTTAGTGTCGATGCTCTCCTTGTCATTTCATGCACTGAGGACGATGTGCTCCTATAGTCTTCAAGCTCTTGCCTTGCTCATTTTTAAGGCATGCCAAATATCAAAGAAAAGCGCGCATATAACAAACTAATCCCACAGGGGGGAATTTTTTGCCTTCAAAATAGGCACGATTCTTAGTCTTCCACATAGTCCAACATAGAGCAGCAACACAAACAATGTAAAAAATTGATCCAAAGGGAAGAAATTTTACAATCCACCAAAAATACTAGATAAAACAGTTTGGACTATCATGAGAACCAATAAAAAGTGCAAATCATACTCCACATATAAACAACAGTTGGGCAAGTAAAAAAGCAAATGATTAATAGTTTCATCATGTGGTCAGAAACCAAACAAAACTGCGAACCCAATTTCTTTTTTTCATATTAATTTTTGTTGCAATTGCCTTACGTCGTATAAGACAAAGCAAAAAAAAAAATTTAGGAATTTTTGCCTTCCAAAGATGTTTAAAAGTTCTATCAAGGCCCACATCAGCAAGTTCGTTAGATAACGATTTGACTAAAAACTCCCGGATGTTGTATACCTCCATTTGGGTTTGTCTAGATCATTATTTAGACTCGCGTATTGTAGCTAGCAGATTTCTAAAAAAATTCCATTGATTAGCTAGCCGAGGAGTGATCCAGCATCTAAACGTGAAAAGAATGCCACATCTGACATGTCTCTAACAGTGCCACTTTGTTGATTACAAATTTCATATAGTGCTTAGAATTTCTCATAGAGGGAGAAACTCCCAATCCACTGGTCATGCCATAAGTCGGTTTCTCTTCCTCCACCTATCAACATAACACTCCCATTCATATAGATTTTCTTTAGCTTCAGCAAGTCCTTCCATGCAACAGTCATTTGGTTTCAATTTCACTATCCAAATCTCATGAGCAATTCCATATTTAGCTTTGATTATCCTCTGCCAAACCCCATCTTCAGACTCCAACTTTCACCACCAATTTGCACATGAGGCCATGTTAAATAACTTCAAATTCTTGATACCGAAACCTCTTTTATTCCTAGATCTACAAATAACTGCCCATTTTATCATATAATAATTCCTTTTGTCTTTTTGTACCCACCAAAAGAACATTATGATGATTTTAGTGAAACTTTCACGATTAGTATCATCCATAAGGTACATTTACATATGGTAAATGAGAAAGCTGCCCAGAGATGATTGTATCAAAGTATATCTCCCACCAATTGATGAGAATTACCAACCCAACCATCTAGTTTTTTAGATTATAAGAGAGAGGTTGCAGATCAACCACATGTAATCTGGAGCCACACACAAAAACTCCTAGATATTTGATAGGCCATTTACTAAGCTGACAACCAAGCATATCATCATATCTTAAAACTTTATCATTATCCTCAGTTACCATCATAAGCTCATTCTAAATAAAATTGATCTTTAGCCCACACATTGCCTCAAACATATAGAGAATGAGTTTAGTATGAACTAACTATTCCAAATTGTCCTTAATCAACATCATAGTGTCATCAACATACATACTGCAGGATGGCAACCCTTTATCAATTAGGCGAGGCACTAAACTAGTCAGAAGATCGATCATTAGATTGGGCTAGAGAAATCATTTTAGTAAGACCTTATGCAACCAAATTAAGAAGGAAGGGAGAAAAAGGGTCACCTCTTTATGAACCCCAAAATCTTTACCCATCTTATTATTAATCTTAACACACAAAGTACCATTTCTAACAATAACCTCCACAATATTACAAAAAAATCACTAAATCCTTTTTTAGATATACATTTCAGAAGGTAATCCCAAACTACCTTATCATATGCTTTTTCAACATAATTTTTTATAACAACCCCTATAGTTTTTTATTTTTAGATTCATGTAAGATCTCATGCAAAGTCATAACCCCATACATAATGTTTCTTCCCTTAATAAAGGCAATGTCACACTTAGAAATTAACTTGTCCATAAAGGGGCCCACACTAATAGTAGTTACTTTATTTATCAGCTTATAAAGAACTTGTAACGTACAAATAGGCCTATATTTAGCAATGACATCAACATTAGGAGCCTTCTGCGGAAGGATGATCATGCAAAGTTGATCCTATACAAGTCATCAAGTGCTAGAATGTAATCCTCAAATAAAGTCATGATGTCAAACTTAATAGTAGACCAAAAAGACTGATAGAACTCTATAGGAATTCTATCAGGGCGAGGGGCTTCATTTTAAACATAAGATTCAAATAATTTTTAACTTTCTCCTCAGAAAAAGGTCTATCTAAAGGTTCATTATCTTGAGGGGATAACTTTTCCTTATTATACCAAAGAGAAGAATCCAGTCCTAACAAGTTTCATTTCCTCTATCCAAAAAGAGTCTTATAATAATTAGTGGCATGAGAAAGGAGATCAGAGGTCCCCTAAATCACCAGGTTAATATGCCTAAGAGAATAAATGTAAAATTTTCTTCTCCTGCCATTAGCACCCATATGGAAGTATGCAGTGTTATTATCGCCCTATAAAACCCACTTTTCACTAGTTCTACTAAACCAAAACCTATCTTCCTCACCATAAATCTGCATGAGTTTAAATTAAATGAATCTGCTCCTCTCGAATTGTTCACCGGATAACACATGATCTTCCTCCCACAACTCCAAACTTTCTAGTTTCTCCATAAGGTCTTTTTTCTTTGGTGAATTGACCTATGATATTTGTTCCCCGACCTTTTAGATTATTTTTCACATTATTCAGCTTTTATTGAACTCTACTAGTATTATCATGTGCATTAACATAGGAATTCTATGTTTTTCAACTCTAGAGTGAAAATCGGGAGGGTGCCACCAGGATTTCTCAAACCTAAACTCTTTTGATTTCACTTCCATGACTCACAAGTATGAGCCACTAAGGGGTTATGATCATACATAACTCTAGGATTTTTTTGACTTGAGTAAGAGGAAATAAAGATTCCCACTCAGCATTCACCAAAATTCTATCAAACTTAATAGATATTGTTCATTATGTTGGATGCCATACACATATCATCAAGAGCAAGTATCATGGGAATTTGAGTATCCCAAACGAAAGCAAAAATGGCATGTTTGCAAACAAACCAAATGAAAAAGCAAGTGGTCCTTATGTTTGTTGCAACAACAAGACGAGATTCTTGGAAGCTCTCATGACAATACATGCTCTTAATGGAATTGTGGTTGCACACAAAACATCGGAAAGAGAAAATGTTCAACATTTTTGTTGCAACACACAAAGCATCATTATCCAAAAGCGAAGAAACATGAATGTCACAAGGTGAGATAATACCATCAACATGCTTGCAATCAAACCATAGGAAAGAGCAATTTTCCAACATGAAATATGCAAAGCATGCAAAAGGTATCAGAGCTGGGTTCGATCTTGAACTCACTTGTGGGATGCTCTCAAGAGCTCTTTTTGTCAACTCGTGCTCAACCGAGGTTGACATGATAGTGCGGGTACCTACACACATCATACACAAAAGGAAGAATGTGTGTGCATGGTAGAGATACACATCATCCATCATGATATATCTCTTCTTGTGCACATCACCATTAATGTCAATCAAGTATGAAATAGATGCATGGTGAGTATGCAAGTGAGGAACATGCTTATCATGGCAATCATCAAAATCTCCAAAAATTGAGAAAGTTATGGGGGACATCTCATTATAAAGCACATGATCAATATTGTTGCAAGCAAAACAAGTGAAATAGCAAGCATTCATCTTATCGCAAGCAACAGGAGAAATTGAATGACTAGCATGACAAGGCAAGTCCGAAGCAATTGGAGGATACACACAAGATGCGTAGCATGGCATGTTTATGGCAATGATATCGCAATCAAACAATTCCACATGATCAATATGATGCAAAGGAAAATCATCACATGGGAAAATGAGTGAAGCATATGTAATGTCACAAGTATCATCCATAACATGCATATCCTCACAATTCATCATGTCCACTAGTGGGATCATGGCATCATCAACACCCTTATTGTTACCTTGGTCATACCTCTCATATGAAGTGGGTGTTGTGGAAGCAGTGGCCTCCTCGTGGACGACTTCGTCTTCTTGATGTAGCCATGGCATAACATCATCTTCATGCACCATGTACATCTTCTCCAATTGAGGCATCATTGCTTCATGGCTTGGCGCGTCTTCATCCATGGAACCTAGCACAACACAAGATAACATACTAGAGGTAGAGGGTAAGTTGTTAGAAATTGAAATGGTCTCACTTGACCTATCAACTACCACTCTCAACTCACTAGGAGTATCACTCATGCCCTCCAAGTGGAACCACTCAATCTCACATAAGGTGGAGTCACTCGTTGCACTCTTGTTATCACTCAAGTGGGCTAAGTGGCTCTCATACTCACATAGGAATGGTACCACATCATCACTCAAGCATATGGGGATAGGCTCGGTTTCCTCAACTCCAAGCGCCTCCTTTGGTGAAGGGAAAATCCCATGCTCACCATTCTTGACCTTGTCGCCTTCAAAGTTGGATGCCATAAGATGGGCATCATCGCTCGCCTCCATGGTCGAAGGGAAAATCCCATGCTCGACTGTTTTGTGGCCATCTCGTAGTAGTGGTAGAGGTAGTCTCGTGCTATCCAACTTGGCGAAGTAGAGGTCTTCATTTTCCTTGTTCATGAGGTCTTCGAATGCAAGCGTAGTCGTTGAAGGTTGATGGCGTGGACGAAGGCTTACTCTTGGTGCCATTTTGGTGGTGGCACTAGTAGTTGAAGGTGCCTTGTGACGGTGTCGACGGAGGTCATTGGCGTGCCTTGCCGATGGTTGATGTAGGTGGCGCACTTGGTCATCCATATGACGCTCATGACGATGGCCCTTGACCTTGGCACGCTTCCTTATAAGTTCTTCTAATGAGCACAAAGCATCATTAGTCTTGGCGACCATGCTCATGTTTTTGTCGAAGTCATTGTCCATGTCCTTATTGAAGTTGTGGAGGTCGCTCTTGAACTTGTCCATTTGATGGTGGACCTTGGCGCACTCGAGTTGGAGGCCCCGTCTTGGTCGGTGCAACTTGAGGAGTTTATCGTTGTCGTTCTTGAAGTCGCCCATGCTTGGGGAGTCGTTGTTGTTGTAGCACTCCATGTCACCCAAGCATGTGGAGCCATTGTTGGTGTAGTGCTCCATCATGTTATCCATGCTTGTGGAGACATAGGCATGGTGGCTCATCGTGGATTCTTCATAGAAATCATCCTCGGTCCCGGAGTCCCTAGACATGCTTCACAAGACCAAGTGTTGTATATGGAAGTGGTAGAGGGTGTTAGGGATACAACGTCGAACCTTACTTTACCTTGGAAGATCGTATCGTGCAAGTGGCCACACTTGAGAGCAATAAACCAAGCAAAGTGAAGTTCAAGCGGAACACCAAAACCAACTACCAACAAAAAAAAACACACACACACACAAGGCCTATGGTGGATAGGTATGGAAAATGGCATGTCAAGAACCAATCGGAAATCAAGATGTTGTAATGGCAAGTAAAGAACCACAATGATCATAAAGCAAAAAAAGTCAATCCACAAGATAGGAAATATGTACAAGGAAACACACACGGTGGGATAAATGAGACTTGTGCGACGGAGAAAGTGAGCTAAGAACCAAATGATTACCTAGCGAAGACTATAAGCTCATGTCACACAAGTACAAGGAGAGACGCTAGTTCGATTGCACAAAATTGGTGGGCTACAAGATATGCACAACAAGTACCACCTATATGATGTTCACCGAGCTTGCGCTTCCTATTATATGAGGCATATGTATATTTCTTTCTTTTTATCTTTTCATTTTTCTATTTTTTTCTTTTTCTTTCTATTTTTCACTTGCCTCTTCCTTGTGCCAACAACTATACAAGATAACTATATGAGATAGCGCTCACAATGTTTGCTCGAAATCTACAAGGTATCAAATGTGCATAGCCCAAGCAATCATAAGAGGAACTAGTCTCAATAGGTGTTTGTTGCTCGCAAAGATAGTGGGGTTCACAAAGAATGCAAGTGGGGAGAAGTCGCGGAATGTTTATACCTTTCGTCGATGATCTTCACCCTTTATTATTGGATTCCGCCTTGCTCACGGAATTTAGATGTAGTAGATAGCATGAACAACATGGATTATGATGTAGATCTCCTTCTCCTCTTCGAAACGAGCTAAAGAACACCAAAATCCGAGTTCGAATGCAAAAGTTATGCTCAAAACGGTGAGCGGCTGAAATCTGGGAACCTGCTGTTTTTTCTGTACTGGGGGGTAGTACCGGTTTGCTGAGAGGTAGTACCGGTTAAGTGCGGTAGTACCGGATTTTGAGCCCGGTAGTACCGGTTGGTCCAGAGACTCCCAGTTTTGACGTGTTTTCGCGATTTTGGGGCGATTTGGGCGGAAAATCTTTAAGAAAAACACCAAATCGAAGGGGGAAATCAAGGAATTAGGCTATGGGAACGCAAAGGAAGGTAGATCAACAAGTTTTGCAAGTAATACATGGATCAAAACCTACCAAAACGCACTCAAATCACAGATCGATCCAAAACACGAATTGGGGCTATTTTTGGTGGAATTTTCGAATTTATGGGGAAAAGACCAAATCGATGAGAAATCCGTGGCAACCAAAAGCTGCTGATACCAGATGATGGAGGGGTTAACCTCTTGGGTGGCCCGATCTTCACGGATATCGTGGTCAAATCGATGGGAAAGCGAGGGGAAAGGGAGAAGGTAGCGGAAGCGAACACACCTCGCGAAGAACACGATGAACACACGCAAAACTCACACGATACAAGGCCGATTGCTCCCGAACGGTGTCCACCGGTCTGATAGAATCCTGGCAAGGAAAGATCGATCAACGTGCTTCCTCAAATCCACATCGGAGAGGGAAGAACACCTTGTAGAGAGTCTTGACAACTTGGAGACGAGACACCGAACTCCAAGGCCTTGTTCAACGATGGATGCATGATGCAAAGTCCAATCGAGATTGGTGACGATAGTCGGTCCCCTTGGTAAAGGGGATGAGGAAAAACTAGAGATTCCATAATGGGGGTTGTCTTTAGTCTATCATCTATGCCTAAGGGATAAATGAGGGGTGGGGTCTCTATTTATAGGCCAGCCACAAAACAAGGGTAGTTTGGGGATAAACTAGGCGAATAGGTAAGTAAAGGGGAATACATGGGCTGTGGCCCAACTGGTGCGCGCAGGCACAGGCATGACCGGTAGCATCGGACTTAGGACCGGTAGTACCGGTCATCACCGGTAGTACCACTCTGGGACCGGTAGTACCGCTTGCGGTCCTGGAGTGACGGTTGGAGCCGTCAGTAGCGAGCGGTAGAAGGGGCGGTAGTACCGCTGACCGGTAGTACCGGTTCCGACGACCGGTAGTACCGCTTGGACCTGACAGCTGCCGATCTATCTTCTTCCGTTTCCTCTTCCAAGCATCCGTCTTGTCGGGTTTGATGTTCTGGGCTTTCTCACTTGCCTCCGTACTGGTCGGTGTGAACCTATCATGCATATGTGACGGAGTATGAAGTAGCATACCATTCAATACGGTAGGAAGTGGGCTCGCATAGAGGGACGAATTCACCTTTGGAGTCCATGATGATTTTGCGTAAGTTGAAGACCTTGATGTAGTAACGACCGTAGGTCAGGCTGCATCACTACATGATCAAGATTTCCACCAGATAGGCTTTTAAGATGGTGTCTCCATTCATATTTTTTGTCATTGTTTGATTCAAGCAACTGTTTAAGAAACTCTTCATAACTACCTTCATTCTGTAACTTTTAATACCATCCGTTGTCACAAAACGTGGCAATTGTTGCAAACTCTTGGGCGGTTTGATCTAGGTTGCAGCCGGATATAATGCGTCCATGGTCTTTAACAAATTCCAGGAGAAACCTGCAACATTATTTTCAGATACAGTTTACTTTAACTAAAAATTGAAATATAAATATGATGTAATTGTAGATTATTCATCCAATGTTTAAAACATAAAATTGTTGACTGGTGAAACATTGTTGTTTTATAAGTATATAATCTTAATAAATATGGTGGATATACAGTTCAAACATCAATAAGGAGGTCAATTTTTTTGCCCTTGTAAGAGGATCTTCTTTTATACTTCCGCTCAAACTAAACTAAGAGAATGGCAACTAAGAAGTTATATACTTACTCCGTCCTAAAATAAGTGACTTGCATTTGTCTAGATTCGGATGTATCTTACACTAATCTAGATAAATTCAAGTCATTTATTTTGGAACGGAGTGAGTAGCATTTCTCTGGTACATTATAATCATCTGCTAGACCTTGCTAGCTTCATGTTATCACATCTTCATCAATTTCCTTGGCATAAAAGGTGCCGCTCAAATGGTTCTGAATCCATATCCTGCAATGAGAATAAACAGTACTAAGTTGGGATGAACTGCATGGAGACATTTTAACCCATGAATCAATATCTATAGGAAATTTCATTAATAACTCGTGAATGTTAACTCTTGAAGGCAAACTCTTGAAGGCGGATACGTGAATGTTAACTCGTGAAGGCATCCACCGGGAGTGGCCTCACCAGGCGGGTCATCAACCAAGCTTACACTGTTATCTAATTATTAAGACTGTAAGGCACAACCGTCATCTGATTACACCTATAAGTTGTAGTTAGCATCCGCATAAAAAGCAACTTCCAACACAGGATTTACCAAACAGATGTTTGAGTCAGCATATAAGGCAACAAATCAACCAATGCCTTACCAAACATGCGCTCTAGTAAGTCAAAACTCACATTGAAAGGGTTCCTATTACTTCCAATTGCTAGTCTCCCGTTAGTAGTGCTTATATTCATTCTCCATTTATTATGCACATAATGCTTTAAAATGTTTATTAAAAAAGTAAAATGTATTGGTTTTCTTATAAAGTAAAAAATCCAGAAGAATCATCATCCCAGAAAGACTATAAGAGACTTATAATTAGTTCCAAACAGAAGTTGCTACATGTCTGGTCAACGAATCAGCAATAATTGTGTATGTTGCATAAACCAAGCTAGCATCTTTTTTACCAAGGAAGTTTTTTTTATCACCACTATCCAATGCCTATTTCCTGGTCTGGATATCAAATAGGATCCAATCCATCTTATGGAAATATGTATAGAAGAAGATCGAATTTTGCCAACAACTATATACGCAGCTCTTTGCATGCATGCTTCACCCAAACAAAGTAATAACAAAACAGAACATTATATCAACATTGGATGCGAAGCTTGAACTGTAATGTTTCTTCCTTTCCTCCAAATAAAACATGATAAGAAGCTAGATTTTACCTCCAACAAAAATTACCGGGGACTGAACTCAAGCAAGTACAGAGTTCAACAGGCGCTTGGACGACTAATGTTGTTTACTGCACACAAATGTCTTCTTCCACAAGAGACGCCTTGCAGCCCTGGCGACACCACGAGAAGAGAGGGCTATCACGCCACCCCCTCCAATGCCATGTTCCCATGCCCGAAGATAAGACGCTGAGGGGCAGAGAGAGTAGCGGCAGAAAAGTGGCTAGCAGGACAACACAAGTCCCAGTAGAGCTGCATTACAAAGACAGAGTCAAGTCGACGTAATTATATGTAGATGAATATACAAATAATCTTATTCGAGGCAGAGGAAACTGAAGCACTAAAATTATTACTTAGCAGCATTGTATAGCTACTGAACTGGTAAATTGTTTTTGAGGATTCTAGCATCATACACCTTATAGGCTTATAAAGTTTAAAACGATTTAAGAATATATGACATAAAAAACCACTATAGACGAAAAAGATTCTAAAAATAAATGACGGCCTACTTCTACATTCAAGACCAAACCATGTTCTGAACGAATGATAATACGATATTGCAATAAACTTCAGACATCCAAATATACTTATACCAAACCCAGAAATCAGAATCACAACATGCCACCAACCTGTTATGGATCAAAGCATCTATCGAATGCTAACTCGATAAAATATTTTGATACTATAAATTACCAAGCAAGTCAAAATAAGCCATAGAAGATTTTGCCAAGATATAGTATGATAGATTATGATGTACGCACATACCATATCGACATAAATCCTTGTCATTCCTCCACTGAATCTCAAAGTAGTATCGAAGATGTATATGAAGTCAACCGAAGACACACGAGACATGGAGATCATGGGTCAAGACGTCGCGCGCTGCGAACACCTCCCCTGTGAGGCTGTGATGGCTTGAGTGTTGCTGGAGAGTAAGGACAGCGAGCACACATGCTGCACCAAGGGCAGATGGTGAGATCATGGAGCAGTAAATAGGGTATTCTAGGCTTTGTAGTTCAGGAAGCACATAAACAATTGGTTTCACAAGGATCAACTCGTGGTATTCCATTTTCTTCATGAATTTAATAGGCAGATCATTCATGGAATATGGCTTTGATGTAAACCAAAACAAACTGAACAGACAAAGTGCACCGAAGGACACCTTTGAATGAGCAAGAAAGAAAAAAAACAATACAAACATTAGTAGTTATATGCGACATTTTTTGTGCTGTCCAAAATTGATTATCACTTCTGATTGAAACCTTCATAATCTCCAGAATCGATATCATAACCTTGAACTAATGTGCTTACTTGGAAAGAGGAAGATTTTCTTCAGCCTTCATTTATATAACATCATCCCGCATGAGATAATCTATACCAACTATACTACATAATTTTAGGCAGAGCACTATACCACTGCCAATAGAACTCCACATCAGCTAAATATCTCTATACTAACACATGGCAAAATTAACTGCATTGCATACCACCACACCAAGTACCCGAGTTGAGTGAAACAATACCTTACAATCAAAACTAAATAACAACATACCAACAATTAATTGAAAATTTTAAGGATAATCACTACAAACCTTCTACACATGCCTCCCATCATCAGAACTACCCAACCATGCAACCTCAATCGACTCACAGGCTATCAACTATACTAACTAAACCTCTACCTCGCCAATTAAACACCGGTGTTATAGTCATACTAAACCAAGCAGGAGGATTATCTAGAGGCGCCTACCACATGGAGCCATGGTACCTGAGGGTGTAGGGTTCAGACTCGAGGAAGCGGCCGACGTGGGAGTGGGCCTTGTGCTTGCCCTTGCTGCTATGGTACTGTAGTGTGATCTCGGAGAGGGCGCGGGCGTTAGTGCCCTTAAGGCGAGCGTGATGAAGAGGTAGGCAGAGTTGTCCTCGGAGTTCTTCCCGTAGGGGTAGAAGTAGATCGCCCACCGGTATCTTCCCACGGTGAAGGTCTCGCTCGCAATGTGCGCCCATCCCCTTGGCGAGGGAGTAGCCCTGGATCACGAAGTTGTGGGAGCCGTTCACCATATCCTTCACGGAGCACGAGTTGCTCAGAGATGCTTCCATGTACCATGATGATCGGCGCCCGCAACAGCTGCGGGGGCAGGGCCAGGTGGCGGCGAGGCTTCGTCGTCGTCGTCGTCGTCCATGAGAATGGTATTGGCTAGGGTTAGGGTTTGGGGTGGGAGGGTTTGAGAAATACTTTTGGGCGGATTGGGAGAGAGAGAAGAAGGTGGGATCTTGCACTTGCCTTTCCCCCACCGCCACCTGCGCGCTGATCTGCACTGCCGGCGCCAGCAGTTCCTTGGCACCACTGATAAAGAAAGGGGAGGAGAGGGAAACAGAGGAGAGAGGAGAGACCAGGGGGAGATGACGCCCCGACCTTCCCCCATTGTCCCCCCTCAACTGCATGTTGCTGCCGCCACCGCTGATGCTCCGCCACCGCCACCACCACCGACAGGGATGTGAGAGACGGGAGAGGGTTAGGGTCTTCGTGAGAATGAGAGAAAGACTCAACAAAACCAAGCGCTGATCTGCACTGCGGGCGCCAGCAGTTCCTTGGCACCACTGATAAAGAAAGGGGAGGAGAGGGAAACAGAGGAGAGAGGAGAGACCAGGGGGAGATGACGCCCCGACCTTCCCCATTGTCCCCCCTCAATTGCATGTTGCTGCCGCCACCGCTGATGCTCCGCCACCGCCGCCACCACCGACAGGGATGTGAGAGACGGGAGAGGGTTAGGGTCTTCGTGAGAATGAGAGAAAGACTCAACAAAACCAATCAACTAAACCAGCAGTGGCCCACAGTCAGCGGCAACATACGTGCCGAACACCCTCAGAGCATGCGGTAGATGGACTCAGCGCACGCCGTGGTCCCTAGGCTTAAGCCCCTTCACAAAAAAAACCAAGCAGTTGTAGAATACATATTTCAACCTTCTCTAGTGGTTGTTAAAGAAAACAAAGCACCTCTGCCGTGAGCTATCTATAGCAAAATGACACTACAAGCAATCTTCAATCTTTATATTTACTGATTCAGCATGAGACCACAAACTGTATAAATGTGAAACTACACCCATTCTAGTGAAACTATAATCTGGATCAGCATATCTACTTATCAAACTGTGGGGAGAAATGGAGAAATCAAGAGTGACAAACCAAATTTATATGTATAAACCTCTTTGCATTTTTGGGTCCAATTGTTTATTTACAATGGCAAGCAGCAAGGGTGGAAGAAAAATAAAAAATCATACTGAAAGTACATGACATGTACATTTAGAATAGTTACTTCTAACCGAACAGAAGTATAAAACACAAAAGAAAAATATGGCCGATTTTTAATAGACATATCAAGAATACCACGCAAAGGTGAAAGAAAATAAACTAATTGTGTAAAAAGTACATGTCCTGAAAGTACATGTACATTTAGAACAGATACTTCTAACTAAGAAATGTACAATCTCCAGCGAAGAACAGATACAGTCTAGCTAAGGATAAACTTTGTAATTATAGAGCAGACTAATCTACAGCGAAGCATTGTGAATAAATTAAAGCCGAATACATTTATTAATGGCCTAATCAACAATCAAAATGGCTAAAGAAATGTACTACTGCTACTCTGTAGGAAGGAGTAAAACATTCGGTTCATTACAGAGCTATCCTGGCTAGCTACAGTCTATAGATTACATCAACCATGGCGGCACAACTAAGCCATCAGATTTCGATCAGATGGTGCCACTCACATGTACATCCTAGGATCATCGAACATTCGAACCCATCAATTCCTTCCCGGGGATAGAAAACAGCACCGAGGAACAGAATTACAGACGGGATTAAGGTAGTAGAACTATATTTTTTACTGCCCGAAACGCACCTGCTAAACGTGGTTCCTCCTAACTGTAACAATGGAGTAATTACCTGCTCATTAGCTAGAGCTACAAAAAGATGAAGCACTCCATGGACACTAGGGGGTTCTCCAGGGACTCCTTCCCCTCGTCGTCGCCTTCATCGTCCGCGTCACTGCCTATGGGAGCATCATCCTCATGTAACTGTGCCTGCACGAGAAGATGCGTATGGCGCACGCCGCAGCGTCGGCGCGTGGCCGCCTGGCTTCCGCTGCGCGTAGGAGGAGGCGGCGGTGTCTCAGCGCTGGTCCTGCGACCGCTTCGCCGCGGGCGACGGCGACCTCCGTCCGGGGTCGCGCCGTAGCAGGGGCGGCGAGGGAGACACGCGGCCTCCAAGACCGGCGGCGCGGTCCCGATCCCGCCTGGGCTTGGCGCCGGACGCGGCTCCCTGCCTGTACCGAGGAGGCTTCGAAGGGGACCGCTCGAGACCCGTCGCGTTGGTCGCCGCTGACGACTCGGACGCCGCCTCAGACTTCTCATTGATGGAAGGTGAGGGCAGGGTATGCTCTGAAGGCGGACGCCGTGACCTAGAGTTCGGAGGAGGCGCAATAGGGAGAAGTGGAGAACGGGTGGAGGAGAAAGGGGAGTGGATAGGAACCGCTGGGTGAAAAGGCGAAAGTTTAGTCGAGCCGTTTTTTTTTCCAGCGTTACCGGTTTGCTGGGTTTTTTTTCTAATTATGTTTACTGTAGCCAAGCGGCTGAGCCGCTCAGCGCAGAGGCTTTCCCTCAAAGCGTAAGCTATAGAGTAATTTAGAGGTTGATATCACTATCTATCTTCTCGGTTGGTGCAATGAAGGGTATACATATGCAAAGAGTTAACCAAAAAAAGACATTCCTTCATTTTTTTTAAGAAAAAAAGACATTCCTTCTAATACCTACCGTCTCCTTCCTTTTGCCCTCTAATCGTCTTCTCATTCTTATTTTGCCGCCAAAATCCACCACTAAACTTTGCTCGATTTGGAGTAGGAGGAGAATCACTGGTTCAGGCTCCTTCCCTCCGCTCGACACAGGGAGGGGCGACCCGCTAGGGTTCCTGCGCCGCCGCCAGTACCTCCCGCCGGCCGGAAGCGAGGTCCCTCCTCCTACCCTGCCGCCAGGCCACGTCAAAGACGACCTCCCTCCGAGGCGTCTCTGTCTAGCTCCGCCGGTGCCTCTCCCCTCCATCCCGAACCACAACCGCACCGGCGATCTGTTGAACGGTGAGTTGATTTCTCCGGTTTCGCTCACACAATGTTGCCTATCATTCGTTTCCCCTTTCGTCTGCACCATTTCCTAACCCGCGCCGTGCGCGCTTAGTCTCCAGATCCAGCAAAAGGCTTTCCCTTTTTTACTCCCTGGTTCGCTCGACTTATTCTGCCTAGATGGATGATCAGGTTAGTGCGTGTGACGGTCTCCATCTACTACTTACATGTGTCCCATCTAATTTCGTGCTCTGATCTGTGGTACTCTTCTCTGCTTCTCTGTCCAGGTCGAAGTCGTGCGCAAGTCCATCGTGCGGATCTGCTTCAAGTGGCCAAACCCGGCCAAGACGACGGAGACACTGACCGCCGTTCTCTGTGGCGTCATCGTCTCGATCAAGGACGACGGATCTTGCCTCGTGCTCGCAGACCCCAGCTTGTTCCGCAAAGGGGATCGCCCCTTCGTCGTGAATCTACCGATTCCTGGGGGTGGGGGGGTGGGTACGATGCTGTGCCAGTGGTTCCATCTGCCAAGGTTTTGGGTCGGATTGGTTCTCCAGTTGCGTGGTAATGACTATGTACAGCCGGTTAAGTTCGAGACCGAAGGTGTTCGAACAGGAGATCGCGTTTGGGTTTTTGTATTTCCAAACCGGGATTTCTTCACCCCAGCTGCTTACAATCCAGGATACGTCCGGTAAGCTTTAAATCTGTCAATGTCATCAAATTATTCAGCATCGCATTTTTTTGATAGCTCTAACGATATTGTTTTCTTGTGGGAATTTCTGTTTGTTATGAGCAGAGATGGAGATGACTGGGCAGCATTCGAATTTGAAGCTGCTTTCAATTCATATGGTTATTTAGGAGCGCCTATATTCAACGATGTTGGTCATCTTGTTGGGATATCATATGAGGATGGGGATGCACGGTCTGTGAGTTTCCTAAAAGATGTCGTGTTTAGCGGAGCAGAAATCAGGAGGCACAACTGTGGCGTACTCTACTTGGCTAAAATACTGAAATTCAAATGAGTTTCATCAGCCATGCCTTCAAAAATTAAGTCACATATCTATATGATACTACATATATAATGAGCACTATATACTGACTTATAGTTTTACGACGTGTTTGGTTCAGTTCTGTAAACGTAAACAGCACCGGAATCAATTCACGGGTGGTAACGGTAAAGGAAAGGGAAATTTCCAAATTTGTTTGGTTCATACTCGGGTAACGGAAAAAGGATAGGATAAAGCACAATCTTTTCTTCCTCCACCATATCTTCAGTTCACGAACACATAAAATCCCAAAAAAAAAACCTGATCTAAAAAAATATCTGGAGAGAGGGGCTCCAAAACAGCCAGAGAGATGAGGTGAAGGGATCAAGAGAAGTAGCAGGACGTAGATCAAGGTTGGGGATCCATGGACGCAGCTTCTCCTCGTGCTGCTGCCGGTCCACCAGTGCCCTCATGTGCCGCCTCTGCTGGAGATCGAGGGAAGGGTCGCGGCCTGCACCGTTCCCGGCGGCGGCCCCGACGCCAGCGGCGGGATTTGGTGGAGTACTCGCTGGAGACGGGACTTGGTGGAGGACTCGCTGGAGGCAGGACTCGGGAACGGATCTGTTAACGGAGGGGTCTGAGCGGTATCACTTTTGTAAAGAGGTGGGACTTGTTTACAGGGAATTTGATTACGGGGAAGTCGAACCAAACATGTTTTAAGGTATCTGCTGCCTCCGGAATTAAGTTACGTTACAAAATGGTGAACCAAACACGTCCTTAGTTGTTCCACACTTGATTTTATTAATCTAGCAACAAATTTTTCTTACATTTTCTTTATTTCTTTTCTCTAGTCTCCTGGGTAGTGTTTGCTATGTACTGAAAGGAAACCCAATCCCGACCGAAGGCCCGGTCTTGCCCGACCGATCAGTCCTGCCCACAGCCTGTAAGTACTACTAGAACATTGCTCGTTGCAGTTGTTATTTGTTTTTCTACAAATTCCTTAATCTCAAGATTTGACTACTATACATGGCAGGAGATGGCGCTCCATCAGCTGGAGAATACCAAAATCCTCAGGCAGCTGCACGGACGTTGGAGCTGACTATTGTTGCAGCCTAGTGTAGTTCTGAATCTAGTTTCCGTTGCTGAACTTTCATCTGACCTGTCATTGTAGCCTAGTTTTAGTCTCTGTTATCATGTGATTGTGGCTTGTTGCAGCCTAGTTTAGTTGTTGTTTTAGTCTCCATTGTTAAACGACAATCTCACTTGCTGAGTTTGAGTGTTATGTACTTGTGGATTTTAGTTTCCATTGCTGATGGCATTTTTATTCTTGGAGGACCATTTGCGTTGTGTATTGAGTTGCTGAATGTGATCTGAAATTCCGTTTTCGACTTGCGGTGCTGAAGGCTAATTGCCTCTCATCTCATGACACAAACACGCAAGTTTCAGTACACTTTAGCTGATTTTCGTTTCTGTTTGCTGCATCGCAAAGCATATTGGATTTGAAGGCCAACGTGTTTCATGGATGCACTATATCTTTATGGTGTCTAATGTTTGAATGATCTAGTTTTCCACATCAAAACTTATCTTTGAACTAATGTTTAGTAAATAGATTAGAAAGTTCATATAGCATAGAGTAGCAGAAGAAACCGTACTCTTCTTGTAGCTTCCTGAAAATATCAGGTTCACACCTATAGAGAAACAATGCTAGTAGACTGTTCCAGATTGTTCATCTTTGAAATAGAAATGATTTTACAGCCTGAAGCTAGTAGTTCATGTCTAGGCATTGGAAGGGAGGCCACGGATTGGCAGTGATATCTGCTCCAAATATCACGGGCAGTCCGCGAGGATGAGCTGTGCACATTGATCAGATTCTCCCTCAACCTAGCATCATGGGCCATTTCTACAGAGTGAGTTGATAATTATTCACTCTCCTCTTGTCTTGTGTTTCTACTCTATTGATCTACTTGTATTTTAATTAATTTCAGCTTGTTCATTACAGCATCCAAGCAACGGTGGCCAAAAAAACATCATCGCCAGGAGACAAGTTCTGTTGCCTTGGTAGTTCTTTTTATGCTGTAATTGCCGTGGTCGGTAGCGGAGAAGGGGGTCCTTGCAGCATGCAGCGACGCGACGACCAGGGGAGGTGGCAACGGCACGGCCTCCGGGCGGCCGCCGCCGCGACGGCTGCTAGGACGTGAAGAATAAGGAGGAGGCGGGTTGGTGACTGAGGAGGGGGTTTGGGCCTCCGGTGGCGGTGGAAGCCCGCGCGTTATTTCCGTCGCCGGCATTGGACTGGTGGGATCGGAAGGAGGGAATCAGGGAAGGTTCAAGGTTCTGATTAATTATGAATAAAGAGGAAATATTAAATTTTAATGACAAGTTGGGCGTTTGGTCTAGTGGTATGATTCTCGCTTTGGGTGCGAGAGGTCGCGAGTTCGATTCTCGCAACGCCCCCATTTTAAATCTTTTTTTCTTTCTCCTCGACGTGAGCCATCGCCCACTGCCGTCCCGCCCCTCCGATCAACCACCCGCCGCCGGAGCTCACCTGCTCCTGACTCTCTCCCCCTCTCCGTCTCTCTCTCAGCGTGGCAGCCGGCCCCCTTCACGCGCCCTCTTCCCATGGCGGCCGTCGTCGACCCACCTACACCTAGTACGCGCGACGCGCCCGGCACCTCAGCTGTTCGACCGAATGCCGCAACGGATCTCCCTATACGCTCCAAAGTGCCCTCTCCTCAGGCACTACTATTCACGTTCCCTTACTTCCCCACCCCTGTCCACCATGCTTCCACCAACTCTTCCCCTTCTCATTCTGCAGGGATTTCAACTCTCTGTTTTTCCACATGCGACTTGCACTTCAGTGTTTGATTGTTTGCTTGCTTGGTGTTAGCATTATTTCTTTACTACTTCTAACATGAGCATGAGCTAACCGTGAGTAGAGGAAGCCCATGTACATGGTCTACATCAAGCTGTGTAGTTATTCATAAGTGCATAGTTTATTCCTCCTCCACACTAACTAATGCTTTTTATTTTAGATTTTTCTGCATTAGTCGCAGATTGATACCCCAGTATAATTAACATTCTGATACAAAAATGCATCGAGCACATTATACTATATCAGTAACTTAGCTCCATCGTACTTTGACCATTGACTTAACTCATAGCCAGACATAAATCTACATCTCTACTCTTACAAGACTATACAATCGACTGTATCAAATGTGTCAACTAAGTAGCTTGATATTCTTCAAAAACTTGTTGTAGTACACATAGTTGCCTGTTTCCTTTTATACCATAGTCGAATTTATAAACTTCAGATCTCCTCTCGATATAGGTGGTTTATCATCCGCGCTTCGTAATTTGGTCTTCTCACTGCCTTGTGGTCCTTGGTATGACGTCTTTTTTCCTTCAGGCAACTGGGGGCTTTCGGCTTGTCGCAGAGACCGAATATGCTTTCTGTCATCTTGATACTTCAATGTAGTGCCCTTTATCGAAAAACAGCTCTTTTACATATTCAGTTTTGTATTTCTCCTTAAGGAAACAAGAAGATAATCTCGCAGCACAAGAGAGTATATGGCTTGTCGCTGGACTAATGAGAGTGAACTTGTTGGGCGCTAGGATAAAGGGAACGACCTTGGCCAATATTTGCAAGATCCTGGTGTGACCGCCATGTGGGGGATTCCTGGTGTTGGGAAACCAGACATCAGTAAGTCCATCTATTATGGAAGAATGCTTGGTTTAGGCAGTGAATGTTGGTTCCGTAATGGATTGTCCGCAGACAACATTACTATCGACATTACTAAGTAGAGCTGGGTTCATGTGCCCTATCCGTTCAACTTGACAGACTTGTCTTGGGGCTTACTTCTAGATCTGTATTCACATGATCTTCAAGCCAAGGAAACTGCAGTAATTGGTATGATGGAAGGCCAAGATCCAATTCAAGGATGTCGTAGGTTTTTGCACAAGGATAAATGCTCCGTCTTTCTCGATGGTCTTCGGTCCACACATGACTGCTGGGACTTGATAAAAGCTATCTTCACATAGTTGTCACTTGTGAGTCTGACGGAAGCTAGTGTGTGCACATATACTGTGCAGATGATGAAGGCCAGTTGCTCAACGTCAAAGGCTTGGAAGCTGACTTGGTGCTTCTCTTCATAAAGGTTTGAACTGAGCCCCGGCCCCCTTCCCCAACTAGTTCAAAACAACATAGTACATAATTTCCTTTTATTCACACCAGTCTTGTTGCGAGAGTAAAATCCCAAATTTGTATATGATACATGTTAAGCCCCGGCTACACTTCGATTTAGATCTCAGTTTACAGTGTAAATATAGGAGGAAATTCAGAGATACATTGAGGAAGGGGAGTAGTTGGGAGGACAAGTTCAGAGAAGGACAATGAGAGAGTTCAGAGAGAAAAAAGAGATAAGTTTCAGAGGTTTCATCTTGGTCGCCGTTGTCCTCGGTATCTTTGGTATTTAAAGGACTTGATGCGCTGGTCCAGCCTGATGGTTAGTTGGCGTAGGCACAGTCGTGACATATACAGTACACAAATTCAATCTGGTTATTGACGTGCAGGACAACACCTGACCATCAGTAGCAGCTGGGATGGAGGCAATATCGTATTTGAGAGCATATGGGTTTTTCACGGCTAATATCTTTCAAAGTGTTTGGGGGAGTGGAGATAATTCTTCATCTCGACCGATGTCAAGATGGGACTGCTTCAGGTGCTGGATCTAGAGGGTACACAACTTCAGGTGTAACAGATGGTGACCCTCGAGCAGATCGCTAAACAAACTCTAGCAACATTCACCTCCCATGCAAGCAAGAAAGACAGATGGGAAGGAGGATGAGATTAAGTTGGGGTTCTGAGCTCCTTGGGAAAGGGATGCAACCGGACAAGTGAATCACATGAGGCAATTTTAGTCAATCTTGCAAGTTGCAAATATATACAAACTTGTTATCACAAAAACATCCATTGCAGAATACACAAGTGCGTGCCAACAATTTTAACCGGCAATTGAGCAGTCCAACGATATTTTCTTCAAATTATTGCTAGAAGGTATACATATAATTACATATTTGTGAACTTGTATCTGCTACTAGATGCACACATTTATTTGTAATATAGAAGCTCACCTGTGTATGTATGGACTGTAGCCGCTATAAGTATGTATACTTAGACATGATTCAAACATATATATGTATAGTCGTTGAGTACTCTCCATCGTACTACTATGCAAACACCCACCTATGGCGGTGGTGGTATGCCACCGTAACTTTCTGGAATGGGAAAGTCTCCACCGTAGTTACCTGAAAAGCAAAATATTTACCGTTAATTGTTGGCGTGTTAACTCCGAGCAGAGATAGAGAGAGAGGGGGGAAGAGGGAGAGAGAGTTTCACCTAGTTTTCTAGCAGCGTCGACCTGAGAGGCCATGAGGAAGAAGACGAAAGCAACGAGCAGGCAAAGTAAGTACTGGGTTTTGGACGCCATAGCCACTGTTTTCTCTAGCTAGAGCGCTAGACGAGAGCTGCTGTGCAAAAGTGGGTGTGCCCCCTGGGGGTACATCAATTACTAGTCAAAGTATCAGTGGAATGGGAAACCGTTGTCAGTGACCCGAGTGTTTGTACTGTACCAATTCTTTCCAATTTGAATAGTCTCCAACTCTCCATGTACTCCACGTGTCCCATGGAGGCTGGTACATGTCCAAATTTGTCAATAAAGTTAATTGCAAAATTATTTGGTGCTTGACTTGAGTGTTTCACGAACCATATAAAATAAAAAAAACGCATCATGTCTTTATCACTTTAAGTTATTTTTCTTGGTTTTTATAGGTTCATTAATTTTCTTTTTACCTCATAGGGGAAACGAAATTGCCGAGTTCTTGCATAGTTTACATTACTAGAATATAGTGCCACTTGCGTGTTGCTACGTTTTTTCATCATTAATGTACCAGTTTCTTAAAAATATTATACTACTATGTGTCCGACTAAATCCTTCAAATATCAAGGACGATATGGAGAACCTAAATCAGATCTTGTGAAACTTTTCGCGGTATTACTAGTCTTTTCACTAGTTTCCAGAGAAGCATGTGGCTACTATTCCATATTTCCATGTGGCCAGAATGACCAGTAAGACACGGTGTAAATTCTTTTGCGGTCGTCTGCGTGCATTTTTTCCACCTGAATTTTCTTAGGTTGCTGCTCTTGGTAAAGAAACTAAACTGGGTAAGATTTCCATTCACAATCACCCCATGATATATTAATTTCACATGGTCAATATGCATGTTGCGGGAAAAAGGTTCTTGCCAAGTAAGTGCTCACATCCAAGTATTCTCACACCGCTAGTTGTTGAATAATAGAGCAATTTACCAAACGAATTACCCATAATGAACGCTAGATAAAACATGATTAGAATAAAAGACAAAATATTAATCATGTGAAATAGCGAAAACAAATTAAGACAGGTAACCAAACAGACTGCAAGACTTAAAACTTTGGATATGATCAGAACAAGATTGATAAAGAAAACATACACAGCAGCGGCAGCAGAAGAGGAACCGCCGGTGTTCGTGTTGGAACCGTCGTTGGCCATGTCGTCGAGGAAGAAGTCCTCGTCGGGGAAAACGTCGCTATCTGTGAGGGAGTCCGTGACGAAGCCAGTAGTCGCGCTGATAGCGCTCCCCAAAAACCTTATCGCCCTTCTCCCGTACAGGACTCGAAGCAGCGGGGTCTCGGAGTGTCCCGGCTCGCGGTGCACGCCGCAAGACGGGATAGGGAAGATCTAGATAGCTCGGTGCTCTGGAACTGGAGGCGCAAAGGATGTGTAGCAGTGTGTCTGAGAGGAGGCGCGACCTTTCTCTCTTATAGGCACAGAGGGGAAGGTAGACAGACTGCACAGAAGATAAAACGAATGGACGGAAGATGAAGCGAACATGCGGCAGCCCACCGGACAGCCTCCACTCAATTCGTATTCATTTAACTCGTATTAAAAGTCCACTCAAAGCAAACGTTTCAGCTTCTGTATATCTGTTCATATACCATTCATGCGTGGCAAAATAAAGCTCGGCTCGGCGAGATTCCCGCAACCCACGGCGCGCGCGCGCGCGTCATGACGAGGCGAGGCGTGGCGTGACGAGGCGAGCGAGGAGGAGGAGCGCGTGTGTGGAACACTCTCCTTCTCCTTCTCATCCTTTTACCAAGTGGTAGGAGAGCTCACCTTATAAGCTGGTCCAACTTTCACTCAACTAGCAATGTGGGACTAAACATTTGTCCCAGCTCTTGCCTTGCATGAATGGGCCAAATGGGCCTCTAGGATTTCAGGAATTTATTGGCATAATAAATGGGCTGGGCCTATTTTAGGCAAAAATTCCAACAATCCCCCACCAGATCCCAGAGGCACATGAAGTTTGCCTTTGGTTTCAAAACATTGTTTATATACCGGTACTGTAGTGGAGACTGTTAAGTTAAACTTCCACCTAGAGCTTTATGTTATACTAGGCGGCAACTTGTATAGTGGACTATGCCTTGAACTGCAAGTTTGCTGCGAACCTAGCTTCACAAAAAGTCTTGACCGATACTAGGCTATCTTGGGACTTCCCCGCGGGTGGAGCTTATACGTCATACTCCATGACCTTTTATGAGTTTATTAGAGAGCACCCTACTCTCATAGACTGCGATGTTTTAACAGTCAGACTCATATAGGTGTGTTCTTCAAAAGATGTTCTGCATGACAACATCTTTGCTTAGGATAAGCCACTTAGAACACATTAAGATAATAAATTAACCTGCCGTGCAGAATAGAAAAGTATTGCATCTTTATGGAGTGGTGTTTATTAAAGTAGGGATACTTTCCTCTCAGCTAACCAACAGCTTGTCTCCCAATTCTAATTCACGGGATCTCCGATCACATAGAGTGGTTTACCACTGTGGAAAGCTCAAATTGTGGGTCTCATACCCATCTCCTTCGATGCATTTTCTATCACGTTGCGTGATAGACCCTTTGTGAAGGGATCTGCCAAGTTTTTAGATGTTTGGATATAATCCAATGCAATAACTCCGGAGTTTCTCATTTTCCTGACAGATTTCAGTCTCCTCTTCACATGTCTTGAGGACTTCATATTATCCTTAGAACTGTTCACCTTAATAATCGCAGTTTGATTATCACAGTTTACTGGAATTGCGGGTATAGGTTTTTCAACCACAGGTAAGTCCATCAAGAGTTCATGAAGCCACTCTGCTTCAACAGTGGTCGTGTCTAGTGCTGTGAGTTCTGCTTCCATAGTTGACCTCGTTAAGATGGTCTGCTTGCAAGACTTCCAAAAAACAGCGCCACCACCAAGTGTGAAAACATATCCACTCGTGGCCTTTATCTTGTCAGCATTAGATAACCAATTTGAATCACTATAACCCTCTAGTACCCTCGGATACCCGGTATAATGTATGCCATAGCTCGCAGTGCCTTTTAGATATCGCATAACTCTCTCAAGAGCATGCCAGTGATCATCTCCTGGATTTGAGACAAATCGACTGAGTTTGCTTACAACAAAGGCGATGTCAGGTCTCGTGGCACTAGCTAAATACATAAGCGAGCCAATGATTTGAGAGTATCTTAGTTGGTCTCTAGCATTTCCTCGATTCTTTCGAAGCAAAACACTAGGATCATACGGTGTAGGAGAAAGATTGACGTCGCTATACCCAAAACGAGTCAAGATCTTTTCCACATAGTGGGACTGAAGCAGTGTAATCCCACCATCGTCATCTCTCAATAGCTTGATGTTCAGGATGACTTCAGCTACTCCCAGATCCTTCATCTCAAAGGAATGAGATAAGAAATCTTTGACCTCCTTAATTGCATTAAGGTTGGTTCCGAAAATCAGTATGTCATCAACATACAAACAAAGGATGACTCCCTCACCCTCACCATGGCGATAGTATACACACTTGTCAGCTTCGTTTACAACAAAGCCTGCAGCGGTTAAGGTTTTATCAAATTTTTCGTGCCACTGCTTAGGTGCTTGTTTAAGACCATACAAAGACTTCAGTAGCTTGCACACTTTTCTTTCTTGACCATTTACTACAAAACCATCTGGTTGATCCATATAAATTTCCTCATCCAACTCTCCATTTAGGAAAGCCGTCTTAACGTCCATTTGATGAACGAGAAGACCGTGTGAGGCAGCCAGAGAAAGTAGTACTCGAATGGTGGTCAACCTTGCTACAGGTGAGTAAGTGTCAAAGAAGTCTTCACCTTCCTTTTGGGTATAACCCTTGGCCACAAGCCTTGCCTTGTACTTCTTAATAGTATCATCAGGCCTTAGTTTCTTCTTGAACACCCATTTACATCCTACAGGTTTGCACCCATAAGGACGATCAGTGATCTCCCATGTTTCATTAGCTAAGATGGAATTCATCTCACTATGAACAGCTTCCTTCCAGTAGTCAGCATCAGGAGATGCGTAAGCTTCTGAAATGGAAGTGGGAGTGTCATCCACAAGGTACACAATGAAATCATCACCAAAAGACTTTGCAGTCCTTTGTCTCTTGCTCCTTTTAGGAATTTCATTATCATCCTCCTTAGGACTTTCAGAGTGTTCAATCAGAATGGTAGGTTCAGAGAATATAGCAAATTCCTGATTAGATGAACTAGGTATCTCCGAATTTGATGAGTTAGGTTTATCCTTCATTGGAAAGATATACTCAAAGAAAATCGCATCAGTCGAATCCATGATTGTACCGACATGAATGTCAGGTACTTCAGATTTTACTATCAAGAATCTATAACCAATGCTATGAAAAGCATAGCCCAGAAAAACACAATCAATGGTTTTTGGTCCAAGCTTGCGCTTCTTGGGGATTGGTACATTAACCTTTGCCAAACAACCCCAAGTACGTAAGTAAGAGAGTTTTAATTTTTTTCTTCTCCCATTCTTCGAATGGAGTAATTTCTTTGTTCTTTGTGGGAACTCGGATTAGGACATGACACGCGGTCAATAGTGCCTCCCCCCACCATTCCTTAGAAAGACCCGATGTGTCTAACATGACGTTAACCAAATCTGTTATAGTACGGTTCTTTCTTTCGGCTACTCCATTTGACTGGGGTGAGTAGGGAGACGTCCTCTCATGAATTATGCCATGTTCCGCACAAAAGGAATCAAACTCGTTGGAAAAATATTCTCCACCATGATCAGACCTAAGCCTCTTAATCTTTCGATCAAGTTGATTTTGTGCCTCAGCTTTATAGATTTTGAAGAAACTCAAAGCCTCATCTTTTGATTTCAGAAGATACACATGACAATATCTCGTAGAGTCATCGATCAAAGTCATGAAATATTTCTTTCCACCTTTTGTCAACACACCATTCATCTCACAAAGATCAGAATGTATGAGCTCTAGTGGTGTTAAATTTCTTATTTCTGCAGTCGTATGTGACTTGCGAGGTTGTTTAGCTTGCACACAGACTTGACACTTAGATCCCTTAGCAGTTGAGAAATCAGGGATTAAATTCATTTTGGCTAGCCGCGTCATACAACCAAAATTAATATGACAAAGACGAGAGTGCCAGACATTTGATTCAAAATTCGTGTAAATATGATTAACAACTTTATTACAAATGTCTGACAGAGATAAGCGGAACAAGCCTCCGCACTCATAGCCTTTACCAACAAAGGTTCCACACTTCGAAATTACAAATTTATTGGACTCGAATACAATCTTGTAACCATGTCGACACAGAAGAGATCCGCTAACAAGATTTTTATTTATTGAGGGAACATGATGCACGTTCTTCAGGCGCACGGTCTTTCCCGAAGTGAACTTCAGATCGACCGTACCAACACCATGAACAGAAGCATGCGAGCCGTTCCCCATCAGCACGGTTTGAGTCCCTCTGACCTGATATGAAGAAAACATGGAAATATCAGAACAGACATGTACATTAGCGCCCGTGTCAATCCACCAATCAGGAGAATGACATAATGAAAGAATATTAGGTAATATACCATGCCCAACATCTTTTATCTTAAGTCGCCCATGACAACATTAGCAGTCTTTTGCTGCCCTTTCCATGCTGGCGCTTGTCAAAGCGGTTGGGACAAGCAGGAGCCCAATGATTAGGATCACCGCACACATGACAAGCACCTTTCCTCTTATCAGTCTTCTTCTTGAAGCTGGTGGACTGAGAGGCCTTGTTCTTTCTATCAAACTTTCCTTTGTCGTCAACCTTGCCTTTGTTCATGAACTTGTGAGGCTGGAAGTTCCTTTTCTGTACCAGATTGGCATTAGAACCTCCCTCGGTACCTCGAGCACGTGTGTCTTTTGCTCTCGCCTTCTCTTCCATATCAAGAGTCCTAGTGAGATCCGTCAAGGAGAACTCTTGTCTCTTGTGCTTCAGAGAAGTAGAAAAATTCCTCCATGACTGGGGAAGTTTGGCAATGATGCCTCCGGCAACAAACTTTTCCGGTAACACACAAGTGAAATGCTCAAGCTCCCTGGCAAGTGACTGTATCTCATGAGCCTGCTCCACAATGGAACGGTCATCAACCATCTTATAGTCATAGAATTGTTCCATGACATACAGTTCACTGCCAGCATCGGAGACTCCAAATTTTCTCTCGAGCGCATCCCACATATCTTTGCCATTGCTAAATGACAGATATGAATCGACAATATTGTCGCCAAGGATGCTGATCAAGGCAGCCTTGAAAGTGGTATCAAGTTTTTGGAACACCTCTTCCTGAGCGGGATTAAGTTCCCCCTCAGGTGCGCCATAGATGGCGTTATAGCAGCTCATGGTCTGAAACCAGAGCACTGCTCTCGCATGCCATCGTTTGTAATTCACACCTTCAAACATAGGTGGCTTCATAGAAGCAACAAAGCCACTCGGGGCAAATTGCCTGAAATAAGGTTTTTGGATTGTTGAATAATAGAGCAATTTACCAAACGAATTACCCATAATAAACGCTAGATAAAACATGATTAGAATGAAAGACAAAATACTAATCATGTGAAATAGCGAAAACAAATTAAGACAGGTAACCAAACAGACTGCAAGACTTAAAACTTTGGATATGATCAGAACAAGATTGATAAAGAAAACATACACAACAGCGGCAGCAGAAGAGGAACCGCCGGTGTTCGTGTTGGAACCGTCGTTGGCCATGTCGTCGAGGAAGAGGGTGCTGATGTCGGGGAAGAAGTCCTCGTCGGGGAAAACGTCGCTATCTGTGAGGGAGTCCGTGACGAAGCCAGTAGTCGCGCTGATAGCGCTCCCCAAAAACCTTATCGCCCTTCTCCCGTACAGGAATCGAAGCAGCGGGGTCTCGGAGGCCTACTGTCCCGGCTCGCGGTGCACGCCGCAAGACGGGATGGGGAAGATCTAGTGTAACTACCTCGGTGAATTACGCTCCTAGATACAAGCCTGGATGAGTGGTAGTGGTTGAAATAGTACGGTGGGGCCCCAAAAGCCACTCACTAGTAGTCCTTTCAGACGTCCCAACCACTACCCTCTCAACGGGACCTGTACGGGCGGCGTAATCGGCAGGCGAAGGGATCAACTACGTACACAAGTGGGTATGTACGCAAGCCACCATACAAGAGTACGTCAGAGCCATACCATCTAGAAAGAAAGGAAATATAGCAACGCCATACGGCAAGATTCAAATGGCCTAGATAGATCTATATTTTAGGATACTTCCTCATACAACACACATCAGAGTATCATGCAGAAGCGGCAAACAAAATCCGAGTACGGATAAGAAGCAAATCGGCATAAGATGCCATAGAAATAAGCACATCCCAACTACAGGTCTCACGGATCCCCGATCCCGGAATCTCTACACCGAACGATCGTTGCCCACATCATCAGCTTCTTCCACCCAGTATCCGTCCTGCGGGGGTACCTGTTCATCTGAACCAATAATTTATCGTGTGAGACCCTAAGGGTACTCAGCAAGTCTTAATGCCTCTAAAGGGGACACAACCTGGGGTGACGCAATTGCAGCGAAAGATAAACCCTAGTAGTTCTACAGATAAACGCTAACCATCCGCCTAACCAATGATAGACGGATGTCCGTGAATTAAGAACAACAGTTATAGTGGTAATCTCATCAGATCCATCATCCTCCCTGCTTACCAACAAGGAAGCGGACGAACAACCCCCCCATCCGTTGGCAATTTTATTAACCATTCCATGAGTGTTGCACTATTTACTAGTCAAGTTACTTAGTCAGATTAAGGCGGTACTTTAGTTATGCTTGTCTATGATCGAGAAACTGTGCTCCAAGTCGTCCATATCCGCGGACACGGCTTTCAGAAAGTTTTACCCGGCCGGGGTGCACCAATAGCAACACACGCTCGATCAACCTCGGAAAAACCAAATCAAAACCCAACGAGGCTTTCACGACTGAACAATTACAGGATTCAGAAATATTTCAGGGGGCCACCCCATTAAGCTACCCGCAACGAAGTAAGCTAGCTCCGAGACGGACTCAAGGTCTGGGTATACGGCTGTGAACGACTGGGAACCCAAAACTGGGCTTGTCGACACCGCGGAATCGTGTCCCGATCCTAAACAGTACAGGTGCTATCTGTCGCACAATCGTAAATAAAGCAGTAAAACATGGCATAAGTACAGGATCGTAAATAAAACCTCAAACTAGTTTGTGGCCCCAAGAAATAAGACGGAATCAAGCTCTGGCTCAGGGGGGTCCCATATACCTCCCGGATGTGGATAGCGCGATAAATCAAGGAACAGGAATCAAGTACTCGGGGTCTTACGGGACACAAGTGAGCAGGAAAAACCAAATAGCAGATATTGCTCACCAGTGCCACTTTCTTTAGTTATCCCACTACTACTCAAGTTAAGTTGTTTAGGTACCTCATTATTCATCAGACTCTCACATACCCTACACATGCTGTTCTACGACTCGCATGGCTCAAACAACTCCTATAGTAATGGCTCATGGGATGGAGGAACAGCTTGGTGGGGTTTAAAAGTAAAGGCTATGCATACTTGGGATTCAATTTAATGCAATCGCGACTTGATGATGCAAGAATAAGATAGAGGCAATAGATACTGTATGCATGCAAGCATGTGGAAGTGCTTGCCTGATATCTCAGTTGAAGCAAGGGACGGATCTGGGTAGTGCTCCTGGTTCTCTTGATACAACCCCTGCTCAGTGTCTATCCGAGAAAAACCAAACAAACAAGGCCAACATGAATATAAAGCACAAGCATATGAATAAGATGCGTCAAGCAAACAATCATGCCATGATGAATGATGCACAATTTACATGGCAAGAAGGTAGCATGGCATGGTGAGGTGTGGAAAACAAATAGCAACATTTTAGTGGAGTTTTGGTTCACATTTTGTTGTCATAACATTGCGGTACACTATATTTTTATATGATGCATGCTGCAATTGAGATCATGGATAGCATAAACAGAAAGGTCTCGTCGAGCTGATCATTTTAGACATATCATTTGCTTAATTTGGAATTATAAATCAAAAGTTATTAATTATTTAAGTTATAGTGGCATTTGTTGTAATTTAAATAAACTTGGAATTTTAAATGTGCAAAAAGCAATTTGAAGGGCATATTTGGAATCCTCTCATTTTTCTGATATCCAAACATATATCATTTGTGTCATTTGAAATTACAAAGGAAAAGTTATTTAAATTCTGATTTGATTTTGAATTTTGAAATAATTTAGTTAGTTTGAATTTCTAAACAGATTCTGAAAAACATCTAACACTCAGGCCACACTGACCCTAGACGCTGACAGGTAGGTCCCGGCGCACACAGCCCCACATGTCAGCAGCTGGGGGAAAAGAGGACTGCGGGTTTATACTCGAAAACGTCAGGAGCCTTTTTATAAAAAAAAACATCTGACGCTGACAGAGGGCCCCGAGGACCGCGGGTTGGCAAAAGGTTTGGTAGGGGGTTTTGTGCAAAGCTGCCACGCGCACTGTGGATCTTCCCTGAAACCTGACGGACTGAAAACAACCGATGCGCGACAGAGGAAAAGCAGGGGCGCGCCGGGCTCGATCCCGCGACCGCGGACGCGCCAGCGGGGGCGGCGACCACTGGGCTGGGCTTAGGTTTGATGACAGGAAAGGGGAAGGCGGCTAGAAGACGTTCTCGCGCGCAGATGCGGTCGGGCAGGTGCGCGCTCGCCGGTGCACGCGGTGTGCTCGGCGAAACGATCATCGCGAACAGGAAGCGATTACGAACGGGAGGTTGTCAGGGAGGTCTGGGGGCTTACCGCGGTGGTGTTGGTGGTGGTGGCGAGGCTCGGGGTGCAGGCGATCGACGGTGCGGCTCGCGGACGGAGGAGCTAGGGTTTTCGACGGGCGGCGCCGGCGTGCAGGCTGCTGGGGCTTCTCCTCCTCGCGTCTGGCTCCAGGGGCGTCGCAGACGTCCTGTGGGCTTCCTCGACACCCGCTACTCCGCGTCCGCCTCCTGGATGCGCGCGTGCTGGCGAGGTAGACGGCGTGGCCGGCGAGAGGGAGCTGGGGCGGTGGAGAAGGAGGCCAGAGGAGGGGAGCGAGGCAGGGCCTCTGGGGTGGATCTGGGAGAGGCTAGGAGGGGAAGGGGGAGGATAAGAACGAGGGCGAGGTGGGGGCTTGCGTGGGGGAGGGGCAGGTCGGCTCGGCCACTTTTGCACCTCCCTCACGTGCCCAGCATGGGGCCAGGGTGGCGCGGCAGAGCTGGGGAGGAGAGGGGGAGGCTGGCATGTGGGGTAGGCGAGGCTAGGGAGGCAGGTAGCTGCGGGGTGGGGCTGCTGCGGCAGGGAGGAAAAGAGGGAAGAAAGGGATCGGTTGGGGGGTGGTAGCCTCGGCTAGGGTTAGGTTGGGGGGGTCCCTGGTCGTGTTGGGGAAGGGTAGCTGGTAGAGGGTGCTGGGGTGGGGCCTGCAAGGAAGAGAGGGCGAGCTAGGGTAGGGCATGGTGATCATGCTAGGCAAACTAGAAAGGAGAAGAGAGGTACTTAGGGTTTTACTTAGGGGAGATGTAGATTAGAGGGGAAAGGGTGGCTTAGGGTTTAGGTTTAGCTAGTATGGGGTTTGGGGTAGATTGTTGGGTTTGGCTAAGAGGGGGTAAGAAAGAGGGAGGTGGTACTTTAGGCTGATCATGCATGCTCCAAACAAGCCTTAACAAGATCAAGCAAGAAAAAGAGGGAGAGGGAGAGAGAGATGATCATGGGATGATGGGGATTTGAATCATGCATGTTCCATTCAAAGAACAAGCAAGATAAAAAGAGAAAGGTGGGTTTAGGTTTGGGCATGCCACATTAGCACATGTGTGTGCATGGAGCATGGGGATAGGGGTTTAGCTAAAGAGGAGAAGAGAGGTAGATGATTTGATGAAGAAACTACAAGCCCAAAACAAGATTAAGCAAAGGAAAAGATGATCCACTTAGAATTCAAGTAAAAACCAGATACTAGAAAAGGTGGCACTTGCATGGCCCATGCAAAATAATAAATGCCAAATTTATCCTTGTGAAAACAATAATATTAACATGGCATTATTCATATGCATTCCCAAAAGGTGGGCAAGGCCAAGCAAAGATTAGGGGTGGAATCCAACCAACCAACATGAGCTAGAGATAACCCGAATTAAAATGCCAAGCTCATATTAATTGGATGGTGGAATATAAGGTGGTGAAAGAAAAGGTGGTGGAGTCAATAAGAGAGATGCCCTCAACTCAACTTGGGCATTTAACAATATATCAAGAGCCAAATACAATATCAAGAGGCAAATACAATTAATCATGCACATGAGATAAGAACCAAACAAGAAAGGGTTTTATATGATGCTCAAATGCAAGGTGACATGATGACATGAGCATGATATGATGATGATGCAACAATTATATGTTGGAAGTGGCCCTTTTTATTATTATAACATGTAGCATTACAGGTGTTAGACAACTGGGATGCTACAACTCTCCCCCACTAAACAGGAATCTCGCCCCGAGATTCTAGGAAGAAGAAGAAGATACAAAGAGAGAAGGGTGGTTGGCACGGAGTTCATCTTCACGCTCCCATGTTGCTTCATCAACAGAATGGTGTGACCACTGCACCTTGCAAAACTTGATGGACTTGTTGCGCGTCCTTCGTTCTGCGGTCTCAAGGATTTTGGTGGGGTGTTCTTGATAAGACAGATCTTCTTGGAGGTCGATTAGCTCATGATCCACGGTCCTGCCGGGATCTTTGAAGCACTTCTTGAGCTGAGAGATGTGGAAAACATCATGGACTTTGAGTTTTTCCGGAAGCTCAAGTGCATAAGCAACCTCTCCTCTTCTACCACGTATCTTGAAAGGACCGATGTATCTAGGAGCCAACTTTCCTTTGATACCGAAGCGATGTGTTCCTCTCATGGGAGTGACACGAAGGTAGACGAGATCACCAGGGGCATATACCATATCCGTGTGTTTCCTGTCATAGTTGCTCTTCTGACGACTTTGAGCAATCTTCAGGTTCTCCAGAATGATATGCACCTTCTCCTCTGCTTGAGTCACAATGTCAGGGCCAAACCAGATTCTTTCTCCTGCACCTGACCAACCAATTGGAGTTCTGCACTTGCGACCATAGAGAGCCTCGAATGGTGCCATCTTCAGACTCTTCTGGAAGCTGTTGTTGTAGGAGAATTCAGCATAAGGAAGACATTCCTCCCACTTCATGCCAAAAGAGATGACGCAAGCTCTAAGCATGTCCTCCAGAATCTGATTGATTCTTTCCACTTGTCCTTGCGACCGAGGGTGGTAAGCAGTGCTGAAGTTCAACTTTGTTCCTAAAGCTTTTTGGAAACTCTCCCAGAACTTTGAGGTGAAGATGCTCCCACGGTCTGAACTGATTTCAAGTGGAACCCCATACAGAGAGACAATTCTGTTGATATAGAGCTCCGCCAACTGAATTCCAGAAATTGTTTCTTTGACTGGGAAGAAATGAGCCACTTTAGAAAGCCTGTCGATGACAACAAAGATTGCATTGTTGCCCTTCTGCGATCTAGGAAACCCAGTGATGAAGTCCATCTCTACTTTCTCCCATTTCCATTCCGGAGGTTTCAATGGCTGTAGAAGACCAAATGGTTTCTGATGGACAGCCTTCACTCTGCGGCAGACATCACATTCCGAGACATACTTGGCACAATACCGTTTCAACCCAGGCCACCAGTATTGTGTTTTCAAGTCCATGTACATCTTTGTGCTGCCAGGATGGATAGAAAGAACCGAATCATGTGCCTCCTTGAGAACTTGGTCTCTTAGACCCGGGTAGTTTGGAACAAACATCCGGTGTTCAAAGAAAAGCGTGCCTTGATCATCAACGTGGAAGGACTCATACTTCGGAAGCCCAAGCTTAGAGATGAGCTTTCTGGTGTGCGGATCACCAAGCTGACGAGAGCGAATCTTTTCTTCCAAGAGAGGGGTAGCCAGAAGGTTCAGGAGATACCCTTGTTCCACAACTTCAAGGTTGAGCTGACGGAATTCCTCGCACAAGAGAGGCTGCTGCTCTTCTATCATGAGGTTGTTGACATAAGCTTTTCGGCTAAGCGCATCAGCCATGACGTTTGCTTTGCCTGGAGTGTAGTTGATGGTCACATCAAAGTCATTGATTGCTTCAATCCATCTCCTCTGCCGAAGGTTGAGATCAGGCTGAGTGAAGATATACTTCAAACTCTTGTGGTCCGAGAAGATCTCACAACGGTTACCAAGCAAGTAGTGCCTCCATAGCTTCAAAGCAAAGACAACTGCTGCTAGCTCATGGTCATGTGTGGGATAGTTGATCTCATGCGTCTTCAACTGACGAGAGGCATAAGCAACCACCTGTTTCTCTTGCATAAGGACCGCACCCAATCCTTGCAAAGAGGCGTCGCAGAATATCTGGAAAGGCTTAGATGTATCCGGAGGAACCAAGACTGGTGTGAAGTGAGCTTCTCTTTGAGTGTCTCAAAACTTTCTTGACAAGCAGGAGTCCACAGGTACTTCTTGCCTTTCTTGAGGAGATCGGTAAGAGGCTTTGCTATCTTCGAGAAGTTCTGAACGAAGCGACGGCAATAGCTAGCCAAGCCGAGAAAACTCCGCACTTCCTTGACATTAGCAGGAGGAAGCCATTCAACTATTGTCTTCACGGTTTCCGGGTTGACTGCAATGCCCTTGGCAGAGATAACATGACCAAGATAGGTTACTTCAGGCAGCCAAAACTCACACTTTGAGAACTTTGCATACAAGCGGTTCTCACGAAGCTTGTTTAGGACACACCGCAGGTGTTCTTCATGCTCCTCCTTAGACTTGGAATAGACCAGAATGTCATCCAGATATACCACAACAAACTTATCAAGGTACTCCATGAAAACGGAGTTCATCAGCCTCGAGAAGGTAGCAGGTGCGTTGGTGAGACCGAAAGACATGACCGTGTACTCATACAGACCATAGCGGGTGGTGAAAGCTGTTTTGGGCACATCTTCTTTGTGAATCTTGATTTGGTGATAACCACTTCTCAAGTCCAGCTTAGAAAACACCACAGCTCCTGCTAGCTGATCAAAAAGATCATTTATCCGTGGGAGAGGATATTTGTTCTTGATGGTTTTAGCATTGAGAGCCCGGTAGTCAACACATAGCCTATCGGTTCTGTCACGCTTCTTCACAAAGATTGTTGGGCTACCCCAAGATGAAGTGCTGTGTTGAATGAAACCCAACTTCTCTTGTTCATCAAGTTGTCGTTTGAGTTCAGCCAACTCAGAAGGACCCATTTTATATGGCCTCTTGGAGATAGGAGCCGTTCCAGGTTCAAGCTCAATCACGAATTCAACCTCGCGATCCGGAGGCATACCTGGCAACTCTTCAGGGAAAACATCTGGAAACTCACAGACCACTGGTACACTCTGAATAGCTTCCATAGCATCATTATTCAGAGCCGCCAAGGAATAAAGCTGGACAGCAGGAGTCAGACTTGGAGAAAAGACTATGTGGCCTTCAGGAATCTTCAGAGACACTGAGCGTTCAACACAATCAATCACAGCTGCATTTGCTGTCAACCAATCCATGCCCAAAATGACATCAATGTCAGAGTTGCCCAGAAGAATTAAAGAAGCCAAGAATGAAGAACCACCAATCTCAACTTGATTGCCATGACTGATCTTAGAGGCTATCATATTTGCTCCAGGCGAAAGAACCATTAACCGCTTAAGAATAGGCTCCATTGTTAAGTCATTCTCATTTGCAAACTTGTGAGACACAAAAGAATGCGATGCACCAGAATCGAACAAAACTCGTGCAGGGACTGAGTTCACGGAAAGCATACCCATCACGACTCCCGGTGCTTGCTCAGCTTTAGCGGCGTTGACACAGTTGGCCCGAACAACCGCAGACCCGGGCTTGGTGTTGATGTTGAGAGCCCGAGGTGGTGGTGCACGAACCGAAGGAGAGCTTGTTGTAGATCTTGGCGGGGGTTGAGGGAGAGCTTTGTTCTTCATTGGACAGTTCCAGTGGGGATGTCCAGGATCTCCACACGTGAAGCAGGCACCAGCTGGACGTGGAGCAGAGTAGCCAGGGACTCCGCCAGGCGCTCCAGGGTAGTGGTTGTTGTAGCCCCTGGGAGCCGCAGTGGTGAAGTTTGGTGGCCTTGGCGCGAAACTTGCAGGTCTTGGTGAAGCCGGGAGCAACGGTGGGGTGTTAGGAACCCAGACACGCCGCTTAGAAGGAGCTGCCATAACCGAAGAGCTTGATGCATCCCTGTTATGTTTCTTGGACTCCTCGAACACTTGCCTGCTTGCCTCCTCTTGCAGGGCTGTGTGCTGTAGTTCCAGGAAAGATGCCGGCCTTGCATGAGTAATCGCATACTTGATCGATGCATTGAGCCCTTGCCTGAACCTCTTCTGCTTCTTTTTGTCATCAGATACCTCATCACCACCATAACGAGAGAGATTCATGAAGTTCCTGATGTAGGTGTTGACGTTATCATTCCCTTGCTTCAGGTTAAGAAAAGCCTCCTTCATCCTTTCCATTACAATCTCTGAGAGAAACTGCTCCTTGAACGCTCCAGTGAACCTTTCCCAAGTTGGCTGGAAACCAGTGCAGCTTGCCTTCAAATAGTTCTCCCACCAGAGAGCTGCATCTCCCTTGAGAAGGTGAGTAGCACACTTGACCCACTCCTGCTCCGGAACATCAGCAGTCTCGAGCAACCTTGAGATCTCACGCAGCCAATCATCCGCGTCCAGAGGTCGGTCAGAAACATCAAACTGACGAGGGTTGAACTTGAGGAAGCTCTTGATGTCTCCACGCTTGGGAGGTGGAGGAAGTGGAGCAAACTCGTTTCTTCTGACACTCTCCTCAAAGCGCTGCTGGTTCTCTTGCATTGCTGCCAAAGCATTAGCGATGTTTGACAGCGCGGAGCCCAGTTCCGGAGGTATGTCCTCATCAGTCCGGCGTGGTGGAGCCATCCTGTCATTGATATAAAACTCAAGTCAGTACTATAATGGAGAATGATAATAATCCAAAATAGTACCAAGATGGAATTAACCAAGATTAAAGGATACAATTTACTGAGATGATATTAAAATATCAACAAAGTTCACAGCACCTAGAAGATATTAATCATATCACACACGACTGAAAAGGAGTGTGGTACACAAATATATCAAAGAAAAATTTTCCACAAATTTCGGCATTAGAATACCAATAGATGCGCAAAATTACTTAACGAATCAAGATTAGTGACTCTACCGATTCAATATACAAAAGCGAATGATACAAGTAGTGGTATGGTCGCGACTCCATCCCGCACTCAAATCATTACTCCGCACATGAACAAGTGGAACACATATCCTAACCCCTTCTTCTCACGACGAAACCTAAAGATTGGTAACTACGGAAACGAACACCCCAAACAAGATAGCGTCGGATACAAGAGGAAGATAGATTGCGTCGGTTTGCAAACGCCTGTCGGTATGGAATGTACCAACAGTTGATAACCAAAGGCAGATAAGATAACAACTCGGAAGCAACAGATAGACAAGGAATTACACACACACATACACACACACAACCTATGGTACTACGGAAACCCAGAGCACGTGAATCCTAGTTTGAACTTTGAGAAGAGGATTGAAAATGTTGCACTTCCTTACCAGAAAAGGGTGGGTGGGAGGGTAAGAAGAAAAATGGAAGCAGTCCTACTCTCGCGTTTTGTTTTTCCCTAATATACATAACTACCAAAATATTTGCTAGACTGACAACGACCGTTTGGCTGAAACCCTGAAGGTCGGGATGGCTCTGATACCAATTGTAACTACCTCGGTGAATTACGCTCCTAGATACAAGCCTGGATGAGTGGTAGTGGTTGAAATAGTACGGTGGGGCCCCAAAAGCCACTCACTGGTAGTCCTTTCAGATGTCCCAACCACTACCCTCTCAACGGGACCTGTACGGGCGGCGTAATCGGCAGGCGAAGGGATCAACTACGTACACAAGTGGGTATGTACGCAAACCACCATACAAGAGTACGTCAGAGCCATACCATCTAGAAAGAAAGGAAATATAGCAACGCCATACGGCAAGATTCAAATGGCCTAGATAGATCTATATTTTAGGATACTTCCTCATACAACACACATCAGAGTATCATGCAGAAGCGGCAAACAAAATCCGAGTACGGATAAGAAGCAAATCGGCATAAGATGCCATAGAAATAAGCACATCCCAACTACAGGTCTCACGGATCCCCGATCCCGGAATCTCTACACCGAACGATCGTTGCCCACATCATCAGCTTCTTCCACCCAGTATCCGTCCTGCGGGGGTACCTGTTCATCTGAACCAATAATTTATCGTGTGAGACCCTAAGGGTACTCAGCAAGTCTTAATGCCTCTAAAGGGGACACAACCTGGGGTGACGCAATTGCAGCGAAAGATAAACCCTAGTAGTTCTACAGATAAACGCTAACCATCCGCCTAACCAATGATAGACGGATGTCCGTGAATTAAGAACAACAGTTATAGTGGTAATCTCATCAGATCCATCCTCCTCCCTGCTTACCAACAAGGAAGCGGACGAACAACCCCCCCATCCGTTGGCAATTTTATTAACCATTCCATGAGTGTTGCACTATTTACTAGTCAAGTTACTTAGTCAGATTAAGGCGGTGTGGCATCCCGCAAAACCACTACTAGAAAATCGCGTTGAATTTGTGCATTGCATTGTCATCATCATGCATTGTTCGCATAAAAACTATTTTCGCAAGCCTGTTTTGTTTCTAAAACGCCCCATCTTATTTAACGCGCAAACCCGGGTCACCGGAGTATTTTGTTTGGGCCGTTGTTAGTTTGCAAAAAGCCGGTTGAAATAAATAATTTAATTAATTGTTTTAGCGGGGGCAGTCGAACGGGCCGTTTCGACCCGAACGACCACCCCCAGAATTTATAATCGGGCCACCTAAACGGCCCCTCTAATTCCTAAACCTACCAGAGAATCTACCCATCCCCCTGGCCACCTCACTCCCTCCAATAGTATCTCGCCACCTCAGCTCCCCTCTCCCCTCTACCCAATCCCCACCTGCCACATCACCCAAGCCCCCTCTCTCTTTCCTCTCTCCACTCCCCTCCACCTCACACACCACCCACGCCGGCCACACCCACCACCCACGCCCCCAGTCCACTCTCCCTGCACCCCGGGCCCCACACCCACCACCCACGCTCCCCAGCACGCACGCCACCCACCTCTGCGCCCGCACGCCACCTAACCGCCCCGACCCCACTCCCACCGGCACCCCCGCTCGGCCCCGACCCCACCGCTCTCCCTCCCTCGTCTCCCTCCTCTCTCCGCCTTCCCTACCTCCTGCCGCTTCCCCCTCCGCCGCAGCGCGCCCCCAACCTCGCTCCTTCCTCCCCCCGCTCAGCCAGCCTCCTCGCGCGCCACCCCGAGTCCGCGCCGCCGCAACGACCTCGCTCCCCTCCGGCCTTCTCCCCCTCGAGCTCGCCTGAGCCTGGCCCTCTCCGGCCCTCGCCGCCGCCCGCTCCCACCCGCTCGCCGTGCCCCACCCTCTCACCCGCCAGCGCGCCTCCGCTCCCGCTCGCAGCAGCCTCCGCGCCCGCGGCCGCCCGAGCTCCGCACGGCCAAGCTCCTCCCTGGGCCCGACCGCGGCGGCCCCTCCTCCGTCGTCGCCCTCCGTCGAGCCTCCACCGACCTCCCCCGGCCGCGCGCGTCCCCCGCGAGCCTGGCCGCCTCCGGCCCGCGCCCGGCCTGCTCGTCCTCCGCCACGCGCCGCCCTGCCCTCACCGGACCGCCCCTCGAGCCCCTCCGGCCGCGCAACCCCGCGCCCCCGGTCGTCACCCCGTCGCCGGCGCCGCCGGAGACTTCCTGCGCCACCTCCGCTAGGTGGGCCCCTCCACCGAGCCGTTCTCTGCGGGCCCCTCCGTCGAGCCTGCACCGCCAACTGCCGCGTGCTCCGTTTGACCAGGGGTCAGCCAGCCCTTGCTCTCGCTGTTGAAGCGCCAAGGCCAGTGTTTGGTACTGATGCCCATGTGACCAAGGTCCTTCGAAGTCCAAGTGTTCGACGCCAAGTGAAGTTGGGAACCGATGTGCATACGTGGGCCCGAGTGCCACGACAAGTTTCTCTTCAGCAAACAAAGTTAAAAGCCCCAAGATCTTCGACAAGAACTACATGCTCTCCTCCCGGAACCCCCAAGCTCTCCTCGCCAAGTTCTTCATTGAGAACGCCGAGAACTTCCACCGGATGCCAAGATCTTCCCCTCGGAACCGCCAAGTTCGCCGAGACCCCCCCCGTACCCGAAGGCCGTGGATGCAACAAGATCATCTCTCGGACGCCCAGGTCGCCACCCGGTGGACGCCAAGTACTCCTTCTCGGATGCGATGCTCGAGAATCCGGACGATAAGAACATCGACCCAGAACGCCAAGTGCTTCACCCGAACGCCAAGACCGACCCGACACGCGGACCCGACCAGTTCTTCTCGACGACGAGATCATCGACAGAGAACCCGAAGAAAAACCTGTACGACAAGTACTCCCTCGAGAACGTCAAGTATTTCACCCCGGACACCGAGTCCGCCGAGACCCCGGATGCGCCAAGATCTACCCCCGATATCCGTTAACGCTTCCGTCGAGACCGATCCGTCGAACCCTGGACCCTGAGACCGACCCCGAACCCCGGAACCCCAAGTTCTGCCGAACCCTAATGTGTGAACCCCTTCCCGAAACCCTATTTTATCACATAATACAACTTGTCGCATCTTAAACATTCATCTTGCATGCATATCATGTGGTTTGGGGGCCTTATGCCGACTCACCTAATAATTAAATATGGGGCCCATATGCGGGCAAATCTAGTCTCATATCAGCCTCATTTAAACTTGTGTAGCGAACCGGTATCTTATCTTGCCTTGCTAAAACAACATTTAACTTGCGGGGGGTTCTAAATAACTCGAACCATCTAATTAGTTGTCGGGACCCCGGTTCCGCTTAATATGACCTAATCGCATCGCACCTTTGCCATGTCATACATCATACATGCATCATGCCGATCTTCTGCCGTGTATTAAATATTGCATCCGGTGTTTCTTCTAGTGTTTTGCTTCTTCGCGGATAAGGCCGTTGAGTTGATGTGAGCTTCGCCCCGATCTTCGGATGACCCCTTCAACAATGTTTTCAGGCGAGCATCTCCCCCTTTCTACCTATCTTACTTTATAGTCTTTATTCCCTCCTGTTGATCTATTGCTATCTGTGTTGCGATGCTTTAGTTTCCGTACCTGTGATATACCGTGCAGCCCTATATTGCCTTGGACACATCCTATTACCTGTTGTTTGGTAGATAGTTGGACTTGCGCGTCATAGTCGCTTGCTCAAGTGATGTTGCGTGTTGTCAAATGCCACAGTTGTTGATGTATTGCCGCATGTTGATGTTGGAGCTGATCATAGTTTTACTTATTGTTCACTTTAATTCCTGTTTAACAACTAAAATTGAAATAAGCAGAGGCATCGGTGGGTGATAGATAATATTTGGTTTCCGAACGCCCACTTGTGTCCCGTAAGACCCCGAGTACTTGATACCTGTTCCTTGATTTATCGCGCTATCCACATCCGGGAGGTATATGGGACCCCCTTGAGCCAGAGCTTGATTCAGTCTTATTTCTTGGGGCCACAAACTAGTTTGAGGTTTTATTTACTATCCTGTACTTATGCCATGCTTTACTGCTTTATTTACGTTTGTGCGACAGATAGCACCTGTACTGTTTAGGATCGGGACACGATTCCGCGGTGTCGACAAGCCCCGTTTGGGGTTCCCAGTCGTTCACAGCCGTATTACCCAGACCTTGAGTCCGTCTCGGAGCTAGCTTACTTCGTTGCGGGTAGCTTAATGGGGTGGCCCCCTGAAATATTTCTGAATCCTGTGATTGCTTTGTCGTGAAGGCCTCGTTGGGTTTTGATTTGGTTTTTCCGAGGTTGATCGAGTGTGTGTTGCTATTGGTGCACCCCGACCGGGTAAAACTTTCTGAAAGCCGTGTCCGCGGATATGGACGACTTGGAGCACAGTATCTCGATCATAGACAAGCATAACTAAAGTTTACTGCTATAAATTTGACTTTATAATGACTAGTAATCAGCTTCACTATAATGGAATGGCTAATTAATACTGCCCACAATTGCTTGTTTGGTTGTCGCTTGCGACAATTGTACCTGACTAGTAAATCTTGCAACTACAACGAAATGGCTGAATAAAAGTACCAACAACTGCTGGGTTTTGGGTTTATCTCATGCTATCTGTATCTGATTAGTAATTGCTGCAACTACAATGGAATGAATAACTAAAAGGGCCCACTGCTTCTTTTATCAGGACAATTATCTATACCTGACTAGTAATTGCTGCAACGATAACTGAATAAGTAAAACTGCCAACTGTGTGAGTTCCTCGGATGACTTCCTCGTTTGGTCTCGAGGGGGAAATACCAGGATGGGTTTGTTTGGTGTTAGCTTCAGGTTGGATCCGGATAGGTCTTTCTTACCCCTCTCTGTTTGACGCCAGTTGTATCGAGTCTCTATAGGTTGTTTAGCGCATGCTGCCGCTGCCGCTTCAGTCCACCATACCTATGTAGGCGAGGACCGCCGAATTCTAGCCTCGCCGTGTACTGGCCTCAGTACTGACGCTCCTCTTTTTCCTTTGCCCTTTGTCGGCACCCCTTTTTGTTTAAGCAGGTTTTGAGATCGACGTCGTTAGCAGGGTTACCCTTCCGGCTTGGCCTGGGCAGGGTTATGGACGCCATTGGTTATTCTTCAGGGCTCTTAGCCCCATTTGCATCTTGTCCGTAGTCGGACGCTCCCTCAGTTTCAAGGTGATTTGGATCTTTGTATATTATATCTGTATTCTTGACTCTTTGAGTCGCTGTTATATATATCTGTTCTGTGGGTCCCATCGAGGACTGTTGTGTAATGTTATTACTTCGTTATCCACCCGCACGAAAGTGCCTGGTGGGCACCTTTGAATCGTTTCTATGCGGGTTTGGCGAATTTTGCTCAAACTTGCATAGGTCCGATTCTGAGGGTGTTACAGAGTGGTATCAGAGCTCAGCAGTTGCGATACCCCACAAGTCCAGCCTGTAGGATAACCTAGCTAACGGCCGAAGTAGAGTGTCAAAACTATTTTTGAAAATCGGTTGGATAGCTCTGGTTAGGTCTGATTTTACTCCTTACCCTCTGCTATTCTCCTCTTATCTCGACGTGTTTTGAATATGCTCTCTTATCTTTTCTTCGAGTCCAGGACTTCTCGTGGTTGGGTTTCCGTCGTACCTTCAGGGTTTCACTTCCTTCTTCGGTAACGGTGTTGCTACATCTGGTCTTCATGCTATCCGAGGAATCCTTCCTCTGTGTTACCATTCTTTGTTCCTTGTTTGCGCCTTCCGGTGTTTTCTGACGCGACGACATCATCTACGCCAGATCCGATGCAGAGTCTGCATCACCCCTTTGTTTCCGAACCTCGATTGTCGAGAACTTCAGTCTAATTCCGGGAGTTGATTGCATAATCCGCCTATTCGTGTGCAGAGTAATGGTTTGGGTGCGCGATGGACTGATCACCATCCGACTACTCTTATCATTCGCTCTTGTACATCGAATCGGTGGGTCCCGCGATTTTACTCCGTTCACGGAAGTTAGGGGTGGCTTTATTTGTTGATGCCTCTACCTTCGATCTCTTGTTCCGGAGAGTCCTCTCGACGATCACGGACAACGACCTCTTGTTAGTGGTGTCGCGAGGATCTACACGAAGTAAGAAGACGCAGATCGCCGACCTTCCTTCCGGTACCATGAGGCGGATCTCGAGGGCGAGATCCATCGTTAGTGGTGTCGAATTGTGGCATCCCGCAAAACCACTACTAGAAAATCGCGTTGAATTTGTGCATTGCATTGTCATCATCATGCATTGTTCGCATAAAAACTATTTTCGCAAGCCTGTTTTGTTTCTAAAACGCCCCATCTTATTTAACGCGCAAACCCGGGTCACCGGAGTATTTTGTTTGGGCCGTTGTTAGTTTGCAAAAAGCCGGTTGAAATAAATAATTTAATTAATTGTTTTAGCGGGGGCAGTCGAACGGGCCGTTTCGACCCGAACGACCACCCCCAGAATTTATAATCGGGCCACCTAAACGGCCCCTCTAATTCCTAAACCTACCAGAGAATCTACCCATCCCCCTGGCCACCTCACTCCCTCCAATAGCATCTCGCCACCTCAGCTCCCCTCTCCCCTCTACCCAATCCCCACCTGCCACATCACCCAAGCCCCCCCTCTCTTTCCTCTCTCCACTCCCCTCCACCTCACACACCACCCACGCCGGCCACACCCACCACCCACGCCCCCAGTCCACTCTCCCTGCACCCCGGGCCCCACACCCACCACCCACGCTCCCCAGCACGCACGCACACACCCACCTCTGCGCCCGCACGCCACCTAACCGCCCCGACCCCACTCCCACCGGCACCCCCGCTCGGCCCCGACCCCACCGCTCTCCCTCCCTCGTCTCCCTCCTCTCTCCGCCTTCCCTACCTCCTGCCGCTTCCCCCTCCGCCGCAGCGCGCCCCCAACCTCGCTCCTTCCTCCCCCCGCTCAGCCAGCCTCCTCGCGCACCACCCCGAGTCCGCGCCGCCGCAACGACCTCGCTCCCCTCCGGCCTTCTCCCCCTCGAGCTCGCCTGAGCCTGGCCCTCTCCGGCCCTCGCCGCCGCCCGCTCCCACCCGCTCGCCGTGCCCCACCCGCTCACCCGCCAGCGCGCCTCCGCTCCCGCTCGCAGCAGCCTCCGCGCCCGCGGCCGCCCGAGCTCCGCGCGGCCAAGCTCCTTCCTGGGCCCGACCGCGGCGGCCCCTCCTCCGTCGTCGCCCTCCGTCGAGCCTCCACCGACCTCCCCCGGCCGCGCGCGTCCCCCGCGAGCCTGGCCGCCTCCGGCCCGCGCCCGGCCTGCTCGTCCTCCGCCACGCGCCGCCCTGCCCTCACCGGACCGCCCCTCGAGCCCCTCCGGCCGCGCAACCCCGCGCCCCCGGTCGTCACCCCGTCGCCGGCGCCGCCGGAGACTTCCTGCGCCACCTCCGCCAGGTGGGCCCCTCCACCGAGCCGTTCTCTGCGGGCCCCTCCGTCGAGCCTGCACCGCCAACTGCCGCGTGCTCCGTTTGACCAGGGGTCAGCCAGCCCTTGCTCTCGCTGTTGAAGCGCCAAGGCCAGTGTTTGGTACTGATGCCCATGTGACCAAGGTCCTTCGAAGTCCAAGTGTTCGACGCCAAGTGAAGTTGGGAACCGATGTGCATACGTGGGCCCGAGTGCCACGACAAGTTTCTCTTCAGCAAACAAAGTTAAAAGCCCCAAGATCTTCGACAAGAACTACATGCTCTCCTCCCGGAACCCCCAAGCTCTCCTCGCCAAGTTCTTCATTGAGAACGCCGAGAACTTCCACCGGATGCCAAGATCTTCCCCTCGGAACCGCCAAGTTCGCCGAGACCCCCCCTCGTACCCGAAGGCCGTGGATGCAACAAGATCATCTCTCGGACGCCCAGGTCGCCACCCGGTGGACGCCAAGTACTCCTTCTCGGATGCGATGCTCGAGAATCCGGACGATAAGAACATCGACCCAGAACGCCAAGTGCTTCACCCGAACGCCAAGACCGACCCGACACGCGGACCCGACCAGTTCTTCTCGACGACGAGATCATCGACAGAGAACCCGAAGAAAAACCTGTACGACAAGTACTCCCTCGAGAACGTCAAGTATTTCACCCCGGACACCGAGTCCGCCGAGACCCCGGATGCGCCAAGATCTACCCCCGATATCCGTTAACGCTTCCGTCGAGACCGATCCGTCGAACCCTGGACCCTGAGACCGACCCCGAACCCCGGAACCCCAAGTTCTGCCGAACCCTAATGTGTGAACCCCTTCCCGAAACCCTATTTTATCACATAATACAACTTGTCGCATCTTAAACATTCATCTTGCATGCATATCATGTGGTTTGGGGGCCTTATGCCGACTCACCTAATAATTAAATATGGGGCCCATATGCGGGCAAATCTAGTCTCATATCAGCCTCATTTAAACTTGTGTAGCGAACCGGTATCTTATCTTGCCTTGCTAAAACAACATTTAACTTGCGGGGGTTCTAAATAAATCGAACCATCTAATTAGTTGTCGGGACCCCGGTTCCGCTTAATATGACCTAATCGCATCGCACCTTTGCCATGTCATACATCATACATGCATCATGCCGATCTTCTGCCGTGTATTAAATATTGCATCCGGTGTTTCTTCTAGTGTTTTGCTTCTTCGCGGATAAGGCCGTTGAGTTGATGTGAGCTTCGCCCCGATCTTCGGATGACCCCTTCAACAATGTTTTCAGGCGAGCATCTCCCCCTTTCTACCTATCTTACTTTATAGTCTTTATTCCCTCCTGTTGATCTATTGCTATCTGTGTTGCGATGCTTTAGTTTCCGTACCTGTGATATACCGTGCAGCCCTATATTGCCTTGGACACATCCTATTACCTGTTGTTTGGTAGATAGTTGGACTTGCGCGTCGTAGTCGCTTGCTCAAGTGATGTTGCGTGTTGTCAAATGCCACAGTTGTTGATGTATTGCCGCATGTTGATGTTGGAGCTGATCATAGTTTTACTTATTGTTCACTTTAATTCCTGTTTAACAACTAAAATTGAAATAAGCAGAGGCATCGGTGGGTGATAGATAATATTTGGTTTCCGAACGCCCACTTGTGTCCCGTAAGACCCCGAGTACTTGATACCTGTTCCTTGATTTATCGCGCTATCCACATCCGGGAGGTATATGGGACCCCCTTGAGCCAGAGCTTGATTCAGTCTTATTTCTTGGGGCCACAAACTAGTTTGAGGTTTTATTTACTATCCTGTACTTATGCCATGCTTTACTGCTTTATTTACGTTTGTGCGACAGATAGCACCTGTACTGTTTAGGATCGGGACACGATTCCGCGGTGTCGACAAGCCCCGTTTGGGGTTCCCAGTCGTTCACAGCCGTATTACCCAGACCTTGAGTCCGTCTCGGAGCTAGCTTACTTCGTTGCGGGTAGCTTAATGGGGTGGCCCCCTGAAATATTTCTGAATCCTGTGATTGCTTTGTCGTGAAGGCCTCGTTGGGTTTTGATTTGGTTTTTCCGAGGTTGATCAAGTGTGTGTTGCTATTGGTGCACCCCGGCCGGGTAAAACTTTCTGAAAGCCGTGTCCGCGGATATGGACGACTTGGAGCACAGTATCTCAATCATAGACAAGCATAACTAAAGTTTACTGCTATAAATTTGACTTTATAATGACTAGTAATCAGCTTCACTATAATGGAATGGCTAATTAATACTGCCCACAATTGCTTGTTTGGTTGTCGCTTGCGACAATTGTACCTGACTAGTAAATCTTGCAACTACAACGAAATGGCTGAATAAAAGTACCAACAACTGCTGGGTTTTGGGTTTATCTCATGCTATCTGTATCTGATTAGTAATTGCTGCAACTACAACGGAATGAATAACTAAAAGGGCCCACTGCTTCTTTTATCAGGACAATTATCTATACCTGACTAGTAATTGCTGCAACGATAACTGAATAAGTAAAACTGCCAACTGTGTGAGTTCCTCGGATGACTTCCTCGTTTGGTCTCGAGGGGGAAATACCAGGATGGGTTTGTTTGGTGTTAGCTTCAGGTTGGATCCGGATAGGTCTTTCTTACCCCTCTCTGTTTGACGCCAGTTGTATCGAGTCTCTATAGGTTGTTTAGCGCATGCTGCCGCTGCCGCTTCAGTCCACCATACCTATGTAGGCGAGGACCGCCGAATTCTAGCCTCGCCGTGTACTGGCCTCAGTACTGACGCTCCTCTTTTTCCTTTGCCCTTTGTCGGCACCCCTTTTTGTTTAAGCAGGTTTTGAGATCGACGTCGTTAGCAGGGTTACCCTTCCGGCTTGGCCTGGGCAGGGTTATGGACGCCATTGGTTATTCTTCAGGGCTCTTAGCCCCATTTGCATCTTGTCCGTAGTCGGACGCTCCCTCAGTTTCAAGGTGATTTGGATCTTTGTATATTATATCTGTATTCTTGACTCTTTGAGTCGCTGTTATATATATCTGTTCTGTGGGTCCCATCGAGGACTGTTGTGTAATGTTATTACTTCGTTATCCACCCGCACGAAAGTGCCTGGTGGGCACCTTTGAATCGTTTCTATGCGGGTTTGGCGAATTTTGCTCAAACTTGCATAGGTCCGATTCTGAGGGTGTTACAGGCGGTACTTTAGTTATGCTTGTCTATGATCGAGAAACTGTGCTCCAAGTCGTCCATATCCGCGGACACGGCTTTCAGAAAGTTTTACCCGGCCGGGGTGCACCAATAGCAACACACGCTCGATCAACCTCGGAAAAACCAAATCAAAACCCAACGAGGCTTTCACGACTGAACAATTACAGGATTCAGAAATATTTCAGGGGGCCACCCCATTAAGCTACCCGCAACGAAGTAAGCTAGCTCCGAGACGGACTCAAGGTCTGGGTATACGGCTGTGAACGACTGGGAACCCAAAACTGGGCTTGTCGACACCGCGGAATCGTGTCCCGATCCTAAACAGTACAGGTGCTATCTGTCGCACAATCGTAAATAAAGCAGTAAAACATGGCATAAGTACAGGATCGTAAATAAAACCTCAAACTAGTTTGTGGCCCCAAGAAATAAGACGGAATCAAGCTCTGGCTCAGGGGGGTCCCATATACCTCCCGGATGTGGATAGCGCGATAAATCAAGGAACAGGAATCAAGTAGTCGGGGTCTTACGGGACACAAGTGAGCAGGAAAAACCAAATAGCAGATATTGCTCACCGGTGCCACTTTCTTTAGTTATCCCACTACTACTCAAGTTAAGTTGTTTAGGTACCTCATTATTCATCAGACTCTCACATACCCTACACATGCTGTTCTACGACTCGCATGGCTCAAACAACTCCTATAGTAATGGCTCATGGGATGGAGGAACAGCTTGGTGGGGTTTAAAAGTAAAGGCTATGCATACTTGGGATTCAATTTAATGCAATCGCGACTCGATGATGCAAGAATAAGATAGAGGCAATAGGTACTGTATGTATGCAAGCATGTGGAAGTGCTTGCCTGATATCTCAGTTGAAGCAAGGGACGGATCTGGGTAGTGCTCCTGGTTCTCTTGATACAACCCCTGCTTAGTGTTTATCCGAGAAAAACCAAACAAACAAGGCCAACATGAATATAAAGCACAAGCATATGAATAAGATGCGTCAAGCAAACAATCATGCCATGATGAATGATGCACAATTTACATGGCAAGAAGGTAGCATGGCATGGTGAGGTGTGGAAAACAAATAGCAACATTTTAGTGGAGTTTTGGTTCACATTTTGTTGTCATAACATTGCGGTACACTATATTTTTATATGATGCATGCTGCAATTGAGATCATGGATAGCATAAACAGAAAGGTCTCGTCGAGCTGATCATTTTAGACATATCATTTGCTTAATTTGGAATTATAAATCAAAAGTTATTAATTATTTAAGTTATAGTGGCATTTGTTGTAATTTAAATAAACTTGGAATTTTAAATGTGCAAAAAGCAATTTGAAGGGCATATTTGGAATCCTCTCATTTTTCTGATATCCAAACATATATCATTTGTGTCATTTGAAATTACAAAGGAAAAGTTATTTAAATTCTGATTTGATTTTGAATTTTGAAATAATTTAGTTAGTTTGAATTTCTAAACAGATTCTGAAAAACATCTAACACTCAGGCCACACTGACCCTAGACGCTGACAGGTAGGTCCCGGCGCACACAGCCCCACATGTCAGCAGCTGGGGGAAAAGAGGACTGCGGGTTTATACTCGAAAACGTCAGGAGCCTTTTTATAAAAAAAACATCTGACGCTGACAGAGGGCCCCGAGGACCGCGGGTTGGCAAAAGGTTTGGTAGGGGGTTTTGTGCAAAGCTGCCACGCGCACTGTGGATCTTCCCTGAAACCTGACGGACTGAAAACAACCGATGCGCGACAGAGGAAAAGCAGGGGCGCGCCGGGCTCGATCCCGCGACCGCGGACGCGCCAGCAGGGGCGGCGACCACTGGGCTGGGCTTAGGTTTGATGACAGGAAAGGGGAAGGCGGCTAGAAGACGTTCTCGCGCGCAGATGCGGTCGGGCAGGTGCGCGCTCGCCGGTGCACGCGGTGTGCTCGGCGAAACGATCGTCGCGAACAGGAAGCGATTACGAACGGGAGGTTGTCAGGGAGGTCTGGGGGCTTACCGCGGTGGTGTTGGTGGCGGTGGCGAGGCTCGGGGTGCAGGCGATCGACGGTGCGGCTCGCGGACGGAGGAGCTAGGGTTTTCGACGGGCGGCGCCGGCGTGCAGGCTGCTGGGGCTTCTCCTCCTCGCGTCTGGCTCCAGGGGCGTCGCAGACGTCCTGTGGGCTTCCTCGACACCCGCTACTCCGCGTCCGCCTCCTGGATGCGCGCGTGCTGGCGAGGTAGACGGCGTGGCCGGCGAGAGGGAGCTGGGGCGATGGAGAAGGAGGCCAGAGGAGGGGAGCGAGGCAGGGCCTCTGGGGTGGATCTGGGAGAGGCTAGGAGGGGAAGGGGGAGGATAAGAACGAGGGCGAGGTGGGGGCTTGCGTGGGGGAGGGGCAGGTCGGCTCGGCCACTTTTGCACCTCCCTCACGTGCCCAGCATGGGGCCAGGGTGGCGCGGCAGAGCTGGGGAGGAGAGGGGGAGGCTGGCATGTGGGGTAGCCGAGGCCAGGGAGGCAGGTAGCTGCGGGGTGGGGCTGCTGCGGCAGGGAGGAAAAGAGGGAAGAAAGGGATCGGTTGGGGGGTGGTAGCCTCGGCTAGGGTTAGGTTGGGGGGTCCCTGGTCGTGTTGGGGAAGGGTAGCTGGTAGAGGGTGCTGGGGTGGGGCCTGCAAGGAAGAGAGGGCGAGCTAGGGTAGGGCATGGTGATCATGCTAGGCAAACTAGAAAGGAGAAGAGAGGTACTTAGGGTTTTACTTAGGGGAGATGTAGATTAGAGGGGAAAGGGTGGCTTAGGGTTTAGGTTTAGCTAGTATGGGGTTTGGGGTAGATTGTTGGGTTTGGCTAAGAGGGGGTAAGAAAGAGGGAGGTGGTACTTTAGGCTGATCATGCATGCTCCAAACAAGCCTTAACAAGATCAAGCAAGAAAAAGAGGGAGAGGGAGAGAGAGATGATCATGGGATGATGGGGATTTGAATCATGCATGTTCCATTCAAAGAACAAGCAAGATAAAAAGAGAAAGGTGGGTTTAGGTTTGGGCATGCCACATTAGCACATGTGTGTGCATGGAGCATGGGGATAGGGGTTTAGCTAAAGAGGAGAAGAGAGGTAGATGATTTGATGAAGAAACTACAAGCCCAAAACAAGATTAAGCAAAGGAAAAGATGATCCACTTAGAATTCAAGTAAAAACCAGATACTAGAAAAGGTGGCACTTGCATGGCCCATGCAAAATAATAAATGCCAAATTTATCCTTGTGAAAACAATAATATTAACATGGCATTATTCATATGCATTCCCAAAAGGTGGGCAAGGCCAAGCAAAGATTAGGGGTGGAATCCAACCAACCAACATGAGCTAGAGATAACCCGAATTAAAATGCCAAGCTCATATTAATTGGATGGTGGAATATAAGGTGGTGAAAGAAAAGGTGGTGGAGTCAATAAGAGAGATGCCCTCAACTCAACTTGGGCATTTAACAATATATCAAGAGCCAAATACAATATCAAGAGGCAAATACAATTAATCATGCACATGAGATAAGAACCAAACAAGAAAGGGTTTTATATGATGCTCAAATGCAAGGTGACATGATGACATGAGCATGATATGATGATGATGCAACAATTATATGTTGGAAGTGGCCCTTTTTATTATTATAACATGTAGCATTACAGGTGTTAGACAACTGGGATGCTACAACTCTCCCCCACTAAACAGGAATCTCGCCCCGAGATTCTAGGAAGAAGAAGAAGATACAAAGAGAGAAGGGTGGTTGGCACGGAGTTCATCTTCACGCTCCCATGTTGCTTCATCAACATAATGGTGTGACCACTGCACCTTGCAAAACTTGATGGACTTGTTGCGCGTCCTTCGTTCTGCGGTCTCAAGGATTTTGGTAGGGTGTTCTTGATAAGACAGATCTTCTTGGAGGTCGATTAGCTCATGATCCACGGTCCTGCCGGGATCTTTGAAGCACTTCTTGAGCTGAGAGATGTGGAAAACATCATGGACTTTGAGTTTTTCCGGAAGCTCAAGTGCATAAGCAACCTCTCCTCTTCTACCACGTATCTTGAAAGGACCGATGTATCTAGGAGCCAACTTTCCTTTGATACCGAAGCGATGTGTTCCTCTCATGGGAGTGACACGAAGGTAGACGAGATCACCAGGGGCATATACCATATCCGTGTGTTTCCTGTCATAGTTGCTCTTCTGACGACTTTGAGCAATCTTCAGGTTCTCCAGAATGATATGCACCTTCTCCTCTGCTTGAGTCACAATGTCAGGGCCAAACCAGATTCTTTCTCCTGCACCTGACCAACCAATTGGAGTTCTGCACTTGCGACCATAGAGAGCCTCGAATGGTGCCATCTTCAGACTCTTCTGGAAGCTGTTGTTGTAGGAGAATTCAGCATAAGGAAGACATTCCTCCCACTTCATGCCAAAAGAGATGACGCAAGCTCTAAGCATGTCCTCCAGAATCTGATTGATTCTTTCCACTTGTCCTTGCGACCGAGGGTGGTAAGCAGTGCTGAAGTTCAACTTTGTTCCTAAAGCTTTTTGGAAACTCTCCCAGAACTTTGAGGTGAAGATGCTCCCACGGTCTGAACTGATTTCAAGTGGAACCCCATACAGAGAGACAATTCTGTTGATATAGAGCTCCGCCAACTGAATTCCAGAAATTGTTTCTTTGACTGGGAAGAAATGAGCCACTTTAGAAAGCCTGTCGATGACAACAAAGATTGCATTGTTGCCCTTCTGCGATCTAGGAAACCCAGTGATGAAGTCCATCTCTACTTTCTCCCATTTCCATTCCGGAGGTTTCAATGGCTGTAGAAGACCAAATGGTTTCTGATGGACAGCCTTCACTCTGCGGCAGACATCACATTCCGAGACATACTTGGCACAATACCGTTTCAACCCAGGCCACCAGTATTGTGTTTTCAAGTCCATGTACATCTTTGTGCTGCCAGGATGGATAGAAAGAACCGAATCATGTGCCTCCTTGAGAACTTGGTCTCTTAGACCCGGGTAGTTTGGAACAAACATCCGGTGTTCAAAGAAAAGCGTGCCTTGATCATCAACGTGGAAGGACTCATACTTCGGAAGCCCAAGCTTAGAGATGAGCTTTCTGGTGTGCGGATCACCAAGCTGACGAGAGCGAATCTTTTCTTCCAAGAGAGGGGTAGCCAGAAGGTTCAGGAGATACCCTTGTTCCACAACTTCAAGGTTGAGCTGACGGAATTCCTCGCACAAGAGAGGCTGCTGCTCTTCTATCATGAGGTTGTTGACATAAGCTTTTCGGCTAAGCGCATCAGCCATGACGTTTGCTTTGCCTGGAGTGTAGTTGATGGTCACATCAAAGTCATTGATTGCTTCAATCCATCTCCTCTGCCGAAGGTTGAGATCAGGCTGAGTGAAGATATACTTCAAACTCTTGTGGTCCGAGAAGATCTCACAACGGTTACCAAGCAAGTAGTGCCTCCATAGCTTCAAAGCAAAGACAACTGCTGCTAGCTCAAGGTCATGTGTGGGATAGTTGATCTCATGCGTCTTCAACTGACGAGAGGCATAAGCAACCACCTGTTTCTCTTGCATAAGGACCGCACCCAATCCTTGCAAAGAGGCGTCGCAGAATATCTGGAAAGGCTTAGATGTATCCGGAGGAACCAAGACTGGTGTGAAGTGAGCTTCTCTTTGAGTGTCTCAAAACTTTCTTGACAAGCAGGAGTCCACAGGTACTTCTTGCCTTTCTTGAGGAGATCGGTAAGAGGCTTTGCTATCTTCGAGAAGTTCTGAACGAAGCGACGGCAATAGCTAGCCAAGCCGAGAAAACTCCGCACTTCCTTGACATTAGCAGGAGGAAGCCATTCAACTATTGTCTTCACGGTTTCCGGGTTGACTGCAATGCCCTTGGCAGAGATAACATGACCAAGATAGGTTACTTCAGGCAGCCAAAACTCACACTTTGAGAACTTTGCATACAAGCGGTTCTCACGAAGCTTGTTTAGGACACACCGCAGGTGTTCTTCATGCTCCTCCTTAGACTTGGAATAGACCAGAATGTCATCCAGATATACCACAACAAACTTATCAAGGTACTCCATGAAAACGGAGTTCATCAGCCTCGAGAAGGTAGCAGGTGCGTTGGTGAGACCGAAAGACATGACCGTGTACTCATACAGACCATAGCGGGTGGTGAAAGCTGTTTTGGGCACATCTTCCTTGCGAATCTTGATTTGGTGATAACCACTTCTCAAGTCCAGCTTAGAAAACACCACAGCTCCTGCTAGCTGATCAAAAAGATCATTTATCCGTGGGAGAGGATATTTGTTCTTGATGGTTTTAGCATTGAGAGCCCGGTAGTCAACACATAGCCTATCGGTTCTGTCACGCTTCTTCACAAAGATTGTTGGGCTACCCCAAGATGAAGTGCTGTGTTGAATGAAACCCAACTTCTCTTGTTCATCAAGTTGTCGTTTGAGTTCAGCCAACTCAGAAGGACCCATTTTATATGGCCTCTTGGAGATAGGAGCCGTTCCAGGTTCAAGCTCAATCACGAATTCAACCTCGCGATCCAGAGGCATACCTGGCAACTCTTCAGGGAAAACATCTGGAAACTCACAGACCACTGGTACACTCTGAATAGCTTCCATAGCATCATTATTCAGAGCCGCCAAGGAATAAAGCTGGACAGCAGGAGTCAGACTTGGAGAAAAGACTATGTGGCCTTCAGGAATCTTCAGAGACACTGAGCGTTCAGCACAATCAATCACAGCTGCATTTGCTGTCAACCAATCCATGCCCAAAATGACATCAATGTCAGAGTTGCCCAGAAGAATTAAAGAAGCCAAGAATGAAGAACCACCAATCTCAACTTGATTGCCATGACTGATCTTAGAGGCTATCATATTTGCTCCAGGCGAAAGAACCATTAACCGCTTAAGAATAGGCTCCATTGTTAAGTCATTCTCATTTGCAAACTTGTGAGACACAAAAGAATGCGATGCACCAGAATCGAACAAAACTCGTGCAGGGACTGAGTTCACGGAAAGCATACCCATCACGACTCCCGGTGCTTGCTCAGCTTTAGCGGCGTTGACACAGTTGGCCCGAACAACCGCAGACCCGGGCTTGGTGTTGATGTTGAGAGCCCGAGGTGGTGGTGCACGAACCGAAGGAGAGCTTGTTGTAGATCTTGGCGGGGGTTGAGGGAGAGCTTTGTTCTTCATTGGACAGTTCCAGTGGGGATGTCCAGGATCTCCACACGTGAAGCAGGCACCAGCTGGACGTGGAGCAGAGTAGCCAGGGACTCCGCCAGGCGCTCCAGGGTAGTGGTTGTTGTAGCCCCTGGGAGCCGCAGTGGTGAAGTTTGGTGGCCTTGGCACGAAACTTGCAGGTCTTGGTGAAGCCGGGAGCAACGGTGGGGTGTTAGGAACCCAGACACGCCGCTTAGAAGGAGCTGCCATAACCGAAGAGCTTGATGCATCCCTGTTATGTTTCTTGGACTCCTCGAACACTTGCCTGCTTTCCTCCTCTTGCAGGGCTGTGTGCTGTAGTTCCAGGAAAGATGCCGGCCTTGCATGAGTAATCGCATACTTGATCGATGCATTGAGCCCTTGCCTGAACCTCTTCTGCTTCTTTTTGTCATCAGATACCTCATCACCACCATAACGAGAGAGATTCATGAAGTTCCTGATGTAGGTGTTGACGTTATCATTCCCTTGCTTCAGGTTAAGAAAAGCCTCCTTCATCCTTTCCATTACAATCTCTGAGAGAAACTGCTCCTTGAACGCTCCAGTGAACCTTTCCCAAGTTGGCTGGAAACCAGTGCAGCTTGCCTTCAAATAGTTCTCCCACCAGAGAGCTGCATCTCCCTTGAGAAGGTGAGTAGCACACTTGACCCACTCCTGCTCCGGAACATCAGCAGTCTCGAGCAACCTTGAGATCTCACGCAGCCAATCATCCGCGTCCAGAGGTCGGTCAGAAACATCAAACTGACGAGGGTTGAACTTGAGGAAGCTCTTGATGTCTCCACGCTTGGGAGGTGGAGGAAGTGGAGCAAACTCGTTTCTTCTGACACTCTCCTCAAAGCGCTGCTGGTTCTCTTGCATTGCTGCCAAAGCATTAGCGATGTTTGACAGCGCGGAGCCCAGTTCCGGAGGTATGTCCTCATCAGTCCGGCGTGGTGGAGCCATCCTGTCATTGATATAAAACTCAAGTCGGTACTATAATGGAGAATGATAATAATCCAAAATAGTACCAAGATGGAATTAACCAAGATTAAAGGATACAATTTACTGAGATGATATTAAAATATCAACAAAGTTCACAGCACCTAGAAGATATTAAGCATATCGCACACGACTGAAAAGGAGTGTGGTACACAAATATATCAAAGAAAAATTTTCCACAAATTTCGGCATTAGAATACCAATAGATGCGCAAAATTACTTAACGAATCAAGATTAGTGACTCTACCGATTCAATATACAAAAGCGAATGATACAAGTAGTGGTATGGTCGCGACTCCATCCCGCACTCAAATCATTACTCCGCACATGAACAAGTGGAACACATATCCTAACCCCTTCTTCTCACGACGAAACCTAAAGATTGGTAACTACGGAAACGAACACCCCAAACAAGATAGCGTCGGATACAAGAGGAAGATAGATTGCGTCGGTTTGCAAACGCCTGTCGGTATGGAATGTACCAACAGTTGATAACCAAAGGCAGATAAGATAACAACTCGGATGCAACAGATAGACAAGGAATTACACACACACATACAAACACACAACCTATGGTACTACGGAAACCCAGAGCACGTGAATCCTAGTTTGAACTTTGAGAAGAGGATTGAAAATGTTGCACTTCCTTACCAGAAAAGGGTGGGTGGGAGGGTAAGAAGAAAAATGGAAGCAGTCCTACTCTCGCGTTTTGTTTTTCCCTAATATACATAACTACCAAAATATTTGCTAGACTGACAACGACCGTTTGGCTGAAACCCTGAAGGTCGGGATGGCTCTGATACCAATTGTAACTACCTCGGTGAATTACGCTCCTAGATACAAGCCTGGATGAGTGGTAGTGGTTGAAATAGTACGGTGGGGCCCCAAAAGCCACTCACTGGTAGTCCTTTCAGATGTCCCAACCACTACCCTCTCAACGGGACCTGTACGGGCGGCGTAATCGGCAGGCGAAGGGATCAACTACGTACACAAGTGGGTATGTACGCAAACCACCATACAAGAGTACGTCAGAGCCATACCATCTAGAAAGAAAGGAAATATAGCAACGCCATACGGCAAGATTCAAATGGCCTAGATAGATCTATATTTTAGGATACTTCCTCATACAACACACATCAGAGTATCATGCAGAAGCGGCAAACAAAATCCGAGTACGGATAAGAAGCAAATCGGCATAAGATGCCATAGAAATAAGCACATCCCAACTACAGGTCTCACGGATCCCCGATCCCGGAATCTCTACACCGAACGATCGTTGCCCACATCATCAGCTTCTTCCACCCAGTATCCGTCCTGCGGGGGTACCTGTTCATCTGAACCAATAATTTATCGTGTGAGACCCTAAGGGTACTCAGCAAGTCTTAATGCCTCTAAAGGGGACACAACCTGGGGTGACGCAATTGCAGCGAAAGATAAACCCTAGTAGTTCTACAGATAAACGCTAACCATCCGCCTAACCAATGATAGACGGATGTCCGTGAATTAAGAACAACAGTTATAGTGGTAATCTCATCAGATCCATCCTCCTCCCTGCTTACCAACAAGGAAGCGGACGAACAACCCCCCCATCCGTTGGCAATTTTATTAACCATTCCATGAGTGTTGCACTATTTACTAGTCAAGTTACTTAGTCAGATTAAGGCGGTACTTTAGTTATGCTTGTCTATGATCGAGAAACTGTGCTCCAAGTCGTCCATATCCGCGGACACGGCTTTCAGAAAGTTTTACCCGGCCGGGGTGCACCAATAGCAACACACGCTCGATCAACCTCGGAAAAACCAAATCAAAACCCAACGAGGCTTTCACGACTGAACAATTACAGGATTCAGAAATATTTCAGGGGGCCACCCCATTAAGCTACCCGCAACGAAGTAAGCTAGCTCCGAGACGGACTCAAGGTCTGGGTATACGGCTGTGAACGACTGGGAACCCAAAACTGGGCTTGTCGACACCGCGGAATCGTGTCCCGATCCTAAACAGTACAGGTGCTATCTGTCGCACAATCGTAAATAAAGCAGTAAAACATGGCATAAGTACAGGATCGTAAATAAAACCTCAAACTAGTTTGTGGCCCCAAGAAATAAGACGGAATCAAGCTCTGGCTCAGGGGGGTCCCATATACCTCCCGGATGTGGATAGCGCGATAAATCAAGGAACAGGAATCAAGTACTCGGGGTCTTACGGGACACAAGTGAGCAGGAAAAACCAAATAGCAGATATTGCTCACCGGTGCCACTTTCTTTAGTTATCCCACTACTACTCAAGTTAAGTTGTTTAGGTACCTCATTATTCATCAGACTCTCACATACCCTACACATGCTATTCTACGACTCGCATGGCTCAAACAACTCCTATAGTAATGGCTCATGGGATGGAGGAACAGCTTGGTGGGGTTTAAAAGTAAAGGCTATGCATACTTGGGATTCAATTTAATGCAATCGCGACTCGATGATGCAAGAATAAGATAGAGGCAATAGGTACTGTATGTATGCAAGCATGTGGAAGTGCTTGCCTGATATCTCAGTTGAAGCAAGGGACGGATCTGGGTAGTGCTCCTGGTTCTCTTGATACAACCCCTGCTCAGTGTCTATCCGAGAAAAACCAAACAAACAAGGCCAACATGAATATAAAGCACAAGCATATGAATAAGATGCGTCAAGCAAACAATCATGCCATGATGAATGATGCACAATTTACATGGCAAGAAGGTAGCATGGCATGGTGAGGTGTGGAAAACAAATAGCAACATTTTAGTGGAGTTTTGGTTCACATTTTGTTGTCATAACATTGCGGTACACTATATTTTTATATGATGCATGCTGCAATTGAGATCATGGATAGCATAAACAGAAAGGTCTCGTCGAGCTGATCATTTTAGACATATCATTTGCTTAATTTGGAATTATAAATCAAAAGTTATTAATTATTTAAGTTATAGTGGCATTTGTTGTAATTTAAATAAACTTGGAATTTTAAATGTGCAAAAAGCAATTTGAAGGGCATATTTGGAATCCTCTCATTTTTCTGATATCCAAACATATATCATTTGTGTCATTTGAAATTACAAAGGAAAAGTTATTTAAATTCTGATTTGATTTTGAATTTTGAAATAATTTAGTTAGTTTGAATTTCTAAACAGATTCTGAAAAACATCTAACACTCAGGCCACACTGACCCTAGACGCTGACAGGTAGGTCCCGGCGCACACAGCCCCACATGTCAGCAGCTGGGGGAAAAGAGGACTGCGGGTTTATACTCGAAAACGTCAGGAGCCTTTTTATAAAAAAAAACATCTGACGCTGACAGAGGGCCCCGAGGACCGCGGGTTGGCAAAAGGTTTGGTAGGGGGTTTTGTGCAAAGCTGCCAGGCGCACTGTGGATCTTCCCTGAAACCTGACGGACTGAAAACAACCGATGCGCGACAGAGGAAAAGCAGGGGCGCGCCGGGCTCGATCCCGCGACCGCGGACGCGCCAGCGGGGGCGGCGACCACTGGGCTGGGCTTAGGTTTGATGACAGGAAAGGGGAAGGCGGCTAGAAGACGTTCTCGCGCGCAGATGCGGTCGGGCAGGTGCGCGCTCGCCGGTGCACGCGGTGTGCTCGGCGAAACGATCGTCGCGAACAGGAAGCGATTACGAACGGGAGGTTGTCAGGGAGGTCTGGGGGCTTACCGCGGTGGTGTTGGTGGCGGTGGCGAGGCTCGGGGTGCAGGCGATCGACGGTGCGGCTCGCGGACGGAGGAGCTAGGGTTTTCAACGGGCGGCGCCGGCGTGCAGGCTGCTGGGGCTTCTCCTCCTCGCGTCTGGCTCCAGGGGCGTCGCAGACGTCCTGTGGGCTTCCTCGACACCCGCTACTCCGCGTCCGCCTCCTGGATGCGCGCGTGCTGGCGAGGTAGACGGCGTGGCCGGCGAGAGGGAGCTGGGGCGGTGGAGAAGGAGGCCAGAGGAGGGGAGCGAGGCAGGGCCTCTGGGGTGGATCTGGGAGAGGCTAGGAGGGGAAGGGGGAGGATAAGAACGAGGGCGAGGTGGGGGCTTGCGTGGGGGAGGGGCAGGTCGGCTCGGCCACTTTTGCACCTCCCTCACGTGCCCAGCATGGGGCCAGGGTGGCGCGGCAGAGCTGGGGAGGAGAGGGGGAGGCTGGCATGTGGGGTAGGCGAGGCCAGGGAGGCAGGTAGCTGCGGGGTGGGGCTGCTGCGGCAGGGAGGAAAAGAGGGAAGAAAGGGATCGGTTGGGGGGTGGTAGCCTCGGCTAGGGTTAGGTTGGGGGGGTCCCTGGTCGTGTTGGGGAAGGGTAGCTGGTAGAGGGTGCTGGGGTGGGGCCTGCAAGGAAGAGAGGGCGAGCTAGGGTAGGGCATGGTGATCATGCTAGGCAAACTAGAAAGGAGAAGAGAGGTACTTAGGGTTTTACTTAGGGGAGATGTAGATTAGAGGGGAAAGGGTGGCTTAGGGTTTAGGTTTAGCTAGTATGGGGTTTGGGGTAGATTGTTGGGTTTGGCTAAGAGGGGGTAAGAAAGAGGGAGGTGGTACTTTAGGCTGATCATGCATGCTCCAAACAAGCCTTAACAAGATCAAGCAAGAAAAAGAGGGAGAGGGAGAGAGAGATGATCATGGGATGATGGGGATTTGAATCATGCATGTTCCATTCAAAGAACAAGCAAGATAAAAAGAGAAAGGTGGGTTTAGGTTTGGGCATGCCACATTAGCACATGTGTGTGCATGGAGCATGGGGATAGGGGTTTAGCTAAAGAGGAGAAGAGAGGTAGATGATTTGATGAAGAAACTACAAGCCCAAAACAAGATTAAGCAAAGGAAAAGATGATCCACTTAGAATTCAAGTAAAAACCAGATACTAGAAAAGGTGGCACTTGCATGGCCCATGCAAAATAATAAATGCCAAATTTATCCTTGTGAAAACAATAATATTAACATGGCATTATTCATATGCATTCCCAAAAGGTGGGCAAGGCCAAGCAAAGATTAGGGGTGGAATCCAACCAACCAACATGAGCTAGAGATAACCCGAATTAAAATGCCAAGCTCATATTAATTGGATGGTGGAATATAAGGTGGTGAAAGAAAAGGTGGTGGAGTCAATAAGAGAGATGCCCTCAACTCAACTTGGGCATTTAACAATATATCAAGAGCCAAATACAATATCAAGAGGCAAATACAATTAATCATGCACATGAGATAAGAACCAAACAAGAAAGGGTTTTATATGATGCTCAAATGCAAGGTGACATGATGACATGAGCATGATATGATGATGATGCAACAATTATATGTTGGAAGTGGCCCTTTTTATTATTATAACATGTAGCATTACAGGTGTTAGACAACTGGGATGCTACATCTAGGTAGCTCAGTGCCCTGGAACTGGAGGCGCAAAGGATGTGTAGCAGTGTGTCTCCCCGAAAGATGAAGCGAACAGGCGGCAGCCCACCGGACAGCCACCACTCAATTCGTATTCATTTAACTCGTATTAAAAGTCCACTCAAAGCAAACGTTTCAGCTTCTGTACATCTGTTCATATACCATTCATGCGTGGCAAAATAAAGCTCGGCTCGGCGAGATTCCCGCAACCCGCGGCGCGGCGCGCGCGCGTCGTGACGAGACGAGACGAGGCGAGCGAGGAGGAGGAGCGCGCGTGTGGAACACTCTCCTTCTCCTTCTCATCCTTTTACCAAGTGGTAGGAGAGCTCACCTTATAAGTTGGTCCAACTTTCACTCAACTAGCAACGTGGGACTAAATATTTGTCCCAGCTCTTGTCTTGCATAATGGGCCAAATGCGCCTCTAGGATTTCAGGAATTTATTGGCATATAATAAATGGGCTAGGCCTATTTTAGGCAAAAATTCCAACACTTGTCGCCCCTATGGGTGTGCTAAATATTATTCAGAAGATGCGGTGAGATTTTTGTAGATATGTAGGTGCCAACCAAATAAATGGAGGAAAATGTAAGATGTCGTGGGACAACGGGGTTAGATACACTTACGGAATCTGGACTACGGAAAAGTTTTAGGCCATGTTTGTTTAATCCACACCACAGGTGGATTAGAGTGGCTTTGGATGGATATGGGTGGATTTTCCTTGTATGGGATTCAAACCACATCAAATCCGTCCAATCCACCTTAATCCCGAGTAAACCGAACATAGCCTTACGGGGTGAGGTGGAGGAAGCGGGCTGGTGCAAAAAAATTCCCACCCATGATTTCATGAACCGTGATCCAATCTGTTAAACCCACGTCAGTCCGTAACTCATATTCCGTAAAAACGAGTTTGTACGTGTAGCATTATTGATCAATAGATCACCTACCTTGGTGTGGTTGTGTGGTTGTCTTAGTGCTTGTTTGGATCGTAGCTATCAGTTCTTAGAAAACAGGTTTCAGTAGTATTACAAAGAAAACGGGTTTTACTAGTTTTTCTGTTAGGAATAAGCTTACAGAAAAATCATGTTTGGGTTACCAAAGTCTGAAACACGTTTTGTACTCTTCCTCGTTTGGACTGCGATACAAATCAACCCGGAGCAGGAAGGCATGACAGGGCGAAGATATGCTCCAGTTCAGCTGGTTACTAAAGAAAACGATAATCTGCAAGCCACCAACAGGTCAGCGCACAGTCACCATCACCAAGCTCGCGTACATCTCTCTCGCCGACGGCCATGCCAACAGTCAAGGTCCTCTACGTCGCCCGCGTCGCCCTGCTAGGCCATCCCCCGAGAATCTGGTACTCAGAATATGCGCGCCCAGCAGCTCGACTGTCCATGGCGTCCTGGTCGACGGACATGGATAGTAAGGTAGCTGGCATGCGTCTTGCACGAGGATCCCAAGCAGCTGACCACCAGTGGGACGCATGCATGGTGTTCCGATCGTACCAGTCAGCGTCAAAAAAAGCAAGGGCGACTGCGTGCGGCGGCCGCCCCCCGGCCGTAGGCAAGGTCTGTGCCAACGCCCCAGCAGTCTCGTTCTGCCCACATAGTTGAGATGACTGACGCACCAGGACGCCGGAAACCGCCTCCTCTGAAATAATATTGTTTTAAAGTTATAAAAAAATCTAAAAATACAAATTTTTAATCCTAAATAATTTGTATTCTAGATTACATAGAAAAGATAAAAGGGCTGTGCTAATACGCGGCGCCGCACAGCACCCGTCCCATGCGGCGGCTATGACTTCAGTCTAGTATACGGATGCTAAAAAAACAAGAAGACGTACTAATAAACGCCAAACGGCAGTAAAGCAAGCAGGGTCCGGTCATGGCCTCGCACTTGCCGAAGCTGAACAAACTGTCTCCGAATGTCACCGGTGCATCCAGGAATAGTACGTGTGCATATTTGCTAGCTCATTATTAGCCGGAAAGGTTCATGTTTATAAAAAAACACTGCCCCAGATTAATCTGATAGCAGCCACCAAATTAAATAGTCACAATTATCAGACTAATTAGTCATGATTGTCAGATTAATTAGCACGATGCAACTATCGGATTAAGTAGTCATAGTTACCAGACTATTTAGTCATGATTATCAGATTAATTAGCCATGATTGTCAGATTAAATATATAAATAATTATAATGTTCTTTGACAATGCAATTACCAGATTAATTTGCAGTGATTATCCGATTAATTAGCCGCAACTTCCGGATTAATTAGTCCTGAATAGCTAATAATTTTCTAGATAGTACATTGACAAAAGTAGTTATGATATTAATTAGTTATAATTGCCTGATTAATTTAGGCTCCACTACCGGATTAGCACGCGTAGGCTGAGCACCAAATTCTGGAGCTCCTTCGGGTTGTCCTCTGGACGTACACGATTGGCCACCGGACTTGTACACACACATCCATGTGCTCGACGACGATTGCCTCCTCGCGCTTGACGGCAACGCCGGCAGCCTCCTCGCGCTCGCCGACCGTATCCTCCCACGCTCCACGGCGGCAGCCTCCTCGCGCTCGTCGGTGTAGGTCTCCCCTACTACGTGCTCGTCGTTGATGGCCTCCCGCACTAGCCGGCGGAAGCCTCGCCCTAGCCTGCGCGTCTCCATGCGCTCGTCGGCGGCGGCGACTTCTCCTCCTCCTCGCGTTCACGCCTCCTTGGGCTCATCGGCGGGAGATCCCTGCTGCGTGGTGGGCGGTGGCGGTCTGCTGGCATGGGCTCGTCGGTGGCAGTTCCCCGCTGCGTGCTGGGCGGTGGCGGTCTCCTCGCGTGCTACTCTGTTGTCATCTGTGAGAGAGAGGGGATTGTGTGGTTGGTAGAGACTTGGTGGTGGGGAAAGAGAGACGTACGTGAGTAGATAAGGTGAGACGAAGAGGTTTCATGAATACTGATGCGCCGCACGATAGCGTAGTTGGCGCGGCGCTTATGTTTAGATTTTTTCAAGGTAAAATTAGAAATCTAGGTTTAGAAACTGTGCACAATTACAGGAATGGATGGAGACGCCGACGATCAGGTGCTACACCCATAGCCAAACGTTGAGGCTATCGGCGTAGACCGCGACCACCAGCCCCCCAAGCAGCCATTGGTATAAAATTGCCCTCAACGTAGGTTAGCCTACGCCAACGGCTTCTCTCAGCATAGCTATTTTTCCTTTTACCTTATTAATCTTTGAAAAATCATAACTAAATCATTCTAATTCAGAAAAATATAAATAATATATCAAAATTTACAGAAAAATAAGATCTATCTATCTACACTCAAATATTACAGATTTGTAAATAAAAATTAAGTAAAACATAAAACATTACATATAATTTAAAACGGGCATAAAAAATTCAAAAACGATCCAAACAATGCAAAACCTTCGCGTGGTGTCATATTATATGATATAGTTGCAAGAAAAAAAATATAAAACCTGATATATTAATTATGTCTCAAAAATATTATTTTGCATAGAAATAATTTGCATATAAAATATTATTGCATTTAAATATTTGTGTATAGAAATATGTGTATAGAAATATTTGTGTATAGAAATATTTTGTATGGGAATATTTTTTGCTATGTTCAAATAACGTGTGCATTTTGCAACAATATTGTGTGCATCTCGCATTTTGCAGAAACGATGGATCCACCTAGTCCAATCCGCAGAGACCTAGCACAAGAACAAATTATCGAGAATATAATCCACGAAGCTGATCCATCTGAATCTCCCTCGAGGTATCTGAACCCATCCAGTGAGGGAGAGGAGGCCGACCAAAGAGGGGGAGAAGCCGCCGGCTCCGATGATGGAGGAGTCGATAACTCCGATGATGGAGAAGCTCATGGACGCTTAACGAAGACTGACGAGGTATATATATGATGTCTGGTGATCACTAGATGTCCAGGAGTAGCTGTATATACCGAGTTGTATATATATTATATTGAGAAATGTTTCTTCTCTTAGGCCTCCACATCGAGCAAATATTCCAAGCGAGGCTCGGCCAAAAAGTTGGATGAGCGTACGAATTATACAACTACGGCGGTCTTAGTACTGGCCAAACCATTGGAACCCCAAAAGGCTGCAACTATATTTAGACAACAATGCGATCACCATTCGAGAGTGGCATAAGACCCAAGAGGCGGAAGAGAGTGATCAGTGTGTCGACGAAAGGTACAAAGAGGGTCTTTGGAATGTCCTCATGGTACATTTCATGCTGCCAGAATGTGAGAGTGGCATTGAGGAAGAAATTCAAGCACTGGGCTCTTAAGAAGATGGCCGAACTATTCCGAAACTGGAAGAAAGCATTATGGCTAAAGTATCAGAAGGACAAGAAAACTCCAAAATTCGAAGGCTATCTAGCGAAGCAGCAGTATTACTGTGATGCATTTGTGGAGTATAGGAAGTCGGGAGATGCTAAGGAAAAGTTAGAAAAAACAAGGTAAACGCTGCAAAAAAGAAATATCACCATCGCCTGGGGCGAGGGGGCTACGCGACTGCCATGCCAAAGTGGGATGCAAGAGAAAAACAACTGTGTGATAAAGGGATCATTCCAGAACTAATTCGTGAAGAATGGGATTTGAGGGCAAAAAATTGGTTCCTTGGGCATGAGAGTGAGTATTACGAACTTACATGGGACCTTGTTTGCAGTGACGCGATTAGAGTAACCAGGATACATGGCTGAAAGTGGTGAAAGAAATTAAAGACGGGATAACAAAGTTCCATCCCGATAGAGGGAAAGACTTGCTGACAAAGGTCCTCGGGAATGACGAACACGGAGGACGAGTACGAGGCCTTGGCCTTAGTTATACCTGGGAGACTGGGTTTCCTAAGAACCAAGATACTTATAGAAGCCGAGTGAGAGCAAAGCAGCGACGTGAGGAGGAGGAGGGAGGCAAGTTCAACCAGCTGCTAGCAAGAATTAACAAGCATCAGCAGCAGATTAATGAACTTAGAGGAGTAGCGTGCCTGCAAGATCCTGTACTCGATATTACGACCAACCCATCTCAGCGGAGAAGCAGCGTGGCTGAATCGGAGGTCCCATCTAACGATGCACGGATGATAGATGGCGGTCTCGGCTACCCCGTGGATGGAATCAAGGAGCAGATATCTTATGAGCTCCATCAAAAGGTGAAGAACATATCCGTGAAGGTGGCGGTCGGATGTGCTTTACCTTGTCCACTTGACGCACGTTGGCATGGCCGTGAGATTCCACCTGACTATGCTAAAGTTGAGGTGGATCAAATCATAACAGAGTGGGAGTCAATGGAGCTTGACATCCTTGGACCTGAAGGTGAGAGGACACTCAGAGAAGTACTAGGTGGTATCATTCTATGGGACAAGAACAACATCAAGTTTTCAGGCTCGACCCCACGGCCAATACCGCCTCCGATCTGTCGCAGGTCACCTTCACCTCCATCACCTCCAAGAAGCCTACCCTATGATGACTACGACCACCGCAACATCCATCTCGATCTCCGCTGCAGGGTCAGCAGTCTTCGCCGCCTGCTAAGGACAATAAGCGGAAGCGTGTTCCGTCAATGATTACTAACCGACATAACAGCACAAAACGAAAAATGTCTCCCCTCCCAATAGTACCTCATAAGAATCTTCCCATCAGATCTTACGATCGTACTGACGCGGAAACCACAGCGATCGCAAAGGCCGAATGTGATGCGCATTTTTAAAAGAAGAAACCTGAGACCGCCCCGGTATACATTGATAAGCAAAAAGCGTATGTACTTGATTTTCTGAACACAAAATCGCAATATGAGTTGCACCATAAGCCAGATGACTGTCTACGCACACTTCAGAAAGAAGTGACAAAGAGCAAATCAAGTAGAAGTGCAAGCGGGAGCAAATCAGCAAGTGAAAGTGCAAGCGGGAGCAAATCAGCAAGTAAAAGTGCAAGCAGTAAAATATCAGACGTTCCCCTTCTTGGACAACAGGCCAAACAATCGATCCAACCCCTTAAGGTGTTATCCGAAAATGTTTCCCAACCAATAGATATTGAAGCAGTTGTGGAGTTGGCGGCCAGTATGAATGTGAGTGTTGCTGTATTGTTAGGCTCCCAAGACAACAAGTTACCCAAGGCTGTTGTAGTCCCCAGATATGTCCCAGGGAAGGATTTGGTCAGCAAAGAGAAGTTGCAACAACTTCCAAAACAAATGCGGAATCTCCATAACTGGTACTTGACAGTTGTAAGGCAGGGGAGAAGATCACAACGAAAGTCCCACGTGAGTACTACTTCAGACCTGTCGAGGTCCATGTTGAGTTTTCAGAACTTTTCCAGTTATACAATCTCGACGCCCTCGACAAATCTCTCCTTAGTTGCTATTGTCTATAAGTTATTGAATTCATTGTCTACATGTTCAGTTTTTCAGTTGTTCAGTTCATTGCATGTAATTATCCTCATTATATCCTTTTGTACTCTATTATTATCAAGAATGAAAATCCGGGAATGTAAAACAAGAAGAATCTATAGTGTTGGGTTCATTGACCTAGATAAAGTACATATAGATACACTAACGAAAAAACCCGAGGAAACAGAGGAAAACATTTTAAGGTTTTTAATGGAGCAAAATTTCTGTGACCGCATACTGTTTTCTTACGATTTCAAGTGAGGGTCTTACTTTGTTGTACACATTCACTTTTGATTACTCGTGTTAAGTGTAAGTGATGAGTTACTAATGTATATATAAACGTATGCAACTTCCACTGGATTATGCTAGACATTCAAGTTGATAAGGAAAGAGTTGAAGTCATGTACCCATCAAAGAGAAACCTGGAAGAGTTTCGCAGCATGCAGGACATTCTCCAAAAGTAATTTTCGCGGTATATTAGTCTCTTTCGTTGATTTCCTGAGATATCAGGCAATGAATAACTCATTTATTTTCTTTGTCGGGCAAGGTTTGGAACCGGTTCAAGCGTCAGGTCACAGATACCTTTAGTAACAAGTTGACGTTTACTCCGGTCTCGGCAAGTAGTATGTGATATGTCCGCGCATCTCTTTACTTCTAGTTTTAATATAATTATGATGCTAGATTATTATTTTGATTAAATTCTATTCTCATAAGTGCGCGAGGCAGCCATAGGGGATGAATCTATGTGGATATTACGTTTGCAAGTTCATTCGCACGTTTACCACCGAGCACAAAGATTATAGAGTTGGCGTAAGCAATACATTCACAGTATTATTTTATTACCGTCACTTTGTGTTATCATGATTGATATTCATATTGATCCTCTTTTCTTATATAGTTCGAGGGCATGCGGAATCAACTCCTACTAGAACGACGCGTACTAGGAATTGCAGATGAACTGGCGGGATTTATGTTTAAAGAGATGGTAGACGATGCCGGAGAATTTAGTATGAATAGGCGCTACTAATGATCCTCGGCCATGTAATCGAATAGACGGGCTCTAGTCCTGGTAATTGTGATCTCCATGTAACTATCAAAATTGTACATATTTGTATGCTCGATATCGTAATACAAGTTATTTTATATATGCACGTAACATGTACGATATGTGGTAGCGTAGAAATATTTGAAAATAGGAAAATAAATAAATAAAATAATACAAAATAAATTCTCTATCGCGGCAGAGAAAGAGCACAAAATGTTGCCGCGACAGAGAACCATTAGTCGCGGTATGTAACACCAACCGGAACTAATGGAGGTGCAGCCCACGTGCACCACGGCGGCCACATGGAGGACCATTTGTCCTGGCTGGTGACCGGGCCGGGACTGATACCTGGGCCTCTAGTCCCGCATGGCTAGTCCTGATTTCGAAACCGGGACTAGAGTCCCTTACGGACCGGGACTAGAGGCCCCTTCTCCACTAGTGCTAGTATTGAGAAAATAAGCAACACATATGACATTGAATCGTCATAATATGAAACTAATCCGTTTGTTTTGAAAAATATGTCACATATTTGTCTAGATTCATATATATATATGTGCATTTTAGTGTATGTATATATGTGAATCTAGTCAAATCTATGACATCCTTTTCTGCACGGTAAGAGTAAATTTTAAGAAAGAACTATTGATACTTAATTGGTACCATAAGTGTTATCACTTTTTCCCACAGAGTTGGTCAAACATTCAAATATTTGACTCAGAAAAATAGATAGAAGTAGGAGTATATTTTGTTTTATTCCCAAAGGAGAGACCGAGAGAGTAGTACATGACGGTCTTCAGTTTGTATTAGTTGTAGCCACTGCGGCATAGCAGTTTTTTGCCATGTGGGTGTGCCCACACGGCAAAGGCTTTGCCGTGTGTAAACACATGGCAAAATCCACACGGAACCGATAGGCACGGCAAGTAAAATCACGAATATCTACAAGTCCCATGGCAAGGCTAAAATTTCTATAAGTGTCATGGCAAGGCTAAAAATTTTACAAGTGTCATAGCATGGCTAAAATTTTGACAATGGCATAGAATTATCTACAAGTGTCATGGAATTGCTAAATTTTCTATAAGTATCATGTCAAGGCTAAATTTCCTACAAGTATCATGGAATTGCTAAATTTTCTATAAGTATCATGGCAAGGCTAAATTTTTTACAAGTATCATAGCATGGCTAAAATTTCTACAAGTGTGATGGCATGGATAAATTTGACAAGTATAAGAAAAATAACCTGGAGGACTCTGATTCAGCCTCCGGACGACTGACGGATTGTTGACGGTGAAAGACGGCGGCGCCTGATTGTTTGATCTACCCGCAGACCCACCAGGCGGCGGCATCACATTTCCCATTTGCAGCATGGGGAAATTGTGAGCATTAGACAATAAGGCAAGATTGAAAATTGCGAGCATTGGACAATAAGACACTTGATCACTTACCCACGAGAAGGCGAAAGGAGGAGTAGGAAGATTCCCTGGTTGAGAATTGATGAGCATTTGCTGTGTCATCCACTGCATCATCTACCCTATTGCTCCATCATCCTCTGCTGATGGGCCATCTATTCCTCCAGTTGCTGCTGCCGCAGCTCGGTCGCCTCTCGGCGTGCCCTATCAGCGGCCATCTCCGCCTACGTCGTGTCGCCACGATGTGATGAACATTGCAACGCAAGACATGTAGTAAAACATAGATGACCGAGGAAGAACACACCCGTAACTGGTCGAGAGCTACAACCGAAGGTCGTGGGCGGGTCTCTATAGCAGGCTGGTCGCTCGTCCTACCACGCCGGACCTGGTGCATATATGGAACGGTACTAGGGTCGACGGACCTATGACCGATCCATAGGAGACCATTCTTCTAGCCTTCTCCCGCCAGCACGGTGACCTTGGGGTCAAAGGGGGCGGTCTCAGGGTTGAAATCTTCGCCGTGCACCTCCTTGTACTTCTCAGGGTACTTCGTACCCCGGAGCTTGGCTCCCTAGTTCATCCATAGGCTCCCGTTCCTAGGTCCGTCCAACGTACGTGTCTTCTTCCGAACGACAAACACGGACGGCTCTTCACCTGTCTTTATTTTCTGCACAAGAGAGCACGAAGTTAAGTGAAGGGGGACTCCCTTGCGGAGTAAAGAATAACATTACAAGCAAGAACAAATAAAGCATTTCTCACCTCTTTTTGCCTGAGAAGGGCGAGGGGGATGTTGTCTTATCGGTGTGATCCACCCCCATCTCCTCTCGCTGCTTCTTTGCATCGGCGTGTTTCTGGAGATACTGGGCGTGTGTCCACCATGCTACCATCGCCGTGAAGCACCGCTCGTCATTACCCACGAACTGAGGAGGGTTCTACATCCAAAAGACACACATATTAGTACAATAGAAAATAGAATAAGGTCAATAAATCAATAAAACAAAAATGCAACTACCTGCAGGTACTGCCACGGCTCGAAGAGCATCTCCCGGGCTTGGATCTTGTTCATCCAAATCTTGCGATCGCCAAAACAGTTGCGGACGGATTTCACGCGTGCCTCGTAGTGCATGTCTTACACCTTCCTCTTGGAAAGCTCGTGAACAATCGCCAAGCACTCCCTTTTGCGATCCCTGTCCATGTCGAAGAACTTCTACAAGTATGCACATAGGAAAAAAAGAGGGGTCAAAGCCATGAGTGCAAGTATATTTCATCCTCGAGGCGATTGAATTATGAAAAAGGGAAGCAAACTTACCCAGAACAAAACCTGAATCTTCTCCGCGATGCTGGTGTACTTTTTTTTCCGGATCTTTGGCATAGTGGTAATGCTTTCAAGTTCAAGCCACATCCTGCGAACCATTTGGGAGAGTGACAATCCCAGGAAAATACTTTCTAACCAGGGCTCCAAGGATGCTTGAGTAGCCACGATATGGCTTGATTCCATCCTGATATAGAAAGGCACTGCACAATGAAAAGACAAGATCAGTATGTGATGAAAATTCCAATGTATGGTTAGGGGGTCAAATCATGTACCTCGACCTGGCGGGCATGAGTACCTTGTCCGCATAGGGATAAGGTAGATCGGGGAGTCTCGAAACCCCACGCCGATATGGAGCCCTGGCCCGTGGCGTCAGGACCGAGTCGGCGACCGCGTACTCCTCAAGGTACAACGTCTCATCCTCCGGAGGCGTCCACCTCAAGGACGTGTCAAGCTCGTAGGGTAAAGACCCCAACCCCTCATCCTCCTGCTGCTGCTGCTCCTGCTCCTCCTCATCCTCCTCATCATCAGAATCCGAGTGCGTCCCCTCATCCTCCCGACGAACTGGCTCCTCGTCCTCGTCCTCCTCCTCCTGCTCCTACTCCTGCTCGTCCTCCTCGAATACCGGAGGGGGACTAGGATTCCTTGCACGCCTGTCACGCCCTCGTCGCTGTGAAGTGCGCGGTAGAGAACTAGCACTAGCAGGTTGTTTCCCCATGGCCTCTTTCGAACCACTAGTCACAAGTTTAGCCAAGCTTTTCAGCTTTCTTGTAACGCCCTTTCCCCCGGCATCTTTCAATCACCTGCAAAACATAGTGAAAAGAGTAGTTTATTAGTACACATCAGTGACACACGATTCATAACAGTACAATAATACTCATGTTTTAAACACACACACTATATTCATATCAGCAAAGATGAAACAAGAGAAATACTATATTCGTAGTAGGGAGTTATGGTACCAGACATACATATCGAAGTGCTCGTTGTTTGCAGCGTCAAATGTTCGGATCCCGCGACCTTCCCAGCCACGAGGCAAGTCATCCACTAGCGGTTCTAGATACACATTCATGTTCTTACCGGGGTATTTCGTCCCTGGGATTATCATCGAGACAAACATGTTCTCTGATCTCATGCAGACACCAGGGGGAGGTTCAAGGGAATAACAAACACTGGCCAACAACTATATACTGAAGCCGGATACCATATGGATTGAACCCGTCGGTTGATATGGCAACTGCTACGCTCCTCTTGTCACCTGCTTTCTCAGGATATTTCTTGACAAAGTTCTTCCATGCACTACCATCTGACGGATGTATCATCTTGTCGAGGTATCTATTACCTTCTACTGCCCACTACATCTGCTAGGCAGTATCCTTGGTCATGAAGAGTCGCTGGAGCCTCGGTATGATTGGAAGATACCGTAGGATGTTTTGGGCAACCCCGGTCTGCCTCTTCTGACCATCACCATTGGGATCGACCTCAAAGTACCTAGAGGATTTGCATCGGATACAATAATTTGTCTTAGCATGCTCCTTTGTGAATAACATGTATCCCTTCGGACAAGCGTGTATCGGCTCATGTGACATCTTAAGGTCACAGAGGAGTTTGTTCGAATAGTATAAGTTCTCCGGCAAGAGGTGCCCTTTCGGAAGAATGCTGCCAATGACTGCAAGCATATCATCAAAGTCCTCTCTGGTCAAGTTCCTATGGCTCTTGAAGGCCAAAAGGCGAACTATGTCATCCAGTTGGGTAACATTTGTATGTGCATGAAGGGGTCTCTACGATGCAAACAAAGTCTCGTAGTACTTTGCCGTGTTTTCCTCCGGCTCCTCACTTGTCTCCGCCTCTACATGTGGGATTTTAGGCGCATTAGAATTCACAAAGTTGTCTATGCACCTATCAAAACCAGCATCAAATTCTTCCCTTGGCTGACTCTGCTGCTGACTCTGCCATGACTCCCTCCTAGCACGTTTCGCTAACTTTTCACCATGGAATGTCCAAGTCTTGTAGGATGGTGTGAAGCCATAATTGACCAGGTGAGTACTCACATCATCCTTTGAATGTGTATTCAGGTTCTTGCATCTTGCACAGGGGCAAAAAATTCTTCTGGGTCTGCTGGGGACGGCAAATGCCTGGTTCACAAATTCCTCGGCATTTTCTTGCCATTCTGAGGGAAAGTCCAACTTACTGACATATCCATCATACATCCAGTCACAATTCTCCATCCTCTAATCAGTACCAAAACATACATATACAATGCTTTCAATTAATCATGCCATATAAATAAATCCGGTATTAGTTCGGTTAATTTTAGCAAACATATATTTTACGCCATACATATATCTACCTATCTATCTAATAGGTAAATAGGGTCCTATCAACCGCCGGATCCGTAGATTGAGTATGTTCTCCCTGCTCTACCCCGATCTAAGACAGAATTTCGGCAGCACCTCCCCATTGCTCTCCTGATACACGTCTCGGTAAAAAGCCAAGAGGGATGTGCATCCGGAGAACAATGGGGAGATGTTGCTGAAATCCTATCTCGGACTGGATTAGAACAAGGAAAACATACCCAACTACGCATCCACTTACTGTCCCGATAAGAGTTATGGTTCATAATATGCGAGACCACTAATGCATATTTATCCGCGTAACACTTACGGCCAGGAAGAGACGCCTATGTAACGCGACAGACTTGGTGATCTAGACATGAAAATAACCCTAGGTACAAGATAGGAGAACAGATTTTTACCCTCGAAGCGTGATCGAGAGGTAGAAAAGATCAGCGACCCTCCCGCAAAATGACCTACGCCACCGACAGCCCCACCCTCAGACTCGACACATATCTTGCACGAAGAAAAATGACTAAATTACTAAATTACTAATATACACATGCCAGAATTTTACACATATAATTCCTAAATTACTACTATACACATGCATATATGAAACAACATATATACTAGAAAATAATATACACATGTATTTTCCTAGATTTCTAATATACATATATGTAACAAATACATGGGACAAATACATGCTAAATCACTAATATACACATTTATTTCCAAAATACTACTATACTACACATCCTAAATTACTAATATATAACTAGATTACTACTATACTGCACATACATATATCTAACAGTATACTACAAAAAATACATGAAGCTAGGCACATACCGATGGTGGATGAGTTTGTCGGTGGGGGAGAGGGCATGAGGGTCGGGGCGGGCGGCGGCCCAGCTCCTACCAGTGGAGCCGCGGGCGAGCTCCCATGGCGGGGGTCCAGGGCTTGGCGGAGGCGGATGGGGCCGGGGTGGGTGGAGGCGGGGCTGGGCCAGGTGGAGGCAGGAGGTGCCGGTGGCGGCGGCCAGAGAAGGAGGCGGGGGCAGGTGGAGGGCGGCGACGGCGCGGGATCGTGGCGGTGACGAGGCAGGAGCTTGCTCGGGCTGGGAGGAGCTTGGCAAGGGCTGGGGAAAGGATAAGGCAGGCAAACGCGGGCCCGCGCGGGCCAATTATTGGCAGCCCTTTGCCATGTGCCAATCTGGGAGGAACACGGCAAAGATCTTTGCCATGTACCTGGTGCAAAAAACACACGGCAAAGAACCTTTGCTATGTACCCTACACAGACACACGGCAAAGGACCTCTTTGCCGTGTGCCTTTTGGTATTTTCTAATTTTCTTTTCATTTTTTATTTCTATTGTATTTATTTTAGGTTTTTAGTGAACTTTTTTGTTAGTATTGAGACCATGGAAATACGAACTTTGCACTAGACCATAAGCTTCTAGAGGATGTTGAACTTCATTTCCATTAGATGGGTGCCTAGTAACAAAATTTGAGAAACAATCCTCAACCAATCGGCAAGAGTAGAATTTCCCCTCACGGTAGAGCTGCTGACCAACAAAACCAAGCAAGATGTTGGACTAATTTTGAAATAGAAAGGTCACTCTTTAGGTCAATCAAAAGATCAAGATGAGAGGATTTTACGACAAAGTCTGAAATTTGTTGTTTGACATCCTTTAGATTATTCTCAATTTTGACTACCTCAAGGACCTGCATGCATGTGGCCCTAGCACATGCATGAAGGTGTGGTTCTATGTTAAAACATACAAAACCTACTAGTCTCCGGGTGCTTTCATGTGTCCCCCCTCGCATGCATGCTCTCTAACCTAGAAGCGAAGGTTTTGGACTTGTATAAGGGGAAACTCCTCGTTCCGGTAAAACCGGGTAGATTAGTGCCCCAATTTGTTAACCAACATGGTTTCAAATCATCCTATGACCTAAACAAACACAAAACAAGAGAGAGCTATGTCGGTCTACCCCCATCATAAGAATGTCTAGGGGTAGACGATCCGAGTCCCGCAGATCAGGGTTCTGCAGCAAACCGCGCTTTGGGGCATCGGAATACCTCAAGGACCTTGTAGCACCCCTCGGGGTCAGGGCTGAACTAACCTCAGATCACCATCTAAGATAAGTTAAACTCCCAAACACGGAGGATCACAGTATGATTCGGTAACATCACATAACACAGGGATTCAACAACATAAGTTTAAACTCTTAACCGAGTAAGATATTAGAGTTATTACAAACCAGAGGTCATAGACCCAACATTACATCACAAAGCGAAAGCAAATTATGTTGTTCTACACAACAACTTAGCAAAAGGCCTAAGAGGCCATAAACAAAAGCGACGTCCATCCCATAGACCTCAGGCTGCTACCTGGGACCCCCAACTACTCGTCGATGTCAACGTAGAAGCCACCTTCAGTTGCAACCAGATCCTCTATAGAAAACAACAATGGCGCAAGGCTGAGTACGAGAATGTACTCCACAAGACTTAGATAACCTAGTATCTACATGCTCTGGCTAGAAAGGCTTTCTCTGGATTTTCTTTTGCGGAAAGCAATCTTTGTTTGTAAACAAGAGAGAGAGAGAGAAGAGGCTCGTCTACTCAGAATCTTTTAAAAGGGATAAGATAGCGACTTCTTCATCTTGTTCATCACATCTCGATAACCACCAGCTTCATCAGAACCTCCTATCTAGGATCACCCCCTCGACCCAGAGGAAGCATCCTTAAGCACACGTGGATCAACAAGTTTTATAATAATTAAAGTTATCTATGATCTTAGAATCTGGTCACCAAGCGTTCATAGCCGTGCACACAGCTTTTAGATAAGATTAATACCCTGCAGGGGTGTACAACTTTACCCACACGTATCAATCGACTCTTAATGCCAAATATTATTAGCCCTCTTCCTTGGAGGGCCGGCGGAGGGTGGTTGACCACAACCTTTACCTTGCTTTCGCCGAGACCATGAGTCACACAATAAGTATGGTTCCGCCGTAACGGGTCAAATCCCGAAACCGGTACTTAAAGATGTGAGGCGAGGTTGGTTTACCAGGGGTGATATCTACCCCAAGCAACCGCGGCCACACTTCCCTACCTGTTATGATGCATCTCCTTCACCACCTCTTTCAAAAACGTTTTCAATGCGTATGCCAAATGGAAAGTCCGAACTATGTGACTCATGGAATCTACTAGGCAAGTTAGTCAGTCGAGGGGTTCCCAAGCCCCGTGTGGTTGTACGCTCGTCTCGGTTCCAAAGGCAAGAACTCAGTTCCTAGTGGGGGCGAGCATGGGACTACGAATACTACACCCAACATGGCCTTCCATACAAGCCTTAGCATGATTAGTTAACTCCTTTGATGATGTCACCATCTCCTACCTCACTACCATCCTTGGCACCTCTGATTCATCATTGAATAGATCACACGTTGTTTCTATGGTTGGCTAAGCTGTCGGTAGCAGAAGATCTACAACGCTCACATGCCAAACCTAGGTATGCTAGGAGCAGTGGATCAGGAGTATAAGGCTACAAAAGGGAAACAGTGCAGCAGATAGGTAACACTAGCTACTAACAAAAGACCACATTGGAATCGTGTGCATCATAGCGAGAAAGTAATATACTTTATAAAACTTAGGTTCAGAATGAGAGGCTACGCTTGCCTTGTCCGTCAGTAGATAGGTACGGATCTTCGGTGTTGTTGACTTCAGCTTCGGGTTCGGATCCTATCGTCAAGAACCAAATACCAGAAAGGGAGAAGCAACATTCAATACATGGCATGTGCAATGCTCAATCAATATGGATGATATGACAAGTTAACTTGCGTTGAAATGAAACCCTAAAACATGCTCGGCAATTTTAAATGGGGTTCCGAAGGTTGAAAACCCTAATTCGGGAAACTCCGGAAACACATGAGAGGGGTTGATTTAGTTCTCTAATTAAACTTGTCATTAAAGTTGTTTATCAATGTATGATTATAACTTAAATAGGTAGAACTCATTTTTCTGAACATTTTGATATATTATTTCTATTTTTTTGAATTACAGATTCAAAGTTATTGAATTTACAATATTCAAAACAATTTCTGAAATTATTAAACCTTTTTCTTAATTAAAATAAAGCTGGGAATACTTTTTACACCGAGGTTGGGCTAGCCACAGGCACAGACAGGTGGGCCTCTGGCCACCTCATCCTCCACGCAGACAAAGTGGGACATGGGGGCCCGATTATTATTTTTCACCGAGGCTGCAACTAGCTAGAGAGGCTGACCGGTGGGACCTGGGCCACGCAGGAAAGCCACCGTGGCACCACGCGGGCCTCGCCGGAGAACGGCCAGTCGGCGGCGACTGGCGGCGCTAGGAGGCGAACGGGGACGCGCGGATAGGCCTAATCGAACCAGGGCGTCACCAAGAACCTAACTAGGGCGGCGCCGCTAGGTAGAGGTCGCCGGAGCAGGCCACACGACGACGGCCGACGACAGCGCATGCAGATGATTGCGATGGCGACGATTCAGAGAGGGAGAGGGGGGTCACAGGGACCGTGAGCTCACCGGGAAGCTCGTGGAGGGGTCGTTGGCACGAGGGGAGCACAAGGGACGTCGAAATCGATGGCGCCGGTGGTCGTCAGTGGCGGGGAAGACGGAGTCACGGGTGACAATTTGCAGCGCCCTTCGTCGATTCCTTCTGTAGGAAGATCAAGTGGAGCAAGGAGAAGCTCGTGGCGGTGCCAGCGGTGGTCGGGGAGGCCAGCAACGGCGGCTAGCCGGAGCTAGGGTTTGGCCAGAGAGGTGAAATAGGGAAGAGGGGAGGATAAGGATCGACCGATGGAGGCAAGGGTACTTGTAGACGTTGCAGGCGTCGGTAGCATGCATCCCGGCGCAGGCGAGCATCGCGGCTCGGACGGATGTCGACGGCAGCGAGCAGCTTCCCGGCGTTGTCCTTCTGGCTGGAGGAGGAAGAAAGGTTAGAAACGGCGAAGGGGTACTGGGCCGCGTGGGCCGGCTGCTGGCTGCTGGACGCGATCGGCAGAGAGAAGAGAGGGAGTTGGGCCACAACCCAAAGGCGTTGGACTGTTTTTTAGACAGAACCTTTTTCTATTTCCTAAATTCCTTTTCTCTCTTTTATATAATGATTTTTGGATAATGTTTTATACATTTAAAAATACCAGGACTTTGTGAATTTAATGGAAACAATGTGGGGCCCTTGACACTATTTGGGCTCCACTATTTTGGGTAACTTTCAAATTCAAAACATTTTGAATGGATTCCAAAAAGAGGGGGAAAGACTAGGGTTTAGGGTTTTGCACTTGCACTTTGGTTCACACACTTGATCACCTGCAAATATTGTATTGATTTAAACAGATGCATGCAATGCTTAAGTACTGAGTACATATATTACAAACATGGGTTGTTATAGCTTTACCCCCCTTACAAGAATCTCGACCCGAGATTCCTAAGTTTTGGAAAAGAAAGCAGGGTACTCAGATCGAAGACGATCTTCTCGTTCCCAGGTTGCTTCATTCTCAGAGTGATGGGACCACTGAACTTTCAGGAACTTGATGTTTTGACGTCGAGTTTTGTGCTCGGTTTCATCAAGGATACGGACAAGATACTCACGATAAGTCAGATCCTTTTGGAGATCAGGAGTTTGGTGATCAACACCACAGACAGGATCTTTGAAGCAACGCTTGAGTTGAGACACATGGAAGACGTCATGCACCTCAGGGAAATCTGTGGGAAACTCCAGCTTGTATGCGAGGTTACCTTGCCTGGATAGAACACAAAAAGGACCAACATAGCGAGAAGCTAGTTTGCCTTTGATACCGAAACGATGGACACCCTTCAAAGGAGTGACCCGGAGATAAGCTTGATCACCGACTTCATATTCAATATATTGATGATGACGATCATGATAGCTTTTCTGGTGAGACTGAGCAGTTTTCAAACGATCTCGAATGATACGAACTTGATCTTCTGCTTCCTGGATCATATCTGGTCCAAAGAACTTTCTTTCGCCGGTTTCTGACCAGTTCAAAGGAGTACAACAGGTTCTTCCATATAAGAATTGGAAAGGTGCCATACCAATACTGGACTGAAAACTATTGTTGTAGGAGAATTCAGCAAAAGGAAGGCATTTCTCCTAGTTCTTGCCAAAAGATATGGCACATGCTCTTAGCATGTCTTCAAGGATTTGATTCACTCTTTCGGTCTGGCCTCCGGTGCTCGGATGATAAGCTGTACTAAAAGACAGACGAGTTCCCATAGCTTGTTGGAAACTTGCCCAGAACCTTGAGGTGAATAAAATTCCACGGTCAGAGACGATTTTCTTTGGTACCCCATGAAGGACAACTATTCGTGAGGTATACAGATCAGCCAATTGGTTAGAAGTAATGCTCTCGCGAACTGGTAGGAAGTGAGCAACCTTGGACAGATAGTCGACGATTACCCAGATGGCATCATTTCCTTTCTGAGTCTTAGGGAGATCAGTGATGAAATCCATGTTGGAATTATGCCCTAGAGGCAATAATAAAGATGTTATTATTATAATTCTTGTTCATGATAATGTTTATATTCCATGCTAGAATTGTATTAAGCGGAAACTTTAATACTTGTGTGGTTTGTGAACAACACCGTGTCCCTAGTACGCCTCTATGGACTAGCTCATTGATTAATGATGGTTAAGGTTTCCTAACCATGGACATGAGTTGTTGATTAATAATGAGATCACATCATTGGGAGAATGATATGATGGACAGACCCAAACTAAGCGAAGCAATTAGATCGTGTCATCGTGTTCATCTTTGCGAAGCTTTTCTTATGTCAAATATTGTATTCCTTAGACCATGAGATAATACAACTCCCTGGTATCGGAAGAAAGCTTTGAGGTCATCAAACGTCATCCTATGAGAGGGTGATCATAAAGGTGTCTCTCGGGTGATCGGAAAGTATCTGTTGGGTTGTATGTATCGAGATGGGATTTGTCCCTCCCAAGTCGGAGAGATATACTTCGGGCCCACTCGGTAATCGATATCAACACCGCTTGCAAGCATATGGTTAAGGAGTTAATCACAAAGTGATATCGGATTACGGAACGAGTAAAGTACTTGCTGTGAACGAGATTGAACTAGGTATGACGGTACCGACGATCAAATCTCGGGCAAGTAAAATATCGCGAGATGAAGGGAATATAAATATTGGATTGATTGAATCCTGGCATCGTGGTTCATCCGATATGATCATCGATGAATGTGTGGGAGTCAATATGGGTTTCCAGACCCCGCTGTTGATTATTGATAGAAGATCATGTCTGCATATTCTCGAACCCGAAGGGTCACACACTTAACGTGTCTCGACGCTAGGATAGATTGGATAATTGGTTTATGAGTTTTTGTTCGGAGTCTCGGATGGGATCCGAGACATCACGAGAGGTTTCGGAGTGGTCCGGAGAATAAGATTCATATAAGGCAGTGCAGTTTTTTGGAGTTCGGAATTGTTCCGGGTTAATCGGTATTGTACCGGAAGCTTCTAGAACCTTCCGGAAGGGGACCAACGTGGCCCCACCTTCCGGGAGGGGGCATGGGCCTATGAGGGAGTGCCCTGGCCGCATTGGGCTAGGGGCACAAGGCCCCATAGGGCCCAACCGGCCAGCAAGGGTAAAACCCTAATTGGACCTTCTAGAAGGGGGGGGTTCCTTGCCCCCCACTCCTCCTTCTTTGGCCGCCGTTTTTGGACTTGGGGGAGGGGTTAGGGCTGGCGCCCACCCCTCTATATATAGAGGGATGGGGCGCACCACCCCCCACACCTTCCCCTCCAACCCTAGCCGCCCTGCTGCCCTCCTCTCTCTCTCCCTCCCGACTGCGTGTAGGCGAATCCCTGCTCTAGAAACTCTCCACCAATTGCACCGCGCCGTCACGTTGTAGATCCAACCCATCTCTCCACCATACTTGTTGGACCAAGGAAGGAGGAGACGTCGAGGTGCTGCACGTGTGCATCTCACGGATGCATCGCCACTTGTGGTGCTAGATCGGATCGGATCGTGAGGAGGAGAAGCGAGTACGACTACATCACCCACGTTCCGACGAACGTTCCGTTGTGCGAATCTTCAAGGGTATAAAGATCTAATCCAATCTCTCTCGTTGTTTGCATATCCTAGATTAGATCTTGGCTTCCCTCTGTTCGCATCCGTAGAAAAATTTGATTTACTATGCCACGAAACCCATCAGTGGTATCAGAGCTAGATCTATGCGTAGATGTGTTTCACGAGTAGAACACAACATGGTTGTTGCAGGCGTTGATGTTTTCTGTTGCAAGCCTCTTGTTTGTGTTCTTCTTATGACGCGGGATAGTGAGATTGAAGCGGTCCAGGCCAACCTTACGCGACGTCGTTCGCGAGACCGGCTCCGCACTTGACGTGTGGCTTGTTCCACACATGCGGCTGGTGGATGCCAGTTTCTCTCACTATAGTTGTCATGGGATTTACACCGGAGTTTGGCAACCATAATATCACCGTTGTGGCTTTCCGTAGGTAAGAATCGTTCTTAGCATCTACTCCCATAAGCCACGTAAAACATGCAACAACAAAGTAGAGGCGTCTAACTTGTTTTTGCAGGGAGTGTTTTCTGTGATATGGTATGGCCCAAGATGTGATGTGTATAATGTATGTGATGATCATGTTTTGTAATGTTCACGACTTGCATGTCGATGAGTACACAACCGGCAGGAGCCATATGGTTGTCTTTATAATTGTGTATGACCTGTGTGTCAACTTCTTATGTGCCATGTAATAGTTTCACTTTATTGCTAAGTAGTTAGCAATAGTTGTAGTTGCTATTCGTGGTGGAGGAAATCATGGTGGAGTGATGGAGATCATACCGGCACGCACAAGATGGAGATCATTGCGCGAAGATTGGCTATACCATGTCACATAAAGTTATATGCATGTGATGTTTATCCTTTTATGTATCTTATTATGCTTAGATCGCGACGGTAGCATTACAAGATGATTCCTCACTTAAAGATCAAGATAAAAACGGTGTTCTCCCCAAGTATGCACCGTTGCGAAAGTTCGTCGTGTCCAAGCATCATGTGATGATCGGATGCTATAGACTCTACGCTCACATACAACGGGTGCAAGCCAGTTTTGCACACGCAGAAATACTTGGGTCTAACTTGACGAGCCTAGCATGTACAGACATGGCCTCGGAACACATGAACCTAAAGGTTAAGCATGAGTCATATGAATGATATGATCGACACTTCGTTGTCCACCATTGAAACCACATCTCTTCTCGTGAAGATCGGATTAGGTGTGGTGAATTTGGATCGTGTTCACTAAACAACTTGAGGGATGTTGAATTTAGTGGGAGTTCATCTAGTAATTTGATTAAAAGTTGAACTAGTTATCATGAACATAGTCTAATTTGTACTTGCAAATATTGTACATCAAATGGCTAAGTCCAACTTCAACTTCAATGTTTTTGCTGAGAAGGAAAAGCTTAGAAACAATGGGTCTAACTTCCCCAATTGGTTCCGCAATCTGAGAATCATTCTCTCTGGCGGTCAAAAGGACTATGTCCTTGAGAATGCGTTAGGTGACGCCCCTGCAGCTACTGCGACGGCTGATGAGAAAGCTGTCTACCAGTCGTGCAAAGATGATTATGGTGTGATTAAGAGCACCATGTTGTTTGTTATGGAATCGGACCTTCAAAATCGTTTTGAAGACTATCCCGGGCCCTTTGAGATTCTCGAGGAGCTGAAAACCATGTTTCAAACTCAAGCCCGTTCTGAGAGATATGACATCTCTGAGAAGTTCTTTAACTGCAAGATGGAGGAAGGGAGTTCCGTTAGTGAGCACGCCATTAAGATGTCGGTCTACACTCAACGCCTTGAGAAACTGGACTGCAAGATTCTAGAGGAGCTCAAGATTGACAGGGTTCTGCAATCACTCCCTTCCAGCTATAAAAGTTTTGCAGTGACTCATAATAAGATTGGTTCCACTGATACGATCACCGAGCTCTTCGCAAAGCTGAAGGCTGCGGAAGTGGACATCAAAAAGGATAATCATGTGTTGATGGTCAACAAGCCCCCCACCTTCAAGAAAGGTAAGGGTGCAAAGAAGCCCTTCAAGAAAGGCGGCAAACGTGTTGTCCCTGCTGAGAAGAAGCTCAAGTCTGGTCCTAAGCCGGACACTGAGTGCTTCTATTGCAAGGACAAGGGTCACTGGAAGCGCAACTGCCCGAAGTACTTAGCGGACAAGAAGGCTGGCACCATCAAAGGTATATTTGATATACATGTTATTGATGTTTTCCTTACTAGCCCTCGTTGTAGTGCTTGGGTATTTGATACTGGTTCAATTGCTAATATTTGTAACTCGAAACAGGAGCTACGGAATAGATGACGGCTTGCGAGGGATGAGGTGACGATGCGCGTTGGCAACGGATCAAGAGTTGATGTGATGGCCGTCGGCACGCTCTCCTTAGTTTTACCTTCGGGATTAGTTTTAAACCTCAATAAATGTTATTATGTGCCTGCGTTGAGCATGAACATTATTTCTGGATCTTGTTTATTGCAAGATGGTTATTCATTTAAATCGGAGAATAATGGTTGTTCTATTTATATGAGTAACATCTTTTATGGTCATGCACCTATTGTGAATGGTTTATTTCTTCTAAATCTCGAAAGGGATGAAACACACATCCATAACATTGAGGCTAAGAGATGCAAAGTAGATAGTGATAATACTACTTATTTCTGGCACTGTCGTCTAGGTCATATTGGTGTAAAACGCATGAAGAAACTCCATTCTGATGGACTTTTGGAGTCTCTTGATTTTGAATCATTTGACACATGCGAACCGTGCCTCATGGGCAAGATGATCAAAACCCCGTTCTCCGGTATGATGGAGCGAGCAACGGACTTGTTGGAAATCATACATACCGATGTATGCGGACCGATGAGTATTTCGACGCGCGGTGGATATCGCTATTTTCTCACTTTTACCGATGACTTAAGTAGATATGGGTATATCTATTTAATGAAACATAAATCTGAAACATTTGAAAAGTTCAAAGAATTTCAGAATGAAGTGGAGAACCATCGTAACAGAAAGATTAAGTTTCTACGATCCGATCGTGGAGGTGAATATTTGAGTTATGATTTTCTCACGCATCTTAAAGCAAGCGGAATCGTTTCGCAACTCACGCCACCCGGAACACCACAGCGCAATGGTGTGTCTGAACGCCGGAATCGAACCCTATTAGATATGGTCTGATCAATGATGTCTCTTACTGATTTGCCATTATCATTTTGGGGTTATGCATTAGAAACCGCTGCATTCACTTTAAATAGGGCACCATCTAAATCTGTTGAGACGACACCGTATGAACTGTGGTTTGGTGCTAAACCTAAGTTGTCGTTTCTTAAAGTTTGGGGATGCGAAGCTTACGTCAAGAAGTTGATGCCGGACTAGCTCGAACCCAAAGCGGAGAAATGCGTCTTCATAGGATACCCTAAGGAAACAATTGGGTATACCTTCTATCACAGAACCGAAGGCAAAGTGTTTGTCGCGAAGAACGGTTCCTTTCTTGAGAAGGAGTTTCTCTCGAAAGAAGTGAGTGGGAGGAAAGTAGAGCTAGAAGAGGTTATTGAACCTTCTCTTGAGTTGGAGAGTAGCGTAGCACCTGAAATTGTTCCAGTGCCGCCTGCACCAACAATAGAGGAAGCTAATGACAAGGATCATGAAGCTTCAGACGATGTTGCTACTGAACGTCGCAGGTCGACAAGGTCGCGTGCCCCTCCTGAGTGGTAAGTCAACCCTGTATTGACTGTCTTGTTGGTAGAAGACAGTGAACCTACGAACTATGAGGAAGCAATGATGAGCCCAGACTCTGAGAAATGGCTGGAAGCCATGAAATCCGAATTGGGATCCATGAGCGAAAACCAAGTATGGACTTTGGTGGACCATCCTAGCGACCGAAAGGCCGTTGAGTGAAAATGGATCTTCAAGAAGAAAACGGACGCGGATGGTAATGTTACCGTCTATAAAGCACGGCTTGTCGCGGAAGGTTTTCGACAAGTTCAAGGTGTTGACTACAATGAGACTTTCTCTCACGTAGCGATGTTTAAGTCCATTCGGATTTTATTAGCAATTGCTGCGTTTCATGATTATGAAATATGGCAGATGGATGTCAAGACTGCTTTCCTCAATGGCAACATTGATGAAGAGTTGTATATGATGCAACCCGAAGGTTTTGTCGATCCTAAGGATGCTGATAAAGTATGCAAACTTCAGCGTTCCATTTATGGACTGAAGCAAGCATCTCGGAGTTGGAACCTTTGTTTTGATCAAGTGATCAAGAGCTTTGGATTTGTTCCAAATTGCTATGAAGCTTGCATCTACAAGAAAGTGAGTGGGAGCTCGGTGACATTTCTGGTACTATATGTGGATGACATATTTATTATTGGAAATGACATTAACATGCTTAACGATGTGAAGAGTTATTTGAACAAGTGTTTTTCAATGAAAGACCTAGGTGAAGATGCTTATATATTGGGCATCAAAATCTATAGAGATAGACAAAGACGCCTGATAGCTTTAAGCCAGAGTACATACCTAGACAAAGTTCTGAAAAGGTTCAGAATGGATAAGGCAAAGAAAGGTTTAGTGCCTATGTTGTCAGGTAAGATATTGAGCAAGGCTCAGTGTCCAGCTACGGTAAATGATAGGGAAGCTATGAGCAAAGTGCCTTATGCATCGGCCATAGGTTCTATCATGTATGCCATGCTGTGTACTAGACAGGATGTGTCCAATGCTCTTAGTTTGACGAGCAGATATCAAAGTGATCCAGGAGTGGAACACTGGACAGCCGTGAAGAACATCCTAATGTACCTAAATAGGACTAAAGAAATGTTCTTAGTCTATGGGGGTGATGAACAGCTCGTCGTAAAAGGTTACGTCGACGGTAGTTTCGACACCGACAAGGATGATTCTAAATCTCAGACAGAATACGTGTATATTTTGAATGGAGGAGCTGTGAGCTGCAGAAGCTACAAGCAAAGCGTGATCGCGGGATCTACAGTAGAAGCGGAATACATGGCTACTGCAGAAGCGTCAAGTGAAGGAGTTTGGATCAAGAACTTCATCACTAAGCTTGGCGTGGTTCCAAGTGCATTGGACCCACTGGAGATATTGTGTGACAACACTGGCGCCATAGCACTCGCTAAGGAACCAAGATATCATCCAAAGACCAATCATATCAACCGCAAGTTTCATATAATCCGAGATTATATAGCAGATGGAGATCTGAAGATTAGCAAAGTACATACAGATCTGAATGTCGCAGATCCATTGACTAAACCTCTTACACGTGTAAAACATGATCAACACCTCAGTGCCATGGGTGTGAGATTGTTGCCAAATGTAAACTAGATTATTGACTCTAGTGCAAGTGGGAGACTATTGGAATTATGCCCTAGAGGCAATAATAAAGATGTTATTATTATAATTCTTGTTCATGATAATGTTTATATTCCATGCTAGAATTGTATTAAGCGAAAACTTTAATACTTCTGTGGTTTGTGAACAACACCGTGTCCCCAGTACGCCTCTATGGACTAGCTCATTGATTAATGATGGTTAAGGTTTCCTAACCATGGACATGAGTTGTCGATTAATAAAGAGATCACATCATTGGGACAATGATATGATGGACAGATCCAAACTAAGCGAAGCAATTAGATCGTGTCATCGTGTTCATCTTTGCGAAGCTTTTCTTATGTCAAATATTGTATTCCTTAGACCATGAGATAATACAACTCCCTGGTATCGGAAGAAAGCTTTGAGGTCATCAAACGTCATCCTATGAGAGGGTGATCATAAAGGTGTCTCTCAGGTGATCGGAAAGTATCTGTTGGGTTGTATGTATCGAGATGGGATTTGTCCCTCCCAAGTCGGAGATATATACTTCGGGCCCACTCGATAATCGATATCAACACCGCTTGCAAGCATGTGGTTAAGGAGTTAATCACAAAGTGATATCGGATTACGGAACGAGTAAAGTACTTGCTGTGAACGAGATTGAACTAGGTATGACGGTACCGACGATCAAATCTCGGGCAAGTAAAATATCGCGAGACGAAGGGAATATAAATATGGGATTGATTGAATCCTGGCATCGTGGTTCATCCGATATGATCATCGATGAATGTGTGGGAGTCAATATGGGTTTCCAGACCCCGCTGTTGATTATTGATAGAATATCATGTCTGCATATTCTCGAACCCGAAGGGTCACACACTTAACGTGTCTCGACGCTAGGATAGATTGGATAATTGGTTTATGAGTTTTTGTTCGGAGTCTCAGATGGGATCCGAGACATCACGAGAGGTTCCGGAGTGGTCCGGAGAATAAGATTCATATAAGGCAGTGCAATTTTTTGGAGTTCGGAATTGTTCCGGGTTAATCGGTATTGTACCGGAAGCTTCTAGAACCTTCCGGAAGGGGACCAACATGGCCCCACCTTCCGGGAGGGGGCATGGGCCTATGAGGGAGTGCCCTGGCCGCATTGGGCCAGGGGCACAAGGCCCCATAGGGCCCAACCGGCCAGCAAGGGTAAAACCCTAATTGGACCTTCTAGAAGGGGGGGGGTTCCTTGCCCCCCACGCCTCCTCCTTTGGCCGCCGGTTTTGGACTTGGGGGAGGGGTTAGGGCTGGCGCCCACCCCTCTATATATAGAGGGCTGGGGTGCACCACCCCCCCCCCACACCTTCCCCTCCAACCCTAGCCGCCCTGCTGCCCTCCTCTCTCTCCCTCCCGACTGCGTGTAGGCGAAGCCCTGCTCCAGAAACTCTCCACCAATTGCACCGCGCCGTCGCGTTGTAGATCCAACCCATCTCTCGACCATACTTGCTGGACCAAGGAAGGAGGAGACGTCGAGGTGCTGCACGTGTGCATCTCACGGAGGCACTACCACTTGTGGTGCTAGATCGGATCGGATCGCGAGGAGGAGAAGCGAGTACGACTACATCACCCACGTTCCGACGAACGTTCCGCTGTGTGAATCTTCAAGGGTATGAAGATCTAATCCAATCTCTCTCGTTGTTTGCATCTCCTAGATTAGATCTTGGCTTCCCTCTGTTCGCATCCGTAGAAAAATTTGATTTACTATGCCGCGAAACCCATCAATCCATACCAACTTCATCCCATTTCCACTACGGGATTTTATGTGGTTGTAGGAGACCAGTGGGTCTTTGGTGCTCAGCCTTGATGCGACGGCAAACGTCACATTCAGCAACAAAACGAGCGATATCCTTCTTCATACCAGACCACCAGAATCTTTGACGAAGATCTCGATACATCTTGGTACCTCCAGGGTGGATAGAAAGAAGTGATTCATGAGCTTCGGTAAGAATTATCTGCTTCAAGTCCTTTCCATTTGGTACTACGTACCAAACGTGTACCGAAATATAGGACACCTTCCTCGTTAACAGAGAAACATTTAGCAACTCCGCTAGCAATGTACTCTTTAAGTGTATCCATCTTAGGATCTTGCCTTTGAGAAACTTTGATCTGATCCTCTAGAGAATACTTCACTTCAAGAGTAGAAAGGAATCCACGAGGAACTACTTCGAGATTCAATCGAGTAAATTCCTCATGAAGAGAAGGTTGAGCTTGTTTTAACAACAGGGTGTTGCAATAAGATTTACGGCTCAGCGCATCAGCAACGACATTGGCTTTGCCAGGTTGATAGTTGAGACCCAAATCATAGTACTTGATGAGTTCTAACCATCTTCTTTGCCTGAGATTCAGATCAGGTTGTGTGAAAAGGTACTTCAAACTCTGATGATCCGAATATAACTCGCAACGACTACCGAGAAGGTAATGTCGCCATTGCTTAGAGCATGAACAACAACTGCAAGCTCAAGATCATGAGTTGGGTAGTTGTTCTCATGTGGTTTTAGCTATCGGGAGGCATAAGCCACCACATGTCCATCTTGCATCAACACACATCCGAGACCTTGGTGGGAAGCATCGCAAAAGACAACAAAGTCTTTGTTGGTGTCTGGGAGAACTAACACGGGTGTAGTGGTTAACTTGGTTTTCAACAACTGGAAGCTTTCTTTAGCCTTATCAGACCATTCAAACTTCTTCTCCTTCTTAAGAAGATCAGTCATTGGCTTTGCAATCCTGGAGAAGTTCTCGATGAATCGACGGTAATAACCAGCCATCCCGAGAAAACTTCTGACATCCTTGACGGATTTAGGAGACTCCCAGTCGAGGATAGTTTGAACCTTATCGGGGATGACAGCAACCCCTTTGGCGGAAACAACATGACCAAGGAATACGAGCTCTTGTAACCAGAACTCACATTTGGAAAACTTGGCGTCAAGACGATGTTCTCGGAGTTTTGTTAACACCAAGTGAAGATGTTCAGCATGCTCTTCTTCAGTCTTCGAATAGACCAGAATATCATCGATGTAGACTACGACGAACTTGTCAAGATACTCCATGAAGACAGAGTTCATAAGTCGCATGAAAGTGGCTAGAGCATTGGTAAGACCAAAGGACATGACTGTATACTCATAAAGACCATAACAAGTGGTGAAAGTAGTCTTTGGAATATCTTCCTTATGGATCTTTATCTGGTGATACCCTGACCTTAAATCCATTTTGGAGAAGACAGTGGCACCACTTAACTGATCAAATAGATCGCTGATCCTAGGGAGAGGATACTTGTTCTTAATACTCACAGCATTGAGTGGGCGATAATCCACAACCAGATGCGGTATATTGGTATCCCGCTTCTTGAAAAAGATGGTGGGACATCCCCAAGAAGATGTGCTGGGATGAATGTATTGTTTTCCTTCTAACTCCTCTAATTGCTTCTTCAACTCCACAAGCTCATGAGGAGGCATATGATAAGGTCGTTTAGAAACATGAGTAGTTCCAGGAACTAACTCTATGACAAACTCCACACTTCGGTCAGGTGGCATGCCAGGCAACTCCTCAGGAAAGACATCCGAAAACTCACAGACCATGGAAACATCTTGAATCTCTAACGGAGGTAGAGCTTCAAGAGCATACAACTCTGCTTTAGGAATGGAAACAGCTGAAGGAGATAGTGACCCTACGGTCCAATACTTGACTGTTATGCCAGCAGGACTAGTCAGAGTCACGGACTTGGTTGTACAATCGAGAATGTCTTGATAACGGGTCAACCAGTCCATGCCCAAAATGATTTCAATATTAGTTGACTTGAGGGCGATCAAAGAGGTGGGGAAAAGTTGAAATGCAACTTCAATTAGATTCCCATGACTAACCATGGTGGAGCGCCAACTAGAACCAGGAGACTGAACTAGCATAGGAACTGACAACCCTTCAAAGCTTATCCCATGCATTTGAGCAAAAGCTTGTGACAAGAATGAATGCGATGCTCCAGAATCAAACAAAACTTTAGCTGGAATTTGATTGATACGAAGCGTACCCATTATGACGCTTGGATCTTCCTGAGCCTCCTCAGTAGAGATATGGTTCAGGCATCCTTTTCTATCACCTGGATACCTATCATTCTTGTTTGGTGGTGGTGCCTTCTCAGCAACACTCTTTTAAGGACAGTCTCTTGCATAGTGGCTCGGCTGGCGACAGTTGAAACATATGAGGCCTGATCCAGTACCAGTGGCAGGATAACTTGATCCACCAGCATTGTTTGGAGTAACATTCGGACGGGGTGCATATCCAGAAGTCCTTGGAGTATAAGGAGCACGTGGCACTGCACTATAAGGTACGAAGACACGACGCTTCTTATTACCGGAACCAGCCTTGTTGTACCCCTCCTGAGGACGCTTATGAGTTTCTTCATACTCCACCTTTCCACTCTCGGCTTTCATAGCCTTATTAACAAGACCTTGGAAGTTAACAAAGTCCATGAGATGAAGATCACGATGAACCTCAGGATCCAGTCCCTTGCGGAATAGAGCTTGCTTCTTAACATCAGTGGAGACCTCTTCAGTAGCATAGCAGGCAAGACGATTAAAGTTGCGCTGATAATCATACACGGAACCAGTGCCCTGCTTAAGCTTGAGGAACTCCTCTCTCTTCTGATCCATCAGACCCTCCGGAATATGATAAGCTCGGAAGGCCTCAATGAACTCTTGCCATGTAACAACATGTTGAGCTCCTTGCATAGCCAAGAAATTTTCCCACCAGGAGTTAGCTGCTCCCTCTAGATGACAGGCAGCAAAAGTCACCCAATCAGCTTGAACAACATGACCAACCTGAAGTTTGTGCTCCATGGTGCGAAGCCAGTAGTCCGCATCAAGGGGCTCAGTGGAATAGCTGAAAACTGGCGGAGTGAGACGTGTGAAGTCCTTGATACCAACTTGATTGCTCTGGCGTTGAGCAGTGTTGCGCTCAATCCTTTCAAGGAGCCTCATATTGTCAGCACGGTTGGTTTCGTACATGGCCATGAGCTGAACCATGGACGGCGGTGGAGGAAGGTTGGAAGATTCACCCTCATTGGTATCACCACGTGCATGAGCACGGGTACGAGCACGAGAGGTGTCACCCATCCTGAAAGAACAAAAAGAAATTAGACAAAGGATCCAAAGGAACAAGACGGAAAGCTGAGCAAGGAGTACTTGATTTAAAAGTATCATCTTATCAAGCATGGTAGTATCAAAGCATACTAATGTATACACTAACCAGCTGACTTACAAACCATGACAATGGAATGCTAAGATGGTACACACCATGCAAAATGAGATATTTTGGAACTCTGAGAATAGCAACCAAGTACGGAGTACTTTTAGGGAGACAACCCCAAAACCACGATCCTAAAAGTTTTGAGATATAAGGTAAGGAATGAAAACCTTTTCAAACCAAATAAGGTAAGAGAAACTCCAGCAACAGAAACACACCAGAGAAGGAGTAAAAAGAATCCTAGTCAGAGTTTCTGCAAATAGTTTTTAACTTTCAAATATTTTTTTCAACTTATAGACTCAAGATCGACCAATAAAAGGGTTTCCTACAGGCAGTCCTGCTCTGATACCAAAACCTATAGCACCCCCCGGGGTTAGGGCTGAACTAACCTCAGATCACCATCTAAGATAAGTTAAACTCCCAAACACGGAAGATCACAGTATGATTTGGTAACATCACAGAACACACGGATTCAACAGCATAAGTTTAAACTCTTAATAGAGTAAGATATTAGAGTTATTACAAACCAGAGGTCATAGACCCAACATTACATCACACAACGAAAGCAAATTATGTTGTTCTACACAACAACTTAGCAAAAGGCCTAAGAGGCCATAAACAAAAGCGACGTCCATCCCATAGTCCTCAGGCTGCTACCTGGGACCCCCAACTACTCGTCGATGTCAACGTAGAAGCCACCTTCAGTTGCAACCAGATCCTCTGTAGAAAACAACAATGGCGCAAGACTGAGTACGAGAATGTACTCTGCAAGACTTAGATAACCTAGTATCTACATGCTCTGGCTAGAAAGGCTTTCTCTGGATTTTCTTTTGAGGAAAGCAATCTTTGTTTGTAAACAAGAGAGAGAAGAGGCTCGTCTACTCAGAATCTTTTAAAAGGGATAAGATAGCAACTTCTTCATCTTGTTCATCACATCTCGATAACCACCAGCTTCATCAGAACCTCCTATCTAGGATTACCCCCTCGACCCAGAGGAAGCATCCTTAAGCACACGTGGATCAACAAGTTTTATAATAATTAAAGTTATCTATGATCTTAGAATCTAGTCACCAAGCGTTCATAACCATGAACACGGCTTTTCGAAAAGATTAATACCCTACAGGGGTGTACAACTTTACCCACACGTATCAACCAACTCTTAATGACAAATATTATTAGCCCTCTTCCTTGGAGGGCCGACAGAGGGTGGTTGACCACAACCTTTACCTTGCTTTCGCTGAGACCATGAGTCAAGCAATAAGTATGGTTCCGCTGTAACGGGTCAAATCCCGAAGCCGGTACTTAAAGATGTGAGGCGAGGTTGGTTTACCAGGGGTGCTATCTACCCCAAGCAACCGCGGCCACACTTACCTACCTGTTATGATGCACCTCCTTCACCCCCTCTTTCGAAAACGGTTTCAATGTGTATGCCAAATGTAAAGCCCAAACTATGTGACTCATGGAATCTACTAGGAAAGTTAGTCAGTCGAGGGGTTCCCAAGCCCCGTGTGGCTATACGCTCGTCTCGGTTCCAAAGGCAAGAACTCAGTTCCTAGTGGGGGCGAGCATGGTACTACGAATACCACAACCAACGTGGCCTCCCATACAAGCCTTAGCATGATTAGTTAACTCCTTCGATGATGTCACCATCTCCTACCTCACTACCATCCTTGGCACCTCTGATTCATCATTGAATAGATCAGACGTTGTTTCTATGGTTGGCTAAGCTGTCAGTAGCAGAATCTCTACAATGCTCACATGCCAAACCTAGGTATGCTAGGAGCAGTGGATTCAGGAGTATAAGGCTACAAAAGGGAAATAGTGCAGCAAATAGGTAACACTAGCTACTGACAAAAGACCACATTGGAATCGTGTGCATCATAGCGAGAAAGTAATATACTTTATAAACTTAGGTTCAGAATGAGAGGCTACGCTTGCCTTGTCCGTCAGTAGACAGGTACGGATCTTCGGTGTTGTTGACTTCAGCTTCGGGTTCGGATCCTGTCGCGAAGAACCAAATACCGGAAAGGGAGAAGCAACATTCAATACATGGCATGTGCAATGCTCAATCAATATGGATGATATGACAAGTTAACTTGCGTTGAAATGAAACCCTAAAACATGCTCGACAATTTTAAACGGGGTTCCGAAGGTTGAAAACCCTAATTCGGGAAACTCCGGAAACACATGAGAGGGGTTGATTTAGTTCTCTAATTAAACTTGTCATTAAAGTTGTTGATCAATATATGATTATAACTTAAATAGGTAGAACTCATTTTTCTGAACATTTTGATATATTATTTGTATTTTTCTGAATTACAGATTAAAAGTTATTGAATTTACAATATTCAAAACAATTTCTGAAATTATTAAACCTTTTTCTTAATTAAAATAAAGCTGGGAATACTTTTTACACCGAGGTTGGGCTAGCCACAGGCACAGACAGGTGGGCCTCTGGCCACCTCAGCCTCCACACAGACAAAGTGGGATAGGGGGGCCCGGTTGTTATTTTTCACCGAGGCTGTAACTAGCTAGAGAGGCTGACCGGTGGGACCTGGGCCACACAGGCAAGCCACCGTGGCGCCACGCGGGCCTCGCCGGAGAAGGCCAGTCGGCGGCGACTGGCGGCGCTAGGAGGAGAACGGGGACACGCGGATAGGCCTAATCGAACCAGGGCTTCACCAAGAACCTAACCAGGGCGGAGCTGCTAGGTAGAGGTCGCCGGAGCAGGCCGCACGATGATGGCCGATGGCGGAAGATGCAGATGATTGCGACGACGATGATTTAGAGAGGGAGAGGGGAGACGAGGAGGGTCACAGGGACCGTGAGCTCACCGGGAAGCTCGCGGAGGGGTCATTGGCGCGAGGGGAGCACATGGGACGTCGGAATCGATGGCGCCAGTGGCCGTCAGTGGCGGGGAAGACGGAGTCGTGGGTGACGATTCGCAGCGCCCTTCGTCGATTCCTTCTGCAGGAAGATCAAGTGGATCAAGGAGAAGCTCGTGGCGGTGCCAGCGGTGCTCGGGGAGGCCAGCAACGGCGGCTAAACGGAACTAGGGTTTGGCCAGAGAGGTGAAAATGGGAAAAGGGGAGGATAAGGATCGACCGACGGCGGCAAGGGTACTTGTAGACGTTGCGGGCGTCGGTAGCGCGCATCCTGGCGCAGGCGGGCATCGCGGCACAGACGGACGGTGGCGGTAGCGACATCGAGCAGCTTCCCGGCGTCGTCCTTCTGGCTGGAGGAGGAAGAAAGGTTAGAAATGGCGAAGGGGTACTGGGCCGCGTGGGCCGATTGTGGCTGCTAGCTGCTGGACGCGAGCGGCAGAGAGAAGAGAGGGAGTTGGGCGACGACCCAAAGGCGCTGGACTATTTTTTTTAGACAGAACCTTTTTCTATTTCCTAAATTCCTTTCCTCTCTTTTATATAATGATTTTTGGATAATGTTTTATACATTTCAAAATACCAGGACTTTTGAATTTAATGGAAACAATGTGGGGCCCTTGACACTATTTGGGCTCCACTATTTTGGGTAACTTTCAAATTCAAAACATTTTGAATGGATTCCAAAAAGAGGGGGAAAGACTAGGGTTTAGGGTTTTGCACTTGCACTTTGGTTCACACACTTGATCACATGCAAATATTGTATTGATTTAAACAAATGCATGCAATGCTTAAGTAGTGAGTACATATATTACAAACATGGGTTGTTACAGACCTGCATGCATGTGGCCCTAGCACATGCATGAAAGTGTGGTGTTATGTTGAAACATACAAAACCTATAGTCTCCGGGTGCTTGCATGTGTCCCCCCTCGCATGCATGCGCTCTAACCTAGAAGCAAAGGTTCTGGACTTGTATAAGGGGAAACTCCCCGTTCTGGTGAAACCGGGTAGATTAGTGCCCCAACTTGTGAACCAACATGGTTTCACATGATCCTATGACCTAAACAAACACAAAACAATAGAGAGCTATGCCGGGCTACCCCCATCATAAGAATGTCTAGGGGTAGACGATCTGAGGCCCACAGATCAGGGTTCCGCAGCAAACCGCGCTCCGGGGCATCGGAATACCTCAAGGACCTGCATGCATGTGGCCCTAGCACATGCATGAAAGTGAGATGTTATGTTGAAACATACAAAACCTACTAGTCTTTGGGTGCTTGCATGTGTCCCCCTCGCATGCATGCGTTCTAACCTAGAAGAGAAGGTTCTGGACTTGTATAAGGGGAAACTCCCTGTTCCGGTGAAACCGGGTAGATTAGTGCCCCAACTTGTGAAACAACATGGTTTCACATCATCCTATGACCTAAACAAACACAAAACAAGAGAGAGGTATGCCGGGCTACCCCCATCAGAAGAATGTCTAGGGGGTAGACGATCTGAGGCCCGCGGATTCGGGGTCCGCACCAAACCACGCTCCGGGCATCGGAATACCTCAAGGACGTGAATGCATGTGGCCGTAGCACATGCAGGAAAATTTGGTGTTATGTTGAACATACAAAACCAACTAGTCTCCGGGTGCTTGCATGTGTCCCTCTCGCATGCATGCGCTCTAACCTAGAAGTGAAGGTTGTGGACTTGTATAAGGGGCAAACTCCTCGTTCCGGTGAAACCGGGTAGGATAGTGCCCCGCCTTGTGAACCAACATGGTTTTACATCATCCTATGATCTAAAAAAACATAAAACAAGAGAGAGCTATGCCGGGCTACCCCCATCATAAGAATGTCTAGGGGGGTAGACGATCTGAGGCCCGCAAATCAGGGTTTTGTCGGAGGAAGACCACGAGAACATCGGAATCAGATGAAAACTTGCATGTGTCCCTAGCATATGTGTGTGAGTGTGCTGCACGCTTGGTAGGTGCTTGCGTGTGTCCCCCCTCGCATGCATGCGCTCTAACCTAGAAGTGAACGTTCTGGACTTGTATAAGGGGGAAACTCCCTGTCCCGGTGAAACCGGGTAGGATAGTGCCCCACCTTGTGAACCAACATGGTTTTACATCATCCTATGACCTAAACAAACACAAAACAAGAGAGAGCTACGTCGGGCTACCCGCATCAGAATAATGTTTAGGGGGTAGACGATCTAAGGCCCGGAGATCAGGGTTTCGTCGGAGGAAGACCACGAGAACGTCGGAATCAGATGAAAACTTGCATGTGTACCTAGAATATGTGTGTGAGTGTGGTGCACGGTTGTGTGGCATCCCGCAAAACCACTACTAGAAAATCGCGTTGTTTTTGTGCATTGCATCATCATGACCGCATGCTCATGTCATCATGCCACATTGCATATGAGCATCGTCATCATCTTGCAATTTGCTTGCATAAAACTAATTGCGGAAAAACCTATTCTTGTTTTCAAACGCCCCGTCTATGTTCCAAACGCAAAACCCGGGTCTCCGGATTATTTTGTTTTGTCTGCTATCGGTTTGCACAAGTCCTGTTTTAAACAAATAAAACATTTAATTATTTTAGTGGGGGCAGCCGAACCGGGCCGATCCGACCCAGTTGGCCACCCCAGTACAAAACAGCCTGCCCTAAAATCCTAGTCTACCTAAACCCAATTCTCACCCAATCCTAGTCTACCCACCAATCCCCTCCCTCCACCTCACCTTCCCCTCCACCTCATCTCTCCCCCGCCACCTCAGCAATCCTTGATCCAGCCCCCCTCTCCCTCTCTCCTCCTGGGCCCACCCCACTCAGCCACACTCACACCGCAACCACCTAGCCACCTCTCCCTGACCCTGGGCCCCACCCGACCGACCCGCTCCCCCTGCCCCACCTGCCAGTCCCACCTCTGGACCCCACCGCCACCAACCCACTCCCACCCTGGACCAGGTCCACCCCTCCCCGCGTGACCTCCTGTTCTCCCTGGCCCACCCCCTAGCCCGCGACCCCATCCCCCACCTCCCTCTCCTCTCTCTCTTTGTTCCTCCTCTCCCCGACGCATCCCCCGTCTCCTCCCTCCTCTCCCCCGTCCTCGCGCTGCTCCCCTCCTCCCCGTACCCGGCGTCTGCTTGCCGCGCCGCCGCGGGCCCTTCCGCCGCCGGCACGCGGTACCGCGTCTAACCGCCTCGCCGCCGGCCTCCCTCTGCGCCGGCGTCCCCTTCCGTCGCTGCCCAGGAGCCCCGCCGTCCTGGTCCCTCTCCTCCGCCTCCATTCCCCCGTCGCCGGCCGAGCCTCTCCCCGTCGCCGGCGCGCCCTCGCCCCCGACGCAGAGCCGCCGGAGCCGACCTCCACCTCCGCCACCAGCCTGCCACTCTCCCTCTGGCCGGCCCCGCCTGCAACCCCTCCGCCATCCACGCCATGACCGCCGCCCTCCTCCGTCAAGCATCCTCCGCCGGCCTCCTCCTCGCCTTCCGCCGCCCGTCCCGCGACCCCGCTCCCCCGCTGGCGCCTCCTCGACGCCTGGTCATCGTCCTCCGCTGCCCTGGGGCCAGTCTTTGGTTCCCAGGAACCCTTGCTGGCCGTGTGTGCGTGCCTCTCTGTTGCGCCTGCGACCGACCATGGGCGCTGGGTTCAGCAGCTTCACATCCTAAGTGTCGTTCAGTTGATGCCTCGTTTTGGTGGATGCTGGGGTATGTTTGTACACAGATGGAGTGTTCATGGATGGGTGTAGTGGTGTTGAGATGCCCGCAAATGTGTTATAAGAGGTGCCCGCCGAGTTCTACCTAGCGTTGTTGCCGGAATGATGCCGATGCTTTGAAAGTGGAGCCACCCGATAAGATCGACATCGAGCCGGACAAACCTGATGAACCATCTACAAGGCCGCCGATAGGAAACCGAAGACCCCAAACCCGAAGGTCGATCTTCATCATGGACCAGCAAGATCTCTTTCACGGACGACCCCGGTGCGACAAGTACTCCTTCCCGGATGCGATGCTCGAGAACACGGACGGTAAGGACACCGACGCAGAACATCAAGATCTTCTTCCCCGAACGTCAAGACCGACCTGATACGTGGGCCCGACAAGAGCGACACCGACCAGGGCAAGTCCGATGCGCCCCCAACGCCAACCAAGTCCTCCTTCACAGAACGCCAAGATCTACTCTGTTATCCGAGAATGATCCCGCCGAGACCGAACCCCAGATCCGAACCCTGAGACCGAACCCCGAACCCCGGAACCCCAAGATCGTCGAACCCTAATGTGTGACCTCTTTGCCGAGACCCTATTTTATAAACGATATATCTTGTTGCATATTAAATTGTTCATGCATACATATTGTGGTTTGGGGGCATTATGCCGATTCACCGCATAATTAAATAGGGAGTCGATATGCGGAATAACTTTGTCTTATTCCGGACTCCATTTAAATTTGAGTAGCAAACCGGTAACTTATCTTGCCTGTTAATACAACATTTAAATTGTGGGGTATCTATACAACTTGAACCATATATTTAATTGTCGGGGCCCCGGTTCCGCTTAATATTGCCTAATCGCATCGCATCTTGCCACGTCATACATCATACATGCATCATGCCCGATCTTTTGTCGTAGTATTAAATATTGCATCCGGTGTTTATTCTAGCGTTTTGCTTCTTAGCGGATAAGGCCGTTGAGTTGATGCGAGTGTCGACCCGATCTTCGGTTGAACCTTCGACAATGTTTTCCGGCGAGCATCTCCCCCTTTCTACCTATCTTACTTTTATAGTATTTATTCCCTCCTGTTGATCTATTGCTATCTGTGTTGCGATGCTCTAGATTTCGTACCCGTGATTTCCTTGCAGCCTTATATTGCCTTGGACACATCCTATTACCTATGGTTTGGTAGCTAGTTGGACCTGCGTGTCGTAGTCGCTTGCTCAAGTGCTGTTGCGTGTCGTCATGTACCACAGTTGTTGGAGTATGGACGCATGTTTGATGTTGGAGATGATCATGGCTTTACTTATCGTTCACTTTATTTACTGTTTAACAACTAAAATTGAAGTAAGTAAGCAGTGACACCGGTGAGCAATATCTGCTATTTGGTTTTTCCTGCTCACTTGTGTCCCGTAGGACCCCGAGTACTTGATTCCTGTTCCTTGATTTATCGCGCTATCCACATCCGGGAGGACTATGGGACCCCCCTGAGCCAGAGCTTGATTCCGTCTTATTTCTTGGGGCCACAAACTAGTTTGAGGTTTTATTTACGATCCTGTACTTATCCATGCTTTACTTCTTTATTTACGATTGTGCGAGGAGCACACTGTACTTTTTAGGATTGTGACCCTTTTACGCGGTATCGACAAGCCCAGTTTTGGGTTCCCAGTCGCTTACAGCCGGCCCCACAAACCTTGAGTCCGTCTCGGAGTCAGCTAGCTTCGTTGCGGGTGTACTCAACGGGGTGGCCCCCGGAAATATTTCTGAATCTTGTGATTGCTTTGTCGTGAAGGCCTCGTTGGGTTTTGATTTGGTTTTTCCGAGGTTGATCGAGTGTGTGTTGCTATTTGTGCACCCCGGCCGGGTAAAACTTTCTGAAAGCCGTGTCCGCGGTTATGGACGACTTGGAGCACAGTATCTCGATCATAGACAACTATAACTAAAGTAGTGCTATAAATTTGACTTTATAATGACTAGTAATCAGCTTCACTATAATGGAATGAATAAATAAAACTGCCAACAATTGCTTGCTTGGGTTGTCGCTTGCGACCATTGTATCTGACTAGTAAGTATTACAACTATAACGGAATGGCTAAATAAAAGTACCAACAACTGCTGGGTTTTGGGTTATCTCATGCTATTCGTATCTGACTAGTAAGTGTTGCAACTACAACGGAATGGTTAACTAAAACGGCCCACTGCTTATTTTATCAGGATGATTATCTATACCTGACTAGTAATTGCTGCAACGATAACTGAATAAATAAAACTGCCTACGGTGTGAGTTCCTCGGTAGACTTCCTCGTCTGGTCTCGAGGGGGAAACACCAGGATGGGTTTGTTTGGTGGTAGTATCAGGTTGGTTCCGAATAGGTCTTTCTTACCCCTCTCTGACAGCCGCCAGTTGTACCAAGTCTCTATAGGTTGTTTAGTGCATGCTGCCGCTGCCGCTTCAGTCCACCATACCTATGTAGGCGAGGACCGCCGAATTCTAGCCTCGCCGTGTACTGGCCTCAGTACTGACGCTCCTCTTTTTCCTTTGCCCTTTGTCGGCATCCCTTTTGTTTAAGCAGGTTTTGAGATCGACGTCGTCAGCAGGGTTACCCTTCCGGCTTGGCCTGGGCAGGGTTATGGACGCCATTGGTTATTCTTCAGGGCTCTTAGCCCCATTTGCATCTTGTCCGTAGCTGGACGCTCTATCGTTTTCAAGGTGATTTGGATCTTTGTTCTGTATATCTGTATTCTTGACTCATGGAGTCGTGTTGTATATATATCTGTTCTGTGGGTCCCATCGAGGACTGTTGTGTAATGTTATTACTTCGTTTTCCACCCGCACGAAAGTGCCTGGTGGGCACCTTTGAATCGTTTCTATGCGGGTTTGGCGAGGAGCGCTAAAACTTGCATAGGGTCGATTCTGAGGGTGTTACAGGTTGGTAGGTGCTTGCATGTGTCCCCCCTCGCATGCTTGCGCTCTAACCTAGAAGCGAAGGTTCTGGACTTGTATAAGGGGGAAACTCCCTGTACCGAAGAAAACGGGTAGGATAGTGCCCCACCTTGTGAACCAACATGGTTTTACACAATCCTATGACCTAAACAAACAGAAAACAAGAGAGAGCTACGCCGGACTACCCCCATCAGAAGAATGTCTAGGGGGTAGACGATCCGAGGCCTGCAGATCAGGGTTTCGCCAGAGGAAGACCACGAGAACGTCGGAATCAGATGAAAACTTGCATCTGTCCCTAGCATATGTGTGTGAGTGTGGTGCACGGTTGGTAGGTGCTTGCATGTGTCCCCCCTCGCATGCATGCGCTCTAACCTAGAAGCAAAGTTTCTGGACTTGTATAAGGGGAAACTCCCTGTTCCGGTGAAACCGGGTAGGATAGTGCCCCAACTTGTGAACCAACATCGTTTTACATCATCCTATGACCTAAACAAACACAAAACAAGAGGCAGATATGCCGGGCTACCCCCATCAGAAGAATGTCTAGGGGGTAGACGATCCGAGGCCCGCGGATTAGGGTTTCGCCGGAGGAATACCACGAGAGAGTCGGAATCAGATGAAAACTTGCATGTGTCCCTAGCATATGTGTGTGAGTGTGGTGCACGGTTGGTAGGTGCCACATGTAAGTCCCAAGTGTGACCCCCTTTGTAGACATGCGTTAACGCTTAGTAAAATCCTGGATATATACGTGGAAACTCCCGCTACGGGGCAACCAGAGCCTATTTTATTGCAAAGTTGACCCAACATTTGCTTTCCATGTACATATGACCTAAACAAACCAAAACAAAAAGAAAATTCCACTGGGCTACCCACGTACGGAGAAAGCTATAGGGGTAGACCACCGGTTCTCTAGGAGTTATAGCACTTGGAAAATCTGTGAGATCATCTTATCTATACTTAAGTTGCAAAGATTGAATTATACAATTCCATCTTAGCATATAACTACATCTCGCAAGATGGCCATTAGACTGTTGAACAGAGTTCCTGGTTCTGTCAACCCTCTTGAAAAGCGGACGATAGTTTCTCTTGTAGATAAAGCATGTACCAGTTGTTCATAAGGATTGAGACCATGGAAATATGAACTTTGCACCAGACCATAAGATTCTGGAGGATGTTGAACATCATTTCCGTTAGGTGGGTGCCTAGTCACAAACTTTGAGAAACAATCCTCAACCAATCGGCAAGAGTAGAATTTCCCCTCACGGTCGAGCTGTTGACCAACAAAACCAAGCAAGCTGTTGGACTACTTTTGAAACAGAAAGGTCACTCTTTGGGTCAATCGAAAGATCAAGATGAGAGGATTTCACGACAAAGTCTGAAATTTGTTGTTTGACATCCTTTAGATTGTTCTCAATTTTGACTACCTCAAGGACCTGCATGCATGTGGCCCTAGCACATGAATGAAAGTGTGGTGCTATGCTGAAACATACAAAAACTATTAGTCTCTGGGTGCTTGCATGTGTCCCCCCTCGCATGCATGCACTATAACCTAAAAGCGAAGGTTCTGGACTTGTATAAGGGGGAATCTCTCTGTTCCGGTGAAACCGGGTAGGATAGTGCCCCAACTTGTGAACCAACATGGTTTTATATCATCCTATGACCTAAACAAACACAAAACAAGAGAGAGTTATGCTGGGCTACCCCCATCAGAAGAATATCTAGGGGGGTAGATGATCCGAGGCCCGCAGATCAGCGTTCCACAGCAAACCGCGCTCTGGAGCATCGGAATACCACAAGGACCTTCATGCATGTGGCCCTAGCACATGATGCAGCCCGTCCTACAGACGCACCTCCATCTAAAACACCTAGTCACCCAAGTGGACCAATGACTCGCGCCCGTGCCAAGATCCTACAAGCCAAGGTTAACTCGCTCCTTTCCTCATGTGATTTTGGCCTACCTTTGGATGGCTTGCTACTTCATGCATCTACGTTGTGTATCCTCAGATATGAAGCAGCACCACCACACCAAGCCACCAAGGAAGCAGGACCAGGAGAATAAGCTGCTGGAGCTCTGCACACCGGAGTCTCCGGTGTAGACCGGAGTCTCCGGTCTCCTACACCGGAGTCTCCGGACCTTCCTCCGGTCCAGACCGGAGACTCGAGCCCGGGACAGCCAGAAGCCCCCTCCGGAGACGGGTCCGGAGATTGACCGGAGTCTCCGGCCCAAACTGGAGTCTCCGGACCCCAGACCGGAGTCTCCGGACCGACCAACGCCAGGCATGTTAAAGCCTTTTGGGCCTGGCCCATGTAACCCCCAATGTCGCCCAAAACTTCCAGTTTATTCCAGAACTACCCTTTTTTATGTGGTTGGCCTATATATAGCCCCACCCCTCATATGTAAACCCTAGACTTGGATAATGATAGATTAAGATACCCCTTGTGGATCCTTTAATCTATTGGTCTCATGCTCCTACCAAGGAGCACCTATTATCCACCCTCCTCTTGGATCTTGCCTAGTGCGTTCAAGTTGTACAAGGCCTTGGGTTCTCGGTTTCTCGCCCCCAAGTCGTCAAGGTCTCACCAAGAACCTCGTCCCCCGTTGTTGGTGTGGAGAGAGAGCTTCACCCAACACCGATCCTAGAGATTATGTTGGACCGGTTGCCACCGGCGTGAGTGATCGGCGTGTATCGTGTTTTGTGTGCGTGAGTTCATCGGGATCTTTGCGTGCGTGTGATCGTGGATTTCGTCCCCTCTTCCTCTCCCACCGCTTTCCCCTCGATCCCGCGGAGATTCGTGAAAGATCGGGCCACCCCAAGGGGTTACCCCATAACATCTTGGTATCAGAGCCAGGTTGATCACGAATTTCCCCCCAATTTTTCTTCTATCCACCATAAATTCGAAAATTTCCCAAAAAACAGCCCCAATTTGCCTTTGGATCGATCTGTCGTTTTGGAGTGTTTTTGGTGGTTTTGATCCGACCAAATCTTGTCTAAGGTGTTGGTTCAGCTTTTGTCTGCGTTTCCCAGCCCAATTTTGGCCAAATTTTCGCGGATTTGAGGACTCTAGGCGTGGATTTCCGCTTAAGAACACGAGAAGACCCCCCACACCGGAGTCTCCGGCCCTGTGCACCGGAGTCTCCGGTCTACACCGGAGTCTCCGGCCCAAGACCGGAGTCTCCGGCCCTAGACGCCAGTTTTTCCCATTTTTCCCTCTTTTCTGCATTGGCTAATCTTCCACTTGTTGTTTGTGTTCCGTGTGCGTGTCACCAACTAACAGATAGCTTCCGCAATATCGCCGCGATTTTCGACACCACGGACCCCAAACTCTTTCCCGCTCCATCGACACAAGATCATCACCATCAACTAAGGTATAACTTGTGTCAACCCTTGTAGCCATATCTTCCTTTGTGTGTACCTATCCTATGAGAGCAACTCATTTTGTGTTTGTCTAAGCATTGTGCACTTGTCATTGGAAAGTGAGAGTGTGAGGGCAAATACAAAAGTTAACATAGTAGCATAGCAAGGGAGAAAAAGGAAAAGAATCAAAAAAAAGAGAAAAAGAAAAAGAAAAATAGAACGATACATAGTCTCCCAATACAAAGAGAGCATCAAGCTTGTAAGCAAAAGGGAGAGGAAGAAGCGCGCCAAGGCAAGTGCACAAATCAGTTGCTTACCCTCTTTTGGCAAACGAGTTGTGGTCTCTCCTTGTGTTGGCACGACACCCGAGCGTAGTCGTCGTTAGGCCATTTCGTGCTCACTTTCATAGTCGTGCTAACCCCATTTTTCTCCACGCGTGTGTGTAGTCGTAGGTTCTCGTCACCTTTTAAGTTGACCATCTCCTTTTGACTTGCGAAAACATTGATTTTTTGTGAGAGCAATGATGAATCGAGCCGCATCACATCAACTATAGAACTTAACATATGCGTTTTCTTGTTGCGTTGCATTCCATTGTTTCAACCCTTCCCGGGCCCCTTAGAGGTTCTAACCATGGAGCGCGAAGGTCCCAAAAACGCATAGTTTCCCCTCCAAAGATAACCTCCCCAGTTGGCGAACGCATTAGATATTGCAGAAGGTTTTGATCCTTTTGTTCCGGGGGGGAATAGCTTCTCATCATATTGCTGCGGGAATACAAATCATTGTCCATCTAACCATCAAATAAAGTGGGTCACACTTACCTCTCCATGTTCATTAAGAAACATTCTCGTATTATATTTATTGCGGAAAGCAATCCCACTATGAAAACACTTCCTGATGTCGAATTCCAAAAACCAGCGAGAGGTTCCCCACTCTTCTTTGATCCGTCTGAGGGCCGAGTGGCAGCCTCGACCCGAGCGGAAGTGCGATGTGTCTGGAAACTCGGGATCGTAAATGGATTCGGGTACCATTCTGATCGCCTCTTTCATGATCTTTTCTATGGGTAGAACTACTGTGAGCGGTCTAAACTTCGACCCTTATCATGCTTGCATATCCATCATTTGAGTCTCCAACAATTATTCCAATAATTACATATCCGATTTGCCCTATGGACGAATATGCAAGCATACGTTTCATGCTTGTTTGAGTAATAGCAAGGAGATTCCCCAAAATCATGCTAAGAATAGCTAGGATTTCCAGAATAAGATGCCATTCGTTTGATGAGAAATAAAAAGGAATATCGAGAATTCGCGTGGCTGAAGCTGAAGCAGCTAATTTCGAAGTAACAGAAAGAAAAGCAACGACTGGAGTGGGGGAGTCAGAGTCGAAAGGAGGATTCCTCGCTTCTTTCTCTCATGCAAAACCGTGCAAAATTAGGATGGAATGAATAACCTGGAGATATATTCCTTTTCTCAAATAGTTCTTTAAGGGGCCTCTCTCTATCCTTGGCTTATTCAATAGAGCTTTCCTTCTCCATACATATTGGAATCCTATATCTTACTTAATCCCTCTTCCTTCTTTCTATCATCCCTCCCTTTATCCGCATCCCTTTAGTTTTCCTTCACAACCTAGAATCTTATTTCTTTTTTAGAGAAAAAGCAGTTGCTACAACTATATGATAGATCCACTCATTTATGATAGAGATATTTATTCATATAGTGTTTGTTGGATCTTTTACGCTTTTGACTATCCTTTGCGTTCGGTTGGTTCTTTGGCTTTCCCACAGTCCTACCCATCCACCAAAAGATTTTGAGAGTTGTAGCTCCTTTGTGTGTGAGTTTCTTTGCCATTTCACTTTGCACGCTGTTCGCTCCTTTGTGTGGCAATTGGTTTGATATACTCTCCAAGGTGAGGTAAAAGTCTAACTCTACGCACCCGTACTCTCCATATACAACCCTTGTCGGCTTTGCATCATGGACAGGAATGGCGAGCCGTCCCAACCACCACCACCACCTCCGGAGGACGACAATCCATACATGACGACATGGGACCATTGGAAGGTTCGAGGAGAGTTCAACCACCGTTGTGAAGCCCTGGAGCGGCGCCAAGATGAACAATTTAGCGAAGCCCGAGTGGAGTTCAAGAACATCGACAACCACTTCGAAGAAGTCCGTGGCCAAATGCATGCCATGCAACACAACCTCGGTCATCAAAATGAAGCTCTTGGTCGTGCCCTCGCCTCAACGGATGAGAAGCTCTAACGCCTCATTGATGGAATAGCAAGGCCACGCTCGCGCGAATCAAGCTCATCTCGGCACTCCTCAAGTGAATAAAGTGCACCTCGCCGTCACGCTTCAAGGCACCGGGATGGACCCGTTCTTCAATCCATGAGCTCTTCGCAAGCGGTTCCATCTCCGCGTCACGCCGCAACGTCAAGCTATGATGGTGACCTCTCCGCAAGACCTCCACGACGTGAAGCAAACCGGCCACAACCAAGGGCACTTGTGATTCAACAAGAGCAACCTCACATGGACCACCAAGGCCATCGCCGTCGACATGTCCCTTCAACAACAAGTGAAGCATCCGAAGAGGACAAACAAGATCACCGTCGACGTGAAGCACTCGAAGACCCTCCAAGGCGTCCTCATCGACATGATCGTACACGTCGGCAACATGATGGGCATGACGAGCCTCCTCCACATCAAGACGAAAGAGAATAGCCGATGGCGCATGCGGCTCGACGTCCTCCTCGCCACATGGCGCAAGATAATGCTCCTCGGCATCAACCACGACAAGAACAAGAGCAAGCTCCCCAAGCTCGCCGTGAGGACCAACAACCTCCTCCTCGTCCTCAACCGCGCCACGAACAAGAGCAAGCTCCCTAAGCTCGTTGTCCAAACCAAGTTCCACCACCAAACGCGGCACCTCAACAACCGCAAGATTAACGCCACCATCAACAAGCAAGACATGAGAGCTCGGATGATGACGATGGCCGCCAAAATCATGGCAACCGTCGCAACCGGAACCGAAATGAGGAAGAAACTTTCGGCAAGATCAAGTTCACCATGCCCAAGTTCACCGGTTCCAATGATCCCGAAGAATACCTCTCATGGGAACTCAAGGTTGACAAGATCTTCCGCATGCACAACTTTAGCAATGAGAAGATGATAGCCATGGCATCCCTCGAGTTCGATGAATATGCCAACCTGTGGTGGGAACAAGTCCAACTCGCTCGTGAATCAAAAGAAGAGCCCCCAATCTCAACTTGGCAAGATATGAAGGCTCATATGAGATCCCGCTTTGTTCCTTCACACTATACGCGTGACCTCTTCAACAAGCTTCAAACGCTTAGTCAAGGAACAAAGACCATGGAAGAGTACTTCAAGCAAATGGAGCTCAACATGATCCATGCCAACATTGAAGAGCGTGATGAGCAAACAATGGCACGTTTCCTCAATGGCTTGAACCATCCTATCAAGCGCATCACCGAGTTCCAACGCTACAACAACATGGTTGAGCTTGTGCACGTTGCATCAAAGTCCGAACATCAAGTGCAAGAGGACATCAAGTTCAACAAGCCAAAGACATACTTCACATACAAGCAAGCTCCAACCACTACTTCGACAACATCAAGTGGAAGCTCCTCAAATACCACCAAGCTTCCCTTCAAGCCAACACTTCCTCAAGGAAAACCGCCCCCAAGTGGCAAGTACACAAGAGATGAACAACCATTCAATGGTGAGTGCTACAAGTGTGGAGGCAAAGGACACAAGTCAGCCGCATGTGGGAACAAGAAAGTTGTGTTCATCCATGACAACGGCGATGAAGAATACTTGAGTGAAGATGAGTTTGATGCAAGGGTCAAGGAAGCCATGGCAAGGCAACATTTGGAAGAGGACCAAGAGCTACTCATGTGTGAGCATGATGCAAGTCCATCGCTTGTGGTCACAAGGGTCTTAACTACTCAAGCCAATGAGAATGAAGACCAACGATCAAACATCTTCCAAACTCGTGCCGGTATCAATGGGAGGTCCATCAAAGTTGTCATCGATGGAGGGAGTTGCCACAATCTCGCAAGCACGGAATTGTGCGAGAAGCTCAACCTCACCCTCCATCCGCATAAACACCCCTACCACATACAATGGCTAAGTGACCAAGGATCCGTCAAGATCAAACACACCGTCTCGGTAACGTTCTCAATTGGACCATACAAGGACACGGTGGAATGTGACGTGGTCCCAATGACGGTTTGCCATATGCTTTTAGGAAGGCCGTGGCAATTTGACAAGCGTGCTTTGCATAATGGCCACTCAAACACTTATACCTTCAAATGGCTAGACAAAACTTGTGTGTTGCAACCAATGACTCCTAGCCAAATAATTGCGGACAATGCAAAGGCTTTAGCGAGGGCGCAATACACAAAACCATCTTGTGAGAAGAGTGGTGAGCGAGAGAACCACACTATAGTGAGTGAGTGCCACAAGCCAAACTCGAGTGGAAAAACTAAGAGTGTTCTTCTTGCCACCAAAAGTGAGATGAGAGAAGTGCGGAACAACCCATCCATTTTGCACTATGTCCTTGTATGCAAGGGACTAGCGCAAGGAACTAATGACTTGACAAATGTTCCTCCTTCTTTGATGGCTGTTTTGCAGGAATTCCAAGATGTATTTCCCGAAGAGCTTCCTCATGGACTACCTCCTCTTCGTGGAATCGAGCACCGCATCGAACTCATACCCGGCGCCCCACTCCCAAACCGCGCCGCGTATCGCACAAACCCGGAAGAGACGAAGGAGATAGAACGACAAATCAACCAACTCGTCTCCAAAGGTTTGATCCAAGTAAGCACTAGTCCTAGCGCGGTTCCCGTGATTCTAGTCCCAAAAACGGATGATACGTTGCGGTTATGCATGGACTACCGTCCAATCAATGCTATCACCGTGCGTTATCGACATCCTATACCGCATCTTGATGACATGCTTGATGAGTTATGTGCAGCCACTATATTTTCGAAAATTGATCTTCATAGTGGTTACCATCAAATTCGCATGGCTGAAGGTGATGAGTGGAAAACCGCCTTCAAGACCAAGCTTGGTCTCTATGAATGGTTGGTTATGCCTTTTGGCTTATCAAATGCTCCATCTACCTTCATGCGCCTCATGAACCATATTTTGCAATCTCTCATTGGGAAGAGTGTAGTTGTTTACTTTGATGATATCCTTGTCTATAGCAAGTCACTAGAGGAGCATGTTACTCATGTTAAGGAGTTCCTTCAAATCCTTCGTCATGAAAAGCTTTACGCTAATCTCCCAAAGTGCACTTTTGCAAAAGACAAGATGATTTTCCTTGGTTTTGTTGTGTCTTCCAATGGCATTGAAGTTGATGTCTCAAAAGTCAAGGACATACGATATTGGCCCATCCCTACAAATGTTAGTGAACTTCGAAGTTTTCATGGGTTGGCTGGCTTTTACCGTCGCTTTGTGAAAGACTTTTCTACCATTGCTTGCCCCCTCAACGAATTGACCAAGAAAAATGTCACGTTCGTTTGGGGAAAAGCACAACAAAAGGCTTTTGATGAGCTCAAAAAGAGGCTCACCGAAGCACCACTTCTTGCATTACCGGATTTCACAAAAACCTTTGAGATTAAATGTGACGCTAGTGGTATTGGCATTGGTGGCGTCCTTATGCAAAATGGGCGTCCTATTGCTTACCATAGTGAGAAACTTGATGGCGCACGCCTCAACTATCCCATTTATGACAAAGAACTTTTTTGCCTTGGTTCGAGTCCTTTAAGTGTGGCAACACTATCTTTGGCCCAAAGAATTTATCATCCATTCCGACCATGAGTCGTTGAAGTATCTTAAGGGCCAAGCCAACTTGAGTAAAAGGCACGCAAAATGGGTTGAGTTCATGGAGTCGTTTCCTTACATTGTCAAATACAAGAAGGGCAAAGAAAATATGGTAGCGGACGCCTTGTCTCGCAAAAACACAAGCCTTCTTACACAACTCGAAGTGAATGTCTTGGGTCTTGATGACATCAAATCTTTGTACGAGTCCGACCCTTTCTTTGGACCAATTTTTGCAACATGTTCAATAGACAAAGGGATTGATGATTTCTATTTGCATAAGGGTTTTCTTTTCAAACAAAACAAGCTTTGCATTCCGAAATCGTCTCTCCAACTTTTGCTTCTTCAAGAGTCCCATGGTGGAGGCCTTATGGGTCACTTTGGCCGTGACAAGACTTATGACATGCTCTCCACTCACTACTTTTGGCCAAAGATGAAGCGCGACGTGGAGCGCCACGTCCAACGATGCACTACATGTATCCAAGCTAAGTCTAAGTCCAACCCCTTTGGCCTTTATATGCCATTGCCTATTCCTCATGCACCTTGGTCGGACATTAGCATGGACTTTGTGTTAGGCTTGCCTAGATCTAAACATGGTCATGATTCTATCTTTGTAGTAGTGGATCGCTTTTCAAAAATGGCACATTTCATTCCGTGCCATAAGACCAATGATGCTTCACATGTAGCAAATTTGTTTTTCAGGGAAATAATTTAGCTACACGGTGTACCAAGAACAATCGTCTCCGACCGCGACGTAAAATTCATGAGCTACTTCTGGAAGACTCTCATGGCCAAGCTCGGCATCAAGCTCCTCTTCTCGTCCGCTTCGCATCCTCAAACCGATGGACAAACCGAGGTCGTCAATCGAAGTCTTGGCACACTCCTCCGGGTGTTGATAAAGAAGATCCTTAAAGACTGGGAGGAATGTATTCCACATGCCGAGTTCGCCTACAACCGCGCCAAGCACTCCACCACCATGAGGAGCCCGTTCATGATCGTCTATGGCTTCGAGCCCCTCACCGCGCTCGATATCCTTCCACTACCTCTTCATGAACATGCCAATATGGACGTGGTCAAGCGTGCCCAAACAATGAAGAAACTCCATGAAGACACAAGAGCTACGATCGAGAAACAAGTCCTTCGCCAAGCATCAAGGCTAAACAAGAACAAGAAAGAGATGATCTTCGAAGAAGGCGACCTTGTGTGGATACACTTGAGTAAAGACCGCTTCCCCAAGGACCGCGACTCCAAACTCAAGCCAAGAGGTGATGGACCGTTCAAAGTGTTAAAGAGGATCAACAACAACGCCTACATCATAGATATCCCAACATCCAAGTATCTTGTGAGCTCAATATTCAATGTCAAGGACCTATCTCCCTACAATGGCGAAGATGAAGTTGAGAAGGTTGAAGAGTCGAGGACGACTCTTTCCCAAGGGGGGGGGAGCTTATGCAGCCCATCCTACGAACACACCTCCATCTATAACACCTAGTCCCCCAAGTGGACCAATGACTCGCGCCCATGCCAAGCTCCTACAAGCCAAGGTTAACTCGCTCCTTTCCTCATGTGATTTTGGCCTACCTTTGGATGGCTTGCTACTTCATGCATCTACGTTGTGTATCCTCAGATATGAAGCAGCACCACCACACCAAGCCACCAAGGAAGCAGGACCAGGAGAAGAAGCTGCTGGAGCTCTACACACCGGAGTCTCCGGTGTAGACCGGAGTCTCCAGTCTCCTACACCGGAGTCTCCGGACCTTCCTCCGGTCCAGACCGGAGACTCGAGCCCGGGACAGCCAGAAGCCCCCTCCGGAGACGGGTCCGGAGATTGACCGGAGTCTCTGGCCCAGACCGGAGTCTCCGGACCCCAGACCGGAGTCTCCGGACCGACCGACGCCAGGCATGTTAAAGCCTTTTGGGCCTGGCCCATGTAACCCCCAATTTCGCCCAAAACTTCCAGTTTATTCCAGAACTACCCTTGTTTATGTGGTTGGCCTATATATATCCCCACCCCTCATATGTAAACCCTAGACTTGGATAATGATAGATTAAGATACCCCTTGTGGATCCTTTAATCTATTGGTCTCATGCTCCTACCAAGGAGCACCTATTATCCACCCTCCTCTTGGATCTTGCCTAGTGCGTTCAAGTTGTACAAGGACTTGGGTTCTCGGTTTCTCGCCCCCAAGTCGTCAAGGTCTCACCAAGCACCTCATCCCCCGTTGTTGGTGTGGAGAGAGAGCTTCGCCCAACACCGATCCTAGAGATTATGTTGGACCGGTTGCCACCGGCGTGAGTGATCGGCGTGTATCGTGTTTTGTGTGCGTGAGTTCATCGGGATCTTTGCGTGCGTGTGATCGTGGATTTCGTCCCCTCTTCCTCTCCCGCCGCTTTCCCCTCGATCCCGCGGAGATTCGTGAAAGATCGGGCCACCCCAAGGGGTTACCCCATAACAACACATGCATGAAAGTGTGGTGCTATGTTGAAACATAAAAAACCTACTAGTCTCCGGGTGCTTTCATGTGTCCCCCTCGCATGCATGCGCTCTAAACCTAGAAGCGAAGGTTCTGGACTTGTATAAGGGGGATCTCCCCGTTCCGGTGAAACCGGGTAGGATAGTGCCCCACCTTGTGAACCAACAGGGCTTTACATCATCCTATAACCTAAACAAACACAAAACAAGAGAGAGCTAAGCCGAGCTACCCCCATCAGAAGAATGTCTAGGGGGGTAGACGATTTGAGGCCCGCAGATCAGGGTTCCGCAGCAAACCGCGCTCCGGGGCATCGGAATACCTCAAGGACCTGCATGCATGTGGGCATAGCACATGCATGAAAGTGTGGTGCTATGTTGAAACATACAAAACCTACTAGTCTCCAGGTGCTTGCATGTGTCCCCCCTCGCATGCATACGCTCTAACCTAGAAGCGAAGGTTCTGGACTTGTATAAGGGGGAAACTTCCCGTTCCGGTGAAACCGGGTAGGATAGTGCCCCACCTTGTGAACCAACATGGTTTTACATCATCCTATGACCTAAAGAAATACAAAACAAAAGAGAGCTACACCGGTCTACCCCCATGAGAAGAATGCCTAGGGGGTAGACGATCCGAGGCCCGCAGATCAGGGTTTCGTCGGAGGAGGTCCACGAGAACGTCGGAATCAGATGAAAACTTGCATGTGTCCCTAGCATATGTGTGTGAGTGTGGTGCACGGTTCGTAGGTGCTTGCATGTGTCTCCCCTCGCATGCATGCGCTCTAACCTAGTAGCGAAGGTTCTAGACTTGTATAAGAAAGAAACTCCCTGTTCCGGTGAAACCAGATCGTATAAGAGGGATACATGTAGTGATCAAGACCACAACAACCTATTCATATGTGTGCGCTCATGATCCTATAAAATAACATAACCAACATATATATAATAAAAGTCTTGCTAACTAAATAAGAAAAAGGGAGGGGGGAATGCTTTGCCGTGTATAAAGGAGAATACACACGGCAAAGATCAGCTGATCTTTGTCGTGTACCTAACGGCGAGGGCACACGACAAAGATGCTACCGGCGGGTGCCCCTGCGAGGCCGCGGGGCCCATTTCTTTGCCGTGAACACATCTTTGTCGTGTATCTTCAGTGTTCTTGCTGTGTTGATTTTCTTTGCCGTGTGCCTTCGTTTGTCGATTGCCGTGTTTTATTTTTTGCCGTGTTATTTATCTGCAGTCTGTCGTGAACATTTTCTATGCCGTGTGCTTCTTGTTACACACGCGGCAGAGATAATCTTTGCCGTGTTCCGGACGTTTTGGCACACGGCAAAGGTCGGAGGCGACGGGAGCAACCATTTTTCCTTTTTTCCCGTAGCGAGCTACGTCCGGCTAGTTGTTAGATTCCGATTCCGTGTAGGTAGAGAGGTCATGGACGGCCCCGGGGGTTGTACTTGTACTAGGTAGGAAACGCGGCTTGCCGCTCGCTTGCCCGCATACATGTAAATAATTGTTTTGAAAGACAATGAAGCTAAGACATTATACATATGCAATCTTATTAGACAGAGAGTCATTTTGTATCATAAGCATAAGATAACGATACTTGTGAGCTAACCCTACAATCGAAGAGCAAAATCTAAAGGAACCATGCGTCACAAGTGGTATCTAAAAATCGAGCACAAAAGAAATGCATACAATATAGAACACATAGAAGGGGCGAGAATCTAGAAATATATTATAATAGTCACGAATAGAAGTTACAAACTTACATCAGTCAGATACTTAAAGGAGTAGCATCCAGATCCATAGTGGGGATACAGATTTACGAAGGATTACAGCGGTTTATCACACCTTAAACATAAGACTTACATTTTATTTCACCTAGGAAGCACATGATAGCCTTTCCCAAACACACCGCTTCCTGGTCAGTTGAGTTGCTCAGGAAAGCATGGTAATCCTTCGCAAGTACCAGATGTCTAGGCGATGAGAAAAGCAGAATAGAAAGATAAGGGAGCCTGCAGAAAAAAACAATGACCACGTGCAACAGAGACTATAGATTTTAAACCGCAAACATGCTGATGTTTGTTTGAAACCGATGTCAATGTAAGGAATGCACGAAGAGGCATCTTAGTGATGCAAACCATACTCTTGTACATGTCGATATCATGGTATGACAATCACTTGTCCATGGTGGGAATGCTATCATCATCTAGTGAACAACTTCCATGATCATCTAGCCCTGATCACTATAATGCATAAGTTATTCATATTGATCGAAGGTAGTTGACAGTTGATAGTGCAATACATACCTTTATTCTGCACTAAAATATTTGATTTAATAGCTAGTCTCTCAAGGTCCGAGGTGGTCTGCTGAAGCCAAAGAAGCACCAGCTTGATCCTATGTTGCTCATCATTTTTTGGTTGACATATCTTTTCTTGAACACCTTTATGAATATTTTCCAAACACTTGCGAACACCACATATCAAGGAAGTATATCCTCTAGTAAGTTGGTTAATCTTCTGGTCCTTCTTGATCAGCTGGTGAGTAAGATTTTCAATAGACTGCTATTTTTTTTCTGAGCCTTGCATAATTATAGACTCTTGGTGTCTTGGCAATAGCAGCTCATTTAGCATGGCATCAAGAAGAATCTTCTCTGGAATGCCAATGACCTCAATATTTTGCAGCTAGTAAAAATGGAGGCAGATAGTATGCAAGGTAAGAGGAATCAGAAAACAGTTAGATAACAAACGGAATAAGATAGCATGAAGGAAAAAGTATTATGGATTTGTGCTCTATACATGTTGATAAATCGAACTACATAGCTATGTTACAAATATCATAGGAACTGATTGGCTGGGGTATAGCTTTAAAAGCGATCTATAGATAGAAGAAACCTCAACCTCTAGTCCAAAACGAGCAGGAGTTGTAATATTACAGTTTGTAAGCAAGCAACATGATCATTCTATCTAACAGCTCCTTCTAATTTGGTCTAACTTGCTCTTTAGACGATCGCCTTAGCATTTGGGCGGTTGCATTTAGATTTGAAAAAGATGTCTTCGCGTCATCATGTGTAACTTTCTGTGCCCCAAAATAACCAAGAATTATCATGTTATGAAACTGGGCGGCAAAGGACCGCATGTTCCTTAGAGATAGAAACCAGCCCCTACCTACCAGCCTTCAGCAACATCCATGGTCTTTATTCCAGATATAGTTGTTGTTGGGACAACGAAACCCTGGAAGGGTACAATAGATGTGTTAAAAGTGAGTCACACAGGTTTTATTGTCTTTGTGTACCCTGCGTTGGTACTGAGCTGGCAATAATCCAAGCGCTATGTCTGTAAGACTAACATCCTGAAGCAAAGATATGAAGATTTAATTCATATTAATTTACCAGGATTTCATGTCGCATGTTCATTTCTCTGTAATATAATCAAGGAAATAACAATTTGCTTTGCTATTTTTGATCTGTTTCATGTAGGCCAAGCGATACGAAGTGGAGATCAGGTGGAAATCAATCCTGCAAGCTGTGATTAGTCATCTGGGTGGAACAGAACCAATCTATGAAAGGGATGAGACAGGAGATAACATGTTTCAGATGCGTGTCAGTTTCACGTTGCCTCTGGATAGGTCTGGACTGAGGCACGAGGACGTGACTGTGATTGGAACCAAATGTTTTTCACTGTGTAAAGCAGAAAGTGAAGCAGCTGCAGCTGCATTACAGTGATTCAAGGGTGGGTCTTATAACACAAATGTCATGGATATAAGTCAGGTCTGCTGTGATGAAATGAAGAAGTTCGAGAATCTATTGATAAAGTCAGGGAAACTGGGTCAGTCTTCGGACATGCTCTTATCAGGCTGGTCCACTGCAATACGCTAGCTAGAAGAAAGACATAGAGCAATATCCCGTGAAATTGTACAAGTCATGTGCAGGGGACATGAGAATTTGATGTATCAGATGAGAGTGGATGTGGCTAACCGGTTGCTTGCGCTAAGCATGGGAGATCGGGCCAAGCATGATGCCCTGGAAAATGAATTAGGTTCTCTGAAGAAAGTGTGGTGGGAAGCTCGTACCGGCGTGAGGCAATATCTGAACGAGTATCTAATTCCAAGGCTAATAATCCAATGCTATCTTTTAAATTAACCTTAGATTTATGCATTTTGTTTCTACATTATCAACTACTCTAAAAGATGAAAGATTCTGTATTTATTGATTTCCTATGTCTCCAACATGCATGCTGAGAGATATCGAGGAAATTTTCCAGAATAAATCAAGATCAGCATGAAGGTTGTATTAGATGAGATGATGGTATCTCTAGAACGGGACAAACCTGTAATCATATTTGAACAAAAACCTCATCAGTAAACCTATAATTGCTCTAAAATTTCTCAAAATGAACTGAGATCATGGCTCCCAAAAAGTATACTACATGCTTTTTGAACAAAAACCTCATCAGTAAACCTATAATCATATTCTTTTTGCATCAGAAAACAATTAAGTATGGTTGGAAATTGATAGCATACACTGTTTCTTTAGGTGAGACTAAAATCAATGTGCTCATAAACCATCAAAAAATCTGACAGCAACATATCATAAGAGGCACTGCATATTTTGAAGTCAATAAAGCCATCCTTATTTTTAGACCTAGAAATAAATAGCAGTACAAAGAAGGCTAATATTGGAACACTATCAGAAATAGTAAGTTAGAGATCACATAGAGATAAATAGCGAACAAAAAAGAGTTGATAGTGCCGCTTAGCAAAGAAAACAGTGGCACTAGCAGACCCACATAATAGGATTACCATGACCAACAATTGTTACTGAAGCTTTAGCAGAATACAAAAGAAAAGATGTAAACAGAGAGCATTTATATTTTCAAAGAAAAAAGGTACACTATTTTGCAAGAAAAACTCAATAATTAGCACCTGTAAATAAGAGGGTCAAATATTTATTACCTTTACCGCAGATACATCACTAATGAGGCACCATTGATCCTGTAGAAGCAGTAGGCGTGCAGCAGCTCCCTAGATAGCTCAGTAACAATCTATACAGAACTACAGGAGCACCAGATTACAAATCAAAAAATGGGCATTGCTAAGAGCTGGAATATAACTGGATAAACCTGTAAACAAATCAATCTACAAACCTTTATGTAGTAAGAAAATACACAAACGGAACATTACATTCAGTCATATCCTACCTCCAATTTGATTGGTCCAAGATTTAGGCTAGCCAGCAAATTAAAGAAGCAATCGACTCTGAACTGTGCCAACAAAACAAACAAGTCATGATCAAGCAAGACAAGCTGCATCATTAACGAATATCCGAGGAGAAAAGTACAAAGATATAGAATTCTACCTTAATCACAACATATCATGTGCTTTCTTGAGAATTATTGCAAATAAGTGCCCCTCCACTATCCCTATGCATCAAGATGATTATTATTCACCAGGAATCAATCAAGGGAAAAAGGTTATAACATCGTAACAGAGATATAGAGTTCTACCTTAGTTATGACATGTCCTATGGTTGCTTGATCATTATTGCAAATAAATGCCCCTCTAGTAAGCCTAAAAAAAATCATGTGACTGTTTTAGCTACTGAACAATGTAAAGAACAAGCGGGAAGTATGCACTACCATTACAAATAAGGGCTGCCAAGTTATAAAATCAGATAAGCACTGGACAGCAGTTACTTGAACAAATTCGTTGGCATCTTCAAGTAATGCTAATATTACTCCTAGGACTTGTTGGATGTATTTAAGCATGTGGCTCTCAGGATCTGAAAGAGGTGACCACAAACATTAAGCATGAGATTTAGAACAGTACAAATTGTTATAGAAGCCATCACCTAAATTATGATTTACTTGTTAATTGAAGGTACTATGCAGGTATTATAAGATTTAAAAAATATAAGGAAAGGCGACAACACTTCAGTATATCAAATAATATAGAGAATCACATGATTGTGAATGAAGCATATTATATACACCCACTAACTGTCAACCTATATAGTCAAACAATATCACACAACCTACGTTACTCAAGTGCCAAACCTATGTATCCTTAGAAGTTGATCTACTTAGATTGGTGACATGTACAAGTCCTCGCAAGCAGAGACTCCTAACAGTTGCTGAGTCATCGGTTACATGTTGGCACAATTCCTCAACTATTTGTTCAAGCAATACAGCTTCCTTTTCACTGCAAAACAAAAAAAGTTGTATTAAGTAATTGGCAGGTTTTATTGTGTAAGGCACAAAAGTGAAACATACTAGTGTGATTTGTGTCCGTAAACCATAGGAAAAACCATGAATATTTTTTCTGACAATACTACAACAAATTTACAACATACATAATGCATGAAATTTAAGTACTATTTTAACATATTTTATGTACTGATGGGGCATGATTTTTCTCGAGGATATCTACCAGATTTCACATTGTATAAATGAATGCACAATCAGGTTTTTTCTTGTTTTCATTCAAGGAAACACCAGACTAACCATTTAGGGCTTTCTCGAACTTCTGCAACCATGCTTTCTTGAACTACCGATATTTTATATTCTTTTAAAACATACCAATATACCAGCTGGTACCGACATTAGCAACGAGGACCATTTAGTGGTAACCACGGTAACCTCTCCGAAACTAACTCCATGGGATATTAAACCCTGATTCAGTCTAAGCATCCAGAAACTAATCATTTTGATTCTTCCTTCATTTTCTAGAGGTACAATGAACATTTCTAGACTTGTATTTTAAAGAATGGCATTAGATACCGGTGGAGAATACACTCCGATAGTGCAGCAGTAGCAGCCTCCGTTTCATCCCTCTGATTTCTATAGAGAGATTTGCTTAAGATAACGCAGGTTGGCAGAGCCTATGGTAATATTACCCAGTTATTTTGGTATAATGATTTCACCACACAATATATGCATCAAAACTATAAAACAGTGACTGCCAAACATGTTTTTTGATTGAATAAGTAAAACCAGTTGTAATAATGACAATGAGCCCCCCCCCCCCCCCCCCCACCTGTCAATGGAAGCTTATAACAGTTTCAGAAGTGCCGAGACCAGCAAATTTCACACTCAAAGAAGTATGATCTCTATTTAGCTCTAACATATCATCCGTGAGAACAGTTCCTGGCCATTTAGGCTCTAGAAGACTACAATATAATGTTGAATCTGGATATATTATGTGCTTTTACACATCGCAATAAGGTACTACAACTTAGTGGGACTCATCGGCTGACCATAAAGCAGATAGGCTACATGCCAAAACCAATACATGTACTAAAGGTGTAAAAGAGAACTGTGAACATATATTGTTTTCTTGTGAAATTGGTTCAGAGTGGTGAAGATCGATCAATTCAAGATTCATGGGCAACTTCCATAGTTCCATAGGCTGCATCTAAACGCAGGCTCCCTAGTGTGGTCGCTCCACTCGCACCCTGTCCGGCAGGCCGACGACCCTGAAACCTGCATCCAGGCCAAGCAATGAGAGAGAGAGAGAGAGAGAGAGAGAGAGAGAGAGATGGTTGGAGAAGGATAGGGATAGAACACACCTGGTCAAGGACTCGACCTCCGCTGCATCGGTCCATGGCGATCATGTTCCCTTCAATCCTTCATCGTCCTCCTTCCACCACCGCGCCATCGTGGAGGTCCCAGCCTCCTTTCCTTGTTGCTGCTGCTCGCCACGGCCTTTGCTAGACCTCCGCCGCTGGATCTTCGTGGCCACCCTCCCGCTCAACAAGTGCCTCCGCCAGCTCCAACTTCGCTGCATCTCGTGCTCCTCTGACCTGGGATGACCTCGAGCTCGCTCCCTCCATGGAGATGAGGCGAGAGGCGGGGTTGTAGTTGCGAGGACGCCCAGTTCTGCCAGTCCCCTTTACCTCCTGACCAAGAGAGTGCAGGAGGAGCAGATCAAGAGATTGGCGGCGGCTAGGGTGTCGAGGACGGGAGGGGAAGAAGGGAGCGGAGAGGACGAGAGTGTGTGAAAAGACAGTTTTTCCCCTGGTCACCCAAGGAAAACACCGGGCAGCCACCGCGACGTCGCTCTCTTCCTGTCCTCACGCGCACGCCACGTTCGCACGGTCTCTGACGAGCGGGGCGCGCAAAACGCAGGCCCTCACCGTTCAGGGAGGGTAGTTAGCTGTGTGTCTGTCAGTGTTGAAACGCCTGGCTAAAAGGGACGACCAGGATCGCTTTGTCCACTCAATCCAACGGCAAAGAGGGCACATGGCCTCTAAAAGCTCCCTTGGGGGGCTAGAATATTTCTTCTTGATGAGCCGGGGTCAGCTCGTTGTCGTTGTTCTTTATAAGCACGGGAGATTCCGTGGACTTGAGATTGCTAGGGATTCTCGAGTTGCATGCAGTAAAGCCAACGTTCCGCCGATTTGCAATAGGCGTCCCTTGATTGTCGTCCTCCGCGCGCCGCCGTCATGCCGTCATACACTGCGTCGGCCATAGTCGCGAAGAGCGAGCCGGTCGCCCACAATCTAAAGATAAGCGGTTACTCCACCACAAAAAGACTGTATGCCAACGGCACGTACATCAGATCAGCAAAATTCGTCGGCGGAGGCCGTCGCTGGTACCTGCGGTACTACCCTGACGGCCGCTGCTCATACGACATCGGACGTGTGACCTTCCTGCTCTACCATGATCGCGACAGCGGCGCGGACGAGGACAAAGTGACGGTGCGCTACGAGGTTTCCTTGCTCCGCCAGGTCGACGGCAATCCGGAACCAATGGCACAGAGCAATAACCTCATGACGACGACCTACGACGACAAGTACGAAACCGGCGGACTCTTCACCAGAACGTTCCTGGAGCGGCCGGCTTACCTCAGGGACGACGCCTTCAGCGTCCGGTGCGAATTCGACGTGCCCGTCATCGTCACGGAGGACACCGTCCTGCCGCCGCCAGGCGTCCCGAGTCCGACACAGGTACCTGCCGACGTGCACGAGCGTCTTGTCCGCCTCTTCTCCGACGAGGTGCCCACGGACGTGGCCCTCGAGGTCGGCGACCAAACCTTCCAGGCGCACAAGCGCTTCCTCGCAGCTCAGTCCCCGGTGTTCGCGGCGCTGTTCGACGGGCCGATGAGGGAGAATACCGCCCCTTCCGTTCGCATAGACGACATCGAGCCTCGTGTGTTCAAAGCTATGCTCGACTTCATCTACCTGCTGCAACCACCACCTGTCACCGACGACGACGACGACGACCCACACGCCATGACTCAGCAGCTGCTTGTGGCGGCAAACAGGTACGACCTTCAGAGGCTCAAGTCCATCTGCGCGGAGAAGCTACGCGGACGCATTAACACAAGCACGGTGGCCACTACTCTCAACCTGGCACTCCCCCACGATTGTCACACGCTCAAGGACGCATGCTACGATTTCCTTGCTCCCACTAGAGGCAATCTAAATGCAATTCTCAATAGTGAGGGCTTGGAGCAGCTCATCGCCGATTTCCCCTTGCTTCAAATGGAGCTATTAGCCAGGGTTGCTCCCTAGCTAACCTATTTGATTTCAAAATACTTATTACCCGATGTAGATGCTGGATAGTAATTTTTCATAGTGTTATATTTTTTCATTAATTTATTTATTGAGGTTGAAAAGTTGAATCAAGGTTTGATAAAATCTCATGCATGTTCTATATGGGTTCCACGTCTTGCACTCAGGGCTGGTCCTGAGATTTTTGGGGACCGGGGCGAATAAAATTTTGGGTCCCTAATATAAATTTTTTATACATATATGAGATGATAAAAAATAAATATTTTACGTACACTTTCAACTATAATATTTTTATAAAATAACAATGTTTGTATGATACCTTAAAATTTCCTTGTAAAATTTCTATAAGCAAGATCCGAAAATTTCTAGAAGCAAAGTCCCTCCTTTTTCTTTTGTAAACAAGAACAACAATTAGAATTAAGAACTAAAAATTAGGGCGAGTGTAATCAGCAGAGGCATGAGCTGGACGGGGGCAAGCGCGGACCAGTAGGCGGTCAATCGTCGATGGATGATAGCCTTCGCGTCACGCCCAGGCGATGGTCTGCGGTCGATCGTTGAGAGGAGTCCCGCTGCGCTGAACGCCTGAACCTGAATGATCCGATTCCGATCTAGGGACAGGGGAATCAACACAGGACCTGAAGAGATGGGCGGGGGGAAACGAAAACGACGCAGTCTCGCAGGGGAAAACGGAAACGATGCGTCGACGGGCCTGACGACCAGGGGAAAATGGAAAGGACGTGACGCTGCCACACCGGAAATCCGGAATCCAAGGGCGCGTTGCTGCGATCGTGTCGAGGTGGGACTTCGGACTCGGCCTTGGCGTCGATTGAGTAGAAGGAAAGGAAGATATGGCGTCGATCGGTTGAACTCGTGTCGAGCGGTTGCTTGCCTATTATCTGTTGCGATGTATAGCGGGGTTCCATTTTTTTGGGCCCCTAGAATTTTTGGGTCCGGGGCGGCTGCCCCACAGCCCCCCCCCCCCCCCCCCTAAGGCCGGCCCTGCTTGCACTGCAATTAATGGTCGTAGTGGCCGACCAAATTCAACCTCAGAGCCAATGTAGTACTTGCATTAGTACTCCCTCCGTTCATTTTAGCTTTATATCTACGTTTTTTTAGTGTATAAGTTCACTCCAAACCTCTACGAACCTATACACTAAAATACGTCTATATATATTCGATTCATAAAACTAAAACGTCTTATATTTCTAAATAAAAAAAGTACGAATTAATACATTCTAGATATACCTCGCCAAGCGCCACAAAACTGACATACATGCATGCTTACACAAAATAGGTTTTGCTAAAGCTTTCCTTGTTGCTTGAAGTAAGTCAGTTTCACTCACGTGCTTCTGTTTTTGAAATTCATTGCCTTATGCAAATATATAGCATATATCTATTATATACTAAAAGTAATATACGGATGTCTAACAGAGACACCACGTTAAGCCACATCATCGAAATTATTTTTGATAGTTAGATATAAAATTTGTGGCTAGGAATTAATTAGAGATTAATAGTTACGTAACCGCGGACTGGCGTTTGACACGGCCCATTGATGTGGTGGACATCTATGTAGATTAGATCGGCTAACATCTTAGACAAAAAAAAATTCCCTTGTAGCGCATAGAAGTAATATATGGCGGCCATTCAAATAGAGATAGAGATTGCATCAGTGCATAATCCAAGATGACTTACTGAAATACGGCCGGGGACAATAACAGAAGTGCGACAACATGACTCCTTTTCACCAGGTTTCAAGTTAACAATAGATTCTATGCAAAATAGGAGGCTTTCTAAATATAAATATTTGTGTTGGTCGTGTGTGCAAAGAACTTCCCAAGCTTTCCCAAGGTAACTATTTGAAGTTTCACACGTACCAACAAATATTTATACGTGTGAAACTTCAAATTTGATGGATACAATTCTAAAACTGCAGTGAATAAACTGATCTACATGTATACATATGAGCGAGTATAAAATTCTTAGACAATAAAAGACTACAACACTGCAACTGACTCTTAGATTTTGAAGCTGAATATACCGTCCATTTTAAAGAGTATGCAGTTAACAGTGATATTTAAAGAGCATACAAGAAAAAATTCAGATTTAAATATGCCAAAATGAGATACATGTATTACAATAGCTACACCAGCTAGGACCTACCATAAAAATTATAGACTCATTCATACATCTAAGTTGATGTGTACAAGAAACAAATGAAGAAAAAATTGTAAAATAAAAATATTGCAAAGCGTTCCTTCAAGTATGCATGTAGGCGTTCTATAATATCAGTGCCAGGTAAGTTGGCTGCATATATCATCAACAATTTTCATATTTGGTACTGGCAACACTTATCTCCGCCGTATTAAAATAAGCAGACTGTTTTGGGGAATTATGTTTCTTAGGAAATATAATGTAGTGTTTGTTTGATTTGTATGCTTACAAGTCATTATATTTTTTGAAACCACTTAAATTTAATTTTTTTACTTGACTATAAAATATTGCGGTGGCTGATAATTCTACTGAATAGTGTCAATGACCGGGCCGAGCAGATATTGGTGGTGTCATGGGATTGGAAACGAATATGCGGGTGAAAACACATGATAAAAAGGGTGACCGATAAATATGATGGTGCATACGTTGATACAGTCATGGTTTATAACCAAAAAAATGAATAACGGCTAGCAAGAGCGTAGAATTATTCGATCAAAGTGTAGTGGATATAGAAGGTACAAGATATCAGGTGACACCCTGTTAGTATTGTTTTCTACAAACTTGATATGCAATAAAAAATTATTTGACTTGACTAAAATATTGCGGTGGGTGGTGATTCCACTGAATAGTGTCGATGACCAGGCCGAGCATATATTGGTGTTGCCATGGGATTGGAAAAGAACATGAGGGTGAAGATAGACGATAAAAAGGGCGACCGATAAAGATGTTGACACTATGGTGCACAAGTTGGTATAGTCATGTTTTATAACAAAAAAGAATAATAGTGAGTTAGAGCATAGAATGACTCGATCAAAATGTAGAGGATAGCATGTGCAAGATTTTAGGCGCGACACATGTGTCAAACTAGATAAATAGACTATTAAATTAGAAAAAAAATTAAAAATAATAAAAATTGTGCCACAAAAAATTATTCTAATTTTATGGAAAGATATTCATATAAATGTAACAGTCAGAGTTTCATGTTGGAGACTAAACCCAAGTCTAAAGTGTCACATATTTTAATATGGAGAGATAAACCTAGATTCATAAAAACCACACGAATAAACGAGAGGAACAAATACCTAAAAAGGGAAGAGCAGAAGTTATAAATATATTTATCAGTTCATTAAGTAGTTATAATATTGATATTTCATCCAAAATATTAATATTGAAGATATATTATAAGCACTTGAACCTGTATCAATTTATCATTCTTTATTTTGGACCATGAGACCCAATCCAATAGTGTGTATACGCATAATATTTATTCATACGGGATCGTATCAACTTTAAATTAAAATCACGAATAATTGACCATAAAGAAGTATCAAGCTAAAAAAATCACAAAGTTCATTAAAGATGTTATCCCCCGTGTGACACCTTATTTAACATCACTTTTTGGTGTATTTCATAACATGACATTTGAGTGGCCATATTATTTTTTTAATCATATAACATGAATATTAAACCCTAAATTTACTTCTTATATATAATTTAACAACCTATTGAAGAAGCCCTTGCAAATTCTATAGATGTTGCCCTCGCATCGTGCTAATTACACAAATATTAGATGACCATTCTACTACATGGGTCCAAAACAAATGGAAAAATAACAGCGGATACTCCAAAGGTAATAATGGTTTGTCAGTAAAGAGTTGCCATGGCCAGAGCATAGAAGAGAAGAGTCGTGCACATTTAAAGATATTAACATTAGCAATTTCATTATTGCTTCTATCTAGCATGTCCAAAATCAGATGGAACCGTTGCATTCTCCTGGAAAAATACCAAGAGTTCACTAACTAATACTAATACTTTAATAGAAGGAAATCATACGCAGGCAAAAATAAGAAAGAAACCCTAAAGTATGGGGGAACAAATGCAACTTTTCGTTCTTTTGTTTTCAATCTATTCTATGATCGCTTGTACATCTTCTCATACTAGCTCACACCCGGAAATAATTGAGTTGCATTTGTCTAGATTTAAATTTATCTAGACAAGTTTTAGTTAATAAATATATGAATCTAGAAAAACTCAATTCACTTAATTTTGGACGAAGGAAGTACAATATTTGTGCTGACTGTTATCATTCAGGAAATAGTACCCAACAACACTCTACGGTTCAAGATAAATTTACAATGTCAGCTAAATAAATTTTGCAAAATGAAAAGAATATTTCCAACTATCACCGTGTAAGAATATTTGGAAGAATCTACGGAAATTATACTGCACGCACGGCAACTAGAATCACGTGCGGTGCCGTGGGCCCGTGGCCCTTCCTCACTCAATTTGCTTCCCTCGCTCCCTCCCTCCCTTCCTCGCGCAAACGCAAACCCCTCCTAGACCCCAGCCACCCGCTCAGCTCACCCATGAAGAAGGGGGGCGGGCCCACCCTCCAGCCCCTGTTGTGCCTCGTGTGGCTCGCCGCCACGCTTCCCATCGTCGCCGTCGCGCTGCCCATCCCCGCGCCCGCTGGCGGCCTCCTCCTCCACGGCCTCCTCTCCGCCTTCTCCGCCCGCGGCAAGACCTCCTCCGGGGCGGCGTCCTCCACGAGCACCTCTTCCTCCTCCTCCAAGGAGGTAAGATCGCTCTTGCAACAACTCCGGTTCCTTCTCTGCGTTGTATGATCCCAATCATATCTCGTACATTGCAACTTTCCCCCACCAGCTAGCTCCTTTGCTATTTGTTCTCTGGAGGGAGGAGAAAGTTTATGCTAATAACTGACGATCTTCGGTGTTCGGTGACTTGGATGACTTAATTAAGCAAGAAATCTCATGGCAACTTGATTAGTGTGCCCTAGTCATTAATTCAATTTGAAGAGGAAGCGGTGAACACAATTCAGCTTAGAACACAGAGTCAATGAAACTGATGCAGTAGTCGGATCATAGTCAAAACTGGTCAATTTCAATCTTTTAAAAGAAAGTGAAATTTTGTGAAAGCATTGGAGCATAGTGTTGGATTGAGAGAGAGAAAATTGACCACACAATGGGGGTCTCCCGTATTTCATATATATAGGCAGATTACAGGATCACAACCGGATCACAATCAATATACAATCCTAACCATAATGGCCATACTTATGTGCAAAATATATAGGCAATAATATGGTAGGATACGAGATCAATTATGTCTAACATCCCCTGCAGTCTTAACGGAAGATTCTCGGACGCTGAGACTGGACCAAAAGTCCAAGAATAGTGGCAATGGCAGGCCTTTGGTGAAGATGTCCGCAAACTGGCGAGAGGACGGCACATGAAGAACTCGAATGTGCCCAAGCGCGACACGATCTCGAACGAAGTGAAGGTCGATCTCGATGTGCTTGGTACGCTGGTGCTGAACAGGGTTTGTGGACATGTAGACGATACTGGCATTGTCACAAAAGACAACGGTTGTTGTGGGGAGAGGTCGATGAAGCTCCTGAACGAGTTGGCAAAGCCAACTTGCTTCAGCGACGGCGTTGACGACTGCTCGGTACTCGGCCTCGGCGCTAGAGAGAGATACGGTGTGTTGTCTCTTGGAGGACCATGAGACCAAGTTATCGCCGAGAAAGACACAGTAGCCGGATGTAGAGCGGCGAGTGTCGGGACAGCCAGCCTAGTCGGCGTCTGTGTAGGCGACGAGGCGGTCCGTGGCGGAGGGCGTGAGATGAAGTCCATGATGCAGGGTGCCCTTGATGTAGCGAAGAACTCGCGTGACGGGGGAGCCCGCGGCAGTGGCCAGCTTCGGCGAGGTGTCCATGGGAGTCGATGCAGAGTGACACGAACCCGTGCCGGCACGCTCAAGAATCTCGATAGCGTACTGGGTCTGCGAGAGGAACATCCCGTTGGAGTCACGGCAAACTACGAGACCAAGGAAGTGGTGCAGCTTGCCCAAGTCGGACATGGCGAACTCGGCGCCGAGGGCGGTGATGACCCTCTCAAGTAGAGTCGACGTAGAGGCGGTGAGGATGATGTCGTCGACATAGAGGAGTAGGTATGCCATCCCCATGGAGCCATGCATGATGAAGAAGGAGGTGTCCGACTTGGAGCAGGTGAAGCCGAGGGTGGTGATGAAGCTCGCGAAGCGGTGGTACCACGCCCAAGGTGCTTGTTCAAACCGTAGAGCGCACGGTTGAGACGGCACACATGATCAAGGCGTGTGGAGTCGATGAAGCTGGTGGGTTTGTGACAGTAGACCAACTCGGGGAGTTTCCCATGAAGGAAGGCATTCTTGACGTCGAGCTGGCGTATCCTCCAGTTGAGGGAGAGGGAGACAGAGAGAATGACGAGGATGGTGGACGGTTTGACAACCGAGCTAAAGGTCTCGTCGAAGTCGACTCCATGCTCCTGAGAAAAACCGCGAAGGACCCAACGAGCCTTGTAGCGGTCGATAGTACCGTCGTCCTTGAGCTTGTGGCAAAACATCCATTTGCTAGAGACGACGTTCGCGTTGGCAGGGGAGTGAACGAGATCCCAGGTGTTGTTGACGAGCAGGGCGCCGTACTCGTCCGTCATGGCGGCGAGCCAGTTCCGGTCTTGGAGATCACCACGAACTGACTTGGGAACCGGCGAGGGTGTAACATCTCAAAAATATTAATGAGGATCAATTTCTAATTAACCAAAATTAGGGTTAACAAAATCTTTTATTAATTAATCCTATCTTAATGCATATGTGTTATGAATGTGTGTGAATTCTTGCAATGCCATGTTTGATTGTTTTAAATGATGAGAAATGGTTTAAAGATCAAAACCATATCATCTAGGTCAAATCCAAACCAGATTAAACCAAAAGAAAATTAAAATATGAAGGATATGACCTAATGGTCATTTCTGCCAAAGTTAACCGCTAGCTCACTTTGAGCATCTCTAGCAAGTGAATTCAAACAGAAACATTTCCGTATCTTTTCTCCCCTTGCTAGACCTAGTGACTCTAAACACAATGGAGCTTTCCAACCTTGCAGAAACACGTCCAAATTTATTTGAGAGGCAATTTAAAATTAAATCTATCTTATGCATCAAGATAGTCATTTCTGGAAAACCACTAAAACCATCACCACTTAGCAAACCATTGCACCGAGATACTACCAAGATTATTATCAGAACACCCACCAAAAATCACTTGAAATTATGAAGGATGAGTTCTTGTGGCCATTTGATCAAACACCTGGTGATCATAGTACAACCTCAACAACTATTTATTGTTTTGATCAATCCTTTGCTCATCTTTGTGACCTCACCGAGCTCCAACGACGTGTCCTTAACTCACTCAGTACCAGCCCGTGCGAAGGAACCCCTCTCACTCGACCAATGAACTAGTGTCGACCGTACCCGAGCTCACCTTTTCCACCCCGATGCGGACACGCTGCCACAGACCGCGCCGCCCTCACCCATGATGTCTAGGAGGTAGCCCTGACCTCACCGCCCCTACATGTGCACGCCCGACCAACGACCGCTCGTGGAGACGCCAGCGCAGCCGCGCCCATTTAACACCCGACCATGCCGAACGCCGCACCAGAGTGTCGAGCAATCCTGCGCGCACATGCCACGCCTCGCTCTCGCCTTGCGCCAATAAGTTCGTCGTGACTCCAGCAATCGCCCAGACATGATTGTTTGACCCCGCGCTCACCGTGACCATACGCCGTGATGAATGCTGATGGTACTGTCGCAGAGCACAGATGTTCTAGAACGATAGAGATCGTGCCTGGCCGAGCCATTGTGCGCATGAAGACCACCCTGAAGCACCACGTCGACCTACACCGTTGTCCTTGCCGATAGCGCATTATAAATGCGTCGCCGGCAAGCCCAAGCCATGCCGTCGTGACCCCTTCACCGTAGTATAAATAGAGCCCTCCCCTGGCCTCCAAACGCACACCATTCCACGCCTCTCTCACCCAGCAACCTCTCTGACCCGTCCCTGAAGCAAGGCGAGGACCAGCTCACCGGAATTTCACCAGAGTCTGCCACCCCAGGAGCTGCCGCGACCACCATTCGAACCGCCGTCGTCGACTTGTTCGTTCGCCCACCTCGTCGGACCTAGCTGGAGCTCTGGTAAGCCCTCGACGACCCCCGCTGTAGCGCTAGGGTTCTGTCTCGTGCGCCCCGTGTGACGAAGACGACGACGCCCAGCCATTGATCGTGCTCTAATCGTGCGGCCCAGATTAGCTGATACCGCTTCGCGTTTGATTAGTTGCTGACGTGTGGGACCATCCCCGGTGCCGCTCGCCGCGCGCGCACTGCGTAGTTGGGCCGGCCCATTAGCATTCTCGCGCGTAGCCCATAGATTTAAACTTGGGTTTTTCTTTTATTTAAAAATCTCATACTGTAGGTAACCTTGAAAATCAATTCGGGAAGATTCACTGAACCAAAATGAATGAATCCAATTTTGTTTGAAAGTAGATGAAAATCTCTAATCACTCTCGTTGGATTCAAACAATTTGAAATTATAGATCATCCTCAGTAAAAATAACAAGACAGTAGCTATTATCACTTCAAACATTTTTCTAAATTCAACCATAACTGATTTTGAGTTGATTCCAACTCTCAAAAATCACATTGGCCAAGACCTATCTGAATATGTAAAAATATATAATTTTGCATACAGTAGTCTTGAACCAAAATTAAAGAATGACTTTATAGTCATTTTAAATCATATTCCCAAGTATTGGAATATATGGTGATGACGTGTGTCAATATGATCCCATATTTGAATTGGAGAATATTAAATCTTAAGTAGTTTTCAATGAGTAGAAATTACTTTTCTAAAATAATACAAATAAAATCCTGTTACCCTTTTCTTGTAATAATAGAGATGATGCTAGATCATCTAATGTGATCCTTGTGTGATAAATAGAAATAGTTAAGTATCGTTTGGTCATTGTGTACCTCGTATTTATTTATAGACACTAGTAACAATGCGGGCAACGAGGAGGAAGAATTCTACGAAGACGAGGAAGAGAACTTCGACCACCTTACCAACCAAGGCAAGCTACATTATGCAAGCCTCACTATGCATACTATTATGATACCTCCTTGAGTATACCAATCTCAAGTTTTACTTGCAAGCTTTATCTTTCTTTCTTTTATCAAATTTGCTCAAGTAGCTAATTAATTGGTGATTGGTAGAAAATTAGGAAATATGTCATCAAGATCTTGGAACCTTATATAGGTAGTTATACTTGATTAGCACCCTTCAATAGTGACACCCCCATTGATAGATGCTAGTGCTAAACTAATCTTGACCACTTTAAATGAGAATAAATGATTATGAAAACCTTGAAATGATGAGTCATTCTATTGAAATGTTTTGACATGTGTTATGGACACAATGAGATGAAGATGATGGTGAATGAAGTATGTGACCTGACTTTGATAAAAACTGATGGTTGGGTTCGGATACGATACCATTCCAATTTTACCGTATAACCACAATACCCGAGTTTGTGTAGGGCTTAACTGAAAGTTTATGTCTTAGTATGTATTCCCTCGCGGAACGAGGTGAGCTGAGGCTACCTTGTGAATGTGAATGTCCACCTCTGCAGTTTCTAGGAGGACAGATGGTCATGGCTAGGATGCCAGACTCATAGGGGAGGTGCCTATACTAGGTTATGTAATTGAAAGGTTAGGATTGATTATCCGCATACAATGTATGATGATTCAGGGTTACCCCTGACGGATGTATCGAGTGTTGTGGTGAAAGTGTACCACCTCTGCAGAGTGTCAAACTATTCGAATAGTCGCGTCCGCGGTTATGGATAGTTGGATGGTCATACTGTTCCGTTGTCAGATGTTTTCTAAAATGACTTGTGACTTGAAGTATGACTCGGACTTGACCCCACAAGGATGTGGACAATGAAACTAGGTTCCCTCTTAGGAAATCTAGACAACTAAAGCTAGGTATTCACTACTAAGTACTTTCGAAACAAAACTGGCTTATTGCTAATAACCCTAGAGCTTAGGATTCCTATTAGAATGGTCTTACTGCTTTAGTGATAGTTTGCGAGTACTTAAAAGTACTCATGGCTTTGTCCCTGGCTATTCCCATGGCTATACTATGAAGGAGAGTACGAGGAGGATGGACAGCAGGACGCCTATGATAACTAGGATCATCTTCCATCGTCAGTATTGCCTGTGACCCTGAATATGGAGCCACTACTACGCTACTTTCATTTCCGCTGCTTTGAGTTGTAATCAGACTTGATCATGAGATCAACTGTTTGTAAGACTATTATGGTTTGTAATGGATGATGTGTTGTGCTACCAATCCTGTTATGTCTCACAAAAATGGTAATCCTGGGATTGCGATGTACGACATAACAGGCATCTGGGATTAAAAATCTGGGTGTTGACAAGTTGGTATCAGAGTCATCCTGACCATAGGAGACCCTAGTTAGAATGGACGCCTAAAAAACTTAGTTTCCAAAACAAAGAAAGTAAATATTTATGAAAACTTATTCTCACTCTTATCCTTGAAATTCTTTCCAAAAAGAGAGTCATATGTTTCTCAATTTTTTTGCATTCTTACATAAAATTTGGCACACTTGATCACTTCTCTAACTTACTCATCTCAATTGCTTATAGATGGACTACACGTACAGTAAGTTCTATCAGTTGGGCAACGGAGGAAACCCCATCTTTGAGAATGACCTGAGTCAGCTTGCGGAATTTCTGGAGCTCCCGCACCCGGAATTCTACGGAGCTCAGCTCAACGATCACCCCGGAGGGGAGTTGCAGATCTGCGAGGGAAAATGGAGCCACCTACATCTGAGAAGATCCATTTCAGCATATGAGAGAACAATTGGTTGGATGGATTAGCAAGAGCAATGCAGGAGGCACTTGTCCGACTATGTGGTCAGAACGTCAATCAGATAGCCGGCACTCGCTTCGCTCATTATGCCAGGAGTGACTCCCAGGGCTAGCCCTTGCACATGCCAGGACACCCAGAGTTGAGGCACCATGTGGACCATCTTGCCTACATGCTTCATGAAAATCAAAAAGAGCTGGACAACGCTCGTGCTGACGCCAACGAAAAGCAACTTGCTGCCGTCAAGAAGGACCGGACCTTTGTTATCCTAGTGAAGGAGCGCAAGTCACTTTGTCGTCTGCGCGACAATAAGAATCGCATCATTGCTCGCCTTCGACATAAAGTGTCATCCCTGGAGGAGACCATCCATGATCGGGACCTGCAGCTTGAGGAGAGGGAGAACGAAGGGGAAGATATTCGTGGAGATCCCTACTCGTACCTCAGTGATGATGATGACTACTTGGAGGACATGGACCAGGAGTTCCACACTGATGATGAGGACCGCGACTTCATTGATGATGAAGAGGCCACCGGTTCTGGTGAGGAGTAGTAGCACCAGAGCACTGTCGTAGGTGTGATTTGTATCTGAAGGGATACGGGTAGGCTACACTAGCGCAAATCAAAAAAATTCTACTGCGTAAACTAGGATTACTGTTGTCATAGATCTCAGGATTACCACTAGACGCGCAGTTGCGGAACTGGATGAAGCGCGTCGAGGAAGTGTAGACATTTCACGTCTCCTTCTTGTCCTCGTCCCACGAGGAGCTCCCCTTGCGCGGCTCGTCCAAGTGTTACAGCTGCAGCACCTCCGAGGTATCCACACATATAGGGTGGAAGCGTTATACGCCGGACTGCTAGGTCCGCGTGTGCAACACACACGTGAGGAGTGGCGGCTGGGTGGAGTAGTCTCACCCTGGTCAGCTCGCCCCACCCTCTCTTACGTAGGCGTCCCTAGTGGGCTTCTACATTAGCAGCCCATTAGTAGCCTAAGCGTGGTCTAATTCAGATCTAATCCTCATTAGGCTTCCAGCCCCTTAAGTGTGTGACCCTATAGGTTCATATACGTATAGACATGACACGAATACACTTATTCTGTCAATAGTTGGCAGCGGCCTCTAGCAAGACGTGCCAACTCCTAAACGCATACAAAGATCATATCGGACGAACCATCACAAGGTTTAGTACATGTCTTTCCCTTTGCCACACGATATTTGGTCTAACTCCAAGCTGACCTCCCTTCGATACTATGATTCGGAATCCCTTTACAAGGTTAACTCTTAACCTTATGTAGCACGGCCATGCATTTCTTGATCCGATCTCTCGAGGGGCCCAGAGATATCTCTCTCAAGTAGAGAGGGGAAAATCCCATCTTGATTGACCATGCCTTGCAGCATGCTTCGGGACAAACCCGAAAGCTACCTTTATAACTACCCAATTACGGAGTAGCGTCTAGCGTCTGATAGCCCCAAAGTAGGTCGATCCACATCTCAAGTACATGCGACAATCTCAGGTCTAAGGACAAAACGTACACGATGTGTAGAGAGAGCTGCAAGTCTAATTGCCAGTCTCAAGTTGGGTCAGTCCAACCCCATGTTCATAACATGTGTCCACATCATTGGTTTGACATCTCCATGTCTATGACTTGCGAAACATAGTCATCAACCAATCGATGTGCTAGTCTAATATTCACGTGTGTCCCCACATGAACTCCGACTAGGGACAACTATTAGATAACCATACAAGTAAAGAGTTTCACAAACAATTCACATAATTGCTAATCAATACCAGTTGCCTGATATGGATATTCAAGGAACATTACAATAACTCATGGATACATAAGAAATATAATCATCTTTATGATTGCCTCTAGGGCATATTTCCTTCAGTATCTGGTCCCACTGTATTGTAGCTTGCTAGAATGGTTCTTAAAACCATCTGTTTTCTTGTTGTGATGTGTTGTTTGGAATGTGTGGTTTGTATGTGACTTTGGAATGAATGAAAATGAGTTGTTGGCTTTCAAACCTTAGCCTTACTCAAATTTAAAAGCTTATAAACCAAACCCATAAACCTTAGAAAATTTTCCCTCTTGTCTTATGATCTATCTCAATCTTCAGATGACTCGCGGGGGAAGCAGCTCATCTCAAGACCTGATGGTCCAAATTCTACAAATGCTAGTAGCCGACCGAGAAGCCAGTAGAACGGAGTGTCAAGCCAATCTTGCCACTCTTCAACAGATCGCTCAACTAGCACATGACAACCAAGGCCATGGAAATCAGGATCATCACGGATCCAAACTTAAGAACTTCCAGAACACCAATCCCCCTATCTTTAGCAAATCTGAAGAGCCCCTAGATGTTGATGATTGGCTGCAAACCATGGAGAACAACTTAGAAGTTGAAGGAGTAGATGAGGTGGAGAAAGTACTGTTTTCCACCCACTATCTGTTAGGTTCCGCAAGATCATGGTGGAATAACACTCGTACAATGAACGGAGGACAAATGATGACTTAGGATGAATTCAAACTCAAGTTCAGCCAAACCCATGTGTCACCAGGTTTGATTCTGAGGATGAGAGATGAATTTAAGGAGTTGAAGCAGGGAAGGATGACTTTGGTAGAGTACCGTGACAGATTTCTGTCTCTGTCTAGGTATGCCCCTGATGAGATTGGTACTGAAGCCAAGAAGAAAGAGAGATTTCTGAATGGTATGCACGATGAGATGCAGACGGTGCTAGTCAATATTCCGTTTGCTGATCTAGAAGCTCTAGTGGATTCATCTATCCAGATGGAAGGAAAGATCAACCAGGACACTGAGAACCGTAAGCATCGTATGATGCACCAACCTGGACCCCACCATAACCCGAAGTATCGCCCCAGCTCGTCTGTCGTATTTGCACCAAGGAATAATAGGCCACCTATGTCACGCCCGAACTATCCCAATCGTAGCAGAGGAAACCCGAGGCCCGGAGGCAACAACCACTACAACACAGGAAATCCCAATAACTTCAACCGTGCACCACCAAGGCCCACCAACATCAACAATACTGCCCCAAGGACTGGAAGTAATGTTGTGCCTGTCACAGGGAAGGACAAGTCAACAATAACCTGCTTTGAATGTGGAGTGACGGGTCACTACTCAAATGAGTGCCCCAAGAAGATTGATGCAGCACCTAATGTCACTACACCTGCCCAGCAGCAGCGTCGTGTCCAACCTGGAAAGATATTTTCCCCAGGCAACCCGCACAACCGTACATGCCGTCTATTCCACATGAATGCTGAAGAAGCCCAGGAAGCGCCAGACGTCATTGATGACCCACAAGTGTAGGGGATCAAAACAGTCTTCGCGGGTAGTATTACCTAATTTATTGATTCGACACAAGGGGAGCCAAAGAATACTTGCAAGCCTTAACAACTGAGTTATCAATTCAGCTGCACCTGGAAATAGCTCTTTCTCATAGAAGTTTATCAGTAGCAACAAGCAGCAATAAAACAGGAGCAATAGTAACAGTAACGGTAACAGTAGGATTCGAGTGCGGTAGGCATAGGGATGGATGGACGGGCGTTACATGGACGAGTCTAAACATGTAACTTCAAGATCTAGGGCATTGCAGATAAATAATAACAAGCATCCAAGTACTAAGCAATCCTAGGCATGTGCTCCAAATATAGTCATACGTGCTCACAATGAGAACTTGCACAACATCTTCTGTCCAGCCAGCTCGTGGCAGCGGGGCCTCTAGGGAACTATTGACAATTAAGGTGCTCCTTTTAATAGAGCACCGGAGCAAAGCATTAACACTCCGTGAACACATGTGATCCTCACATCACAGCCATCCCCTCCGGTTGTCCCAATTATTGTCAATTTGGGGACTTTGGATCCGGACAATTATATGTGTACACAACTTGCAGATAAGATCACAAACAATACTATCATAATGATTCAAGAATAAGTTTAGATCTGAGATCATGGCACTTGGGCCCAAGTGACAAGCATTAAGCACAGCAAGTTGCAACAAAGTCAAATAGCACTAATAGAGATACTAGGCACTATGCCCTAAAAGATCTTATTCGATTACATGATAGAACCAATCCAATCCCTACCATCCCCAAGCCTACAGCGAGGGATTACTCACTCATGGATGTGGGAAACATCGATGGTTGATGGAGATGCGTTGGTGATGACGATGGCGATGATCCTCTCCAAATTCCCCGTCCTTGCAGGGTGCCAGAACGGAGTTTCTAGATCCGAATCTTGGTTTCTGGTGATGGCGGCGGAGCGGAACTCTTTCTGGAAAACTATCGACCCCCCCCCCTCGGTTTTTAGGTCGAAAGACAACTTATAGGCGCAGAGGGAGGTCGAGGGGGTGCCTAGGGTGGCTGACCCCCCCTAGGCGCGGCCAGTGGTGGGCATGTTCCTGGCAGGGGTGTGGGCCCCCAGGCCCCTTCTCCGTCTCGTCTTCTGGCTCCGTGGGTCTTCTGGTGAAATATAATTTTTGGCATATTTTTGGGGATTTTTCCTGATAGTTTATTTTCTGCACAAAAACAAGACACCAAGGTAATTCTGCTGAAAACAGCGTCAGTCCGTGTTATTTGTATCCAAATCACGCAAGTTTAGAGGAGAAACAATAGAAGAAGTGTTCAGGAAAGTAGATACGTTTTGGATGTATCAGTCATGCTGGGTATGTTTTCTGTTAATTCGGTACTTGCAAGAGTGTTGTTTGATTTTGAAGCATCGCACTCATTTGTTACGGAAGAATTTGCATGCACTAGAAAGATTCAACCAAAAAATTTGAAGCATGTTATGATAGTTCAAATACCTCGGTTAACTACCATAGCTAGAAAAATTTGCAAGGTCGTACCTATCAGATATCATGGAATAGATTTCTATGCCAACCTAATAGTACTTGGAACAAAAGGTTTTGAAGTAGTACTAGGAATGGATTGGATGTCGAAGCATCAAGGATTAATAGATTGTGCCAAGAAATCCATAACCATGACCAGTAACACCGGAATATCAGTTGAGCATGTGTCCGAGACACTACCTCGTCAATTCAAGTGCAACAAGAGTTTAGCCCAACCAACCTTAGACCAAGTCAAGGTAGTCTGTGAATACCCAGAAGTGTTCCCAGATGAATTACCCGGTATGCCCCCAGATCGGGATATTGAGTTTATCATTGAACTAATCCCTGGAACTGGACCCATAGCTCAGAGACCCTATAGTAGGAACCTAGCAGAGTTAGTGGAGCTCAAGAAGCAGCTTGATGACATGATTCAACCAAGCGCATCACCATGGAGATCACCTATTTTGTTTGTGGATAAGAAAGATGGTGCCACCCGTTTATGTACGGATTACCGGAAGTTGAATGACGCCACCATCAAGAACAAGTATCCACTGCCAAAGATAGAAGATTTGTTTGATCAGTTGAATGGTGCCAGAGTCTTTTCCAAGATTGATCTTAGAACTGGTTATCATCAACTAAAGATTCGCGCAACGGATATCCGAAAGACTGCCTTCACTACCCGATATGGATTATATGAGTACAAGGTCATGTCTTTTGGATTAACCAATGCCCCCTCTTATTTCATGAATCTAATGAATAAGATTTTTATGAACTTCTTGGATAAGGTTGTCGTTGTTTTCATCGATGACATTCTGATCTACTCCAAATCGGAAGAAGATCATGGACAACACCTAAGAACCATCCTTGAAACCCTTAGAGAGCATCAGTTGTATGCTAAGTTCAAAAAATGTGCAGTAGACCCTTAGGAAGTAGGATTCTTAGGGCATATATTGTCAGCCGGAGGAGTTGCAGTAGACCCCGCCAAGATTAAGGATGTTGAAGAATGGAGAGCCCCGACCACTCAAACTAAAGTTCACGCATTTCTTGGATTAGCGGGATATTACCGCAAGTTTGTTGAGGTATTTTCAAGCATTGCTAGGCCAATGACTCGGCTATTGAAGAAATACTAGAAGTTTGAATGGACAGACAAATGTGAAGCGAGTTTTCAAGAGCTCAAAAAGAGATTGATCTCAACCCCAATCTTGATCATTCCTGATATCACTAAGCCTTTTGACGTATATTGTGATGCATCCAAGATTGGTCTCGGATGTGTGTTGATGCAAGAGGGAAAAGTAATATCCTATCTGTCCCGACAACTGAAGCAACATGAACAGAATTACCCCACCCATGACTTAGAGTTAGCCGCAGTAGTCTTAGCCTTGAAGACATGGTGCCATTACCTCATGGGTAACCGCTGTGAGATTTATTCAGATCACAAGAGTTTGAAGTATATTTTCACTAGGAAGGAGTTGAATATGAGACAAAGGAGATGGATAGAGTTGATCAAGGATTACGACCTTGACATTCATTACCACCCCATCAAGGCCAATGTGGTAGCGGATGCTCTTAGTAGACTGCCATGTAGGTTAAACACCATGATTCTGAAAGAGCAACCAAGTTTGCATAAGGAGTTGGAAGATTTACGAATGGAGCTAGTTAGCAAAGGATTCCTAGCCAGTATCGAACTTCAACCCACTTTCATAGATCATATAAAGGAAGCTTAGAAAGGAAATGCCAGTATCGACCGAATTAAGCGTCGTATCGATACAGGGAAGGTACCCGGATTCACGGAATATGAAGGAGGAGTTATGTGGTATATGGGACGAATCTGTGTGCCAGCAGATTCAGAGTTGAAGCAAGTTATTTTGCAAGAATCCCATGATACTCTTTATTCTATTCATCTAGGAGGAACGAAGATGTATCAGGATTTGACGGAGCAATTTTGGTGGCATAAAATGAAGAGAGAAGTCGGAAGCTACATCGCCAAGTGTGATATTTGTCAGAGAGTCAAAGCGGAACATCAGCGACCCGCAGGACTTTTGCAACCTTTGCGAATTCCAGAATGGAAATGGGATTCAGTTGGAATGGATTTCATCACTGGTTTGCCAATATCTAGTAGAGGAAATAATTCTATTTGGGTCATAGTGGATAGAATTTCCAAAGTAGCTCATTTCTTACTAGTCAAGACCACTTATCAGAGCTCGAAACTACCAGAGTTGTATATCGCCAGAATAGTCAGTCTGCACGGAACCCCCAAGAACATTGTGCCGGATCGAGGAACCCAGTTTACCTCAAGATTTTGGAAGAAAGTCCAAGAAGGATTAGGAACCAAACGGAACTTTAGCATAGCTTATCACCCGTAGACCGATGGACAAATAGAAAGAGTAAACCAGATACTCGAGGATATGTTGAGAGCTTGTGTATTGGAATATGGATCTAAATAGGAAAACTGACTGCCTTTCGCGGAATTCTCATACAACAATAGTTATCAAGCCAGTTTGCAAATGGCCCCATTTGAGTTTTTGTATGGAAGGAAGTGTCGTACCCCCCTGAATTGGTCGCAAGTAGGAGATAGTCAGATCTTCAGACCAGACATCCTACGAGAAGCCTAAGAGAAGGTTCACAAGGTCCGTGAACACCTCAAGACCGCTCAGTCTAGACAGAAAAGTTATGCAAACAAGAGACGTCAAGATCTAGCCTTGAATGTTAGAGACTTTGTTTATCTCAAAGTATCACCCTTGAAAGGAATGCAGCATTTCCAACTTAAAGGAAAGCTTGCACCCAGATATATTGGACCCTTCAAGATTTTAAGTCGTCGAGGAGAAGTATCGTATCAGATAGAACTGCCGGAAGAGATGTCACCAGTGCACGATGTGTTTCATGTCTTGTTACTTCGGAAATGTTTAGAAGTTCCAGAGACGACAGAAGTTTTCAAGAACATGGATCACAGAGCCATTGAAATAAAACCGGACTTAACCTATCGTGAAGTACCCATTCGTATTTTGGAAGAAGCTTTCAGAACTACCCGGACCAGGAGTATCAAGTTTCTCAAAATCAAGTGGAGCAACCATACTGAAGAAGAAACCACATGGGAACGAGAAGATTACATGAGGACAGAGTTTCCCAATCTCTTTAGTTCCTAGTTTTTCCTGAATCTCGGGACGAGATTCTGTTTAAGGCGGGAAGGTTTGTAACATCTCAAAAATCTTAATGAGGATCAATTTCTAATTAACCAAAATTAGGGTTAACAAAAGCTTTTATTAATTAAATCCTATCTTAATGCATATGTGTTATGAATGTGTGTGAATGCTTGCAATGCCATGTTTAATTGTTGTAAATGTTGAGAAATGGTTTAAAGATCAAAAACATATCATCTAGGTCAAATCTAAACCAGATCAAACCAAAAGAAAATTAAAATATGAAGCATATGACCTAATGGTCATTTCTGCCAAAGTTAACCACTAGCTGATGACCCACAAGTATAGGGGATCGCAACAGTCTTCGCGGGTAGTATTACCCAATTTATTGATTCGACACAAGGGAAGCCAAAGAATACTTGCAAGCCTTAACAACTGAGTTGTCAGTTCAGCTGCACCTAGAAATAGTTCTTGCTCACAGAAGTTTATCAGTAGCAACAGTTTGTAGTAGCAACAACAAAGCAACAGTAAAACATGAGCAATAGTAACAGTAACGGTAAAAGTAGGATTAGAGTGCGGTAGGCATAGGGATGGATGGACGGGCGTTGCATGGACGAGTCTAAACATGTAACTTCAAAGAACTAGGGCATTGCAGATAAATAGTAACAAGCATCCAATTACTAAACAATCCTAGGCATGTGCTCCAAATATAGTCATACGTGCTCGCAATGCGGGGCCTCTAGGGAACTACTGGCAATTAAGGTGCTCCTCTTAATAGAGCATCGGAGCAAAGCATTAACACTCCATGAATAGATGTGATCCTCACACCATAGCTATCCCCTCCGGTTGTCCCAATTATTGTCACTTTGGGGTCTTTGGATCTGGACAATGATATGTGTACACAACTTGTAGATAAGATCACAAACAATACTATCATAATGATTCAATAATAAGTTCAGATCTGAGATCATGGCACTCGGGCCCTAGTGACAAGCATTAAGCATAACAAGTTGCAACAAAGTCAAATAGTACAATAGATACTAGGCACTATGGCCTAATAGATCTTATTCGATTACATGATAGAACTCATCCAATCCCTACCATCCCCAAGCCTACAGCGGGGGATTACTCACTCATGGATGAGGGAAAAATCGGTGGTTGATGGAGATGTGTTGGTGATGACGATGGCGATGATCCTCTCCAAATTCCTCTTCTCGATAGGGTGCCAGAACGGAGTTTTTGGATCCAAATCTTGGTTTCTGGTGGCGGCGGCGGAGCGGAACTCTTTCTAGAAAACTATCGAACCCCCCTGATTTTTTAGGTCAGAAGGCAACTTATAGGCGCGAGGGAGGCCGAGGGGCTACCTAGGGTGGCCAGACCTCCCCCAAGCGCAGGTTCAGTGGGCCCGCGCCTGGGGTGGGTCTGGCCCCTGTGGCGCCCCGCAAAAACCACTGCTAGAAAATCGCGTTGTTTTTGTGCATTGCATCATCCTGACCGCATGCTCATGTCATCCTGCCACATTGCATTTGAGCATCGTCATCATCTTGCATTTGTTGCATAAAACTATTTGCAGAAAAACCTATTTTGTGTTTTCTAAAACGCCCCATCTTTATTCAAACACCAAAACCCGGGTCTCCGGATTATTTTGTTTTGTCTGCTATCGGTTTGCAGAAGCTTTGTTTTAAACAAATAAAATATTAAATTATTTTAGTGGGGGCATTCGAACGGGCCGATTCGACCCGAACGACCACCCCCAGAATAAGAATCGGTCCACCCCAAAACCCGTTTTACACCCCGACCTAGTCTACCCACCCAGCCTCCACCTCACCCCGCCCAATAACCTGTCGCCACCTCACCCCTCCCCAAAACCCCCACCACTCTAATCGCGCCACCTCACCTCTCTCTCCCCACCTGCCTCTCTCACCCCCACCAAACCTACCCCACTCCCTCACAACACACCCAACACCACACAACGCCCACACACGCAGCACCCCTGGTGCCTCTCTCCCTGCCACCTGGTCCCACCCGACCCCGCGACCCACCACACACACACGCGCGCGCAGCCAGCCGCGTGCCTCCACCCTGCTCCTGCCCCACAGCCTCCCCACGCGCCTCCTTCCCCTGGCCCAACCCCACCGCCACCTGCACGCACTCCCGTGCGGGCCCCACACCAACCGGCACCCCCGCTCGGCCCCGACCCCATCGCTCTCCCTCCCTCGTCTTCCTCCTCTCCCCGCCTGTCTCCACCCCGTCCTCCTCGCCGGCGTCGGGTCCCCTCCTCCGCGTCTTCCCCCTCCCAATGCAGGCCCCGCGCCCGGCAGCCGGACCCCCCTCCACCTTCTCCCCTCCCGGCCGGCCGCCGCCCACCTCGACCTCCCCGCGCTCGCCGCCCCCGCTTCCGCCTGCCTCCCCCTCGCTCGCTCTCCGTCGACCTCGCCTGCTCGCTTCGCCGGCCGCCCCGTCGTCCTCCGCTCGCCCCATCTCCTCTTCGGCCGGTCACCCCCCCCCCCCGTCGGCCTGAGCCGCCCCTCCGCGTCGGGCTCACCGTCGGGCCGCCTGCCACCGTCCTCCCCACCTCCAGTCTCCCTCGCCTCGTCCCCGACCGCCGCTCGCCGGTCGCCGGCGCGCCAACCTCCGCTCGCGCCCCGCCTCCCCAGACCGGCCTCCTCCACTCCGAGCTCGTTGCCGCCTCCGCCTGTGCGTCCGCCACCGCCGCCGCTGTCACGCGCCCGGCGCCCTTCCTCCTCCTTCGCCCTCCCCGCCGGCCTCTCCCTCTCTCCGCCCTCCAAGCGACGGCCGCCGCTTGGTCCTCCGCTTGCGGCCGCGTCCGCGCCCGCGAGCTCGCTCCCAGAGCCCCTCGCCCTCCTTCCAGCGCGCAGCAGCCGGCCCCGCCTGGAACCGTCTCCCCTGCGGGGCCCACCCCGTCGCCCGGCAGCGCGGCCGCGTCATCCCCGTGCGTGTCTGCGTGTTCAGGGCCAGCTCGAGACTTGTGCCTGTTTGGTCTCCCTGGTGGCAAGTTGTGGTTGTTCTGAGGCGATGGAGCAAGATACCCTATGAGACGAGACCGACAAATAACGATTCAAGTTCTTCTCAACTGCTGGCACGCCAAGATCTGCACCGTGTTGTAAGACCACCGACAAGATCTCCATCCTGGACCCCAAGGACTCCCTCACGGACATCGAGCGCCAAGATCGCCTCACGGATTCCGAAGCTGTTCCCGGACCCAAAGACGTCGAGACCCCCGACCCGAAGATGCCCAGAACACAAGTTCGCCTTCTCGGACGCCAGGACCTCCTTCATGGACACCGAAGATCGAACCCCGGTGCGTAAAGCTCTCCTTCCCGGCCGTCAGGGTCCACGACATGGAATCGCCAAGATCTCCAATCGGAACGCCAAGTTCGCCGAGAACCCGGATGCAACAAGATCTACCCCGTTGTTCCAGAATGTTTCTGTGGAGACCGTTTCCGTCGAACCCTGAACCCGGAGACCGAACCCCGAACCACGGAACCTCAAGTTCGTCGAGGCCCTCGAATGTGTGAACCCCTTCCCGAAACCCTATTTTATAATATAATACAACTTGCCGCATATAAATTGTTCATCTCGCATGCATATCATGTGGTTTGGGGGCCTTATGCCGATTCACTGCATAATTAATATGGGTCCCATATGCGGACAAATCTAGTCTTATATTGGCCTCATTTAAATTTGTGTAGCGAACCCGGTGCTATCTTTTGCCATGTTCAAACAACATTTAAATTGCGGGGGATCTAAACAACTTGAACCGTTTAATAAATTGTCGGGACCCCCGGTTCCGCTTAATATGACCTAATTGCATCGCACCTTGCCATGCCATGCATCATATCATAAGCATGCCGATCTTGTGCCGTAGTATTAAATATTGCATCCGGTGTTTCTTCTAGTGTTTTGCTTCTTCGCGGACTAGGCCGATGAGTTGATGCGAGTGTCGACCCGATCTTCGGTTTAACCTTCGGCAATGTTTTCAGGCGAGCATCTCCCCCTTTCTTCCTATCTTACTTTTCTAGTATTTATTCCCTCCTGTTGATCTTTGCTATCTGTGTTGCGATGCTCTAGTTTTCGTACCCGTGATATCCCTTGCAGCCATATATAGCCTTGGACACATCCTATTACCTGTTGTTTGGTAGATAGTTGGACCCGCGCGTCGTAGTCGCTTGCTCAAGTGTTTTTGCGTGTCGTCGAGTACCACAGTGGTTGGAGTATTGCCGCATGTTGATGTCGGAGATGATCATGGTTTTACTTTTCGTCACTTTAAATACTGTTTAACAACTAAAATTGAAGTAAGTAAGCAGATGCATCGGTGGGTGATAGACAATGTTGGTTTCCGACCGCCCACTTGTGTCCCGTAGGACCCCGAGTTCTTGACACCTGTTCCGAGATCGAGCGCGCTAACCACAGGTGGGGAGATATGGCCCCCCATTGATTATTACCTGATTTCAAAGTATTGTACTGGGGGCCACAAACTAGTTTGAGGTTTTATTTACTATCCTGTACTTATGCCATGCTTTACTGCTTTATTTACGATTGTGCGAGGAGAACACTGTACTGTTTAGGATCGGGACACATTTTCGCGGTGTCGACAGTCCCAGTTTTGGGATTTGCTGTCGTTCACAGCCGTCTACCCAAACCCTAAGTCCGTCTCGGAGACCGGCCGACTTCGTTGCGGGTGTACTTAGTGGGGTGGCCCCCCGTGCTTGCTTTGGGTCTGGGAACGTCGTGACTTAGGCCCCGCCGACATACCGATGGGTGTATGTTAACTGATCTGGCAAAAAGGGTCGAAGTGCTTGTGGATACTTTGGTGCACCCCTGCAGGGTTAAATCTTTTCGAGAAGCCGTGTCCGCGGTTATGGACGACTTGGAGCACAGTGCTTGATCATAGACAACTATAACTAAAGTTTATTATTATAAATTGACTTGTATCCGATATGACTAGTAATCAGCTTCACTACAACGGAATGGCTAAATAAAAGTATCAACAACTGCTGGGTCTTGGGTTATCTCATGCTAATTGTATCTGATTAGTAAGTGTCGCAACTACAACGGAATGATTAAATAAAAGTGCTCACTGCTTATTTTATCAGGACGACTATCTTTACCTGACTAGTAAATTGCCGCAACTATAACTGAATAAGTAAAACTGCCAACTGTGTGAGTTCCTCGGTTGACTTCCTCGTTTGGTCTCGAGGGGAAATACCAGGATGGGATTGTTTGGTGTTAGCATCGGGTTGGGTCCGAATAGGTCTTTCTTACCCCCCTCTCTGATAGCCGCCAGTTGTATCGAGTCTCTATAGGTTGTTTAGTGCATACTGCCGCTGCCGCTTCAGTCCACCATACCTATGTAGGCGAGGACCGCCGAATTCTAGCCTCGCCGTGTACTGGCCTCGGTACTGACGCTCCTCTTTTTCCTTTGCCCTTTGTCGGCACCCCTTTTGTTAAGCAGGTTTTGAGATCGACGTCGTTAGCAGGGTTACCTTCCGGCTTGGCCTGGGCAGGGTTATGGACGCCATTGGTTATTCTTCAGGGCTCTTAGCCCCATTTGCATCTTGTCCGTAGTCGGACGCTCTATCATTTTCAAGGTGATTTGGATCTTTGTATATTATATCTGTATTCTTGACTCATTGAGTCGATGTTGTATATATATATCTGTTCTGTGGGTCCCATCGAGGACTGTTGTGTAATGTTATTACTTCGTTTTCCACCCGCACGAAAGTGCCTGGTGGGCACCTTTGAATCGTTTCTATGCGGGTTTAGCGGGAAGCGCTGAAACTTGCATAGGGTCGATTCTGAGGGTGTTACAGCCCCCCCAGGCCTCCCCTCTGTCTCCCCTTCTGGCTCCGTGGATCTTCTGGTGAGAAATAGTTTTTGGCATATTTTCCGGGATTTTTCCGGATAGTTGATTTTCTGCACAAAAACAAGACACTAAGGTAATTCTGCTGAAAACAGTGTCAGTCCGTGTTAGTTGTATCCAAATCACACAAGTTTAGAGAAGAAACAATAGCAAAGTGTTCGAGAAAGTAGATACGTTTTGGACGTATCAACTCCCCCCAAGCTTAGATGTATCCAAATCACACAAGTTTAGAGAAGAAACAATAGCAAAGTGTACGAGAAAGTAGATACGTTTTGGACGTATCAACTCCCCCCAAGCTTAGCTTATTGCTTGTCCTCAAGCAATTCAGTTGAAAACTGAGTGCGATAAAACAACTTTCACGAACACTTTGCTTCATATGATGTAAATATTCTCAGCACAGGAGTAGATGCTTAGAAAATTCATAATAAAGAGTATGCAACTAAGTCTACTCAATAGTCATTGCAAGATATGAAGAGAAACCAACTCAATAATAATAAGTAGCATGAAACATAAACATAAGCAACATTGCAATGCGCATAATAAGGTATGATAGAGTGGTATCTCGCTTGCCTTTGTTTGAAGAGCACAATATAAATGTTGAGGCACCTCTCAAGTTCAACTGAAGACTAGAGATAAAGATATCAGAGATACAAGCATCAAAGTCATGACATAATTAACCAAGTTTTGGAACAAACACAAGAATGACAACTATGCTCTCAAGTAGGTGCTCATAGAATAAGTGGTGACTCAACAAAGTTGTGAAAACGGTTTTGTGAATGTTTGAAAGGCTTCCCAATGCTGAAAGGAAGGTACTCATTAGCTTTGAGCTCTCATTGCACCTATCATAGGCATCTTCATGTGGTTAAGGTGAAAGTGAGGTCCACTCCGAATCATATGCTTGACAGACCATAGGCTGAAAATCCCAAGTCCCTTGAGTACGAGGGTCGCTCCGCATGCTACTCAACTTTGGTCACCTGAAAGTTCTTGTCATTGTAAATACATGCATATCATCAAGAACCACCAACGGGGTACCCCTTGCACATGGTACATGAGCTTTCCCATAACCAAAATGACAAGGAAAGCAGACAATGAGCATCTCAGCAATCTTTTTATTTACCATATGCATAGCTTTTTATTGAGGACGCTTCATAGATGCTCATTATAGTGATGCTGCAAGTTTCCACCATGATTAGGCATGGCTTAGGCTAGCGGCCCAGGCGTTTCTCTAACACAATGTATAAACTCCATGAACTCACAACCTCCCCTTTTATTTCACATCCTCGACATCCGTAAGCAAAAGGGCAAAGTATCAACTGGATGAGATATCCAACAGGTGTTGAAAGCGTTTCCCATGACAGCACGGTTTTGCTGACTCCCAGCATATAATAAGCAACCATATAACTTTCATAGACTAGTCACAATGGTTCAAAATTATTAAGCGCAAGGAATAAAGTGTGCCATCAAGTTCATGAGAGCTTTACTAACTAACTTTCTCAAAACAGACAAACATTTTATTTTGGAAGAAAACACGGCATATGGAATATGCGCTAAAGTAGCCAATGATGCTAATGGGTAGGTATGGTGGACACAGTTGGCAATATTGGTTTTGGGGAGTTGGAAGCACAGGTAGAGCACATATTCAGTGCAAGTGAAGGCTAGAAATAGAGAGGGAACGACAAACGAGAGAGCAATAGCTGTCATAATCATGCTTGCAACAAAACAGGACTAACTATGGCATGAAAGTGATACAAGAACTCTGAGGCAAAATAAATCATCGAGGCTTACTGACTATTGATTAGTCATATGCATGTGTGAGCATGTGCCAAGTCGATTCACATGAACAGTCAAAGGAGGATACCATAATATCATACCAAAGTATAAATAAAACAATGCAAGCAAACATTCATATGACATGCTACAAAATATTAGCAAGCTGGAGCTAATCATAGACAAGCAAGAACTACAAAATATTATGCTGATCAAAGTTGAAGATCTTGGCATCCAGAAGTAGGAGATATGGTATATTTGAAAGTAAGTCCAATGAAAGGAGTGAAAAGGTTCGGAGTTAAAGGAAAGTTAAGTCCAAGATACATCGGACCATTCAAGATATTGAGTCAGAACAGAACTATAGCTTATGCTTTAGAGTTACCATCTAGATTGGCTCAAGTGCACAATGTTTTCCATGTGTCACAACTTCGTAAATGTTTGAAAGTTCCGGATGATGCAATCACACATCAGGAGATAGAATTACAAGCATACTTGACTTATATTGAAAAGCCCTGTAAGATTCTGGAAGAAAACTGGAAAAGGTTGAGGAACAGAGCAATCAAGTATTGCAAAGTACAATGGGAACATCACCCTGAAAGAGAAGCTACTTGGGAGAAAGAGGAAATTTTAAGGAAAGCCTATCCAGAACTATTCAGGTACATCTCAACAAACTTCGGGACGAAGTTTAATTTAAGGGGGGAATTCTGTAACATCCCATCATTTAGGAACTAACGAAGGGTAGATTTAGGAATTTGAAACATTGCATGCATTCATCTGTGAAAATGGGGGTAATATTTTCGCCAAATAAAAACCTAAAGTGATCAAGGTTTCTTTCATGCTTTGAGAATAGGTTTGGTCTTGAAGAATGATTGCTATAGACTTTGATATGATATTTGTGGATTTATGGTTTTGGGAAATGAAATTTGAATTTAAAACTTGAATGTTTGAATTTATAATTCAAAAGGGTTAGGAATTAGATTTGAGTGATTTGATTTAGTCAAGATTTAACAATTAATGACTCAAACTTTGAATAAAATAAATGAACCCATAGAATGAATATTGATTCCAAAACTTTATACAATAAATGAGTTACAAAATGTAACTTATGAAATTGATCAAGAATCTTTACAATAATAAATGAAATAAAAAAGAAATCTATATAATGATTAATATTACAATCTTTATTACAAAAGAATAAAATAAAGATTACAAAAGAATAAAATAAATATTACAAGGGACTATTCTATGAGAAAAAGAAAACCTAATCTAAATCTTGAATCTTCAAGTCTTGTACCTGCAAAACAAAGAATAAACAAACAAAAAAGAAAATAAAAGGTTAGGATATTTCTTTTACTCTCAGTAGTGACAGTGAGTTGCACTGTTCAAACTTACATCATTGAGTAATCTTTAGGGGCAAGTTTCACCAATATGAAAGAACTAAATCTTTCATCATTTTTAAGACATAAGTCAAATAACTCCAAATAGCAAGAAGGGGCAAGTTTCACCAGACAAGTAAGTGTAATCAGATAAAAAGTAACTTCCATTCCCTGAGCATATTCACAAGGTGCAGCAAGCACACATGCAGCACACACACCTAAATAAATGCATGGTGTTTGTGTGCTATCAGCATATTAACAACATGCCATACAAACAAAAATGCTCAGTACAGCCGTGGGAAGCACCCCCAACACCATTTCTTGTTCATACACATCAAGCTCAGCAGCCAAACCAAACCACCAAAGATCAACCAAACATCACCAGATGGTGACATAAGGAGGGGGAAGGATCAGGTGGACAGCAAGGCTAAGTCCAGGAGCTAGGAGGAGTAGGCTAGCTCAAGGTCAAGCACAGGAGCTCAGCAAAACAAGAACAACATCAGAGGTGAAGGACAGGATCTAATCAGCAAGATCAATATCACCACCCAATTCCATAATCATCAGTTTTGGTGGATAGTATCATAAAACCATCACATGATCTAATCATATTATCTAGACAGAAGCATGTGTTGTTTTATGAAATAATCTCTCAATAATCACCCAAGTGAGGTGAATCTATCCTAGAGATTTCAAGTATAAAGATCAGAAATCAAACTGAGCCCAAAAGCACCAATCTCTCAGACCAGCCTCACAGAGTTTGGTGTTAGCATATGAAACTTAAATAATTCTTCATTTTTTTATTATCAGACCAGGGCACATCTCCCAGAGGGAGTAGCACCTCTAATCTTGCAAGTTACAAACAAACTATTTGCTCAACTAACTAGGACTTAAAATCCTAGAGCCTCAGACCAACATCATAGGCAGGAGAGTTAAAAGAAGCTTTCATTTTATCTTGCTAGTATTAATCACAAGCATTATCAGAGCTAAGCTCAGGAATAGGACCCAATCACTTGTGTGCTAGTTTATAATGGTATCACAAGGACATGATCTAATGAGCTAATCCCAATCTTTACTTAGATTTCACAAATAAAAGGGACAAGCCACTAAATATCATATTCCTGAAGCCAAATGCCAGGAATCAACATCAAATTCATCTATACATCCACAGAAAATCATTAACATTTAATGATTATATTCAGTATGTATATTCTCATACAAGCCCACCATTATAACTGCAGTAAGCAATTACTAAGAGAACTACTGTCAGTATAAACATCTTGACAGCGGAAAGTTCTCAGATCAACAACATTTACAATTAGGGATTCCATAGAAACACTAACATTGGATCATAGTAAATTAGCACTGAAAGAAGTCTGACAAGAAACTAGCATCACCAAAGTCAACTAAAAATAATGATCCACACAAACAATCATTCATCATGCTCAAGGAAGATCACCACTAGATCTAAAGCATCATGGATATGATCAACAGAGGGTTATGAACCCTAATCAGAACAAGAACCCTAATTAGGAGATGAACCCTAATCATAACATAGTCACTAGGCAAGAGTAGCCACTAGATACACAGAGAGATTCATGGTGATAGGATGAACCAAGAACCATAGAGGCAACTTACCCGAGGTCCTCCCTGGCGAATTGAAGAGGAAGCAGATTGGCCGACGAGCCCGCGGCGGCACAGGGAGCACCCCAGGGGGCACTGCAACCTGCACCAGCCACAGCGGCAGCCACAGCGGCACACGAACACAACACACCACATGTAACACCCTCAGAATCGACCCTATGCAAGTTTTAGCGAAACCCGCCAAACCCGCATAGAAACGATTCAAAGGTGCCCACCAGGCACTTTCGTGCGGGTGGAAAACGAAGTAATAACATTACACAACAGTCCTCGATGGGACCCACAGAACAGATATATATAACAGCGACTCAAAGAGTCAAGAATACAGATATTATATACAAAGATCCAAATCACCTTGAAAATGATAGAGCGTCCGACTACGGACAAGATGCAAATGGGGCTAAGAGCCCTGAAGAATAACCAATGGCGTCCATAACCCTGCCCAGGCCAAGCCGGAAGGGTAACCCTGCTAACGACGTCGATCTCAAAACCTGCTTAAACAAAAGGGGTGCCGACAAAGGGCAAAGGAAAAAGAGGAGCGTCAGTACTGAGGCCAGTACACGGCGAGGCTAGAATTCGGCGGTCCTCGCCTACATAGGTATGGTGGACTGAAGCGGCAGCGGCAGCAAGCACTAAACAACCTATAGAGACTCGATACAACTGGCGGCAATCATAGAGGGGTAAGAAAGACCTATTCGGAACCAACCTGATACTACCATCAAACAAACCCATCCTGGTGTTTCCCCCTCGAGACCAAACGAGGAAGTCAACCGAGGAACTCACACAGTTGGCAATTTTATTTATTCGGTTATCGTTGTAGCAATTACTAGTCAGGTATAGATAATCATCCTTATAAAATAAGCAGTGGGTCATTTTTGTTAACCATTCCGTTATAGTGGCAACACTTACTAATCAGGTACATTTAGCATGAGATAACCCAAAACCCAGCAGTTGTTGGTACTTTTATTCAGCCATTCCGTTGTAGTTGCAATACTTACTAGTCAGGTACAATGGTCGCAAGCGACACTCCAAACAAGCAATTGTGGGCAGTATTAATTAGCCATTCCATTATAGTGAAGCTGATTACTAGTCATTATAAAGTCAAATTTATAGCAATAAACTTTAGTTATGCTTGTCTATGGTCGAGATACTGTGCTCCAAGTCGTCCATAACCGCGGACACGGCTTTCAGAAAGTTTTAACCCGGCCGGGGTGCACAAATAGCAACACACACACGATCAACCTCGGAAAAACCAAATCAAAACCCAACGAGGTCTTCACGACAGAGCAATCACAAGATTCAGAAATATTTCAGGGGGCCACCCCATTGAGTAGAACCGCAACGAAGTAAGCAAGCTCCGAGACGGACTCAAGGTTTGGGTAGACGGCTGTGAACGACTGGGAACCCAAAACTGGTCTTGTCGACACCGCGGAATCGTGTCCCGATCCTAAACAGTACAGGTGCTATCTGTCGCACAATTTAAATAAGGCAGTAAAGCATGGCATAAGTACAGGATAGTAAATAAAACCTAAAACTAGTTTGTGGCCCCAAGAAATAAGTATGAATCAAGCTCTGGCTAAGGGGGGCCCATAATTCCCCATATGTGGATAGCGCGATAAATCAAGGAACAGGTATCAAGTACTCGGGGTCCTACGGGACACAAGTGGGCGTTCGGAAACCAAATGTTATCTATCACCCACCGATGCCTCTGCTTACTTACTTCAATTTTAGTTGTTAAACAGGAATTAAAGTGAACGAAAAGTAAAGCCGAGATCAACTCCAACATCCAACATGTGGCAATACTCCAACAACTGTGGCACTTGACGACACGCAACAGCACTTGAGCAAGCGACTACGACGCGCAAGTCCAACTATCTACCATACAACAGGTAATAGGATGTGTCCATGGCAATAAATGGCTACAAGGGGATATCACGGGTACGGAAACTAGAGCAACGCAACACAGGTAGCAATAGATCAACAGGAGGGAATAAATACTATAAAGTAAGATAGGTAGAAAGGGGGAGATGCTCGCCTGAAAACATTGTCGAAGGTTCAACCGGAGATCGGGGCGAAGGTCACATCAACTCAACGGCCTTATCCGCGAAGAAGCAAACACTAGAAGAGACACCGGATGCAATATTTAATACAACGGCAGAAGATCGGCATGATGCATGTATGATGCATGGCATGGCAAAGGTGCGATGCAATTAGGTCATATTAAGCGGAACCGGGGTCCCGACAATTAATTAAATGGTTCAAGTTATTTAGATACCCCGCAAATTAAATGTTGTTTTAGCATGGCAAAAGATAGCACCGGGTTCGCTACACAAATTTAAATGAGGCCAATATGAGACTAGATTTGCCCGCATATGGGCCCCATATTTAATTAGAGGTGAATCGGCAAAAGGCCCCCAAACCACACAAATATGCATGCAAGTATGGCAGTTAATATGCAACAAGTTGTTATTACATTTATAAAATAGGGCTCGAGAAAGGGGTTCACACTTTAGGGGGTCTCGACGAACTTGGGGTCCGAGGGGTTTGGGGTCGGTCTCGGGGTTCCAGGGTTCGGTCTCGGACAACTGAGGTAGATCTTGGCGCATCCGCGGTCTCGGCGAACCCGGCGTCCGGAAAGGGGTACTTGGTTCGGTGTTGGGGGCGCATCGGATCCGCTCTGGCCGGTGTCGAGCTTGTCGTGGCGAAGATCTTATCGTTGCGCAGATCCTGTCGGGTCCGCGCCATCGTGTCGGCCTTGGCATCCGGGATGAAGAACTTGGCGTTCCGCGTCGGTGATCTTGGCGTCCTTCAGGTTCGGGTCCTGGCGCTTCGGATCGATCTTCAGGGGTCCGGGAAGGCGACCTTGGCGCTCGGGTTCGGTCTTCGGATCCGGATAGGAGGTCTTGGCGTGGCACCGGGTTCGGGGTGTCGAGGCTTGGTCTTCGGGTTCTAGGACGGAGATCTTGGCAGTTCCAAAATCCCTTGTCGGTGTGGACTTGAAACCGGCACCGGGGTGTCGTTTTACTGCTTTTGGCCGCACCAATACCAGGATCGATCTTGTTCAGTACCATAGCAACCTTGGCATATCCATGTCGAAGATTGTCAGAGAACTCAGCCAATCTTACATCGACAGCAGAGACTCATACCAACTTATCTGCACTTAAACGTATAGCAGCAGAAGCACGGGCCGAGGGCACGCAGACGGAGCCGAGGTTGACGCGGTGCTGGGAGGGCCGCGGGGCGCGCGGGGCGGCGGCGATCGGGCGGGGCGGCCGGACGCGAGAGAGGTGGGGAGGTGCGAGGTCGCCGGCGAGGGGGAGGCGCAGGCGCGGTCGAGGGCGACGCGGGGACGCGGGCGGACGACGGGGATGGGGTGGTTGGGGTGGGGACCTGAGGAGGAGGAGAGGGAGGCGCGGGCCGGCTCGGGTCGGAGGGGCGCCGGCGGTGAGGGGCTCGCGGCTCGGGTGGCCTGGGGCGAGGACGGCAGAGGGGAGGCCGCGCCGGCGGAGGTGGTCGCCGGAGGAGCGGAGGCGGGCTGGCGATGGCGGGCGCGCGGCGGGGCGAGGCGAGATGAAGGCCGGCGGCGAGCCGGCGGTGGCGTGCGCGACCGAGGCGAGCGGAGGAGGGAGGCGAGGTGGAGGGAAGAGGGACGCGTGTGGGGGGCGTGTCGGTGGAGGGAGAAAGGGAGAGAGGCAGGGCGGTCGCGCGGCGGTCGAGGCTCGAGGTGGGAGGCGGGGAGGTGCTGCGCCGGAGGAGGAGCGGTGGCCGGCGGGGTGCACCGCGTGGGCTGCAGGCGGTTGGAGGAAGACGATGGGAGAGGAGGGCGAGCGTGTGAGGGAGAGAGCCGGGGTGGGGACGGGGCGCTGCGGGTGGTCGCGTGCGTGCGCGTGGGGTGCGTGAGTGGGGCCCAGGGGCGGGGCCCGGGGACAGGGGGTCCAGGGGTGTGTGTGGTTGGCGTGCGTGTGTCTGTGTGTGAGTGCAGGGTGGGTTGAGTGGGTGAGGTGGAGGGGAGTGGGGGTGGTTAGTCTAGGTGGCAGCGTGTGAGTGGGTGGGGCTTTGGGGAGAGGTGAGGTGTCACGAGGGGATTGGGTGGGGTGAGGTGGCCGGTGGGTGTGAGTAGATAGGTTGGTAGCTGTAGGATTAAGGGGTGGACCGATTTAATTTCTAGGGTGGTCGTTCGGGTCGATTCGGCCCGTGCGACTTCCCCACAAAAAAAATAGTTTAATATTTTATTTGTTTTAAACGGGCCGTTTGCAAACCGTAGTTGGTCAAAACAAAATATTCCGGAGTCCCGGTTTTGGTTTTGAATTAAAGACGGAGCATTTAGAAAACAAAACCAGGCTTTTCCGCAATTAGTTTTATGCAAGCAAATGCAAGGTGATGAAGATGCTAAAATGCAATGTGGCATGATGACATGATCATGCGGTCATGATGATGCAATGCACAAAAACAACGCGATTTTCTAGTAGTGGTTTTGCGGGATGCCACACCACAGGAGGGACCGCGGCGACAGCGGCAGCACTTACCCCAAACCCTAGGGTTCGGGAACAGGGTGAACCTGGCCACGGGGAAGACCCGGAGTCAAATCAAATTGGACTAGATGAATGAGCATAGTCGCCAACCTCGCCCTGCACCACGGCAGCGGCCAGGGAGGGCCACGGCGGCGCCAGAACCCCACGTGGTCGAGGGAGAGGAGAGGTGAAAACGAGGAAGAAACAGAGAGTGGGCTGGGTGGGCCGAAACCCCTCGGGGTGATGATTTTGACCCTGCCCTATTGGTCCACAGGGGCCCAATAAGCCCAAATGGCTAGCCCAAGTCAACTGAAATCTGTTTTAATAAATAGGAAAAGACCAAAATGCCCCTGAACCTAATAAAATTCTAAAAAATAAAATAAAAATCCAAAAAAAATATAAATAAAATATTTTTGGATTCACAAAAATCCAAACTATCCAAATAAATTGAAATATAAAATTTTAGACATATATATTTTATTAAGAATTTTGTAAATTATATATTCCTTATGGAATTTTACAAAATTATTGAAAGATGATAAAAATAAATAAAAATCACTTTCATTATAAATTAATATTGTAGTATTTTAGAAAAATACTAAATAAATATTTAATAACAATTTTTAATATTTAAGTGATAATTCTTAGCAGAATTATTAAATCCATAAAAGTCAAATAAAAGGGAAATATAATAAAAGAATACAATATTCTATTATAAGTATTAAAAAATTAATATTTATAAATCCTTTATTATTAAAATGAATTTTATTAATAATGGGGAGAAAGCATATCAAATTAAATGATGCATTACATTACTTTGCATAATCATTTTGTTTCTTTAAATATTGTCCTTACCGGGCAATAATGATGTTTTTGTAGACATGGAAGCTCAAGGTCCAGTGCAAGCATCAGACTTCACTACCTTGCCATCACAAGGCAAGTTCATCTCTTGCTCATGTCCTTTGAAGAGTCTTTATCAAAATATTTGCAAATTGTGTGTTATCATTTATACTAAAGTAAAAGAAAACACTATTTTCTCAAGATACTAAACTTTAGATATCATCCTAAGTGATGCTATAATGAAGCAATAGAGCTTAGGGTTCTAATTGCAATAATTATGAACAATTAGGGATTAATAACCCATGACATCAGTGATTCTAGTGTCGTATATTACGCGTTAACCATGAGATTTGGAATGGGACGGAGAAGTCAGTTGTATCCTTTTCCTCTTGTATGGAGGCAAGACGACCTTAACGTGACGTTGTGATTCCTTGTGTGGATCCAACATATGGGTGGGCACCCTTACGCCCCACACTTTTGGTGTCTAGATTATCTATGAATGGTGTTTAGGGAGATAGTCCATGTAAATGGTACTAATCCGGGCATCACTAGGTCATAGAGTCTTCGGAAACTCATCAGGGTTTTAGCCTGCCCGAAAGGGGGCTTAACGAAGGTGAGCTAGCCGAAGGATCGTGCAGACATATGAGGTCACGGAGAGGGCAGTGATTGGCTTGGACCAACTACTGGGCCCCACATCATGGAAATGTGGACGGGAAAGTATGCCCGGTTGTGCAACAAGGAGTTGATCTCTCATGGGAAAAGTAACGCACCTCTGCAGAGTGTAAGAACTATAACTTGTTACTCCCTGTTCCGGGAAGGGGCTACGAACGCGGCAGGAAAGGAACTCCATGAAAGTTTTGGTCAACCTGTGAAGGCTGATGGTCATAGATTTTTCATAATAAAAACAATCTTTGAAGAAAGATTTACGAAAATTGCATTATACCTAGGACTTATAGTCCAAGGTGGTAGTTAGAGCATCAAACTTCCTACCTTGCATATAATGAACTTGTTGGGTAACGCTGTTACTCATCCTTTCCTTTGAATCCTTTCTTAGACTCCGAGAATTCCGAAGGTACTCCAATGTACGCATCTAAGAATCGAGAGGAGGTCTTCTATGAAGAGCCCAACTTGTATGGAGCCGTAGAAGGGGAGGATTACGACATCGTCTACGGAGGAGAGTTCCAGGAGTCAGAATAATTACTAAAGTTCTAGTAACCACTTGAGCCGAGCATCATGAACAATATATAAAAATAAGTTGCTGAGCTCAATTTGGAGTTTAAGTTTTTAAATTTGAAACTTCCGCTGAAACACTTATATTTTGGTTTGTAAGTTGAATCTTTTGGAAGTCTTGGACTTCTGGTACTGTAATAATAATAATGTGTGTATGTTTGTAATATGGACCCGCAATGTTTCTGTTGTACCACTCCGAGGGATGTGATATTTACGGAACAGTGTTCTGTGGATGTCATGTCAACGACTATAGTGTACTACACATGTAGTGGTATGCTGGGTCACCGCATATAACCACAGTGGAAACATTATTTTGTTCATAAAAATCCTTTTGTTAACAAGGTTGATCAAGTCTTGTTACCAAAACAATCTTATATGAAGCAAAACTTTGCATTCCACAAGGTGATTATGTTACCTCATACTTGATAGCAATGGTCCCAATCATAATAGTTTCAAAAATTTCTTGTGGAATGGGACAATATATTTCTCCAACCTTGATGCTCTCAATATTTTCAATGGAATTCAGGCAACAACTCTTAATAACCTTCTTGGGGAAATAGACAGTGTGGTCTTTGTCATTAAAATTGAATGTTACTTTTCCTTGATTGCAATTGATGACAGCACCTGCAGTATTAAGATAAGGTCTCCCAAGAATAATAGACATACTATCAACTTCAGGCATTTCAAGCACAACAAAATCAGTTAAGACCTTGCAATTATGAGCAACTTGAATAGGAACATCCTCAAATATACCAACAGGGACAGTAGTTGACTTATCAGCCATTTGCAAAGAAATATCAGTTGGTATCAACTTTTCTAGCTGGAGTCTCTTATAGAGAGAAAAAGGCATAACACTAACTCCAGCTCCCAAATCACATAAAGCAGTTCTAACATAATTATTCTTAATAGAGCAGGGAATACTTGGTATACCTGGATCACCAAGTTTGTTTGGAACCTTACCATTGAAGAAATAATTTGCAAGTAGAGTATAAATCTCCTCATTAGGAATCTTCCTTTTATTAGAGACAATATCCTTCATATACTTTGAATAAGGAGGCAACTTAATAGCATCAGTCAAAGGAATTTGCAAAAATAAAGGTTTCATCCACTCACAAAACTTGTTGTAGTGTTCTTCCTCCTTTCACTTGTGTTTCTTACCTGGAAAAGGTATAGGTTTCTACACCCAAGGTTCTCTCTCATTACCATGTTTATTAGCAATAAAATCTTCCTTTGTGTACCTAGTGTTCTTAGTGTGTTTCTCAGGTTCTTCCTCACCTTCCTCCTTATCAGGAGCATCATTATTATCATTACCACTCTCAGTTTCAGCATCAGAGACAGATATACTATTAGGATCTACAGCAGGTTCAAGTGGTTCCTCAACTTTCTTATGTTTCTTTTTCTTCCTCTTACGAGGACTACCACTATCCTCACCTTGTTGGGAATCCTGCTCTATTCTTTGGGGGTGTCCTTTAGGATATAAAGGGTCTTGAGTAGCTGCACCACTCCTAGTTGTAATTCCATAAGCATTAACTAGCATATCCATTTGTACCTTAGCAAGTTGATCAAGTTGGGTTTGAACCATTTTAAATTGTTTAGAAAGCATTTTAATATCATTAAAAGTTCTTTCCATAATATCTTTCAACTCATGGATAGCTCTAGAGTTTTCCAATAAATGATTCTGAACTTGTTTATTAAAATTACCTTGTTTAACAATAAATGTGTCAAGTTCCTCTAAGCATTGATCAGGAGGCTTACCATAAGGAATATCACCTTCATTAAATTGGAGAGAGTGTACCTCAATAGTATATGAGTGGGAAATTGGCTTACATAATTCTTCTATAGGAGGTAGATTCTTCACATCTTCAGCTCTCATACCTTTCTCCTTTAGACACTTCTTAGCTTCCTTCATCACTTCATCATTTAATGCAATAACTCCCCTCTTCTTTGTTGTTGGTGCTGGAACTGGTTCAGGAACAACTGGTTTAGGAGTAAAAGGCTCAGGTGTATTTAGCTCAGTTGAAGTCCAATCATCATAATTCTTGCTTATATTGATCATTAATTCTTCAGCATCTGTAGGAGTTCTTTTCCTGAAAACACAATCAGCAAAGCTATCTAGGTATGTCCTAGAATCATCAGTTAGTCCATTATAATAAATATCAAGAAGCTCATTCTTAGGTAATGGACATCTAGGATGTGCATGAATCAAGGAACAAAATCTTTTCCATGACTCGGGCAATTTCTCTTCTTCTCCATGTTTAAAATCAAAAAGTCTCTGCAAAGTAGCATGTCTAGCACTGGGAGGAAAATATTTATGGAAGAAAGAAGCAATCAAGCAATCAGGGCTATCAATGGAACCAGGAGGTAATCTATTAAACCAAGCCCTAGCTTCTCCTTTTAATGAAAAAGGGAAGATCTTAGCAACAAAGTACTTGCGCATCTTAAAATCATCAGAGAACAAAGCACTCATAATAGAAAGCTCATTCATATGAGCCACAACACTCTCATTTTCAGTCCCACAAAAAGGTTCTTTTTCAACAATATCTAAATAATATAAATAAAGAGAGAAATCAAAATCTTTATCTTTAATATCTATGGGAGAAGTGGCAAACTTAGGATCATAGGACAACTTAGGCATAATAGTACGTCTAGCAAGGAGACTCTTCATAGCACTAGTACCATATGTGTTTCGGCACTCTTCAACAAATTCATCAGTGAGCTCAATGTAACCATCATTAATATGATAACTCTCACTAGACTCAGGTGAGCTAACAGGTGTAACAGTTTATTCACTAGGAGTTTCGGTATTTCCTAGACTAGCCATAGTAGCATCTAGAGAAGGACCTAATGAACCACTCGCATCAAGCACAGTAGAAGTAACATCATGATTATCAAAAGAAGTTTCAGACTCAGCAGTAGTAGCAGTGTGTGTAGCATGTGTATGTGGTGGGGGTGTAACAAGCTTACTTATAACAGACGGTGAATCAAGAGTAGCAGAGGTGTTTAGGACTGTACCTCTTCTTGTAGTGGATGGTAAAATAGGGAACTTTCCATCACGAGACTTCCCCATGATGAAAGGAGTAGCAGTGAACAATAATAGATCCAAGTGAACTTACAAATAAAGCTATGCTCCCCGACAACGGCGCCAGAAAATAGTCTTGATGACCCACAAGTATAGGGGATCGAAACAGTCTATGCGGGTAGTATTACCCAATTTATTGATTCGACACAAGGGGATCCAAAGAATAATTGCAAGCCTTAACAACTGAGTTGTCAGTTTAGCTGCACCTGGAAATAGTTCTTGCTCACGGAAGTTTATCAGTAGCAACAGTTTGTAGTAGCAACAGCAAAGCAACAGTGAAACAGGAGCAATAGTAACAGTAACGGTAACAGTAGGATTCGAGTGCGGTAGGCATAGGGATGGATGGACGGGCGTTGCATGGACGAGTCTAAACATGTAACTTCAAAGAACTAGGGCATTGCAGATAAATAGTAACAAGCATCCAATTACTAAACAATCCTAGGCATGTGCTCCAAATATAGTCATACGTGCTCGCAATGAGAACTTGCACAACATCTTCTGTCCAGCCAGCCCGTGGCAGCGGGGCCTCTAGGGAACTACTGGCAATTAAGGTGCTCCTCTTAATAGAGCACCGGAGCAAAGCATTAACACTCCATGAACACATGTGATCCTCACACCACAGCCATCCCCTCCGGTTGTCCCAATTATTGTCACTTTGGGGTCTTTGGATCTGGATAATGATATGTGTACACAACTTGTAGATAAGATCACAAATAATACTATCATAATGATTAAACAATAAGTTCAGATCTGAGATCATGGCACTCGGTCCCTAGTGACAAGCATTAAGCACAACAAGTTGCAACAAAGTCAAATAGCACAAGAGATACTAGGCAATATGCCCTAACAGATCTTATTCGATTACATGATAGAACTCATCCAATCCCTACCATCCCCAAGCCTACAGTGGGGGATTACTCACTCATGGATGAGGGAAACATCGGTGGTTGATGCAGATGCGTTGGTGATGACATTGGCGATGATCCTCTCCAAATTCCTCATCTCGGCAGGGTGCCAGAACGGAGTTTCTGGACCTGAATATCGGTGTCTGGTGGCGACGGCGGAGCGGAACTCTTTCTGCAAAACTATCGAACCCCCTGAGTGTTTAGGTCAGAAGGCAACTTATAGGCCCGGAGGGAGGCCGAGGAGCTGCCTGGGGTGGCCAGACCTCCCCTAGGTGTGGGGTCAGTAGGCCCGTGCCTAGGGTGGGTCTGGGTTCCCCAGGCCTCCCCTCTGTCTCCCCTTCTGGCTCCGTGGATCTTCTGGTGAGAAATAGTTTTTGGCATATTTTCCGTAATTTTTCCTGATAGTTGATTTTCTGCACAAAAACGAGACACCAAGGTAATTCTGCTGAAAACAGCGTCAGTCCGTGTTAGTTGTATCCAAACCACACAAGTTTAGAGAAGAAACAATAGCAAAGTGTTCTATAAAGTAGATATGGTTTGGACGTATCACTAGCTCACTTTGAGCATCTCTAGCAAGTGAATTCAAACAGAAACATTTCCATATCTTTTCTCCCCTTGCTAGACCTAGTGACTCTAAACACAATGGAGCTTTCCAACCTTGCAGAACCACATCCAAATTCATTTGAGAGGCAATTCAAAATTGAATCTATCTTATGCATCAAGATAGTCATTTTTTGGAAAACCACTAAAACCATAACCACTTAGCAAACCATTGCACCCAAAGACTACCAAGATTACTACCAGAACATCCACCAAAAATCACTTCAAATTATGAAGGATGAGTTCTTGTGGCCATTTGATCAAAAACTTGGTGATCACAGTACAACCTCAACAACTATCTATTGTTTTGATCAATCATTTGCTCATCTTTGTGACGTCACCGAGCTCCAACGACGTACCCTTAACTCACTCAGTACCAGCCCGTGCGAAGGAGCCCCTCTCACTCGACCAATGAACTAGTGCTGACCGTACCCGATCTCACCTTTGCCACCCCGACGCGGACACGCTGCCATAGACCGCGCCGCCCTCTCCCATGATGTCCAGGAGGTAGCCCTGACCTCACCGCCCCTGCCTGTGCATGCCTCGACCAACGACCGCTCGTGGAGACGCCAGCGCAGCCACGCCCATTTAACACCCGACCATGCCGAACACCGCGCCAGAGCTCCGAGCAATCCTGCACGCACACGCCGCACCTCACTCTCGCCTTGCGCCAATAAGTTCACCGTGACTCTAGTAATTGCCCAGACATGATCGTTTGATCCCGCGCTCACCGTGACCACCGTACGCCGTGACGAATGCCGACGGTACCGTTGCAGAGCACGGATGTTCTAAAACGATAGAGACCACGCCTTGCCGAGCCACCGTGCGCATGACGACCGCCCTGAAGCACTGCGTCGACCTACACCCTTGGCCATGCCGATAACACACTGTAACTACGTCGCCGGTGAGCCCGAGCCATGCCGCCGTGCCCCCTTCGCCGTAGTATAAATAGATCCCTCCCCCGGTCTCAAAACACACACCATTCCACTCCTCTCTCACCCAGCAACCTCTCTGACCCGTCCATGGATCAAGGCGAGCACCACCTCGCCAGAATTTCACCAGAGTCCGCCGCTGCAGAGGAAGAAAGGAGCTAACGCTAGGAGCCGCCCCAGGAGCTGTCACGACCACCAGTCGAACCGCCGTCGTCGACTCGTTCGTTCTCCCACCTCATCGAACCTTGCTGGAGCCCTGGTAATCCCCCGACGACCCCGTCGTAGCGCTAGGGTTCTGTCTCGCGTGCCCCGTGCGTAGGAGACGACGACGCCCAGCCGTTGATCGCGCTCTAATCGTACGGCCTAGATTAGCTCATACCGCTTCGCGTTTGATTAATCGCTGACGTGTGGGACCAGCCTCGGTGCCGCTCGTCGCGCGCGCACTGCGTAGTTGGGACAGCCCATTATCATTCCCGCGCGTAACCCACAGATTTAAACTTAGGTTTTTCTTTTATTTGAAAATCTCATACTGTAGGTAACTTTGAAAATCAATTCAGGAAGATTCACTAAACCAAAATGAATGAATCCAATTTTGTTTGAAAGTAGATGAAAATATCTAATCACTCCCGTTGGATTCAAACAATTTGAAATTATAGATCATCCTCAGTAAAAATAACAAGACAGTGGCTTTTATCACTTCAAACATTTTTCTAAATTTAACCATAACTGGTTTTGAGTTGATTCCAACTCTCAAAAATCACATTGTCCAAGACCTATCTAAATATGTAAAAATATATAATTTTGCATACAGTAGTCTTGAACCAAAATTAAAGAATGGCTTTATAGTCATTTCTAGTCACAAAATATTATTAAATGACGTTGTTAAACTTTGCCACTTAGGCCAATCATTTTAAATCATATTCCCAAGTGTTGTAATATGTGGTGATGACATGTGTCAATATAATCCCATATTTGAATTAGAGAATATTAAATCTTAAGTAGTTTTCAATGAGTAGAAATTACTTTTCTAAAATAAGACAAATAAAATCTTGTTACCCTTTTCTTGTAATGATAGAGATGATGCTAGATCATCTAGTATGATCCTTGTGTGATAAATAGAAGTAGTTAAGTATTGTTTGGTGATTGTGTACCTCGTATATATTTATAGACGCTAGTAACAATCCGGGCTAGGAGGAGGAAGAATTCTACGATGATGAGGAAGATAACTTCGACCACCTTACCAACCAAGGGAAGCTACATTATGCAAGCCTCACTATGCATACTATTATGATACCACCTTGAGTATACCAATCCTAAGTTTTACTTGCAAGCTTTATCTTTCTTTCTTTTATCAAAGTTACTCAAGTAGCTAATTAATTGGTGATTGGTGGAAAATTAGTAAATATGCCATCAAGAGCTTGGAACTTGATATAGGTAGTTACACTTGATTATCACCCTTCAATAGTGACACCTCCATTGATAGATGCTAGTGCTAAACTAATCTTGACCACTTTAGATGGGAACAAATGATTATGAAAACCTTGGAATGATGATTCATTCTATTGAAATGTTTTGACATGTGTTATGGAAACAATGAGATGAAGATGATGGTGAATGAAGTATGTGACCTGACTTTGATAAAAAATGATGGTTGGGTTTGGATGTGATACCATTCCAATTTTACCGTACAACCACAATACCCGAGTTTGGGTAGGGCTTAACTGGAAGTTTATGTGTCTTAGTATGGGTTCCCTTGCAGAACTATGTGAGCTGAGGCTACCTTGCGAATGTGAATGTCCACTTGTGCAGTTCCCAGGATGACAGATGGTCATGGTTAGGAGGCCAAACTCATAGGGGAGGTGCCTATACTAGGGTATGTAATTGAAAGGTTAGGATTGATTATCCGCATACCAAGTATGATGATTCAGGGTTACCCCTGACGGATGTATCGAATGTTGTGGTGAAAGTGTACCACCTCTACAGAGTGTCAAACTATTTAAATAGCCGCGTCCAAGGTTATGGACAGTTGGATGGCCATACTGTTCTGTTGTCAGATGTTTTCTAAAATTACTTGTGACTTGAAGTATGACTTGGACTTGACCCCACAAGGATGTGGACAATGAAACTAGGTTCCCTCTTAGGAAATCTAGACAACTAAAGCTAGGTATTCACTACTAAGTACTTCCGAAACAAAACTGGCTTATTGCAAATAACCCTAGAGCTTAGGATTCCTATTAGAATGATCTTACTGCTTTAGTGATAGTTTGCAAATACTTAAAAGTACTCATGGCTTTGTCCCTGGCTATTCCCATGGCTAGACTACAAAGGAGAGTACGAGGAGGATGGATAGCAGGACGCCTATGATAACTAGCATCATCTCCCATCGTGAGCATTGCATGTGACCCTGAAGATGGAGCCACTACTACACTACTTTCATTTCCGCTGCTTTGAGTTGTAATCAGACTTGATCATGAGATCAACTTTTTGTAAGACTATTATGGTTTGTAATGGATGATGTACTATGCTACCAATTCTGTTATGTCTCACAAAAATGGTAATCCTGGGATTGCGATGTATGACATAACAGGCATCTAGGATTAAAAATCCGGGTGTTGACAGAGGGTGGTGTAGGCGATGTGACAGTGTCGACATGCAGGTTGAGACGATCACGAGGATCAATGACCTTGCCTGCTTGCCGTCTTGTCATCATGGGATGAGGGGAAGCAGCCGTAGGCTGCCGTCGAGACGGCGTCGGTGCCGCGATGGTGCATGTAGTCGAGGCACCAGAGCTGGAGCTGCTGGAGCTGGGGAGCGTGGTGCTCGATACAGGTGTAGCAGCGCCCGAGGCAGTGGGGGAGGCCATCGGCGTGGGACCGCGGTCGCTGTTGCTTGATGCGGGTGTAGCAGCGCCCAAGGCGGCGGGGGAGGCCGGGGGTGTGGGACCGTGGTCGGCTGGTGCTGGAGGTGCCGAGGGTCCAGCAGGGGTCCGCGGCGAGGCAGGAAGGGCCGTGGACCACACGGAGAGGGGCGGCATCGAGCGGCCGGGTGCGGTCCTGCGCAACCCGGGGTGCATGGGGGCACGGGGACCGAGGGGTCGATGTCGATCGGCTCGGAGGGGGCGTCGGCTGCATGTTAGTTAGAGAAAAATCTGGGGCAAATGGAAATCGAGTTTCGTGAAAAAAAACATGTCAAGAGATGAGTATGCGACGAGTCTCAACATCCATACAATGGTAACCACGATGATTAGAGGCGTATCCAAGGAACACACATGCAACAGAACGGTGCGAGAGTTTATGGGGCATAGTGGCAGCAGTGTTCGGATAGCAAAGACAACCAAACGTGTGAAGTTGGGTGTATGTGGGTGGCATGGGAAAGAGGGAAGATAAGGGGCAAGAGGCGGTGATGGCCTTAGTGGGAAGTCTATTAAGGAGATAGGCGGCGGTATGGAGGGATTCGACCCAATAGGTAGGGGGCGTGCTAGCCTGAAATAGCAAGGTGCAAGAGGTGTCATCAACAGTGCGGATGATGTGCTCAACTTTACCGTTTTGCGGGGACGTGTAGGGGCATGAGAACCGGAGGAGGACACCGTGCGCGGCGGCGAGAGTGTGAAGGGCACGGTTGTCGAATTCCTATCCGTTGTCGCATTGGATAGCTTGCAAAGAGAGAGAAAACTATGTAGAGACATAATTGCAAAAATTGTACAAGTGAGAGTAAGCTTCGGATTTTCACTGTAAAGGAAATGTCCACAAAAAATGAGTAAAATTATCTAATAGGACAAGAAAATATTTAAAGCCAGATACACTCTCAACGGGCGATGTCCACATATCACAATGAATTAATTTAAACGGACGTTTGGTACTAGTGGTAGAAGTAGCAAAAGCTAAACGTACATGACGACCGAGCTGACAAGCATGACACAAACTAGGGGTAGGAGAAACTTTATTTAGTGGGAGGAGGGATGACGACGCGAGGCACTGAAGCGACGCTGGACCGGGATGGCCAAGGCGGCGATGCCAGAGGTCGGTGTCGGTGGTGATGGCGGCGAGGGCGCGAGGCACGAACGACAGAATGGTGAGGGGATAAAGGTTGCCCGTACTACTCCACCTGAGAATCACGGCTCACAGAAAAACCCCAAGGGTCAAATTCAATCGAACAATGATTGTTAGTGGTAAATTGACATACAGAGATGAGATTTTTAATGATGCGAGGAGTAACAAGAACATTGCATAGAGAAAGGTGACGACATGAGGTAGGGGCGGGAAAATTGACATGACCAGAATGAGTGACGGAGAGAGAGGTGCCATCACCGACTATGACATGTTTATGAGGAGGATTAGGAGATAGAGATGTGAGGTTACCGGCGTACGAAGACATGTGGGCGGAGGCTCTAGTGTCCATGACCCATTCGGAGGGGGCATGGGGTAGTTGGGGTAGAAGGTCGTCGCCTGTTGCGGAGCCATGGCCGGTGGAGTGGGAAGCGTCACGTATGCCTGGGGGTGGCGCTTGGGGCCACGTTCCGAGCAGCCCCGGGGCGAAGCCCGACGCGCCCTGAGGGGCACCCAACATCGGGTGCATGTAGATGGCGCCGGTCCAGGGATGGTGCGGGTTGTGGTAGGCGGGGGCGACGTAGCCCCTGGTCTTCTTCTTCTTCCCCTTGTTTCGGCCGTAGCCGGGCGTAGAGGGCACGCCGAAGCCGGTCTGGCCGGTGGGGGAAACGACGCTGGAGGGGCAGGAGCACCACGCGAGCCGCCGGTGGGAGGGGTGGCGTAGAAGGCCACCGGCAACGAGGAACGCGCGGTGGAGGGCTTGAGCTCCTGGAGGAGAAGCATGTTGCGGAACTACATGAAGGTGGGGAACTGAGTGAGGAGAGGCGCGAGGGCGGCCACGCCCTCATTCTTCTCGTCGAGACCCTTGATGGTGTTCCAGACGAGGGCTCCATCGGCGACGGGGCCTTCTGCTCAAGGCAGTAGGCGGTGATGGTCTTCTCGCCTTGGTCGATGTTGCGAAACTTCTGGCCGAGGTAGCCCGCACGCGCCAGCTGGTTGTCGGGGAAGAGGGCGGTGATGCGCGAGAATATGGAGAAGGCGGTGGTAGGCGGCTCCATCACCATGTTGATGATGTCTGGAGACACCGATCCGTACAGCCAATGGAGGACAGTGGCGTCCATCCGCAGCCACTCCACGGTGTCGGCGTCGACAGGAGGGGTGGGGGTGTCGAGGTGGTCGCCGAGGGCGTACTGGGAGACGGCGACAACGACGAAGTTGCGCCACTTGGTGAAGTTGGAGGCTTTGAGGTCGAGGGTGACGGGGATTAGGGCCTTGATGCCCTGGATCGCGGTGGCCTGCGCCCATAGGGCGGCGTGGGCGTGGTGTTCGGCACCGTCGGCCATGGATTCGGGGGAGGTGGGGCGATTGCGGCTGGAGGAGGAGGAGGACTAGGGTGGCGGCGGTAGTGGAGAGGAACGAAACGTTTGTTTGATACCATGTTGGATTGATAGATAGATAGATAGATAGATAGATAGATAGATAGATAGATAGATAGATAGAGAGAGAGAGAGAGAGAGAGAGAGAGTGAATTGACCACACAATGGGGGGTCTCACGTATTTCATATATATAGGCTGATTACAGGATCACAATCAATATACAATCCTAACCATAATGGTTCTACTTATGTGCAATAGATATGGGCACTAATGTGGTAGGATGAGAGAGAGAGAGAGAGAGAATTGACCACACAATGGGGGTCTCCCGTATTTCATATATATAGGCTGATTACAGGATCACAATCAATATACAATCCTAACCATAATGGTCCTACTTACGTGCAAAAGATATGGGCACTAATGTGGTAGGATACGAGATCAATTGTGTCTAACACATATCACTTCTATATATTACCCCAAAATGGGGCATTAGTATTTTGCTTAATTCTTCCACTGCCTTCCCCATATCTTTTTGTTGAGCTTATTGAAAGAGTAATTGCCCCTATGTGTGGTTTTGGTGATTAATGACAATCCCTATGGACTAATGTTTTCACTGAGTTTTATATGAAGGAATATCCCATAGGTCATGCTTGTAGTCTATGTGTTGGATTCAAGTATGGATGCCATAAAGATAAAGATATAACTTGAGTATTGGCATCAAGATCATCGAGTTGAAGAGAAGAATATGATATGATCAAGATCTTGAGAGTGTGATCTCAATAGAAGAATTCGAGATATGGCTCTAAGACGGTGTCATGATAGCCTTATTAGTTGAGCTATGATTGACTAAGATTTAGAGCATGTAATCAAATTAAGAGTTATTTATGTACCTCAAGATATTGAGATGGAGCATGAGAAGATATATGGTTGACCTATACAAAGAGTGAAGAGTGATTTCAAGTTGGTCAACACATGAAGCATAAAGAATGTACCATATGGATCTTGTGGTATGGTAAGCCTTGTTAATTATGCATCATGAACTAACCCATTATATATGTGCCTTTGCGTTTTCTATATGGAATAGGTATCTTTCCATGGGCATGCTTCAAAAGTGAAGATCTTATATATCCCATGATAGGATGACATCAAGTGGTGATCGTCATCAAGGTTGAGAAGGGCAAGTTCAAGATAAGCATCTCGAGAAGATCATTTGCTTGAAGCTTGCCATCCATATTGGTGATAATGGACATGTGAAAACATGTATTAATGAAGCTATCCTGTGGTGGTGTATGGGGGAGCAAATTAGGAGTCCTCACGGAGCAACAATGATCAAGTGATGCATTCCGGCTTGGATGGAGATTGAAGTGTTATCATCAAGATTAAGCGGGATGTGCAAGGAAAAGGTATGGCCTTTCTAGGTTTTCCTTTTACCGGTCTCAAGGTGGTTGTTGGGAGGCCGGGTTATAGGATACATAGCCACACTATTAAGAGAGGCTTTCGGTTGGGTAACTTGATCACATCGTCATCGGGAGCTCAATCCTTTGCATCTTCCTGTTTTGTTGCTTCTTGGTGTTTCTCCATTTGAGGTTCTTGATATTGTTTCTAGCTCTTCAACAAGACTAAGTTCATCAAAAAAGGAATTTGTATGCATCTTCTATGGTGTTTTCGAGTTTGAAGGTGTTATCGGTTCTTCTTGTAGGGAGGCTTCTTACCTTTCTCCATTTGTTTCTATCCTCCTCTATTGTACTATAATGTTTCTCTGCACCATCTTGAAGAGCTTTTTGTCCTCGTCAAAACAAGCCCAGGATCATCAAAATCGGAGTCTGGACGCAAAAGTTATCGCCGTTTTTGTGTGCCCTGTTTTGTTTCGGCGGAAATTCCGGCGGGACCGAGCCTGTGGCCGGAATTTCCGGCGACCGCCGTAAATTTCCGGCAAACCGCCGAAAAACTGTTATGTATGCTGTTTCGATTTGTACCAGAACTTTCGGTTTTGACCAGAAATTCCGGCGGCTGATCCGGCGGCGCCGATTTCGTTGTCGGAACGTGTTCGCCCAGCGCATCTTGCTTCCAACGGTCATCCCCTTGAAGGGGCATAAAAGGGGGCTTCTTCCCCAAAGTTCTATGGCTCTTAAGAACGTTTTTTACCACCATTGTTGACCCCTTTGAGCTTGCTTCCTCTCCCTTCCCTCCTATGATTCTTGCATCTTTTTGAGGGCTTTGAAAGAGGAGATCTAGATCTACAATCCCCACCAATAAATTCCTCCTCTAAGTGAGGGGAACATATTGGATCTAGATCTTGGAGTCATTTGTTGGTTTCCACTATTGTTTTTTCTCCCTAATTCCTCCCTAGAACTTGTTGCTTTGGTGGGATTTAAGAGTGGGAGATTTGAGCACCCTTGGTGTTCTTGCTTTGCATTCTTGCATAAGTATTGAACTCTCCATTCCGATTTGTTCGAGCGAGAGACCGCGATCTTGTTACTCTTGGAGGGTGACCTCCTAGTTGGCTTGGAGTTTGGTACCGCGGTGTCCTCTTCATGGAAGATTGTGAAGATACCCGGGATTCTCCTTCATGGAGCTTGTAAAGTGGTTGTGGAGCTTGCCGTCTCCGTAGTGGAGGAAAAGCTAGCCATAAGGAAAGGGTTTATTCCTTCGTGGGATAGACTCGGAGAAGAAGGTGAGCCTTCGTGGCGTTGAGGAATCCTTTGTGGAATCCCACATCTCTCCAACGTGACGTACCTTACTTGTAAGGGAACACGGGAATACCTCTCCGTCTCCGCGTGCCTAGGTTATCTCTATATCCAAGCTTACTTTCCTTGTGATAGCCATCGAGTCTAAAGTTCTTATATCTTGCTTATTACTTGTGGTATATTTATCTTGTGCTATGTTGGTTAGCTTACCTTGTTGTTGGTGCACTTAGTTGAGCCTAGTGTATTTAGGTTTTGTGCTTGTAAAATAAACGTTAGTTTAATTCCGTATTCTATCAAGCCAAAATCGTAATAGTTTTGAAATTGTCTATTCACCCCCCTCTAGGTGACATCTCTATCCTTTCACTTATCTTCGTAAATGATATTTGGGGACAAAAGTTTGGGAAGGAAATTTTATCCATTACAGAGAAAATTACGGTATACATTGGCCTTCCTTGCAGTGGCGAAGCTACGTGTAGATTGTGATGCCAAGCTATATCAGAAATTTTGCTGTAATGGTGTCATGGTAGGCTTCAATTAAAATCATAATGAGGGGCTGGAATGGGTTTCCACTAGTGTGGGACTATGCAGTTCCTTATTTGGGTTTGATCAGTTGAAGGAGCTGAAGAAGGAAAGATAACTTTTATGTTGCTTAGAGCATCCCAGCCAGAGACCCCAAACGATGCTATGGAATTTTTTGTTGATTATTATCTGTGACAAATATGGTAGATGTTCCTTTCACATTTCCAAAGTAATGGTGTCATGGTAGGCCTTTTTACACCAATCTTAGTTAGAATCTGACCAACTTGTGATTGTTATCCTTTTGTTTTTCAGTCTGAGAATACAGTTCACCATCCTCGAAGCCGACGGTCAGAATGGAACCGCATCGTCGATGCACATCTTTTTCATGTACAACTCGACTCGATTTGAAGTTTGTATGTGCTAAACCCAAGATATGAAGGGTAAGTATGATTAGAGAGATGAGAGAAAGGGGAGAAGGAAGACAGCCTTGCACGCCTTCGTACAGCCGTGCGCTCGCCCGATTCTGGCCCACTGGAAACGACCGAATTGACCCTGGGCCTGGTTGTGGGCTCCTTTAATACTCGTACTGGCCACAACATGGGAATGCTGCATGCAACCAAACGGGTCGATTTCTGCCAAACTCAGCCTGCCCAAAGGAACTGAAGCTACCAAACGCGCCCTTACCAACTCCTCACCTGGCTGGGACATGAGAAACGTTTCGGTTAGAAAGCACATCCATCATCCATGGGTCCTTCCCTGCAGGACAGGACACGCTCACTAGTACAGATCGGATCTTCGCACACGATAGAAATGAACCGAACCGTCGCTACCCGTGGATGTGCGATGAGACTCTACTATGCTCAAGATTTTGGAACTCGGGTGCAAAAGGACAGACGATTGGTCAAAACTGACCGTGTGCGATAGTATCTTGTTTCACGCATATAGGTGGCAGACGGTTATCTGTCCGAAGAAAACATAATAAAGTAGATCCAATTAACATATTTGTACATCTGCCCGAAATGCACAATACACTACATCTTCCCAAAATAACACAACAAAATAGATCTAATTTATACATAGAATAGGCCCTAACAATATTCTAAGAATCGGGCATTACCAGCCATCAGTAGATCGAGTATATCTGTATATAAGTAGTTATATACAAGAAAGAAATGAAGCGCAAACATCACGGAGAGCCAAGGCCACCTACGAGTGTCGCCGCGAGTCCACTGCGAACGTGCCGCCGGGAAGAAAGGCCTCCAGCCAGAAGCTAGAGAAAGGCCTCAGGCAAGAAGCTAGCTAACCTCCGCGTCACCGACCATGTGAGTTCTCGAGGGGGCAGGTGTGGAGTGGTGTGAGATAAGGGGCCAGTTCTTTTCGGTTGAGGCTTGTACGGAAACGGCTTAAATTTAGTTGTCTCAAAGAAACTGCAGTGAAAATAAGCTCCGGAGAAACTGCAGTCCAGTTCTTTTCGACTTATTTCGTCCGGGCTTATTTTATCAATTGTATTAAAAAATCTAAAATACTCCTAGACGTGATATTATGAGATAGAAATTATATGTAATTATCCAATCTATTTACCGTTAATACGAGATGGAAATAATTTATGGATCTCATAAAATACGAAATATTACAAGAGAAAATATTGAACATCACGTACTTGATAAAAATGTCAAATAAAGAAAGGTCATCAAATTATGACAAGTTTCGTATTTATTTTTAATAAACATTTCTTATTTATTGAACATCACGTACTCTTCTATTTATTTTTAATAAACATCTCCCACGTCCTACTGATCCATCCAAGTATCGTATAAGGCTCGGCGTCCTCAAAACAAGAACATATGAATGCATCACGATATTCCTTTTTCATGAACATCTGTGAAACATAGAAATGCTCATCAGTTTCAGGAAATCCTCCCGCTTTAACCACCATGGTTATCATCTCTTTAAACTCAACTTGTACATGATCAATAGCCACTTGAGGCTCAGTTGAGACAGAATTTCTCTTTTCTTCCCTCTTTGCAAACAAATCTACCATGCGTGTGAATGTTGTTTCCTCTTCATCAACCTTTGCCACCTTTTCAAGTGTTGCTGGACTAGGTGAATAAGGACATGCTCTTTTCTTTCCACCTTTAACCCGACCCTGAGTAGGTGTAATTTCTTCACATCCAGAGTCATCATCATTCACAATATTAATATGAGAGGTCCCAACTTGAGATGATGGAATTGGCACCCTAGCATACTCATTTGTAACACTGTATTGCTCAAAAATCTCCCGCATCTTATCCTCATCCGCTAGCGGAGCATACCGAAACTTGCTTGCCTCTGCACATTTCTGCAATAATCGCATGAAAGTAGTATATTAGTATAACATATAAAAATTAAATAAATCATATGTATAGATGGCAATACCTTTATCTCATTGTCCCACCAATCATCGCTAGTTGCAATGCTATTGGTTATAGGATCTCTTCCTAGACCCGATGCATGTTGATTCAATGACTTCCAACAATTATAGTCCTTGAGTGCCTCCCATCTGTTCTTGAATTGTCCGCGCTTATAATTTTGAGATGTGCGCTCATTAAATTCCAGATTTGCATAGCCAACTGCGTTCAAACAACTTTGGCCCGGTTGATGGTTTTTTGCTTGCACTTATTCAATGCACACATCAAGAAAAATAGTATGGCCCATAGGATCCCACGTTGCTTTCACTGTTTTCCCTTTTTCCATCTATGCCATATATTACAAAATCAATGTCATAATGACTTAATATGTGTTCGGATCAAGAGAAATTGCTCACCATATACCTGTACACTGTTTTTTGGAACAATTTTCAATAGCACTACTAACGACTAATCAACAACACGTATAGTTCCACGTCCAATCTACTACTTCCTCCGTATTAAAATAGATGTCGAAAATAAATTTGAATATATCTATATACTTTCTCAGACCCATATTAGTTGACTTGGATTTGTCAAAATTTGGATGAACCTATATACTAAATCCCTAAGGAGCTCTAAGCTCCCTGGTTTTGCAGCTCCGACGTTGCTTCCAGCGTTTTACGTCGGTCAGGCGGTTTCTTGTGCAGTTTTTTGTTTATTTAGCCTCTGTCGGTTTGCTTAGAAACTGGGGCACCGTCGTTAGTTGTGGGTCGGTTTGCCTAATACGTGTCGCTGCGGTGAGGACTGATGGGTCGGGGTAGGGTTACGTGGAGCAGTTCCTGTGGGTCAAAGTGTGGCGGTCGTTGTTTGAGAGTTGCTGCCAACCCATTGAGACACTTCGGTTTTTTGTGTGGAGACCGACAACCGGCGGAAATTATATTCGTCTACTACTCTAGAACTGCCCCCATTCATTGCGCGAGGTGGAAGATCAAGGTCCAATACCTCCGTCTTCAGAGTTGTCGAAGGCGGCAAGGAGGAGCACACGGGAAGCGGCGCAGCCATGCACGGTCCATGGAAACACCAGATCCGGTGGTCAACATCGCTGCCGCCATCGTCCGTTCTCCTTCTGTGAGGTCAAATCCATCTATGGAACTCCCCTTACCTTCTTTCTCTCCTCAGATGATGCAGATCAGCGAGGTGCGAGGCGTAGTTCGCAAATCAGATGAGGTGGAGAAGCGCGGCGCAGGTCACAAAGGCGACCGTCCACCGAGTCGAGAGCCTAAGAAATTCCTCCGCTGGTCCATTCAGCACTGAAAGTAAGGATTCGAGGTTCCATGTCAATTACTTGTTGCCTCCATCCCTAAAGAATTTCTTGCATACTCCCCAATCTATCTAGGATGGCCGCCGTCGTTAGGTCGCCATCGAAGAAGCAAGGAGAAGCACACGGGAAGTGGCACGACAATCCAAAGGCTCACGGGGTTGCCACATCCGGTGGTCAAAATCACAGTCGTTGTTGTCCGTTCTCCTCTTTAGAGGTTAAATCCATCGTTGTCCCTCTCCTGTACTTTTTCTCTACTTGATGATCATTATTTCCTTTGTAAAATTTGATTTCTTTCTCCTTTTTTACCAATTTGTGGTCGTCATTCACCAGGCCGAGCGACGAGAAGTAGTTCTTCACCGTGGCTTCGAACAATTTCAGGTACAACATGGTGATCGTCCTTTATTTTCTCTCATCATTGTTCGATTTAGAATACTAACCGGCCTTTATTTTCTCTATTGCTCGGTTTAGAATATTACTTGCTTGAAAAAAATATTATGAGGGCATTGGGGCGTTCAAAGTTTCACTCAAGAAAAAAGAAAGAGGTGGTACCTCAGAATCAGGTGCCACCGGAAAAATATTGTCAGCCATCCCTTTCTTTATACAGGGAGATGCTTAGTTTGTATTGCAATGTCAGTTTAATTCTTATTAGCTATGTAGCACCATACGATATTTATATTTGCGAAAAGGATAGTTAGGATGTTGATAATATTATTTGTTTCATGATATTTTTCTTTGAAAAGAACTGATTCAGACTATTGCTCCTCTATTTTCCAAGTTCTTAGAATCTCAATCCTTCCAAGTATAGCTGCTTAGCTGATACAATACCAATCTTAAAGTCATAACTAGAATGCAACAACCAACAATGGTCTCTGCCCAGCAAAACTTAGTGATTCATGGTAGCAGATCTACATTCATGATTATTGGCATCGTGTATTCCGACTTCTTCTTTATAGAATTGGTAGATAATTATTTTTCTTCTTAGCTCTCTAATGCGATCTCTTGATAGTAGACACTATTAAGTAGCATGATGAAAGGCAGACTCGTGGTATCTTTCCACTTCTATCAGAGAGGACACCTAGATTCCAACAACTTCTCAAAGATATCTAAGCATAAAAGGCTGACATTCCGAACAGAGGTATATTTTCCTAAAGAATATGGTCTCTAATTTTGGGAAAGTTTCATTCGCCTATCCTCTGCATATATATTCACCCGGGCAGACCTAAAGAATAACTTTTGGTGATAAGCAAAAATGGGATATTCTTGATCCAGTTACACTAGCCGGTGCATCTCTCTGTGTTTTTTTATCTACACCATGAATGGACAAGTTATGGACTGCCGGAGGATATAAAGATGTGCTTGCATGACCTCGGTGATGAACAATCAAGATTTGGCACTTACATTTTTTTGAAATAGCATAATATAAAAATTTGTGTTATGGTGTCTGTTCTGTATTTCACGACATTAAGTACTTATCTGTTCGTGTGGTAAATACAAGTCTCGTTATGCTTAAATTTATTGGGTGTTTGGGAAGTGATAAAATAATTATCAAAATATACATGATGGTTTACATGGTAGTACTCTCCTCTCAATGATGCTAGAAAAGATGTCTTTATTGACTAGATTGATCTTCATTTGAAGAGTGGACACGTCTCTTACAAAACATCCTATAAATCTCAGTTTCCAAGATAACTAAAAAAACTAGACCGGATGGAGTGAATCCCGCTGTATTTTATTAAGAGAATTGTGCATACGCACTAGGTTGCGAGTGTGAAGACTCGAACCTGGCGGGATGAGGCGCATCACCTGGTCCGAGCCACCATGCCCGCCTCGGTCCACATTTCCAAGATTACTCAGAACAATACAATATAAAGTATAGAATGAGAGACTTATACTCTATCAACCTTTACTTTTTTTTCTGAAATCTTAAACTCAAGCCTCAAATCTAAGCTACAGGTCATACCCTGCCTGTATTGAATACCACCATCTCTCTCTCTCCCACTCACAGAATATTAGCGGCAAGTTCCATATATCAGATTATGCAGGCATACTGGTACAGAATAGTCGAGTTGTCTATTCCTAACTTACAACATGATGCCATCTGATATATGGCCTTTTGATTTTTGTTTCCCTATTCCATGTAAAATTATGGTTTTACGGGACAGGGAGTTCTCCTTCTCTCCATAGACCAAGGATAAGCCAATAGTCCTAGCAGGCAGCTCCAAGGAACATATGTGCTCTTCCTTTCGGTTGATGTTTGTATCTCAATCGGTACCAAATCTATTTATATGGATGGATGTGATTGCTCCCTGATTTTTTTTAGCAGGCATGCATTTGGGTACGGTGAGATGTTTGCTTGATATATGGGCTCAATATCACCATTGTCTCCAGAGTTCGCTGTAAAAGCTGCAATTTCAGTGTTGTAGGCGAAATAACTAAGTATGCTTGATTATGAAATGGTTTACCGTGTATAGAATTAGCTCATGGCTTCCTTACTAATTGAATCATTGTAGCTAGCTTAATTAGCCAATGGATCCATATTATATTTTAGTTAGAGGACAGATGATACATGCACAGGCAAGTAGGTTAGATGGATTCTTACATGATACGTGTGTTAATTCGATGTTCATGTTTACTATGGATTTCGGGGATGAATTACTGTCGACTCATGAGGGATGGTGTCGTGTCCTTGCTGTGAAAAGGGGAGAAAGATTGAGCTACTTGATATTTTTAGCTTTTTGTGAGTTACATATTTAGTTTCTGGAATGCTAATTGGTTGTATTCAACTGTAGATCTCTTCCCTTCACCTGACAGACTTATAAGAAAACAATGTATTGGATTTCTATGAAACCCAGCAATGATGGACTCTTTGGCGCATCCATGAGCAACATCAAACATCATACATCAAGGTCAGCTACTTGAACACCACATTTTTTCAATGCAGAGTGACCACGCAATGACTAGAAGTTTTACCTTTGTGCCTCGACATACTACTGCCTTGATGATATCATCTGAAGATGTGAGCCCCAGTCCTTGTGCATTGTTTCCTATATTTTCAGTGCATTCTAGATAGAAAATATTCAAGGGATGACTGCACAAGATGACTGCAGCCTATAGGTGAATTGACATTTTTTTGCGATAGGCTGCAGTCATCAGTGAATTGCTTTAAATGATGCTTTTCTATCAATCATGCAACCATTCTTACACTTTATGACTAGGGGATCCATCTTCTAGGAAGTTAGTGGCGATACTCTAGGTAAGTAGTTTCTTTGACAATCAATTTGGTCAACGGTACACTTTGTTTGTTTTTAAAGGCACCATTATCATGGGAGCCTTCACAAGCTAGCTTAACTCAAAAAGTGTCTGTTGTACACAATAGGGTAGGCGCGGTCTTTATTTTTTCAACAATCATTTAGAGAAAAATGGATTTATTCTAGAAGAATGCAGAGGTGGATTTACCTGGTTATCAACATCATCATAAGTAGCATATAACTTCTATATGTTAGATTCAAGGCAAGGGAAACTAAATACTAAATGCTTTGAAATGATGGTGCTTTGTTGTTTCCTTCCATACAGAAACATAAGAATCAACAAAATAAAATAATGGTGCTTCATTGGTGTCTTTCGTCTAGAAACATAAGAAGTGATAAGAAGATATTATATCTTATGCCCTATGTTTTAGCTCTGTAATTTCTGATGTCCTACTAATTTAAACTTATGGCAAACTTTCACTTATGGCAAACTTTCTAATACTTGGTGTCACGTGATGAATGATAATAGTGCACACAGGTTTTGAAGATTAGGGAAGTGTAAGATCTTGGATGCTCAACAACCACACTCCTTTTGGGGTGACCTGTGGAATATCGCATGACACACTCAGAAGAATATGATCCGTGTGTCGGTTGACATGAGTCAAGATAGTCAAGATATATTCATACAAATTTCAGCGGCACCAAAAAAGCTTCATGTACCTGATATACACCCTATTTGGTGTTTTTTTGTATGATGTCCCCTCTCCTAATTATTATTGTTCTTTCACGGAATAATCGTGATATCAACTTGCCATTATACCTTAGGCATGGAAATCTATATATACCTATGCGGATAAGAAATTGTCAAATGTTTAATATGGTGCACATTTTTTGTGATATGGCAAATAGCTTAGGTGCTAATACTAATACTGTTAATGAATCTTACATGAGTTAAATCTAATGAAGAAATAAAACAGAAGGTTATGATACCACACGTAACACAATACAATTTATTTTGTTGTAGGGTTTAGGGTTAAATAGCGATAAATAGGACGCAAATATCAAAAGTCAGCGCAACGAAGCGCGCAAGGTCCTTCTAGTAGTGTTCTATATTCGTCCAAATCTAGACAAATTTGAGTCAACTAATATGGGTCGGAGGAAGTACTAAATAATGTCTAGATTCATCCATGTTTTAACAAATATACGACACAATTTTATATTACACTACCAAGTACGTAAAAATAAACCATCAAACATTATTCAATCTACCGGATGGAGCTAACAAACAGTGCCACATACAATCTTGCCTTGCTTCTGATGGAAAAAGTTGTAGGCTCCTTGGCCTGAGGCCAGGGATGCTGCTAGGTACGTAGCTAGTTGAGTTAGAAGTTGACGCTGGTGGGATTTGAGGTCGGAGGCCCCGGTGGGTTTGAGGTCGGAGGCGGCGCTGGCAGGTTTCGCGTGGAAACCCTCCTGACTTAGAAGTTGGGTGTATAGGATGAGAAAACGTTTTGCAGGACATGGGATGGCAAGAGATGTAATAACGGTTGGGTCTGGAGGATACTTTGGGGAAACTGAAATTTACATAAACCCAGCAGCTCGGGAAGCTGCCTCTTGGTGGCTTGATGCAACTACACAACAAACGACGGTGGTCGAAAAATTAAGCTCAGCTTAAAAATCAAGTTCTTTTCGGCTGCAACTTATTTTCTCAGCTAAGCCGGTCTATAAGCCGAAAAAAACTGGTCCAAGATGTGGAGTGGTGTGAGATAAGATAAGGCGTCTCTGCTCCTTATTAATAGGATTGCATATGTTGGGCCCCCATGGGTCACACTTACACACTCGCGATGGGAAAGCTAGAATATTCACAGAGATGAGAAAACCTAAATTTGTATCTAGAACATAGCCCTGATTAAATTTGCAAACCTCGTCTGAATGATCATTATGTACTAAGATGTAAAGTTATTAGGAAAATGACCATTCATCTACATAGGCAAGGTAAAATCTGAAGGATTATTTGGTGCAGTCATTAGATACATGAATAGAAGAGAAAAAACATGCCGACAGCTGTCAAATTCCTGGAAAAGTGTGCTGCTTAGGCTAATCACCAGACCTGAATGTGAATTTGATGGTGGAAGAATTAGCCAACCTATCTAAAAACAAAGAATCAGTGGCTCTGTTTTTGCAGCAAGCAGTATCCAGCGGGGGGTACGGAGTGCCTGGTCTTTTCAAGCTCATCCCAAGGCGTGCCAGGAAACACCGCATGGTGCGAGAAGCGGCTTGATCACCGAACTGGTACACAATCAAAGCTGAGGCACGATTGTGGGCAGAAGAAGGGGCTTGGGGCATTCGCCAATTGCTCCCTTAGACAGTTCCTTTGGTTGAGTTGTACAGGTCATGGTGTTAGTCCTCTCTCTGGACTGTACATAAACTAGTACAGCACCTTTTCCTATCAATGGATCGAAAAGTGATTTACAAGGATTTGTCCAGAAGTGCAGAACAAGCTACAAGGAAATGTGCTTTGGACCACTATCTGCTCCAAAGTGTAAAACAAGAGAATTACAGTCGGTTTTACAACTCTAGGTTCCCTAGAACAATTTGACAAGCTGACGTCCCAAAGATCATTCATTAGCGCTCTGCATCAACTCAAACCACTGCGCAGCAGAAAACAGCAGATATTAATAGAGCATCAATTTGCTAACTAGGGAATGTCATGGGCTGAAATGAGTGTTGCTCCATACCTGTCTAAGCAAATCCGCCAATGTGTGAGGAAGTGCTTCGATGTTCTTCAGCGTAACATAATAAGGGAATGGAAATGAGTCCATATATTTTCCCAGGATTAGTTTGTCTCCTTCGTAGCACGCTTCCTGCAAACATAAATGTAGTCAGAATTTGAACTACACGAATTAGCTGGCCATGCAAAACTGGGAGCAGAGGTTTTGAAGTACACACCAGTGAGTTCATAATAGATTCCTCGTGACTATCTAGGAGTACATATGCAATCATTCTCCTTCTGTTTAGAAGGTTCCTGACACAGCGCCTCAATTTTTCCTGCTCCCATAAAATGAATTTAGTACTAAAACAACAGGCAGTGTCTAACCTGTAAGCAAATCTGACACACAAGTTGATACCTTTTCATGGAACTTGCCATCAGATATTACAAGTACGAGTTGCTGGAGTGGATTTTGCCCGGATGGTGTGCGAGACCTTGCCACAGCATCATCAAGCATTTTATTCAGATGCATCAAGAGATCAGCAACTGGTTCATCCTCAATTTTGTTGTCTTGCTCAAAAGACAGACTAGAGATCATCTGTGGAGAGAGAGAGAGAGATTAGCATTACTTTATTATTGTTAATGAAGGCAAAAGAGACGACCTACCTTGACTCCAGCTTCTGCATTGAAGATCTGATCAAAATCATGCAACACTTTAATATTCCCTTGTTTCCCGAAACTTGCAACCGCGAACTGCCCAACCTCAAGCTGCGACATGGCCCGGCAAACTGTAACTAATGCTTCAACAGCAACTTTTCCGCACTTGCCCTCAGACATGCTTCGTGAGTCATCCACAGCAATAACTACCTGGTAATTTCGTTTATTGGGTTTAGTTCGTCGCAACCATATCTTGTCCCTGCGGAAATGGCTTGCAACATATGGAATAACCTGAAAGAAGATACAATAACATTCCATCAGATAAGTGCACATCCTTTAGAGGGGCACCGGAGAAAAAAAGGGAGAGCATGTTACTACTATACAGGTACCTTCTTCATGTTTATTCTTTTTCCAGTTCTGTAATCTCCTTGAAGCTTGCTTGCGAGGGTTGGCTCCATGACAAGGCGCAACTGCTCAGCCAGTTCTTGGGACAACTTCATGGTCGCCAGTTCAAGATTTCTCCAATCCACAGTAGTCCTTTTTGTTTCTTCACTAGTGACCTCCAGATCCCTGACACTGGTTAGGTCATCCAGTTGAACTATCATGTCATCTGCCAGACATCGCTTGAATGAGACAACGTCTCCAAAAGTGTCATTTGCTTCACCTTGTACCATATTCTGAATGGATGCATCAGTCTGCATATCTGTTACCTCCGATCTGTAAGCACTTTCAGACTTGTTGGCACGTGATTGCGAAGTTTGAAGATGGGGCACTTCAGGGTTATCATCTCCAGGTATCCTCTCATCAGGTAGTTCCACTTTCTGGACATGGGTTTCATCTTCCAAGTTAGATTGCCTGACTTGGAGCTCATCATTGATTTGGTCAGCTGTTGCGTCACCCAGTGCTTGAGAGGTGCTCTGTTCACCCTCGGGCACATAACGAAATTCAGTCGCACTCTCATCATCAACATGATGTTCAGTTTCTGGTTGATAATCTTGGGTATCGGCTGAGACTCTTGCCCGTTCTTTCCAGTCCTCCATTGCGTCTCCAAGGCACCTGAAAGGATTTGTCTGTTTGATGTGTGATGGTGGAGCATCAGTCTGCAGCTCTGGCTTGGATTTGGACGACAATCTTGAACCTTCACCGAAGTTGGGCACAGAGATTTCCAGACTAGGCACTTCATTGCTTGAAAAATCAACAGAAGGAGCAACTGCACTGCTCATGTCCATGCTGTTCGCCAAGTTTGCTTCAGACTCTCTGTTAGAGTCTGTTTCCACATGGCCAGGTTGTATACCTTGTGAAGGGTGTGCAATTGAGTCGATTTTGTCCAACTGCTGATTGTCCATGTTATTTGGCTCCACATCTCCATCTTCAAGATGATCCCCTTCATTATCTACCACATTGTCACCATCCTGTGTGGCATCACCATCCTCCATGTCATCTGAGGCAACTGCAGTCTCATCTTCTTGTGTCCTCTCTTCTGGGTCGATATCTTCGTTGTCGGGATTGTCAGCATCCACGTCGTCGGTTTGTTCTGTGTCATCCATGTTGACATCCTCGGAATCTTTGTCTGGTTCAGAGAGTTCTGGTCCTGTTCGCTCATCATATGCATCAGCTTTATTCATTACATCATCAGTATTCTCATCAGTATCCTCACAAGTACTAGGTTCATCCTCCGTATTATTCTTGCCTTGCTCGTTATTATCTGTCTCCATGTTATCCGTCTCCATGGGACATTCATCCTTAGCTCGCAATTCCTTATCATTCTCATCTGCCCCCTTGGCTGATGAACCTGACTCATACTTCTCAGCGAATGTTCTAGAATCATCATCTTCGTCCTTGTCCCAAGATTTCTTGCCAACCATTTCGCTTGCATCACCAGTGTCACCCATCTGCTTATCCAAGTTGTCTTCGTCCTCACTGCCCGAGTCATTGCCTTCATCCTCAGAAACATCAGCTAATTCAGCAGCAATATCTTCTTCCATTTCAATTGCGTTATCATCATCCTTAGTTTGACCCGCCTTACACTGAGCATCCTGCTAAATATCAGAAAATGGTTAGCATCTCTAAAACAAAACAAAAAATTGCTAACATAGAACTATTGGTTGCGCACACTAACCGTTTCATTGGTGCCCTCAAGTTGTGATAAATCGTCTATTTTAGAGCTTGCACTCTCTTGACCTTCACCCTCACCCATGCCAGTTCCAGTTACTGTTGCATCGTTCTGTCCGTCTGAAGCATCTTCAGCTGTATCTTCTGTGCAACCAAACCCCTCCGCACATAGATAAATTAAAAGGTCCGCAAGTGCATGAGTCATTTCAGATGTCTGAAGCCATTCAGAAAACAAAACAGCAATTGAGAAGAAGGAAAAAACCCGTAAAAATCATTAGAACCAAAGAAGGGAGAAAAGAACAAGTAAAAAAACTTGATTAAACCAAGACAACCCTTACTCTTCTATGAGCTTCCATAAGTTCAGAAAGTATGCCTTCAGCTGATGACATGATCACACCCAGCAAAACATGAAGATGCATTAACTGCACCTCTATTATAGAACGCATCTCAGGTTTACAGTCTACTAGCTTCCTCTGTTGGATAATAATAATAAGGATCAGATGGCAAAACAAAAAAAATCATAGGTAAGAAAGGTGACGGAACATACCACTAAAACAGAAAGTTTTTCCCCAGCATCACAGACTTGGTCCATTTGAAGAGTCATGGCATATGAATGCAAAATATCTTTCCAGGAAGTAATATTTCCTTCTAGTGATGATTCTTTAGCTCCATCAGTGGATATCCCAATACCAGTGAGCTGTCCTACAACACTAACAGCTAGTGTGAAAATTTCCTTAAAAGCTGCAGTATATGATTCTTCAGGATTTTGTTCATCAGAGAGTAGTCCATGCTTGTCTTTATCAACTTCTCTAGAGAAACCCACTGTTGTTATCTTCCCCTGCAACAGTAACGCGCTTAAGAACCAAACATCCACACAAAACAAAAGAAATGCCGGCTTACATCAAATAGTAACACGAGAAGTTCCTCAAGCATGATGTCAAATGAAGAGATAGGAAGTTAAAATAACTATATGCCAAACAAGAGCAAGATATGAGTCCACCTACTGTCACAGCAGAAGCAGATAAAAATTCTCCCTAATAAACATTTGTACAGTAAAGAATAATAAGGATGGCTATAAAACAAGGTGTACTTAAGTGCATAAAATAGGAAGACATCTACCAGTCACCCGACAAAACAGGGCAATTGAAAATGTTAGCATTCATATAGACATTAATACAAACCTCGTGCAGTAACTCTTCGAAACGAGAGAGTATAACTTTCTTCACAGATCTCATCGAAACATCCTGCCGGCATAAGACCTGCATATCCTCTCTAAATGTGTCGATAAGCTGGACATTCACAGCAACAAGTTGCTCCATCTCTATTGTAGCAACAGGCATATTTTTATGGGCACCAGTAAGGATATTGTTGGATCCAAGTAGGAATTTGTCTAATAAATCCTACAAAAATAGAACAGAGTTATTATGCACATACCAATGAAATTAACTAAGGTATAGTCCTTCAAGAATGTTTAACTAAGTTATTGGACCAAAAGTATTTGGACAGGGTTTAAAACTCTCGATGACAACCGAAAGGAAGCCCCCTTTTTAACCCTGGTTTCAGCTATAAGCTCAGACACTTAAGCTATACACAAGCCATGAGCATCAAAAGAAACAAACAAACTTACCTTGGATTCAGAAAATCTTGTAGTGAACTTTTCAAAAAGAGTTGACATCGAAGCAACATCTACTTCTATGTTGTCACAAGTGGCATGATGACAACCTTTGAAGGTTCTGAGCAACAAGTTGGTGTCCGTGACCATAGCTAGCATATTGTCAAAGAATTGCTACAGAAAAGGTGAAAATGCGTGTATTAAATTAAAACCCATACAATTTATAGTAGTTCAAAGCTTCAGTAGTGGATACTATACCTTTTGCTGCCACATGGAAATTAGCAGTACATTTTGGCATGATGATAGACATCGACTCTTGCCTATAAAAGGTAAGTCACAAGATTAGCTTACTAAATCTAGAACAGGAAAAGAAAAGGCAGAGATTTACGTACCTCCTGAACCTAGCAAGAAGATCATATGCCGGAACTGGTTCAGCTGCTCAAATAGATCGTAAGCAAGATGTCTTTGTTCACATAGCATGGTCAATAAATGGTTCATAAAGGATGTAGCCCTATTAACCTGCAAATTGCTAAAGCTGTCAGACCATAACACAAATTTGATACATGCATCATCTATGGTGTCAAAACACCAAAACGGAAAGAAGAGCAAAAGGTAGAGGAACTGACCTCTTCTAAACCTAGATCTTTGTTAAATTTCAAAGATATTTGTTGAAGTTGTTGCACCATTGCCAAACATCTGAAGTACTGCTTATTTGCAAGCTTCCAGTTATTTGTGCTTAATATTGTAGAATGAATAATGGTAACATCTTCACACGGGTTCTGTGTGGTCATTTGTTGGAGCAAATGTGTTACATTATATGACTGCTCCAAAAACAACGGGCTTGGTGCATCCACCTCGTTTCCCCACTGGAAGTAACATCAAGTTGTAGGAGTCAATTTTATATACAAAATAAATAAGGAGACCACTGACGAGACAGCATTTTCTGTTATTTATTTTCAGGGCATTCTACATCAAACATAACATAGCGGAAGTGGAAAATCTGTTTTTCAGCATTAATAATACCTCATGACTCATTGGCCTGTGCTTTGAGAGTCCACATTCCTCGAGTGTCTTGAACAAACTGGATAAAGCAGTTTTCTTCTGGTTCTTTTTACCATGCTTCAGTACATAACCAAAATCAGCCGCATTGCAAATTCTCTCAAGGGCATACCAAAAGAATTTCAATCTGTCATTGAGTTCACTTTCATCTTGTTGGTGGTTCATATTGTGCACAACGGCATACACAGATTCTGTCAGAAAAAAGGACCAAATTCACAATCCCACACACTACGGAAGGAATGAAGAGACAAAACACATGCGGCGAAAAAACAAGCTGTCACTGAGGAGGGCAGGTCAAACCTTTCATGTTAGGAACTGCAGCAGCAGTATCGTTTATATGCAATAATGTTTGCAATGACAGAGAAGCCTGACTTTTCCACTTGCTGTACCACAAACACCTGGAAGAAAGATGAAACCTAAGGAGATACAATGGGTGCAAATTGATAAAATATTTATATATATGATCCCTATCGGACAACCTTTCTCTAAGTTTCTCTGTGTCAACAGGAAACTCTGATTCAGGTATCTCAGGATCAAGCCACGATGGTACTTTTCTTGCTGTAGCCTCTTCATTCAGTAGGGCAATGACAGGTTTTTGCAAAATATCCTACGAAAAAAATGAAATAGACCAGTAAATATAATTTTAAAAATTGTTCGTGAAGGTAGGCATAAATATCATAGCACTAAACAATAGCATATTAGAGACCCTATTATGTACAAGGTTATTTTCTAGTAACATGCTTGCTTCTAATAGCAAACAAATTAGAGAAATGCACATGACTTGCAGGTTGCAGGTTGTAATTCCAAGTAGAAAGACTAAGTACAGTAGTTCAGCGACAGTATTATTTTGATATAAAAATTCTTAGCAGGTAAATAGAATAATCTTAGCTCCCCAGTAAACTAATTCATTGAAAAAATAACAATAATTAGTAATTGGTACATACATTGAACCGTTGCAAAAGCTTAAATATTTTGTGCCTCGTCCTCTTGAAATTATCAATCGAAGCAAGACTGTATGGATCTTGCTCCCACCGATAAAGCTTGACCTGATCTTTCAACTCCTTTTCAATTGATTCTTTACCAGCCTCAATTTTCCGATGAACACTAAGTAGCAAAAAAATATTATAACCAACCATTAAGAAAATGAGCTAGGACTGGCTTCACGTGACAAGAACTTACAGTGACAAAAACTGCATGTAGTAACCAAACACGTTGTACAGAATGTTCTGGATTTTCTTCACTGGAGTACTGTCAAGAGAGAAAATATATTAGAAAGTACATTTGCAGAATGAAGGGAACAGTTTTCAACATATATCAGAGATGCTAAAAGAAAAATCAATAATTCCATAAATAAAGATGGAAGTCACCAATTGTAACATACACGGCAAGCTCTTGACCTCACCTTAAATAAACACCCACACTAGCACCATCAGAAAATTCACCATGGAATGCAAGGAGGAGATGCAAGCGTGTCTTGAATTCTCCAACATTTGATGTTTGAACAAACTCCTCCACGCTGCATTTGGATCAAACTAACATAAGAAAATATATACAAAGGCAATAGCAAAGAACAACTGCAGATGCATACCTCTTGATTATAGATGAATCAGCATTCTTTGGAGTGTCACAGGACTGGAAAAGCAAGGCTCGCAACGGAAACCATAGCTGCAATTGTCCGAGAATATATTATATAGGCCAAAATTCAAAATTATAATAAACTATAATGACATGCCTATTAATTACAAACTCACCTTTGCAGCATTAGTTTCATATTTTCCCTGGACATCTTCAAGCAGTATAGGCCAACATTCTAACTCAAGCCTTTGCATTGAAGATACAAGCATGAATATTGGTGGAAGATTATCTGTGGGGAAAATGAAATTAGAGCAACCAAAAAGCGTAGTTTTATGATTTGTGAGATGCTGGAAATGTCACAGCCGTAAGCCAACTATGCTAGAACGGACACTAAATCTTAAGTAAGGCCAGCAGTAGTAAATAATTAGTTTCTACTCCCTCCGTTTCAAAATATAAGATGTTTTAGATTTGTGAAGAAAATGAATCTAGACTTGTTTTAGTACGTAGGTTCACTCAACTTTGGAATGAATCTACACACTAAAAAAGTCTAGATTCATTTTCTTCACAAACCTAAAACATCTTATATTTTGAAACGGAGGGAGTACATTTTAAGCTATATAAAATTTAGCCACCTGAACAAAAAGATGGGAAACATATATACTACTCCCTCCGATCCTAAATAAGTGTCGCGGTTTTGAACTAGCTCTAGTTCAAAACCGCGACACTTATTTAGGATCGGAGGGAGTACAAAATATCACAGATTCATCTTCCTACTGTACAAGTTGTTGAAGATCAGCCTTTACCTTTTAGAAAGAACTTGGAGTCATTTTCCTGCAATGTTTGAGCTTTCCCGGCCAACAGTTGCAATCCAAGTAAGGCCTTCAATAATAAGGTGACAGTAAGACAGGCCAGCCTAGTATTTAGCAGAAAATTGGTATAATACAAACAATTTATTGGATAACAGACCTTTGAAACTGGAGTGCTCAGGGGCATTGCCAAAAGGGAAGCAATTATCTCCAATAATTTCAGTAGGCCTGGATGATCAGGCCACTCATCTAAAAAGTACCTAATATTCTCTTGAAGTGCGGTTAGTGGCTCAACCATTTTGAACAACATGGGAGGATTTGGGTTCTGCAAATAAGCAAGTAAACTAAATAAGAACGAACAACTAGGTATCAAGGTAAAACTTGCAAGACCCGATACCTTGTAAGCATTATAACAATTGCTGTCAGGAGTGACTGCACAAGTTCGTGAATATTCCAGACAAACACGAAGTAAATGCTCAGGCATGAGCTTCTCATCAAGTTTTGAAGACGTCAATTCAGGAAGGCCTGAAAATAATATCACAAATAAGCCAAGTCGAGCATACAACACTTCTGGAATCACAGATCATGTACATACCTTTCAGTATTCTTGCACCAAAATCGTAGGAATCTACGAAAGATTGAAGTTTCTGCTGATCACTAACTTGGAATTTTTCAGGCTGGAATAGATGCACCATGAAAAATATTAATTTAGCTATGAGAATGTATACAGTTATCACATAATAGTTCCTTAATTCTCTTTATTGCTATCCTTTCTCAAAAAAAACTACCAACTAACAAAGGTTGGGAAGAAAACACAGTGAACGAACGTCAAGAAAATTATTATCAACCCCATCCCCATGAAAAAACAAATATGCACTCCAACTGCTTATGAAGTTAACAGAAGATGCATCTTTTCTCTTATGTTGCCCTTACCTTTTCAATAAGGTCAGGGGATCCAAACAATTGGTTATGCGTTGATATAATACATTTCAAAACAGACTCTGGAACAAGATCCCATTTGTCTTCAACAAAACCATCATCAACATCACTTTTCTCCTGGTGAAAACAAGGTTGTCAAATAAAATATAAATTTAAATATAAGCATTCGTAAGGAATACAAAACAAAGGGAAATACCATTATTTTGAAAAACTCAAGCTCTAATTTTTCTTCATCATCTAGACCAGCATCAGAGTCGATATCTGAAAGTGAAGGCACGTCTCCTTTAAAAATGTCCTGTATATCGATGATACGGGACCTGAACTTGTAATATTGAGAATCATCAATTTCCCTAGCCTTCACACTAGATTTCATATCAATCCACATGCTTTTAAAATAGTCGAAGATCTCCTTCAAAGACTGGAAAGAGAAACAAGTAAGAGACCACACATTCTCTCTATTTGAGGTTTATTAACAGTGACGATAGGATTACATACCAGATATGAAGTTTTATCCATTACAAGGGAATGACAAACACGGTACGTTGTTCGTACTAAAGAAACATGGTGAAGTGATACTAGTATTTGAGAATGGGATCTCTGCAAACAATACAGAAAACATCAATTAAAAGCTCCATTTTCCAAATTCTCATGATATAGAGGCATAAAATTGAATAGGATAGAAGACAATACGATTCACTAACCACTTTGTCTGCAACTTCACCAACTTTTAACTGACTTGACACACGAGATAGCTTCTCCATCATGTGTACATCACCGAACTCACTGTATTGAGTTTCCAATTGATTACCCATTGAACAATTTGTTAAACCTGGAACGCCCAATAAGGCCATTCCAGTAACAGATCCATTGGGAAACTGCATAAAAGCAAAAACTGCACCCTGCAGCACAAATATTGATTGCAGTACTGCCATCAGCATTATGTGACCATCCGTTTAACATCAGCCGATGACAGGTACTGATTAGTTAAGTGGGCTAATTTGACTATATAAAGTGCGATGTAGAGTGTATATATTCTATAAGATTATTGGCAGACAGCCATGAAGAAACCTGCATATTTCAACTACAGCTTCAAACATGTACATACCAGAACCCTTTCAATATCATCTTCTTTGACTTTCTTCAAATATTCTCTCTCGAGAGAACCAGATAAAGCAATTGCCAAGCCAAGTTTCATTTCGTATATGGCGACTTGCATTGGTTGAATCATATCAACATATTCCCCATACTCTTCTGTTAGCCTCTTGATAAAGTTTCCTGATGTTATCTGTCATAGAATGATTGAAAGACCGGTCGATTTTAACTGCGGTTACTGAGGAGTGAAAAGAGAAGAACAAAACATAGCCCCAAGACCAATACGCTATAGACAGAAGACATTAAAATCAGTCCCAACAAATCTCACCTGCCAATTAAAGATTCTATCAAACTCCAATTGCCCAGCTTCTTTGCAGTTTAAATGAATTAGCAGATCCTTGCAGTCAGACAACCGCTCCTCAAATTCAGAGCATGCTGCAATCAAACTCTTGTGCTTAGACTGTTGAGGTCGAAATACGACCTGCAGAATAGTGTACGAGAATAAGTACAACTGCACGCATGGATAGATCACATCAATAAAATAAGTATCAGGTGTAAGGCAAGATTGCATATTCATATTGAGGTCTGGCCAGCTTCCATCTTATAGAATATGGCAATCCGTCGGAACATTTAGAGATAAATTCAAATTAACCAGTTCCGACTTGTAGCATCACCAATACACTACCATGGCAGAGAAAGCCAGGGGCAAGCAAATCGCAGAGAAAAACATACATTGTGCCTGTTAATCTAGGAGACAGGACATCTATATAGCTGAATTAGTGTCATCCAGTCCATGACAACCAAAGAGATTAAAAAGAGGAAAAACACATTGCGTAGCTGGGTTGAATCGCACATTTCGTAGATACAACAGGATTCATAAGTATGGAACAACCAGAACTTAGAATTGAACAATAAACACTGGATGTCATGCAATTATGAGAACAGAACCTTTGCCCGGATTTTCTTCTCTTTAGTTTTCAGCTCTTGTATTAACTGTTGAGCATGACCATCTTCTGCTGAGCTTGAGCCAGCCAATTCTTCACACTCATGGTGTACCTATTAGAAAAGCAGACTCCATAAATTCGCTATACTTTTTGTTGACAAAAAGACTCTCATACAACCACTCTGTAAATGTATATTTCTAGAAAATATAAAAAATCAAAACAGTTTCACCATTACAATATAGCAGGATCTTCTAGGAATAAATAAAACAACATAAAAAAAAGTTGATTGTATGAGCTCAATGATACTTGCTATGGTGAATCCATGTTCTAAACAAAACAGCTTACTATTGCACAAAACAGCCTATTCTGCACACATTTCAAGCAACAAAAGATGTTTTACCTTTTCCTTGAGATCCAGGTGCGAAATCTGTTCCAGAATCTGAGAATGCATAAAAGCAGATACGAATGTAGGATCTGGATTGTATGAACTCAACAATAACTGGAACCGCAACTGGCCAATATAAACCCAGGCAGCCCCAAGATGCAATAGAGAGTCTGCAAGACACACAAAATATTTAGAAACAAAAGGTACAGCATCTGCTCAAATGAATAGGATATCCAAACCAACAAAGAGAGCAGAAGTAGAAGTCATGTAGTAAGCCATTCACAATGCAACTACATATATTATGGAAAAGGTGGTAAAAAGGATTTGAAAACTGTAGTTGCTGCTGATGCACCTGTACCTAACTGTTCTCTAGTCAGTCTGTATATCTGTGTTACACAAGCTATTATCTAGAGTTATATACAACTGAACCAATAAATTACATTGGGCGCAGAAAGCCGCACGTAATGAGCTATCAAACAAAGTTCGTATTTATCCATCAAATGTATATAAATCCATACATCATACCAAGAAGTTCAGATACTGGTGGAGCTGAACTGATAAAATTACAGGTACGACAAATCATTCATTGACTACCAAAAATCCAAAATGAACATACCATTTGAGTGCAACGAGTACAACTCCAGAAGCAATGACCCTACGAGTTTATCTGGCCCTGAGAGTGAAGCCAGTACTCCATGACTTGAAGAAGATAGCAGTGCACAAGCAGTATGTAGGCCTTCTTCCTGCGATGGAGAACGATATGCATGAACATAGAAAGCACCAGAAAAAGGCTAAGAGGAAAACCGACAAATATTTGAAAGAACAAAAATTACAAAGATGACATGTATTTGGAATGAGTTAGCTTTATATTCGTCAAGTTTATATGAAAAACAACTAAACATGGAGCATGGGTCTGGATATTTGTGTTAGCTAAGAGCATCTCTAGCATACACCGTAAAGCCTGCCGAACTGAGAAATGACCATCAGTTTTCGGTTTTGAGCAAAAAAACTGACCCGAATATACACTGTAAAGACGGCCCGGCCTGGAAAAAAAATTGGAGCCCCGTGAATTCGATCCCCACACCCATATATGCCCAGGTTGCGCCGCCGAACCAGGGGTGGCCCGTAGACGCGTGGAAAGGTTGGCGCACTGAAATTTCATCCCCACGAGCTGCCGCCGCCGCCTCCTCCTGCCGTTGTGTCCAGCCTCTAGCACCCACGCCGCTCCGCAACCGACCTCACCGCCACCCGTATATGTGATTCCGCACCGATGGGGGGTCAGATCTGGTGATTTGAGCAGTTCCCCACTGTCAGCTCGGGTTGCTGAGGCCGCCGCCATGAATGCGTCGATGCCGGCCCATTTGGCCGCGTTGTTGACCTAGGCGGTTTGATTCGGCCGCCCCGCAACCGCAGCAACATCTCCGTCAAGATTCTTGAAGGGTCTGTTTCGAATCGACCGGTGCCGTTCGCGAGGTCGCCACGGCCGCCATGGATGAGGCTTGATTTCGATTCCTCCCGTGCATTCAGTTCATTTTCTTCGGCCCGTAGGTTTTTAATCTTCAAAAAAATTAGATGACATGACCCCAAGCGAGAAGTTTCGCTTTGAGGAATCGTCATCCTCCGATGATTTGGATATTGAAGACTTGCTCTTCGACGATGATTACGAGCAAATGTCCATACTCCTCTCCGTGAAAGAGCTCGAGGACCGGAAGAAGTCGCAGCGGCGAGGCTCGATGGTCGGCAGACTATGCATTCCGCGGAACCACTCGCTCGGCCTTGAAATGCTCATGCGGGACTACTTCACCGAGGTACCCACATATCCGACACATCTCTTCTGTAGGCGCTACCTACGCGCAGAGAATTGTTTGTGAAAATTGTAGAAGCGTGCGAGGCCAATTCGTGTTTTTTCACTCACCGTAGAAATGTTGCAGGGCTAATTGGATTTAGCGCGTATCCAAAAAATTCAACAGCTATGCGAGTGATTGCATATGGCATTCCCACAGATTATACCGATGAATATCTTCACATTGGCGAGGACAACACTGGAGTGTGTGCATAGATTTGCAAAGGCCATGATCTGTGTCTTCGGTGATGTTTATCTTCAAGCTCACAACGAAGAAGACACAAAGAGGCTCATGGCTATGAATGAAAAGAGGGGTTGGCCGAGCATGCTAGGTAGTATTGATTGTATGCATTGGAGGTGGAAGAATTGCCCTTAAGCATGGCATGGGCAATATTGTGGAAAAAGCCGTGATCCAACCACTGTGCTCGAGGCCATGGCGTCTCAGGACTTGTGGATTTGGCATTGTTCCTTTGGGTGTCGGGATCACTCAATGATATCAGTGTTGCATAGGTGGCTTTTTGCTAGTTCGGCAAAAGGAGAACCAGCTTGCAACTACAAAGTCATGAACAATGACTACACATTAGGCTACTATCTTGCCGACGGCATATATCCAACATGGGAAACATTTGTGAAGACCATTCAAACGCCAGAAACTAGAGCCGAGGCTGTTTTTGCATAAGCTCAAGAAGCATGCCACAAGGACATTGAGCGGGCTTTGGGGGTATTGCAAGCTAGGTTTGCTATTGTTCGGTGTCCTTCTCGTTTGTGGGATAAGAAAATCTTGAACAACATCATGTCATGTTGTGTCATTCTCCACAACATGATCATAGAAGATGAGAAGGACAAGAACTTGGGAGTTCTTCTATGACAATGTTGGTAGCCGGGTGAGGCCAGAACGCAAAACCCGATCGCATTCAAGCATTTCTTGAGACATATCAGGAGATCGAAAACTCCTCCTTGCATACCCAGCTTCAACAAGACCTCATCCAGCATCTTGGTTGCGGCATGGACCATGAAGTCCCCCTCTTTTATTCATTGATGAGTTGAACTATTTATTTGTCCTCAGAAGCATTGGTTATTTGTTTAATTATTTCATTTGAACAAGTGTTGTAATTTGATTTGACCTATTGTTGTTGTAATTTGATTGGAAGATTAGTTGTGTTATGCGATGTTCAAACATTCATTAATTTGATCTGTGTTGCTGTGATATGAGCTTTGTGTGGAGAAATTGTTGAAATCTGATTCGTGATTTGCAGTCTCAGTTTGCCTCCCGCAGAACAGACCCCGCAAAATTTGCCCGGAAAACAGGTTTTGCGTGGCCTGTAAAACGTTTTCTTCAGGCCGCGCGTTACGGGGTCTGCCAGAGATGCTCTATGCTGAGTTTGTAAACTGGTAACCCCAGTGTTGGTTCTGTAAAAACTCTTATGCTTTCTATATAAAGCAGGGCGATGGCCTGGTTGTCTAAAAAACAACTAAACAGGATTAAAGGTTCACGTTTCAAGTCATGAACATGCAACAGGTAAACTAGATGGACAGAATTCAAAGTCGCAATTATCATTCATTACAAAGTAGTGTATCCAGAAATTTTCTGAACAGAAACTAATAAGTCTCAACAGCAGCTTAAAACCTAAACCATCAAAATTGTTCAACATACACTTCAGTTTATGTGTCATAGAAAATGAAATGAAACTTGCAGTGGTACACGAGACTCTAAACAACATAACTAGGATGGTAACATCATAACGAACCTCTAGATATTGTGCCAACTTTTCGAAGAGGATGTACTCTAACTGCTTGTACTCTTCTGGCTTGAAATGCTTCTTATGGGCAAATATGATCTGGAACAGATTATCAGCACACAAAACTGAAGAGAGTGGCTGGACACAAAACACAGATAGATAGACCATTACCTGTTTAAAGAGAGAATCAGCAGACGAACAGAAACTGCTCACTAAGTTTCCTGCATTAGAGACACCTTCCCAAAGGTTTCTAGATGACATTCTGAGCATCAAGCAATTCTTCTGATAATCCATCACACATAAATCCCCTTGGCTGCGGACACAGAAAACAGTACGAATATAGACATGTCTTAATACCCAAACATCATCATAGTTAATTGCCAGCAGTAATGCATACATGAGAAACAGGGCACAAGCACTACGCACAAAATTACTACTAGCAGAAGAAAAAAGAAAGAGATAAGAGATAAATGAAAATAGCATCGTACATAATAGTATTTATGGCATCCAATTTTGTCAGGTGTGCTAGATCACAGGTTTCATCATGTGTAATAGGGGGCAGGGCCTGAAAATTAATCAAATCAGTAGGACAGAATCATGGTTGTATTAAAATATTTTCGGAGCTCTATGTAAAGTCGAGGAGAAAAACCTTTGGAATTCCAGAGCAGTAAGTCCACAAAGAAGTGTGATAGTTGTACCACATTTCAAGAAGCGAACTGGCAACTTTTACTTGGACTGCACAACATTAAGTGTCAGCTTTTAAGTTATAGCAAAAATAACTACGCAACTGTGACGAGCTATGTCCAAAGTACAGATATTGTTTTACCATTATCAACTGTGGCCCAGGCATGATAAATCCACCAAACAATCTGATGTTGAACAAAGTCCAAAGGAGATCTAGATGATAACTCCAACGAGTAGTCCATGGCATACATAAGCAGGGCTTCTGAATCTGCAATGATCTGTAGAGTGAAAGAAAAAACTGCACAATATTACAAATGTCTCTGTACCCTACTGATTCTTCAGATAAAATACTCAGTTGCCATGGAAAATTTTGGAAAATACACATAAATTAACTTCAGGAGGCAGCAAATGTTATACTCAAGAATGTCAATGGATGGGACAAAATCGTCCAAAAGTTGGTGGGAGGGAGAGACGGAGACCTGATGAATGTCAGAACAATCTAGTTGTGTGCACGAGGATAGGCATTGAAGTAAAGCAGTATCCAAGTTCAAGCTCTTCAAGTTGAGCAAAGGAAGACTCGTTAACCAACCGCTGAAACCATTAGTGTTACATAAAATACTGGATGAGACTGAGCAACAATTTTTTGTTTCAGCAGTTGAAGTCTTTGACATTAATCCAAGATTGTTCCTTTCACAATCAACCTTTTCAATGAGCATCTATATCAAGAAAATGCAGTAAGAAAAAAATAATGTGACAAAATCTATCTTAAGTCTTAAGAAAATGACAAAGAACCAAAAAAACCTTATGAATTTCATCCAACCGGGCCACAACTGTACAGTCCTCTTCCTCGGAATCAGTTGCAGGGTGAAAAGTGATAGCTAGACCTAGACAGAGACAGAGACGATATTCATTAAAAAAATCACCATTGATGGATCAAAGTGCTTTGATCTGGAAATAATCTACTAAGCAGATGAAGTGAAAAAATGTAAGACAGCAAAATAGACTTTGATTATTTAACAAAATTGTGCTTCAATGCATCCAAAAGAGCAATCAGCATCACAGAAAATAATATAGGATACAAATGGATTGCCTCTGAAAATAAAAATAAGAAAGAGGAATTGTCCTTAATTTTGTATTAATGTATTCTAGGAAAAAGTATGAGCCTCAAAAATATCTCTTCAAATAATGTATGAGTACCATGCAATGCAAGGCGTCTAAGATCCTGATTGGCTGACAACATGACATCAATAATGTGTTCTTTATCTGCAAGCAACAAAAGGTAATCAAATTTAGATGGTGCCTACATAAACATCGGTGATGTTTTAACTGCCAAATCCACAGTATATTACCATCAAGATATTTCTTTGAAAGATTCTTCCTTGGCCAAAGAGCTGCACAAAATGCTACAATTTCTTGAATTTTGTAGAAGACGCTGCCAGATGATGGTACAAGAGGATGACCACCATGTGCCCACAAACTTGGTTTGCAATATTGTAAATTGAAATCTTGGACATTGTTTAGATTGACACTTTCCATCTGTATGATTGTAATGTCAGTTTGCAATCAGTTAGTACTATCACTAGGAAAAGTAAAGGATAACTTACCAAAAATACACCAACTTCTATTGGGAATCTTGGCTGTAGCTTAAGTATTTCTTTCCTCAAAAGATTCCAAACAACTGGAAGGCCCTCAAATTGAGATGAAACTATCATCTTCCATATAGACCTGTGATAATCCAGGAGACGAGTGTATATCTGCAGCACCTTCCGAGATTTCACAATCATCTTGAGTACCTCATCCTCCAAGCATCTGAGGGACTTCAATGCCGGCAATAGAGTGGCTTTTAGAACACCATAATCAGGAAAAGTTGTCTCAGATTGCCATTGCTGTAATGTATGCCACAGCAAGCTCAAACCATTAAGAGCGCTACGAAGCCGCTTTTGGCAAGCTTTAAGTGTGTCACAACCTGCCATATCTAACAATTTCACCGACAGCAACGCAATAGGATGAGCAACCACATCAACCTTGTGATATGCAATTATTTCGCTGTAGCATTCGAGGATGCTTTGCCAAATAGGATGCTCGCTTGATTGCTTAAGAATATTAGCATAGTCTCCAAAGAAGCTGCAGTACGGCTGGAGCAGGCAATTATACCACTTAAACCATATGCCATACAATTCAAGATCGCTTTTCGTAGATTGCGCTATTACCCAATTTGCAGCAATGAAAAGCATCTGATCAGCTAATTCTGAATTGAATTCCCCGTGTACACGAGCCTTGACAAAATGTTGAGTGGACAAGGTTGGAAATTGCAGTGCAGATAAGCTCGAGGCAGGAAGAACAAATGGGTGGATGTTACTAGTAGGACCCAATAAAGATGAACTACCTTCCAAATTGCTTATTTGATAAGCAGCATACTGTGCACCCAATGATTGTAGATACATGCAATTTCTTTGGACGCAGGATTCTTTTGAGTACCAAATGAAGTCCCTTAGTTTGTGTTCAATCGGCCAACCACCAGGCAAGGACAATGAAAACCTATTATGCAAACCAGCTGAACCATTAAACTTACTCAAAAACCTTAGTTTTCCCTCCTTGACAATATCAGACCCATTAACTTGACCCAACGATGGTAGGTAAGTGTGTTCCCAACTTAGATGGAGGCTCCAAAGGAGCTGATTTCCTTTAATGAGAAGCTGTTGGAACAGTTGAAACCATCGTGTGATCTCAAGAAGGGTGATACTTATACCAAGACGTAAGCCAGCAGCTTTTGCATATAAGTGTGCTTCAGTCATTGCTGAAATCAACTCCCTTCTTGGTATACCACAAGAAATTAAGAACCTTGTCACGTCCTTCCTCTCACTATCCTCAGGCACATAAGTGCATCTCTCCAGGCACCAACTTTGCTCCATCAGAAAGATCTCAACTCCTCTGTTTCTCATGGCTCTTGAAACTTCGCCATACTTTGCATTAACTGTCATAAACATTCGGAACTTAGGATGGGCCTCAAGAACTACAGGATTCCCATCTACAAGACCACATTCATTGACTACAATGGACCTTTCTTTCTCAACCAAAGAATTTATCCTATCAAGCACCTGACAGATCAAAGGAAATAAAATAGAAGAATCAGCAAAACAAAATTGCAAGATAAATTACAAAGTAGAAGAGACTAGTAAACATACAGTAGGGTTACACAAATTTGCATTGTCCAGAACAACCCATTCACCGCATTCAATGGCCCTGATCAAATCCCCAGCAACCCATTCAAATTTAACTGGCCGGTGTATGTTTTCTTTCTGCTGCAAGCTGTAGATGGACTTCAGTGTTTTAGTCAGCTCATCTTTGGTCAATGATATAGGCAAGTCAAGAATTTCCAGATCACACTTCATTTGCTCAACTATGTCAGTGACCAAGCTCAATGGTGGCAAAGATGCAGTCTTGCTCATCTCAATAAATGTGGAAGTGCGAATTGAAGAGCACTTCTTTGCAACCACAAATCCAAACCATTTCACAAACAAAGCTTTCCTGTTCATAATCACATCCTTCCAATGTACATCCATACTCAAGCTGAAATATGCATCAACATAACGCTCGACTTGTGATATTACCTCTTTATAATGCCTAAAGAAGTTATACTGTTCAAAACATCCGAGCAATTCCGACACATCAGTTGCAGATGACAGATTCATCTCATGCAATGTATTGCCAGACAGCTGAGCAAGCAAGCGGATCAGTGAAGTTTTCCCAGATGAGTGTTGTCCAACAAGAATGCACAACCAACCTTGATTGATACAGTGGATAGCAGCTTCAAGGCTATGAAGAATACTAGGAAGTATGTTAATTTGGTTACTGCAAACTTCATATGACCGGAAGTTATTTCTTCTAACAGACGCACTTCCAACAGCTAAGCATTGCTCATTGACATAAAGCATTTTCGACTGATAAATGCTGGGCTTTATTTGAAACACTTCTTCAAAGAGCTTGAGAACTTCTTCCCTGTCAGTGGCAGTTCGCATTCGTTGAAGGTAGACGGTATTTAAAAAGCAGTCATTCTTCGAAGTATCTGGCGAACCTGCTATTATCTCACAGGACCTCATAATATCGCGAAGATTAAACTCCCAAGGAGAACCTTCTTGGCCATACTTCCTACATACCATGGTGTCCATGAAGAGCTTATTGTTAAAGTGAATCAGATTTCTGAGGAGATCTTCACTGAGTAACGGATATCGTGATTTACATATGGAAAGGTAATCTCCTTCTTTTAATTCGTTAACATAAACCTTTGTGAAGCGGTTAAGGAAGGACTTGGGAAGGCCTTTCCGCCCACCACCCTGCGACGAAGGATTCTGGCACGCAAAGACACGAAATGATGGTGGACATTTGAAAGTTTGACCAAGCTCAGGTATATAGACCTCTGCACGATGGTCCAAAATGGCATTCAGACCCTCTAGAACAGATTGGGGAGCCAGATTAATTTCATCCAACAAAACCCAACTTCCATTCTTTAAAGCCTGAAGAAGAATACCATCAGACCAGGCAAATTCTATTCCATTCTCCCCTTCAGCTGGCAAGTCTGAACCTAAAAGATCCATCATATCTGTCTGCTCCGATAGGTTTATTCGTACAACTTTATGACCAGAAAATTCACCTAATTCCACAATTAAGCTTGTTTTTCCAACTCCAGGGCTACCCTCTAATAGAAGAGGTTTTCGTAGTTGCATGCCACGCAATACTCGCAGAACATTCTTACTGGTAGTAGGTGCCGTGAAATCAAATCCCTGCTGCTTACACGCCAAATGACCTTTAGGAATATAGAACGGCGCAATGCCAAAATGATCTCTATGATTACAATCAATACAAGCTTTTCTTATATCATCGCCCCAACCATAATTCTTCAGATCATTCAAGTCCGAGCTCAATGGTTTCCCCTCAACCTTCTGTAGCTCTTCTAGAAGTAAGGACAGACAAGTCCTTCTCCACTCAGTAGCTTCAGATTCAGAAAAATTCATTCCCAATGCAAGCCCATCAAGCAATATAAGGAACAGACCATGTATTAAAGCTTGTTCTGGTCCAAGAATTGTCTCTGTCACGTTGATAAATGAAATCCAGGATAAAAGATCTCGTATGGTGAGCATTCTTCCAGTCCGCAATTGATTGAACCGCTTCCAGAAATTAACGATGCAATCTCCAAAGCAACAGAGCTCGGCTTTGCTGAACTTATCAATAGCTATGCTCTTAAGTTCATCAACATCCGTTACAGCAGGAACCCAGAGTTCTGTGAATCGATTTCTTAGTGCTGGAGAAAGTTCTTTTTTCCCATAGTCGCCACCTGGATTCATTGTTGCAAGGATAAAAAAGTTTGGATGTGCCACAATCTTCTCTAGCACAGAACCACCTTTCTCAGCCAGTGACTACAAAAACAAAAAGAAGACACAAGACAAGATTGAACATAGGTAAAAAAACTGAAAAACGAGAAACAGTAGTAGAACATTCAACATAATTTACGAATCAAAGACATCTCATTGCATATTTGCATTAACTGAATAAACAAGTGCAAGCACGATGGAAGATATCAGAAGGCAGTCTACTTATAGAACAGACACTCGCAAGCAATTTCAAGTTTACAGTCAGTAAGATCCATCAATCCCAAATGTACAATCAATCTCCCTTTGCTCAATTGGTGAAAACCAGTAACTAAGGAAATATGGAAATAGTCTCTAACAGTCATTCTGTTGTTCACAGCAGCCTAAGAAAGACCTGGTAGATAAAGAATTTTAAGGATCGCTAAAGACCGAATTTCGGCTACATTGGATTGCTACAATAAGAGTTGAGTCTTAGCAGGACAAGTTAGTCAGGCCTATAGAAGGAAATGTAATTTATGAGAACAAGCAAGAAGAAAATATCCCTGCACTCGATTTCCATCTCTCAAACCCTCTACTTTAGCTTTCTCACCCAAATGTATTTCTATCGTCCCATTCTAAAACTACAGTCCTCTTCCAAGTCATGCATCTAACCATCCTCTGCACTGGCAACAAGGTGTAAGATCTGCCTTTCCACCATGTCAAGAGTGATCAATATAAGGATTTTAAACAAATAAAAGTGCCTATTTTCAGCTAAAAAAACTATACATTAGCTAAATCAACAAAAAAACTCATGTGACTACTTAAACAATTTGTACAGGAGTATTATACATCGAAAACAGAACTTACGAATACCAGAAGTTCATATGCACAAATAACATTTAGAATATATTGTATTCTAGGTTCCTATAAGTTGACTTACTTAGGCCCTAAGTTTTCAAGTTTATTATCTATTAGATGCCCAAGGTTTCAAGGTTGTGTCACTTAGGTACATAACATTGCGATTTGATCCACTAGGACCCTAAACTTGCACTTCTACTCCACTCATTATCCATGTGTAGCATGCAGTTCCAGCAGAAAGTTGCAAATTGAGAAGGCATACCAATTTTCTTTCAGGTTCCAGGACACTGTTCAACCGTTCAAGTACGCTGTCATCAGCCAAAGAAATTTCATCAATAAGGAAAAGATCTCCATTCTTCATTGCTTGCACAAGTGGCCCATCCTGCCAAAGAAAAATTGCCTGCCAATTCTGGTGGAGATGTGTCAATTTCAACTTAATTTGCTCCATGTCATCAAGCTCTTGAGGTTGCACCTCCGGAAACAGTTCCTTTCCTTTTCTATATTTATCAAGTATTCCATTTATATGATTTATGACGTTAACAGCTCCAGATATATCAGAGGGAAATGTCTGTCAACAATAGAAAAATCAGTTGCCCTACTCTGGAAATTTTCCATTACCCATCATTGAAATACCAGATGCTAAAACCAAAAAACATACCACATCTCCTGCAACGTGAATGAAAATTTTCATTTCCTTCATTGTTGAAATAAGATGTTTAAACTCCAGGGCTATTCTCGACCTATCACGTATAGGACAAAATCCCTGCAAGTAACAGTCATGCAATTATGCTAGTGAACCAAATCTTTGAAGTGTAATACAAAAATATAATTCATAGAGAAGATTTAGTTGACACAAAACTGACCCCAATGAAGTCTGATGTCTCAGTATACTGATGGCAGTTCAAAATATGTAACTTCACTCCAAGAACAGCACTCAGGACCTGGCAAACTGTTGTTTTTCCACCGCCAGTTTCACCAACAAGGAGGACAGGTTCCCGTGACCTGTAACAGCGCTCGATAAGGAAGTACAGCCTCCACATACTTTTTGTCCAAGTGATACTGCAAGAGCTCAAAAAGATATTTCATCAGATCAGGAGAAGGCAAAATACACACTGAAGTAGTATAAAGTAAACAAGACTCACTTTCCAAAGTTTTCTTGTACTCTCTTTCTAATAGCATGAGGAGATATGTTATCGACATAGATGCCCTCCTGCAAAATCCCTAAATTAGTAAACAGACTCAAAAGCAAGCAGCAATACAAGCACTATAAATATGCCAGGCAATAAAATCTACGTGCTAGATTTTTCACGCTAAATAACAAAGACGGGTTCTGCAGATGCAAACATTGTCCAAAGAATTAATGAGATATTTGGTAGACTGAGAATGTAAGCCAAGTCAAACAACTTCCACAGTACAGTCATTCTGCTTCTAGTAGTATGCCAGAAAATAGCTTCCAATGTACTACAAATTTCCATACATGTATATCAATGTTCGCAACTATAATTCCAAAGCCTTCTAGTGCAACACTTTTAAAAATTAAAATATATCCAGTTGAATGAGGTGTACCGCAATTGAGTACCTACTACGTGACATGCATGCAATTTAAGGAATTGTGTGGTTATAGACCATTTCAGTATTCAGACCAAGAGTATGATTTATAAGTAATGTTATTTATTAAGTGGGTTTCCACCGATGACATAGAATAAGCAAGGATGTTGGAGAAATGAAGTGTTAGCAGTGTAACAAAAGATTAAACCTACCGAGTTATATAGATCTGGGATGTTGAGCTTAACACATAGTTGACGTTCCAATGCTTCCTGAACAACAGCTTTCTCATTGTCATCCCTTAATCTCTCCGCAAGAAGTAAATAGCCATCCTTAGCCAGATCTTCATATGACTTCCCCTCGAATGTTCGATACCGACTGGCCCAACGGAACAAATCTCGCGCCGTAATGAAACCATGTCTGCCAGCAAACACTCTACTATTTTGTCTATGTGTTTGCAAGTCTTTCATAACTTGAACCATTTTTGTGGCATAACTGCGAGCAACTGTACACCGCTGCTCCAAAATTGTGATTAGCTCATCTTCTGGGATTTCGTCAACATGCACTTCAATGAAACGGTTGCGGAATGCTCTAGACAGCATTTTACGTCCCCCATAAAGCACAGGTGGATTTTGAGTAGCAAAAAGCATAAATTCAGGATGAGCAGGAATAGTCTCTTGAAGCTCTGGAACAAACAGCTCCCTGTTGTCATCTAACAACCGATTTAAAGCTTCCAAGACATCCGAAGGTGCAAGATTTAGCTCATCCAACACAATCCAGTGCCCTTCACGAACAGCCTTCACCAAAGCACCCTCCTGAAACTTAAGCTTCCCATGACTGTCGGGGACATACGTACCAAGATATTCTTGAAGATCAGTATGCTCATGATTGTTGATGCGGATAAATTCATGGCCAGTTTTTGCAGCAAGATACCTCACTAGGCTAGTTTTGCCGCTTGACGTTGGACCTTGCAGGAGTACAGGATATTTTTTTATGTAAACAGCACGGGCAAGGTTAACTATGTGCCCAGTAACACTGCTGGTTAAGACATAGCTGCACAAAAATTCATCTGATTCCGAAACATCCAGTTCCTTAGATTTGTCCACAAAGTAATCAGCAAAAGAAATGCTTGGTGGCACTCTTCCATTCAACAAAAGAGATACTATTAAGTTCTTAATGATTTTTGCACTAGGGACATCGAGCATTGTAAGAAAGAACATACAGAAGCCATCATAAAGAGATCTCCTGAAGCCAAAAAATTTCTCTGCGGTTTTTACATAACCTAGTGCACGAGAAAGAGATCTCAGAGTAAATTGGGGTTTCTGATTAGCTCCATCCTGCAGCTTCTCTTCAGATTCCTTTTTTGCTGATTTATAAAAACGAACAATGTTATCAATAACTCCTTTAGCAGAATGCAGACCATCCAGATATTTACTGACAAAAAGACGGAGATCAGCATCATCCATAAGATCATCAACAAAGCATTCTGTAAATCTGCTCCTAAAAGTGTACGGCAACTCTCTTTTCCCAGCATCAGTTGCTGGATTCATACAGGCAAACATACGGAAGGAAGGATGGCGTTCAATATAATCCACGTCACCCCTTTCAGCCAGGCACAGTGTGCCCATCTCTCCATCCAGTACAGCACCAATTCTCTGGAGAGTCTCCGGAGGTGCAAGGTTAACTTCATCAAGCAAAATCCAATGACCATTTCTTATAGCTGAAACGAAAGCACCCTCCACAAATCGAAACGACATGCCAGTGGTTGAACTAATTTGACTACAGGCAGCATTTAGCCTGGAAGAAAGGGAGCTCCAGTCAGATAAAACTTGGGACGGCAGCTGCCTTTTCCTCTTTGAACCAACCCTGACCTTGTAACTTTCTTCAAGTAGCTGCTGAACTTTGTCTTGGGAAGGCAGCGTTCTTTTTCTCTTTAAACCAACGCTGACCTCGGAACTTCCTTCAAGTAGCTGCTGAACTTTGTCAGCACATTTTGCCAAACGGCGTAGTAACTTTATCCAATTCTTCTCCATTACACACAAATCATAATTATGTAATCTAGCTTCATTTGCCTGAACAAACAAACAACTCAATTGATAAATATCAATGATTAACAATGGCATGGTTGATGTATCTAAATTGTAGGATCAAGCACAAGAGAATTGTGGGCCAATGATCCATCTTAAGCCAACCTTCCATAAAACATAAGTCACGAAAGTAGTTCATTAACTTACAAGCCACATAAAATAACATTTTCAAGTTTATCTAATAAGCTAGCATGTCAAACAATCGAACTATCAGTGTATTAGAAAGAATAACCAAGCTAACAAACTAACAGTAAGATAGATCAAAGAATTTTAATTATGGGGCGACACCATGAGAACCAGCAATGGCTGCACCTTCGCAGAAAAACTTCGACAAAAAAGATCCTTGAACTCCGTATAAAGAGGAAGGCATATTGACCGCGCATCTGATGGCTTAAATCCACCGAGGAGATCCGATATATCACTTTGCTGGCTTAAGTTCTGAAATAATAAGATAGAAATTTATAACCACACCACAGAAATCTTGAAAATTGTATGACTAGAAGATAGAAAGTATGGTCTGCAGTTTTTCCAGCACACGTTTTAGACTTACTATGTCACAGCAGAGGCAGGAAATGCAGTTTTTATGCCATTTTCCAAAAACAATTATCCTCAAAAACATATGCATAACGCTAAAAAATGTCCCCACTTATGCATTGTATGCAAAATACTGTGCCCGAGTTCCACGTGGCACTGGTGAATGGAATGATAGATTGATAGTTCATGAGATTCATGGCTTTGTGATTTTGATTCTTTGCAATTGCATGGTAGATAGAATCAATTTTAGGGTAACGAATTTGATAATCTCCGGTTTTGCAACACCTAAACGAGTACCTCCATTTGGTATATAAGATGATTATAAAACTAACGAATTTTGATGATCACCAGTTTTAAAACAGTAAACAAGAAATTCAAATATTATAAGATAATTATGATACTAGTTGTCCCTACCACCACAGTCAATGGCCGTTTAAGCCAGGTTGCTAGATTTTGCACAAGTGTAGTCTTCCCCGTGCCAGTTTCGCCAACAAGAAGAACAGGCTCATTAAACTTAATCGAACATGCAACCCTCTCAAGAACTTCTAATGCACGGCGAATATCAGCAAAAGGCCCCTTTTGAATCAACGACTGCATATTTGAAACCCAGAATTAGCAAACAAACAGAAGTTTAAGAAATGCATATTGAAAAAAGCAATGTTCATTACCGGTTTTTCACTGCACTGCAGCGTAACTCTGCCAACTTGCAAGTCAGTGTGTCGAGCCTGTGCATTAGGAATGATTAATTTCACTAAAACTAAAAACAGAACAGGTGTTATATATAAGAACTCAGTAAACATGCCTGGATAATGGGCTTGTCTGTAGGTTGCATGGTTTCTGCTAGATGAGGAACACCCAAAATTCTAGCAATTTCTCTTGCTACGTATAGCCTTTTCTCCGGAGATGATAGAGAAGCAGCAAAAATATCAACAGACTGGATAAAGAAGACAGAGGGTCATTTAGTTAACTGGGAAAACAAACTGTACAATTAGAGTTGTTTATTATGAATCATTCTTTCCCATTAGGACTATAACATGACAACATGAATGCATGGTATTTTTTCCATGTGTCCTTCCATGCAAGTGCCTTTGACCGGGCAGCGCTAATCAAAACGTAAGTTATTAATTATGTTTTGCAGTGTGTTGGAAGTGGTCATTAGATCCAGACATGAAAATGATAAACTACAAGAACACTTCACATCTCAAAGTCGCATATTCCTGAAATAATCATTTGTAAAAGCATGCTTTAAAATACGCACATCAGAAATGTGTTGTTTTACTCTTGAATCAAGTCCAAGAGACAACTTGAACCAGTTAATTTTCATCACCGTAACAATGTAATTCTTAGTTAATAATATGACGCATAAATTATTACAACCAACACACATTTTCAAGTGGCTAATCTGGCTAACACAAAGTTCAAAAACATTCAACTGCACGCTCCCACTATGACATGTTTTGATGGCCATAGGGAGAACATCAGACTATAGAGATAGTAGAATACTGAGGGAGCAAAAAACCTCGTGATATATGAATTGACAGTCACTAGATGCAAATCCCAGACCCTCAAAGTTGAGATCAACGCCCACTATTCTCTTGCACCATTTGAGCAGGTCCCTATAAATGAAGATTATGAAGTTCATTCTTAACGATGGAATAATAAGCAATGCTGCAAGAAATATGCACCTTAATGAAAATCTGTGCAGAATGCCATCAGATAATCCTCCAGCTCCTCCAGCTAAGTTGAGCCCACCAAACTGATAAGAAACCAGAGAGTTGGCCTTTTCAAAGGTATCTACAGGAAGATGATGCATTAATTACACGGTTCAGAACCCAGCAAAAAAAGTGATGGAAGATGATTTCTCATCTACCTATGAGCTTAGAGGAGATGGGCTCCAAGCTTGGGTAGCAACCGATAACTATATTAACCATGTCTTCCCGATTAGGTTCTCCCAACATCACTTTTCTCCACAGCGCACTATAGGTTAATCTTCCTGATGAAAAGATGTAAAAAAATGATGACAGTTAAATAACAGTTTAACACTCACTACTGTACTCATTAAATATACAAAGTCGTGGGGTTGTAGAAATGTAAAACTATCACTGTGGGGTTCAATGAAAAGTTGTGTGATGAATTTGGTTTATGTAATTTTCAGCTAAAAAGTTCTGAGCACATAAATTGCTAGAGCCTAGTAAAGCAGACGGAATTACACAGTAATTTAACCAAACAAGCGAACCTTCCAGGGCATGTGAAACATCATGCTTTGATGTGGTGACAGTAGCAAATAAACGGAAATTCTCAGCAACTTCAACTGCCTGCATTAGAAATTCCAGAATTAGTAAGCATCTGCCAGTAGTGACAACCATCGGAAGTTACAATAGGTATTCTTCTCATCTAACATGCACTTGCAATTGCGTTATAATCATGTCAAGCAATCAAAAGGCAAAAGCCAATTTCACCTCTGCGTGCCCAATTGAGAAGGAGCTTGAACCTTCCAATAAAGGTAGTAAGATTGACTGCACATCAGTGGGTGCCTTGTCGATGTCTTCAAACACAATCCAAAATCCTTTCACAATGGCCTGTCAGCAGTAAGATGGTAAATATAAATTTATAGCAAGAATCTCCAGAGGGTTTACAGAAGGAACAGTACCTGAGTGAGAGAACCAGGAGCCCACTTGAATTCACCAGGTACTTCCGTGCAAATGTAACTTCCTATTAAGGTCCTGCCATCCATTTGCTCGTCCATGTGGATAAAAAGTACTGCAAATATAATTAGTAGTTAGCACTAAGTAATGAAATGCATTGAGAACTAGCAGTGTTCTCAAAGATGATATGATCCTTTCCACAAGTGTCGAGAAGAATTTCTTTTGGTTAGACAAAATGACAACGTATGGACACTTCCGTTCAAACAGTAGTATGAAAGGTGTAGACCATGGATTTGGCTAAACTACTCAAGTAACGACAAAACTCGACGGGGAGTTCTCAACAGTCCATCACTGGAACACGTCATTTCCATGGGGTTAGTTTGGAAACTGGTGGACCAACAACAGGCACACACCAACCAACCGAATTGTGAGAAAACATATCTGAACTCGTAACACTTCAACCAACCTTCTCTTCCAATGTGGCTGTCTATTTCTGATTCCTAGTGCAAGTGTCAGCACATTAGCAAAACTACATGAAGCAACTCCGCAATTAGCAGAGAACAGAATGCCTCGCTAAAAACTGTAATGGTATATATAGTTGGTATGCAATAGTTTACATAAGCATATCCCTTCTACACATGCAATTGTGTAAGCCCATAAAATATCTAGTTGACTGGACCTTCAGATTTGTTTTGAATTGCATAAGATCTTCTAGGGAAGTTCCTAAACATCATCGACATCAATCACAGATTGAAAACACATACCTCGGTTTCCACGATTCTGTGCCAATTTGTTAATCAGTGCAGTTTTTCCCGCTCCAACAGGACCATAGAGAAGCACGGGCCACCTCTGGCTAACTGCCACCAGAGCTACCTCATAACTCTTCCTCATTGTGACAGTGAGCACAAACGGACTAACAGAGAAAAACAATTTAAAATTACTATAAACAAGATGAATGCAGCGAGAAACATAGCTAATGGGAGTACAAAAAAATGAACATACCTTCCAGTGCTATGATCCTTCCCTATTGTAACCGCTGGCCAATCCGACAAGGTATCAGCCAAAGAAGTCACATCAATGTCAAAATTGCTCTCTTCGGCTTGCAGATATAAAGACGCTTTCTCTAAGGAAGTATCCATGCAATAATCCTTCCATCTAGAAGATTAATAACTTTGTTACCATAAAGTCATGTAAGTCAACATCCAGAGAAAACAATAACAAAGAACAGAGAATGAGAAGGAACCTCAGTAGACATGTAAATGCAACATCTGCCCCAATACCAAAACTTCCAATACCCCTATCACTTGCTTTCAGAACCACCATGAGTATTTGTATTGAACACCATCTGAAGTATAACCCAGCGCTATAAAGTGGATCATCAGCTAAAACATGATCAGCTGTACTATCTAAAAGGTCTAAGAAGCAAGACCAGTCCCATTGCTCACAAAATACCCTGGGTTCCAATTCTAGAAACCGATATGATACTTGTGTGGCATCAAGGAACAGATGTACTCCCTGAAAGAAAACGACATTAACCATAGTAAAATGACAAAGTTTCATATATTAGGCTATTGGCATGCACTGTGTGCAAGATGCACCTAGAGGAACAAGGTCAGCAATGCCACAAATAAATGAAATTGAAAGTAATGGAACAAGGATTTCCAATATTGATGTCAAGATTTGTAGAAAAATATAGTAAAGCTTCTTAGTTGTTAAACTCACCTTATGCAATGTTAATCTAATGTCTACAATGGTGATGAAAGACCGCAAAAAAATTGTAACGAGGTATACGAGAAGTGATTACCATATGAATTGAATCAGGTTGATGAGATGATGGATAGTATGCAAGCTATGGGGTGGTTAGGATGATACATGCATTAAGAAACTAAAATCTCAGTGCATTGTGAAAATATTGACAGTCAGTATTGGATAAGTCGCAAAACTATCACATTTGGAACAAGTAGCAACCATGTATTTATAATTTTCCACATGAAAAACTAATACCTTGGTAGGAATTGTTGATGGAACATCTTCACATAGAAGTCTTTGGAATGGTGGTGGAGAAAACTTGAAGTAGTTTAATACATATCTGCAACGAATAACAGTTCTCAGCTAGTTTACGATAGTATCATCATTTACATGCGGTGATTTCGAAGAATCATCACTGTGACTGTAGAAAGATGAAATTTACGATAGTATCGACAATGAAGAACAGTCAATCTAAAAGTTAATAACGCAAAACCAAATGTGTGTTGTATTGTTGTGTATTTTTGGTCCGTTAGTTCTGATGAGCACATGTGATTCTGGTGAGCAAAAGAAACAGGAAATCATTGCACCCTATTTTTTTATCCTAAATAATTTATCACTACCCCTGAGCCCTGATGATGGCATCACCTAACTATTACAGCAGGCAACAGTCTGAACAAAGTGTGGAGTAGCAATACAGATAGCCAGGAACATGGGAGGTTATTGGGGTTTGTTTGTGTTGTACAAGACGATGTCCTAGAATTAACAATTCTTTAACATATGAGATAAAATGTGCAAATGGATACAGAACCTAAATTACGATGTCCTCAAAACTGAAAGGAACTTTGATATAGAAACTAGCTCAGGTGTATTCAATATTCCAAACAATTTGCCAGGATTCACACATTGTCAAAAGTCTGAACTACAGAAACCAGTTTAGATTGAGTACAAGGAAAGGACGCTTAAACCTTCTGTGTGACTGTATCAATTAAGCCAATGGGAACAATTGCAGCAATATGCGATAGTCGGTGTTTTCCTGTTTGGGTGCCTAGTCGAAGGCTAAATATAGCAGTTAATTGAGTAAGGAACTAGATGGCGAGTCAATTTTTGCACGTACAAACAAGAAAACGTGTCGCTTGTAGCGGGGTGGGGAATGGCAATCATTTTTACCGGAGCAAGTAGGGGGCGAGGTCGAGGGCGCGGGAGAGCGCGAGGCACGCGAGCTCGTGCAGCCGCAAGCCCCTGCCCCTGGAGAGGTAGAACTCAACGACGCGGGTATCCCCCTCCCCGGCCTCCTCCTCCCGGCTGGAGGCGCTGTCGACAAGGAGGGCGGGCGCAGCGGTGCGGAGGAGCGCGGAGGCGCGTTCGAGGAGTACGGGCGCGAGCGGGAGGAAGCAGCCGACGATGGGGAGGGTGTAGCGTGGGTGGAGGAGCGGCTCAGCAAGCACGGCGGAGACGTCTTCGGCGGAGGGCGCGGCGGACGCGGACGCGAGGGCGAGAAGGCGGGGGTCGTCGCCGAGCGCGGGGCAGCGAGCTAGGAGGCGCGAGAGCGCGGCGGAGGTGGAGAAGCTCCGGTCGAGCGACATGGCTGGCGGCAGTGACACCGGCAGCGGCGGTTTGGGGGAGGGGAAGTTTTCGGCTGCGTGGGTATATAATGGGGACGCTGGGTTTAGGGTTTTAAGGCGAGCCTTGGCGGTGCAGCGGTGACGCCGTGGCTGTCACGTTCAGGGTCGGGCTGGACTGGAGACCTGGTTCGTTTGGCTGACATGTTTGAATCGAACTGTTTGATCACATCAATTCGCAGACCGTAGTGACTGTTTTCAACTTAAATTGAGAGGATATGCCAGTTCTTTTAAGAAAAAATGATACCAATCAGCCGGGATATCACCACGCGATCCCTGGTCGGTCTCGCTGCCCACGTCGTGCGGAACTCGCACAGCGATTGTACAGATGGGACCCTTGCTCATTCCAACAACTTTCTTGTTCCTTATTTCTTCATTTTCTTCTTAATCCCGTCGATGTACTATCTGCCTGTTCCTGCGTCGCCGGCCGGCCCATAACCACTGTTGAAGCACCTCGCGCGGTCTTCGTCGGCCCATCCATGCAGCTCGTGCCGCCGCGCTCCTCTCGCCGGAGATGGCGGCCACCCGCCATGGCCGCCGCCCAAGACGTCCCGCTGCTCCGCCTCCACCCTGCACCAGTCCCGCCTGCCACCGGAGATAGAGGCTACCCGCCATGGTCGTCGCCCTAGGGATCCCCGCTGCTGCCATATGCGAGCTCCGGCTAGGCGTGCGGTCGTCACTATCAACGACGACAGTCGTCTCTCCACGGGTTCTCTATATGCGACTGTCGGCATTCCTACCGATGGCCACCGACATTGCTACAAGCGGCGATGCTACTTGTTGTCCGGGCGGTGATACTTGTGGGCGACGTCGATGCTACAAGCGGCGTCGGTTCGTGCTACGTGCGATCGCCGGAGTTGCTACCAGTGGAGCTGGGTTTTTGCTAGCGTGCGGTCGGCAGCGTTGCTACAAGTGTAGCTAGGTTTTTGCTACGTGCGGTGTCGATGGCATTCTACAACTTGATAAAAAAAATTTCTACTTTTGCACAATTTTTTTGCTACAACCAAACTTTAAGGTTTTGCTACACGGTTGCCGGCGAACTCTTTGGCGAGGTCGTGTCTGTTTTTCTATTCTCTGGTTCAAATCGTTTTCTGCTATATGTAGCAAAAGCGGGTATGTTTGTAGAAAAAGCGAGACTTCGAAGTTTTTTGGAGGACACGTGTCACCCACGAGGACCCGGGGGATTTTAAGGAACTATCTCCGAGGACGCGTAGTACGGCCCTTTTTAAGTAACCATATAGACAATCCAGAGTTTACATATATATGGTCAACACTTAGACAAACATGTTTGTCAAGCAACTTTATACAAAGAACCCCGCAAGTAAAAATACAATTCTATTACTAGAGAAACTTGTGCCTCGCTGAACCATCGTCCATCGTCCTTCGTGGTCACTATGATCGCACCAGGAAAAAAGGCGAACAATCGTCATACCTAGATCGGGGAGAGCACCATCGCATACGAGGATGTTTTTTTTAGCCGATGAACTGAGACATCGCAAGAGACGAGCCCAAGACTTTGTGGCATATCGGATAGGATCTCCCCCGTGGTCACCAGATCCCGACACTGCCGTCTTCATTCGACACAATCGAAGAATAGAAACACCGTCGCGTGCCATCTTTCACGCACACAACTGCAAGACGTCAAACACTATTATAGCGGTCGATGTGACCGCCACGTGCGAGAGTGATGAACGTCAACCACTAGACACAAGTGTAGTATCCCGGGTAAAACCACTACCAGAAAATTGATCGTTGTTTGTGCATCATCATGACGGCATTCACATGTCATCATGTCACATTGCATTCGAGCATCCTCATGACTGCATGCATATTATTTGACAAACTATTTTATACAAGCCTATGTTTGATTTCTAAAATAACCCCCTCTCTATTTGAAATACAAACCCCGGTATTTCAGAATTTTTTTGTTTTGCCTAAAAACTATTTACAAAAGCCTAAACAAAACTAATAAATAAAAGTTTTACAAAACCCTAGGGGAGGCCGCCATCGGCCAGGCCCAAAGGCCCAGCTGGCAGCAACCTACAACCCCATCTAACCTACCCCAAACCCTAATTCCCTCCCAAACCTAACCCTATCTAAACTGTAACATCCCAAAAATATTAACCAAGGTTATCAATTCCAATCACTCAAATTTAGGGTTAACAAAAAACTTTTGTTAATTAAAACCCATATGAATGCATGTGTGTATGTGATAAATGCATGAATGCTTGTATGGACTTGTGTGATTGTTATGAATGACAAGGATTGGTTTAAAGATGAAAACAACATTATCTAAATCATTTCAAGCAGAATCAAAATCAATAGAAATTCAAAAACAAACCAAATAAGCAAACGGTCATTTTTGCCAATCTTGTTCACTAGACCACTTTCAGTGTTTCTAGTCAAGATTTATAACAGAAACAAATCCAATTCTTTTCACCCCTTGCTAGACCAAGTAAAAGTGAACCCAAGCCCACCTTGCAAACTCACTGAAACATTTGGCAACCCTATTTAAATAACATTTCAAAATTGAATCTAGTTCATATGGTAAGATCACCATTTCTCAAAACCCAACCAAACCAGGTTACCTTGACAAATCCAAACAACCAGAGACCACCTAGTATGTTCCCAGTACACTCACCAAGTTTCATCCAAAAATCCAAATATGAATTTCTTGCGGCCATTTCATCAAACACCTGAAGACACGAACCAAATTCTGTCAAACTTCACTGTTTTGAGCAGTAATCCTTTCAAACATTGTTCCCCATTGATCACCCTTGTCTCCCCCACTAACAACCAATGCACCATGTCGTGCATGCCCGAGCCAACCCTGGCCAGCCGACCATGGCAAGCTAGAACCAGCCATCTCCACGCCTAGCCACCATGTCCAGGAAGCACGCCACCGTCCACCGCCACCCCCTATCTAGCCCTCGAGCCTTGACAAGCAGTGGACCACCGAGAACACACGCGTCCAGTTTTCTCTGCCATGTCCAGAGCGCGCCAGCTCGCCACGCTCGCACAGACCGCGCCTCGCCTTCGCCGCCCGTGCCTGCGATCACCACCGTCCCAGGAGACCACCAGACATGCCCATTCGCCGTCGTGCAACCAGGAGCGCCTGTGCGTCGTCAAAAATGTCGTCGGTGCCGCTCAGAGCACCCGCGTGTTCTGACTAAACCGCACTTCCCCTTGCCGCGCCATCAAGCCGTCGAGGACCACCAGGAGACCGTGCACCGCCCCTAGCCTCAGCCATGCTGTTAGCTCGATGTAACCCCGACCCCGACGAGCACTGCCCATGCCGCTCGGCTTCTCTCGCTCGCCTATAAAAGGAGGCCTTCTCCGCTCGTTTTCTTCACACTAGTTCACTTCCCACCTCTCACTGATCCTTTTTCACCTCTTCCTGGAGCAAGGCGGTCTCTCCCTCGCTGGAATTTTGCCAGAGCCTGTCGCTACTGGAGGAGAAGGGCAGCGTCAATTGGAGCCACCCCAGGAGGAGTCGCCAGTACTAGGAGAACCGTCGTCGTCGACTTCGTCATTCGCCCCCATCGCCGACCATTGCCTGAGCCCCGGTGAGTCGCCCCATACCTCCCACTGGCTGCGCTAGGGTTAGCCACCGTGTTCTGTTCCGACGAGGACTACGGACGTGAGCCGTTGATCCTTAGTCTAATACTAAGGTCGTAATCGCCCCATACCCCTTCGCACCCCCTGTCTCCCCTGGCACGTGGGGACACCACTTAACCAGCCCACGCACGCGCTGTGCGCATTGGGCCGACCCAGTTAGAATTCCCGCGCGACCTAGTAGTTTGAATTTAGATTTATCTATTTAGTTTCAACCTAGTTTTAGCAGTGGATTCAAAATTCAATTCAGAGAGTTTTACTGAACCAAATAGCATGAAACCTTTTTTTTAGAAAGATATGGAAATTCTTAATCCAAGCCCGTTGGATTCAAACCATTTGAAATTATAGATCACCTATGGTAAAAATAACAAGGCAAAGACTTTTCTGCATTCAAACATTTTTCAAAATTCAACCATAAATGCTTTTGAGTTGATTCCAACTCTAAAAAATCACATTTGATAAGACCCTTCTGAATATATAAAAATATCTTGGTTTACTTGTAGTAATAATGGACAAGTAATAAAAGAATGTCCCATAGGCATTTCTATTCACTTTGATTAATTAAAATAAAAAGGTTAAACCTTATTAAATTGTGACACCACTTTAAATCACATTCCCAAGTATTGAAATATGTGGTGATGACATATGTCAACATGATCCCATGTTTTAATTGGAGAATATTAAATCTTAAGTAGTTTTTTAATGAGTAGAAATTACTTTTCTAAAATAAAATAAATAAGACTATTGTCTTAATTCATGTGATGATTGTGATGATGCTATATCATCTAGTGTGAGAATTTGTGTGCTAAATAGAAGTAGTTAAGTATTGTTTGGTGATTGCATACTTCGTATTTATTTATAAACGCTAGTACCGACCAAGGATACGAAGAGGAAGGAGACTACTACGAAGAGGAAGTAGAGGAGAACTTCAACCACTGCACTACACAAGGCAAGCCTCACAATACAAGTTAACTTAGCAAGCTATCTAAGCAAGCTATAACTTTGCAAGTTAACACTTGCATGATAAATATGCAAACTAGATGCCTCAGGCATATGTGATTATACCCCTTTGATTATACGAAGTCCCAGTTTTACTTGCAAGCTTTATTAGTTTATTTCTTTATCAAAATTCTTTGTCTACTTTTAGGTAGTGCTTGTGATATTTTGGAAATATATTATAGGTAGTATAAAGAGCATAAAACTTGGCCTAAGTTAGGTAGAACTTGATGTCATCCTGAGGCATGAGATTAGACTTAGATAAGTCACACTTGATTATCACCCCTCATTAGTGATTACCCCCAACTTTAGTGGCTAGTGCTAAGCATAAAACTTGATCACTTTAGATGGGAATACTTGGTGAAAATGGTTATGAAAACCTTAGAATGATGAGTCATTCTACTGAAATGTTTTGACATGTGTTATTGAACACCATATGATTTTGATGATGAAAATGTTGAGGCATGAGCCTTAGCCCTTTATAAACTGATGGTTGTGTTCGGATGCGATACCATTCCAATGTTACCGTACAACCACAATACTCGAATTTGGGTAGGGCTTGACTAGAAGTTTATATATCTTAGTATGGGTTCCCTTGCAGCCGAAGTTTGAGCTGAGGCTACCTCGTGATGATTGACCACCTGTGAAGTTCCCAAGATGACAGATGGTCATGGTTGGGAGGCCAAACTCATAGGAGAGGTGCCTATACTAGGGTGTGTAATTGAAAGGTTGGGATTGATTATCCGCATACTGAGTATGGTGAATTCAGGATTGTTCCTGAAGGATGTATCGAATATTGTGGTAAAAGTGTACCACCTCTGCAAAGTGTCAAACTATTCGAGTAGCCGCGTCCACGGTTATGGCAGTTGGAGTGGCCATATTGTTCTGTTGTCAGATGTTTTCAAAATGACTTGTGAAATGAATCATGACCTTGACTTGACCACAACAGGGTTGTGAAAGTGAAAGCTAAGTTCCCACTTAGGTGTTATAAAACATTAAACTAGTTTTCTTTACTTCTGAACTCAGCTAGAGATAAACCTGGCTTTTTGCAAAACAACCTAGAGCTTAGTATTCCTACTTGAACCACTTTACTTGTTAGTGATAGTTTGCGAGTACTTAAAGAGTACTCATGGCTTCGTCTCTGGCTATTCCCGTGGCCAGACTATGAGGAGGACTATCAGGAGGATGGACCGCAGGAATTCTACAACAACTAGGATCATCTCCCATCGTCAGCATTGCATGTGACTTTGAAGATGGAGCTTCGTCCACGCTACCGTTATTATATTATTCCGCTGTGTTGATTGTACTAAGACTGGATCATGAGATCCTTTATTTGTAAGACCTTTATTATGGTTTGTAATGGATGATGAACAATGGTACCAATTTGTTATGTCTCAAAAAAATGGTAATCCTGGGATTGCGATGTATGGCATAACAGGCATCTGGGATTAAAAATCCGGGTGTTGACAAGTTGGTATCAAAGTCATCCTGACCATAGGAGACCCTAGTTAGAATGGACGCTTGAATCAAAAACTTAGTTTCAAAACAAAAGAAGTGAGTATTTATGAAAACCTATTCTCATTCTTATCACTTAGATTCTTTCATGAAAATTCATGTTCCTCAAAAATTCTTGCAAACCTACATAAAATTTGACACACTTGATCACTCTACTAACTTACTCATCCTACATTCTTATAGATGGACGTGAAGTATAGAAAGTTCTATCAATTGGGCAATGGAGGAGATCTCATCTTTGAGCGTGATTTGGATCAACTCTCGGAACTTCTGGAGCGCCCGCTGCGTGTTGGAGATATGCCCTAGAGGCAATAATAAATGTAGTTATTATTATATCTTTGTGTTTATGATAAATGTTTACATTCATGCTATAATAGTATTAACAAGGAAACATTGATACTTGTGTGATTTGTAAACTTAATTTGAAGTCCCTAGTATAGCCTCTATACTTCACTAGCTTGTTGGTTGATTAATGATTATGGTTTCCCTATCATGAACATTGAGATGTTATCAACAACAAGATCATATCGTTAGGAGAATGATATGGTGGACATACTCCTATAGATAAGCGTAGCATAAAGATCAAGTCATTTCAATAGTTCAATTGCTATATGCTTTCTGATACATAGTAACTTAATTCCTTCGACCATGAGATCATGCATATCACCTTTACCGGATGGATGCTTTGATGACATCAAACACCACACCATAACTGGGTGGCTATAAAGGTGGCATTGAGTGTTCGGAAAGTATTGGTTGAGACACATGGATCAAGAGTGGGATTTGTCCATCCATAAGACGGATAGATATACTCTGGGCCCTCTCGGTGGAATGTCATCCAATTAGCTTGCAAGCATGTGGCTGGCTCACTAGGGATCACATATCACGGGAACGAGAAAAGAGTACTTATCGGTAACGAGGTTGAACTAGGTATGTAGAGATACCGACGATCATAACCTCGGATAAGTAAACTATCGTGAGACAAAGGGAAATTGGTATCGTATGTAAGTGGTTCATTCGATCGCAAAGTAATCGTAGAAATATGTGGGAGCCATATGAATTTCCAGATTCCTCTATTGGTTATTGTTCGGAGAAGTGTCTCGATCATGTCCGCATAATTCACGAACCGTAGGGAGACACACTTAAGGATTCAGCGTTGTTTGAGTAGTTATGGTATTATGAGAAAGAGACTGAATGTTGTTCGCAGTCTCGTATGGGATCCGGGATATCACGAGGTGATCCGGAATGGTCCGGAGAATAAGATTCATATAAGGAAAGTCCCGTTTCGGAGTTTGGAAATGATTCTGGTGTTTTCATCGGGAATGTTCTAGAAGGTTCCGGAATGTCCGGCACTCCGGGGGGGAGGGGGTACATGAATGTGTCATTACATATTGGAATGATTGCATCATGTACTAAGTGTTCTTGTTTTTCCAAATAAAGGATTAAATTGAATCCTAAAACAGAAAAGTCAAATGGCCAGTTTGAAAGTCAAACGGCTAAAACAGGAAACTGTGGGAAACAAGCAAGAGGAGGCAAAACCGACTTGGGGGAGGAGTCCCTCCTCTCCAAGCCGGCGCGCCACCCAAGGCCGACTTGGGGAGGGACTCCCTCCCCTTGGCCGGCCCCCTCCACCTATAAAAGGAGGGGCAGGGCCTCCTCCTCTAGACACACAAGTTCCTATCCTCTAATCTAAATCCTAGCCCTAGACTCCGGTTTAGAGCTGTTTTGGTTTAGAGCTTCTAATTGCCCTAGCCTTCGGATTAGAGCCTTATAATTGGTGTGTCTAAACCCTAGACCACTAATAGTTCTCTCTCATACTCCACCATACTCGCTCCGGCTTAAGGCGAAGCCCTGCGGGATCTCCCCTCTACTTCCGGTACCACGCCGTTGTGCTGCCGGAATCGCGAGGAGAGTGCTACAACCTCCGCTGCCTGCTGGAACAAGGGAGAGGAAGGTCTTCGTCGAGTACCGAACGTGTGACCGACTTCGGGAGCGCTGCCGGAATGCAGCGCCGGAAGGATCGTCTACGCGATCTTGAGATCGGGAAGAGTACGACTACATCACCCACGAGAATCCGCTCTCGTTAAACACTTTGGAATCTTCGAGGGTAAGTTATTCCATCGACTCGTTGCTACAATCTAGTAGATAGATCTTGGCTTGTTTGCTTGTATGCGATAGAAAATTTTTGTTTTCCATGCTACGAAACCCTATAGTGGTATCAGAGCCGTGTCTATATGTACATCTGTTGCACGAGTAGAACACAATGGTCATTGTGGGCGTTGATGCTTTTATTGTCGATTGCTTCTTGTGTACTTTGCATCTTGCGGTATGTTGGGATGAAGCGGCCCGGGCTAACCTTACATGACATCGTTCATGAGACTTGCTCCACGCTTGACATGCAACTTGTATTGCATAAGTGGCTTTGCGGGTGCCTGTTTCTCCTAGCATAGTTAAGATCCAATTTACAACGGGTGATTAACAATACTAGTATCAATGTTGTGGTTCTTGTTCGTAAGTTAGAACGACACTTATTGAAAGCCCCAAACCACGTAAAATATGCAAAGAAAGTAGAGGCGTCTAACTTTGTTTTGCAGGGGTGTGCAGTGATGTGATATGGTCATGATTGTGATTATATTTGATGTATGCAAAGTTCCTTATTGTAAGTTGGCAACCGGCAGGAGCCATATGGTTGTCTTTAATTTATGTTAAGACCCGCGTGTCTATTCAAAGTAGTTGTAATAGTTGAAGCCGGTGGACGACAACCATGGAGAGGCGTCATTGACCTTGATGCAATGCCGGTGATGATGGAGATCATGTTCGTGCTTGAAGATGGAGATCGGAAGCACAAAGAAGAAAGGCCATATCATATCACATATATATTGAATTACATGTGATGTTAATCCTTTATGCATCTTGTATTGCTTAGTAGACGACGGTAGCATTATAAGATGATCCCTCATGCACATGAATTTCAAGTCATAAAGTGTTCACCCTTAGTTAGCACCGTTGCTAAAGCTTGTTGTTTCGAAGCACCACGTGATGATCGGGTGTGTTAGATTCTGCAAGTGTATACAACGTGAGCAAGCCAGATTTGCTCATGCAGAAACTAAGGTTTGATCTTGACGATCCTAGCATGTACAGACATGGTCTCGGAACACGGATCACCGAAAGGTAAAGCATGAATCATATAGTAGATATGATGAACATGACGATTGTTCGCCATTGAAACTATATCAACTCTCGTGATGATCGGTGTTGATATGGTGGATTTGGTTCGTGTGATCACTAAAACAATGTGAGGGATATTGTTTTGAGTGGGAGTTCACCTAGATTAACTTTATTAATTAATTTGAACTCAATTTGTCATAAACTTAGTCTAAACTATTGTAAATATGTTGTAGATCAATGGCAGCCCCTACCATCAATTTTAATGCGTTCCTAGAGAAAGAAAAGTTGAAAAACAATGGAAGCAACTTCGCGGATTGGTTCCGCAATTTGAGGATTGTCCTCACAGCTGGTAATTTGACCTATGTGCTGGATGCACCGCTGGGTGACCCACCTGCAGATGATGCTCCCGATGAAGTAAAGAATGTTTACCTCGCTCGGAAGAATCAGTACTCCATAGTTCAGTGTGCTATCTTGTATGGTTTGGAATCGGAGCTTCAGAAAAGGTTTGAGGATTCAGACCCATATGATATTGTCGAGGATCTCAAATTGATTTTTGAGACTCATGCGGCAATTGAAAGCTATGAGGCTTCTGAAAAGTTCTTTAACTGCAAGATGGAAGAGGGCAGCTCCGTCAGTGAGCATGTGCTTAAGATGTCTGGGCACGCAAATAAACTTCAAAGCTTGGGTATAGTGATTCCTAATGCTTTGGGGATTTACCGTGTCCTCCAATCACTACCACCAAGTTACAAGAACTTTGTGATGAACTACGACATGCAGAACATGAATAAGACGTTGCCAGAACTCTTTGCCATGTTGAAATCTGCAGAAGTGGAGATCAAGAAAGAGCACCAAGTGTTGTTGGTCAATAAGACCACCAAATTCAAGAAAGGCAAGTCTAAGCAAAAGGGACACTTCAAGAAGGGTGGTAAGAAAGTTACCACGCCAGCGAAGAAGACCAAGGCTGGACCTAAGCCTGATACTGAGTGCTTTTACTGCAAGGGAGAAGGTCACTAGAAGCGGAATTGCCCAAAGTACTTGGCGGATTTGAAGAACGGCAACATCAAGAAGAAAGGTATATCTGATATACATGTTATTGATGTGTATCTCACTAGTACTCGTAGTAGTGCCTGGGTATTTGATACTGGTTCGGTTGCTCATATTTGTAACTCGAAACAGGTGCTGCAGAATAAACGGAAGCTAGCGAAGAACGAGGTGACGATGCGCGTGGGAAATGGATCAAAGGTTGATGTGATCGCGGTCGGCACGCTACCCCTTCATCTACCATCGGGATTAGTTTTATACTTAAATAATTGTTATTTGGTGCCTGCGTTGAGCATGAACATTATATCGGGATCTTGTTTATTGCGAGACGGTTACTTGTTTAAGTCCGAGAATAATGGTTGTTCGATTTATATGAGTAATATGTTTTATGCACATGCACCTTTGATACATGGTCTATTCTTATTGAATCTCGATAGTGGAAATACACATATCAACAACATTGAGGCTAAACGTTTGAAATCAAGCGATAATTCGACCTATATGTGGCACTGTCGTCTTGGTCACATTGGAGTGAAACGTATGAAGAAACTCCATTCCGATGGACTTATTGAATCACTTGATTTTGAATCACCTGAAAGATGCGAAGCATGTCTGATGGGAAAAATGACTAAGACTCCATTTTCTGGTATGATGGAGCGAGCTACGGACTTATTGGAAATCATACATACCGATGTGTGTGGTCCAATGAGTGTAGCATCGCGCGGTGGTTATCGTTATGTTCTTACCTTCACGGATGACTTGAGTAGATATGGGTATATCTATTTCATGAAACATAAGTCCGAAACTTTCGAGAAGTTTAAGGAGTTTCAAAGTGAGGTAGAGAATCAACGTAACAAGAAGATTAAATTTCTGCGTTCTGATCGTGGAGGTGAATATCTAAGTTACGAGTTTGGCGAGCATTTGAAGAAATGCGGAATACTTTCACAATTGACACCGCCGGGAACACCACAGCGTAATGGTGTGTCCGAACATCGTAATCGAACTCTCTTAGATATGGTTCGTTCTATGATGTCACTTACAGATTTACCGCTATCATTTTGGGGTTATGCATTAGAAACAGCCGCGTTCACTTTAAATAGGGCACCATCTAAATCCGTTGAAACGACACCGTATGAATTATGGTTTGGGAAGAAACCTAAATTGTCGTTCCTTAAAGTTTGGGGATGCGAAGCCTATGTAAAGAAGTTACAGTCGGACAAGCTTGAACCCAAAGCGGAAAAATGCGTCTTCATAGGATACCCGAAGGAAACTATTGGGTATACCTTCTATCACAGATCCGAAGGCAAAATCTTCGTTGCCAAGAATGGATCCTTTCTAGAGAAGGAATTTCTCTCGAAAGAAGTGACTGGAAGGAAAGTAGAACTCGACGAGGTTGTCGAACCTTCTCTCGAAATTGCGAGTAGCGCAGCACCGGAAGAAGTTCCTGTGGTGCCTGCACCAATTAGAGAGGAAGCTAATGATGGTGATCATGAAACTTCGGTTGAAGTTACTACAGAGCCTCGGAGGTCAACGAGAACTCGTATCACTCCAGATTGGTATGATTCCGTTATGAATGTCATGTTGGTGGACAACACCGATGACCCCGAGACATATGAGGAAGCGATGATGAGCCCAGATTCCAATAAATGGCAAGAAGCCATGAAATCCGAGATTGGATCCATGTACGAAAACCAAGTATGGACTTTGGTGGACTTACCGGATGGCCGGAAGGCTGTCGAGAACAAATGGATTTTCAAGAAGAAAACAGATGCTGATGGTAATGTTACTGTCTATAAAGCTCGACTTGTCGCAAAAGGGTTTCGACAAATTCAAGGAGTTGACTACGATGAGACTTTCTCACCAGTAGCGAAGCTAAAGTCTGTGAGGATTATGTTAGCAATCGCTGCATATTATGATTATGAGATATGGCAGATGGATGTCAAAACAACATTCCTCAATGGAGACATTGATGAAGAGTTGTATATGATGCAACCCAAAGGTTTTGTTGATCCTAAAGATGCTAACAAGGTATGCAAACTTCAACGGTCCATCTATGGATTGAAGCAAGCATCCCGAAGTTGGAATCAACGTTTTGATAAGGTAATCAAAAGTTTTGGTTTTATACAAACTTATGGAGAAGCTTGTATTTACAAGAAAGTGAGTGGGAGCTCTGTAGCATTCCTAATACTATATGTGGATGACATATTGTTGATTGGGAATGATGTAGACCTTCTTAATAGTGTCAAAGAATATTTGAATAATAGTTTTTCAATGAAGGATCTTGGCGAAGCAGCTTACATATTAGGCATAAAGATTTACAGAGATAGATCGAAACGCCAAATATCATTGTCACAGAGTACATATTTGGACAAAGTTCTAAAGAGGTTTGGAATGGAAGAAAGCAAGAAAGGGTTCTTGCCCATGTTGCCCAATACGACCTTGAGTAAAACTCAAAGTCCGACATCGGCAGAAGATAGAGAAAGGATGAGTAAGACTCCCTATGCCTCAGCCATAGGATCTCTAATGTATGCCATGCTATGTACTAGACCCGACATTGCATATGCTGTTAGTTTAACTAGCAGATATCAAAGTGATCCAGGAGTGGATCATTGGACAGCAGTCAAAAACATCCTTAAGTACTTGAGAAGAACTAAGGATATGGTTCTTTCTTATGGAGGTGATGAACAACTCGTTGTTAACGGTTACACCGATGCTAGTTGGAACACCGATCCGGATGATTCTAAATCACAATCCGGATACGTATTTATTTTGAATGGTGCAGCAGTTAGCTGGAGGAGTGCAAAGCAAAGCGTTGTGGCGAGATCTTCAACTGAATCGGAATACATGGCTGCTTCGGAGGCTTCACAAGAAGCGATATGGATGAAAGAGTTCATTACAGAGCTGGGTGTGGTTCCTAGTGCGCTGGACCCAATGTCTATCTACTGTGATAACATGGGCGCCATAGCCAATGCGCAAGAACCAAGGTCACACAAGAAGTTGAAGCACATCAAGCTACGTTTTCACGCTATTCGAGAACATATCCAGGATGGGGATATAAAGATTTGCAAAGTACACACAGATCTGAATGTGGCGGATCCGTTGACTAAACCTCTCCCGAGGGCAAAACATGACCAACACCAAACTGCCATGGGTGTTCGGTATATTACCATGTAATCTAGATTATATGACTCTAGTGCAATTGGGAGACTGTTGGAGATATGCCCTAGAGGCAATAATAAATGTAGTTATTATTATATCTTTGTGTTTATGATAAATGTTTACATTCATGCTATAATAGTATTAACAAGGAAACATTGATACTTGTGTGATTTGTAAACTTAATTTGAAGTCCCTAGTATAGCCTCTATACTTCACTAGCTTGTTGGTTGATTAATGATTGTGGTTTCCCTATCATGAACATTGAGATGTTATCAACAACAAGATCATATCGTTAGGAGAATGATATGGTGGACATACTCCTATAGATAAGCATAGCATAAAGAACAAGTAATTTCAATAGTTCAATTGCTATATGCTTTCTGATACATAGTAACCTAATTCCTTCGACCATGAGATCATGCATATCACCTTTACCGGATGGATGCTTTGATGACATCAAACACCACACCGTAACTGGGTGGCTATAAAGGTGGCATTGAGTGTTCGGAAAGTATTGGTTGAGACACATGGATCAAGAGTGGGATTTGTCCATCCATAAGACGGATAGATATACTCTGGGCCCTCTCGGTGGAATGTCATCCAATTAGCTTGCAAGCATGTGACTGGCTCACAAGGGATCACATATCACGGGAATGAGAAAAGAGTACTTATCGGTAACGAGGTTGAACTAGGTATGTAGAGATACCGACGATCATAACCTCGGATAAGTAAACTATCGTGAGACAAAGGGAAATTGGTATCGTATGTAAGTGGTTCATTCGATCGCAAAGTAATCGTAGAAATATGTGGGAGTCATATGAATTTCCAGATTCCTCTATTGGTTATTGTTCGGAGAAGTGTCTCGATCATGTCCGCATAATTCACGAACCGTAGGGAGACACACTTAAGGATTCGACGTTGTTTGAGTAGTTATGGTATTATGAGAAAGAGACCGAATGTTGTTCGGAGTCTCGGATGGGATCCGGGATATCACGAGGTGATCCGGAATGGTCCGGAGAATAAGATTCATATAAGGAAAGTCCCGTTTCGGAGTTTGGAAATGATTCCGGTGTTTTCATCGGGAATGTTCTAGAAGGTTCCGGAATGTCCGGCACTCCGGGGGGGGAGGGGGTACATGAATGTGTCATTACATATTGGAATGATTGCATCATGTACTAAGTGTTCTTGCTGTTCCAAATAAAGGATTAAATTGAATCCTAAAACAGAAAAGTCAAATGGCTAGTTTGAAAGTCAAACGGCTAAAACAGGAAACTGTGGGAAACAAGCAAGAGGAGGCAAAACCGACTTGGGGGAGGAGTCCCTCCTCTCCAAGCCGGCGCGCCACCCAAGGCCGACTTGGGGAGGGACTCCCTCCCCTTGGCCGGCCCCCTCCACCTATAAAAGGAGGGGCAGGGCCTCCTCCTCTAGACACACAAGTTCCTATCCTCTAATCTAAATCCTAGCCCTAGACTCCGGTTTAGAGCTGTTTTGGTTTAGAGCTTCTAATTGCCCTAGCCTTCGGATTAGAGCCTTCTAATTGGTGTGTCTAAACCCTAGACCACTAATAGTTCTCTCTCATACTCCACCATACTCGCTCCGGCTTAAGGCGAAGCCCTGCGGGATCTTCCCTCTACTTCCGGTACCACGCCGTTGTGCTGCCGGAATCGCGAGGAGAGTGCTACAACCTCCGCTGCCTGCTAGAACAAGGGAGAGGAAGGTCTTCGTCGAGTACCGAACGTGTGACCGACTGCGGGAGCGCTGCCGGAACGCAGCGCCGGAAGGATCGTCTACGCGATCTTGAGATCGGGAAGAGTACGACTACATCACCCACGAGAATCCGCTCTCGTTAAACACTTTGGAATCTTCAAGGGTAAGTTATTCCATCGACTCGTTGCTACAATCTAGTAGATAGATCTTGGCTTGTTTGTTTGTATGCGATAGAATTTTTTTGTTTTCCATGCTACGAAACCCTACACTGCGGTGACCCAGCATACCACTGCATGGGTAGTACACTATAGTCGTTGACATGACATCCACAGAACATCATTCTGTAAATATCACATCCCTCAGAGTGGTACAACAGAAACATTGCGAGTCCATATTACAAACATTCACACATTATTATTATTACAATACCAGAAGTTCAAGACTTCCAAAGGATTGAACTTACAAACCAAAATATAAAGTGTTTTCAACGGAATTTAAAAGTAGCAACTCCAACTAGGAGTTGAGCTGAGTAGATTATTCTATAGAGTTCATGCTACTCGGATCCATCGGTTACTACTAACAAGGATACTTAGTTGGACTCGTTGTCATCGACACCATAGCGGATTTCGTAATCCACTCCTCCAACACCTCCTGACAGGTCAGGCTCCTCGTAGAATACATCTTCTTGGCATTCGGCTGCATACATTGGCACGTCTTCGGGATCCTCAGAGTCTAAGCAAGGGATCAAAGGAAAGGATGAGTAACAACGTTACCCAACAAGTTCATTATATGCAAGGTGGGAAGTTTGATGCTCTAACTACCACCTCGGACTATAAATCCTTGGCACTATGCAATTTTTGTAAATATTTCTTCAAAGATTGATTTTATTATAAAAAACTATGGCCATCAGCCTTCACAGGTTGACCAGAACTTTCATGGAGTTCCTTTCCTGCCGCATTCGTAGCTCCTTCCCGGAACAGGGAGTAACAAGTTACAATTCTTACACTCTGCAGAGGTGCGTTACTTTACCCATGAGAGATCAACTCCTTGTTGCACAATCGGGCGTACTTTCCCGTCCACAATTCCATGATGTGGGGCCTAGTAGTTGGTCCAAGCCAATCATTGCCCCCTTCGCGACCTTGCATGCCTCCTTGGTGTACACCATGCCCACATATTGAATTACGTCAATGGTTTGTACAAACCGTTAGATGCGAGAACTATCATGGGACGTTGAGGGTTCCCACCCATATGCTGCATATCCTCTACGAATTACCAATTAATATGCACTCTACGAGGATAACAGTCACGGTACAACTAACTTATTTGTCCCATTCCAAATCTCATGGCTAACGTGTGATATACGGCGCTAGAATCACTGATGTCATGGGTTATTAAGTCCCTAATTGATCATCATTGTTGCAAATAGAACCCTAAGTTCTATTGCTCCATTATATCATCACTTAGGATGATATCTAAGATTTCTTTATTTGTGAAAATAATATTTTCTTTCTTTGGAGTATATATGATAACACACAATTTGCAAATACTTTGATAAAGACTCTTCAAAGGGTATGAGCAAGTGATGAAATTGCCTTGTGATGGCAAGGTAGTGAAGTCTGATGCTTGCACTGGACCTTGAGCTTCTATGTCTACAAAAACATCATTATTGCCCGGTAAGGACAATATTTAAAGAAGCAAAATGATTATGCAAAGTAATGTAATGCATTATTTAATTTTATGTGTATTCTCCCCCATTATTTAAATTATAAAAATTCTTTTTAATAATTAAGAATTTATAAATATTATTTTTTTAATAATAATTTTTTAATATTTATTAAATATTGTATTCTTTTATTTTATTTCCTTTTATTTGAATTTTATTGATTTAATAATTCCTTTAAGAATTATCATTTAAATACCAAAAATTGTAATTAAATATTTTTTTGGTATTTTTCTAAAATACTACAATATTAATATATAATGTAAGTGATTTTTATTTATTTTTTATCAACTTTCAATAATTTTGTAAAATTCCATAAGGTATGTATATATTACAAATTTCTTAATAAAATTTATATGTCTCAAATTTTATTTCTTAATTTATTTGGATAGTTTGGATTATTATAAATCCAAAAATATTTTATTTATAATTTTTGGATTTTGATTTTATTTTCTAGAATTTATTTAAATTTAGGGGCATTTTGGTCTTTTCCATTTATTAAAACAGGCTTTAAGTGATTTGGGCTGACTATTTGGGTTTATTGGGCCCTTGTGGCCCAGTAGGGCAAAGTCAAAACAACACCCCGAAGGGGTCTTGGCCCAACCAGCCCAACTCACCCTCTGTCTCTCTCTCGATCTCACCTCTCTTCTTCTCCTCCCTCGCCCCCATGGTCAGCGATGCCACCGCCGGCGATTCGCGCCGCCGTGGACCTTCCTGGCCGCCACCGTGGTGCATAGGGCAGTTGTCGACCCTGCTCCACCCTTCTGTCAAATTCGATTTGGACCTGGAGCCCTCCTGTGGCTAGATCGATTCCGTCCCGAACCCTAGGGTTTGGGGTGGCGTTGGTGCTGACGCCGCTGCTGCTGTCATGTGCCATGGGGGTGTTCCTCGCCTTCAGGCGTGGTGAGGGTCGGCTCCTCGGTGTGGTGTGAGTCGTAGCGCCCCCTTGAGGGTGCTCCCCGTGTCGCCGTGTTCGTCGGCCACCTCTGCTTCCTCTTCTATTCTTCAGCGAGGACCATATGTGAGTTGTTCTTATTCCCCTCGTGTCCTCTGTGCTAGGACATCATATGCTATGTGTTGATAGTGGCCACTCCTGGTTAGTGTCCTGTCCTGATTAAGATTGTTTGTTCTGCTTAGGGTTCATACCCCTCTGTGGATTAGATATCTGATGAGTTGGATCATGTTTTGATGATCCTTAAGCATGATAAGTGGTTGTTAGTTGTGGCTTGCTGCTTATGATTAGTTGTGGTGATGCTAGTGGTTTACCAGATGATTCTATGGATTAATTTTGATATGGTTCAGATGATAAGGTTGCTCTAGAATCAATACTTGGGAATTCTAGTGGTTTAAGAGCTCACCACTGTCATTACTTGGTTAATGAAAGTGATTGTTGTGTGATGCAGTCACTGTTGTTGTACCGTTCGCTGATGAATGCATATATAGCTTGAGATCTAATGGTCTCTTACAGTGATGATATATATATAGATATTTTTGGAAATGATCCCTATGATTAGTATCAGGAAAATGATTTATATTTGGCTGTGAGAGTAACTGTGAAAATTGAATGCTTAACCTGCTAATTTAGAAGCTGTTCTTGTGACACCATCTTAGTATGGCACACAAGATTAGATTCTATTACTTGGCTTGGTTTTGTTCAAGCTTTGGATTGGTTTGGCATCAGAGATAAATAGAAACTTCTTACCTTGAATCCCTAAGATCTATGATGTTGGTCTGAGGTTTAGGGATTAGACCCTTCTCTTAGTGTTACTCATGGATTGGTTCTAGTAGTGATACCAGCTATTGACTCCTGAGTCAAAGTTTGGGAAAATGATTTGTAGGCCTGATAACTTATATGGATCCATAGAATGACATTCTAAGGTGCTACTCCTATTTAAGAGGTGTGCCTAGAAGTTCAAATCTTGGCTATATTCATTCTTGAAATTTAAGTTATAGCCTAATAGCTAGGATCAATGATGTGGTTTTGAGATCCTAGTTGGATCTATATAGTTTTCTGGTTGCTTTTAGTGTTTAAAACTTCAATGATGGATTCACCCCACTTGGGTGTTTTCTGAGAATTTGAGTATGAGACAACTCGTGAATGCTTGTCTAATCTTAGACAGAGAAATCATGTGATGATCTTTTCTACTCACCACTCTTGGTTGTTGTTGGGGTTGCAAGTTGCTGATCTTGTGGCTAGCTTGATCTGGTGCTCCTCCTGGTACTTCCAGTTCTTGGACTTGTCCTTGATCTAGCTATCCACCTCCTAGTCCTGGTGGCTTGATATTGTCCTTGCTATCCACCTGATCTGCCCCCTCCTTATGTCACCATCTTGGTGAGATGATCAAGGTTGTGATTGGTGTGATCTTGCTTGGCTTTGATTTGGTTTAGTTGTTGGGCTGCTGTGCTCGGTGTGTATGAAGCAGGAAATGGTGTGGGGATGCCACCCACGGCTGTGCTGATAGTTTTGTGTGTGTGGAGATGTTGTTGTTGTGCTGACATCACACACCATGCAGTTTGGTGTGTGTGTTGCTTGTGTGCCTGCTGCACCATGTGGATATGCTCTGGATATGGAAGTTACTTTTATCTACTTACTAGTTTGGTGAAACTTGCCCCTCCTTGTTGTTTGGAGTTATTTGACTTCTGGCTTAAATTATGAAAGATTCGGTTCTTTCATATTGGTGAAATTTGCCCCTTTAAAAGATTACTCAATGATGAACTTTGAACATTGCACCTCACTGTCAATTTTGAGAGTAAACATTTTTTAACCCTTAACTTTCTTTCTTTTTGTTTGTGTTTGTTTTGCAGGTACCAGACTTGAAGATCCAAGACTTTAGTCTAGGTTTTCTTTTCTTTTATAGAATAGTCACATGTAATATTTCTTTTATTCCTTTGTATTTTTTATTTTATTCTTTTGTAATAAAGATTGTACTATTATTCAATATATAAAGATTATTCTTTTGTTTCATTTACTACTGTAAAGATTCCTAATAAGTTACATTTTGTAACTCATTTATTGAATAAAGTTATAAAATAAATATTCATTTTATTGATTAATTTATTTTATTTAAAGTTTGATTTATTAATTATTAACTCTTGATTAAATCAAATCACTCAAACTTAATTCTAATCCTTCTACATTATAAATCCAACACTCAATTTTAAATTCAAATTTCATTTCCCAAAACACACTCATCCACAAAGATCATATCAAAGTATATAACAATCATCCTTCAAGGCTATACTTAATCTCAAAGTATGAAAGAAACTTTGATCACTTTAGGTTTTTATTTGGCGAAAAAAATTACCCGCATTTTTACAAATGAATGCATGAAGTTTCACAGATTCCTAAATCTACCCTTCGTTGGTTCCTAAATGCTGGTATGTTACACCCGCACCCCGAGTTCTTCAGAGCCCATCTCAACGATCAAGGAGGAGAATTGCAATGGCTGATCGTTGCAAGTCTTAGAGGGTCGATTGAAGCCCCCACCTCAGAGGGAATCCAGTTCACCTTAAGAGATAACAACTGGCTAGATGGACTCGCCAGGGCCATACAGGAAGCCCGTATGTGTGGGCAAAGCATCAATTAGATCAAGGGCACACACTTTGAGTATTACCCAAGGCGTGATGCTATGGGACAGACATTGGAGGCACCATATCACCCGGAGCTGAAGCATCAAGTGGACCATCTCAGCTTCATGATGTATGACAGGCAAAAGGAGTTGGACAATGCCCGCTCCTACGCCAACCACAACTACGCCATCACAGTCAAGAAGGACCAGACCATCGCCATGCTTGTGAAGGATTGCCAGTCTCGTCGCTCGCCTTCGTCACAGAGTGATAGACTTGGAGGAGACCATCCACGAGTGGGACATGCAGCTTGAGGAAAGGGAGAATGCATGGGAACATATCCGTGGAGGCCCATACTCTTACCTCAGTGACGATGATGACTTCCTGGAGGATCAAGCCATGGACTTCTTCACAGATGATGATGACTCCGCCTTCATTGATTATGTGATGATGAAGCCACCGATTCCAAGGAGTAGTAGCACTTGAGCACTAGCGTTAGTGAAGTTGTATCCGGTCCCATTGTATCGTAGTTTCATATAATGGTTCTTAAAACCATCTGTTTCCTTGTTGTGGTGTGTGTTTGTATTGTGTGTTATGAATGAATAAAAAGCAAGTTGCTAGAAAAACCAGAGTCAAACTCACAGTTTAAAAACTTAAAAAAAAACTGAAACTTAGAAAATTTCCCTCTTTTCTCATGATCTATCTCAATCTTCAGATGCCTCACGGAGGAATCAGTTCATCCCCGGACCCAATGCTGCAAATCTTGCAAATGTTGGTTTTGGACCGCGAAGCTGAAAGAGCCGAACGTCAAGCCAACTTAGCCACCCTTCAACGCATAGCTCAAATGGGCAGCAACAACCAAGGCCATGGAAACCAGGACAACCATGGATCCAAGCTCAAGAACTTTCAGAACACCAATCCACCCATCTTTAGTAAGTCTGAAGAACCATTAGATGCGGATGATTGGCTGCAGACTATGGAGAACAACTTAGAAGTCGCAGGAGTGGAGGCCAGTGAGAAAGTACTGTTTGCCACCCACTATCTGGCATGAGATGCAAGAGCTTGGTGGAACAGCGTTCGCGCCATGAATGGAGGACAGATGATGACTTGGGATGAATTCAAACTCAAGTTCAGCAGAACCCATGTGCCACCGGGTTTAATCAAGAGGATGAGAGATGAATTCATAGAATTGAAGTAAGGGAGCATGATAGTAGTTGAGTACCGTGACAAATTTCTGTCGTTATCTAGGTATGCACCCGATGAGATTGACACTGAAGCCAAGAAGGAGAGATTCTTGAATGGTATGCACGATGAGATGCAGACAATGTTAGTCAACATCCCATTTGCTGACATTGAATCCTCAGCGGATTCTGCAATCCAGATGGAAGGCAAGATCAACCAAGCCAATAAGAATCGCAAGCGCCGAATGATGCATCAACCAGGAACCCACCATACCCCAAAGTATCGCCCCACCCCGTCTGCAGGATTTGCCCAAAGAAACAATAGAATACCGATGAACCGTCCAACCTATCCCAACCATGGAGGAGGAAACTCAAGTCCCAGAGGAAACCACAACAACAACCCCGGCAACCCCAACAATTTTAATCATGCACCGCCCAATTTCAACAACAACAATGTCGCCAACAACACCAATACTGCCCCAATGACTGGAAGCAATGTTGTGTCTGTTGCAGGAAAGGACAAGTCTCAGGTGACTTGTTATGAATGTGGAACCAAGGGTCACTACTCCAATGAGTGCCCCAAGAAGCTTGCAACAGCCCCCAATGTGAATGCCCCAGCTCAGCAGTAGCGTCGTGTTCAACCTGGAAGAAGATTTTCCCCAGGGAATTCATTCAACCGCAACGGCCGTCTGTTTCACATGAATGCTGAAGAATCCCAAGAAGCGCCAGATGTTGTGCTGGGTATGTTTTTTGTTAACTCGGTACTTGCAAGAGTGTTGTTTGATTCTCGAGAATCGCACTCGTTTGTTACAGAAGAATTTGCATGCACTAGTAAGATTCAACCAACAAAATTGAAGCATGTTATGATAGTTCAAATACCTGGTTCAACCACCAAAGCTAGACAAATTTTCAAGGCCGTACCTATCATAATCCATGGCATAGATTTTTATGCTAATCTAATTGTACTCGGAACCAAAGGTTTGGAAGTAGTACTAGGAATGGATTGGATGTCGAAACATAAATGATTAATCGACTGTTGATGACTCCTTGGTGGCGCCATAGAACTTGGTGCTTGATGTGGAGTCTTGTTGGGAACCCCTAGAGCAAGGTGTGAAGAGCACAACATCAAGTCTTCCCTTAGTTGAGACCAAGGTTATCGAACCAGTAGGAGGAAGGAAACGTCACAAAGGTGTTGCAAGCAACGCGGAGACCTGCACAACACAAACTCAAGACTTTGCCCCAACGAATCAGTGAGGTTGTCAAGCTCACCGGTTTGCTGTAACAAAGGATTAAACGTATGGTGTGGAAGGTAATGGTTTGCAGCAAGTAAACATGTAACAGTGGAAGATGTATCAATGATAAAGAATGGACCGGGGTCCATAGTTCACTAGAGGTGCTCTCCTTAGATAAACAACATGGCATGAAGGGTAAACAAATTACAACGAGGCAATTGACAGGAACTGAGCAAGGCATAACAATGCAATTACTAGCCAGAAAGATCCTATGAGGTTGATTGGGCAATACAAAAATATACATAGACCGTCACCCAACTGCATCTATGACTAGAAATCCACCTTCAGGTTATCATCCGAACCCCCTCTAGTATTAAGTTGCAAGCAACAGACAACTGCTTTAAGCAAAGTGTGTAAGGTAAATAGTCCACATGTTCCATGAACAAGAGACCGTTGTTTTCTCCCTAGTAGCAACAACACATCTACAACCTAAGAGATTTCTGTCACTTCCCTTGGAAACTAGAGGCATGAACCCACTATCGAGCATAAATACCCCCTCTTGGAGTGATAGGGCAAAGGTGTCCGATCTTTCGATGAGATGGTGATAGTCGATTCGGTGGAGTTCGGGCTTGACGATCCGACTACACGTGCGAGCACGAGCGCCAATGCAATCGCTAGGCCAATCTCCTGGAGGTTACCGATCCTAGCCTGACCAGCGAGGGTCTTAATTCCTACCTGAAATCGAGAACAAGTAAGAACTAATATTGCAATCAAGATATTGCGGATTAAGATAAAATCTTTATTGAAAAGGTGGGATCCTGTATAGGTGCGAAGTACAAGAGGCCTCTGCGACGCTCGATCCTTGGCGAAGTTGCTATGATGGCTAACTTAATGTCTAAACAAAATCCGAGTCTATGGTGATGGCTATGGGGAGTATTTAAGGAGGAAAAAGTGGGGTTTCGGCCAACCATAGAAGTGGTGGCCGAATCCAACCCTAGAAGTCCTTCTCTCCTCAAATACGGACTCTAAAAAGTGGCTATTTAAAATCCTGCGAAAATTACATGGGCCTGACCCAAAATAAAGGTGTCGCAGCACCATATTAAGCTATGGACGAATTTGTGAAGTATTAATCTTGAATATTTCATCCAATCCTTCTTTCTTCATTATGGTGGCCTCAAAGTTCTGAAATCTTCATATGTGGCCTTCTCTTGGATCATCACATGCTTGCTGCCATCTCCATGCATGGCCATGCTCCAATGCTTGTCCCTCTCATCCATGCTTGGTCCATCATTCCTAAGAGTAAGAAATACATCTGATTTAGGCAGCATCATATTCTCATGTATGTGAGGAATAGTTCCAAGAAACGAAAGTACCTGATAGTTAAGTTGTTTGGCACGAGATCTTGTGATAGGTCCTTGTATGTGTGTAGCTATAGGTACAATGGTTGTATCAATAGATGGGATGTCCACATCATGCTCCCCTTCTTGAATTGAAGTCGTCCTCGACGCAATCTCATCTTCCTCACCAAAGTAAGGCTTCAAATCTACAATGTTAAACGTAGGACTAACCGTACTAAAGTCCGCAGGCAACTCAAGTTTATATGCATTATCGTTTATTTTCTCTAACACCTTAAAGGGACCAGCAGCACACGACATTAACTTAGACTTGCGTAAATCAATAAAACGATCTTTACGCAAATGTAACCAAACAAGATCTCCAACATCAAACACAACATGCTTTCTCCCTTTATCCCCAGCAAGTTTATACTTAACATTCATGTGTTCTATGTTATCTTTAGTAGTCTTATGCAAGTTTAATATCATGTCAGCTCGTTGTGTAGCATCCAAATTATTTTGCACCGAAGAAGGTAAAGGCAATAAATCAATAGGTGCACGAGGAACAAAACCATACACGGTCTCAAACGGGCACATCTTTGTGGTAGAATGCAGCGAACGATTATAAGCAAATTCTATATGAGGTAAACACTCTTCCCACAATTTTATGTTTTTCTTTAAAACAACCCGCAACATAGTAGACAAAGTTCTATTTACTACTTCAGTTTGTCCATCAGTTTGGGGATGACATGTAGTACTAAACAAACATTTAGTCCCCAACTTAGCCCATAAACATCTCCAAAAGTGGCTAAGAAATTTAGTATCATGATCCGAAACAATAGTATTTGGCACACCATGTAAAAGAACAATTTCACGAAAGAACAAATCAGCAATATGCGCATCATCATCCGTTTTATGACAAGGGATAAAGTGTGCCATCTTAGAAAACCGATCCACAACAACAAAAATACTATCCCTCCCCTTCTGAGTGCGTGGCAATCCCAAAACAAAGTCCATAGAAATATCCTCCCAAGGAACACTAGGAACAAGAAGAGGCATATATAAACCATGTGGATTAAGGCGAGACTTAGCTTTTTGACAAGTAGTGCAGCATGCCACAAATCTCTCAACATCTCGACGCATACGTGGCCAAAATAAGTGTGCAGCAAGAACATCCTCCGTTTTCTTGACACCAAAGTGTCCCATCAATCCTCCTCCATGCGCCTCCTGTAACAACAAAAGACGAACAGAACTATCTGGAATGCATAGTTTGTTAGCAAGGAACACAAATCCATCATTGAAGACGAACTTGTTCCATGTTCTACCATCTCTACAATTCTGCAACACATCTTTAAATTCAGCATCATGCACATATTGTTCCTTAATAGTTTCCAATCCAAATATTTTGAAGTCAAGTTGAGATAACATAGTATAACGGCGCGACAAAGCATCAGCAATAATATTATCTTTACCCTTTTTGTGTTTGATAACATAAGGAAAAGACTCAATAAATTCAACCCACTTTGCATGACGACGATTCAACTTAGCTTGACTACGAATATGCTTCAAAGATTCATGATCAGAATGTATAACAAATTCTTTAGGCCATAGATAATGTTGCCAAGTTTCTAATGTCCGAACCAACGCATATAATTCTTTATCATAAGTAGAATAGTTCAGACTAGCCCCACTCAATTTCTCACTAAAATATGCAACAGGTTTTCCCTCTTGTAGTAACACACCTCCCAAACCAATTCCACTAGCATCACATTCAAGCTCAAAGTCTTATTAAAATCAGGAAGTTGGAGTAAGGGAGCATGTGTGAGCTTATCTTTCAATATGACGAAGGCCTGTTGTTGTGCATCGCCCCAAACAAAGGGCACATCCTTCTTGGTAAGTTCATTCAGCGGCACGGCAATTGATCCAAAGTCTTTGACAAAGCGCCTATAAAAACCAGCGAGGCCAAGAAAACTCCTCACTTGTGTGACCGTCTTGGGCTGCGGCCAATTCTCAATAGCTTCAATCTTGGCTGGATCCACTTCAATACCCTGTGATGTAACAACATAGCCAAGAAACGCAACTCGATTGGTGCAAAAGGTGCACTCTCAAGATTACCAAACAAACGTGCATCACGTAAAGTATTGAAAACAGCACGTAAATGGTCCAAATGATCTTCTAAAGATTTGCTATAAATCAGAATATCATCAAAGTAGACTACCACAAAACGTCCAATGAAAGCACGTAAAACTTCGTTCATTAATCTCATGAAAGTGCTGGGTGCATTAGTTAAACCAAACGACATCACTAACCACTCATACAAACCGAGCTTAGTTTTAAATGTCGTTTTCCATTCATCTCCCAATTTCATACAAATCTGGTGGTCACCACTACACAAATCAACTTTAGAAAACATGGTAGATCCACTCAATTCATCAAGCATGTCATCCAAACGTGGAATAGGATGACGATATCAAATAGTAATATTATTGATAGCTCTACAATCAGTACACATGCGCGAAGAACCATCTTTCTTAGGTACCAAAATAATAGGAACAACACAGGGGCTAAGGGACTCACGAATATGATCTCTGTCGAGTAGTTCCTGAATTTGGCGTTGTATCTCCTTTGTCTCCTCTGGATTGGTTCTATATGGCGCGCGGTTGGGCAACGTAGCACCAGGAATTAGATCAATTTGGTGCTCAATTCCTCTAATAGGAGGTAGTCCCGGTGGCAGCTCAGCGGGAAAAACGTCCTCATATTCCTGCAAAAGGTTAGCAATAACGGGTGGCAAAGAAGGAGGCATATCCTCAAATGAAAACAAAACCTCTTTGCAGACAATTGCATAACATTGAGTATTGTTTACATCTAGTTCAGCAATATCAATTTTATTTGCAAGCATACATGGACTCTTCAAACGAATTTCAGTAGCATGTTTAGAATCAGATTTAGTGTTATTTGGTGGTACAAAATCTGTAGCAACAATCTGATTCTCACTTTTATTTTTCTCCTCACTTTTAGCTCTACTAGCTCTAGCAAGATCATCTTTTAAAATCTGTTCGGGAGTCATAGGTTTTAGACCAATTTTCTTTCCATCATGCATAAGAGAATAGTGATTAGTTTTGCCATTATGAACAGATTCTCTATCAAATTGCCATGGTCTACCAAGTAACAAAGAACAAGCTTGCATAGGTACAACATCACAATCAACAAAATCAGAATATGTACCAATAGTAAAATGCACGCATACCGTTCTTGTTACCTTGATCTTGCGAGAACTCTTAAACCATTGGATGTAATATGAATGTGTGCGTTGTCTTGTTGGAAGTGCAAGCTTCTCTACCATGTCAACACTAGCCAGATTATTACAACTCCCTCCATCAATGATGATCCTTATAGCTCTTTCCTTGACAACACCACGTGTTTGGAACATGTTGTGACGTTGATCTTGCTCAGATTTGCTCAATTGCACACTCAACACACGTTGTGTAATTAAGCTCTTGTATTGATCAGCAGTTTCAGCTCCCATTACCTCTGTCTCTTCATCATAATCACAATTTTCTCCATCTCTAGCAGATATAAGGGCTAAGGTATCTTCATCAAAGTCACTTGCTGAATCATATTGACCATCATCACGCGCCATCATGACACGTTGCGTTGTGCATTGTCTCTCAATATGACCAAAACCCCAGCACTTGCGGCATTGTATATCCTTTGTTTTACCCGTGGAAGCCATAGAAGATGCACTATGAGCAGGAGCATTGGATGATGGTGGAGGAGCAGCTGGCGGAAATCTTGTGGTGGCCTTGGATGTGGTAGTAGCTGGTGGAGAATCACGAGAAGGAGGTGCTGATTGTCGGGATGTCCAAGTGGATGTGCGACCTGCAGAATTGTTAGTCCTCCTCCATGGTGTTTGGCGATCCTGCACTTCACGTTCAGCTTTGCAAGCAAGATTGAACAAACGAGTGATGGAGTTATATTTCTTATAGTCTAATATGTGTTGAATGTCCTTGTTTAATCCACCAAAGAAACGTGCAAGCATTTGTTTAGTAGATTCAACAAGACCACACCGAACCATCCCCGTTTGCAATTACTGATAATACTCTTCTATAGAATTTTTCCCTTGTTCCAAACGTGTCAGATTCTTTAGTAAATCACGTTGATAAGTGGGAGGCACAAAACGAACACGCATAGCAGTTTTTAAAGCAGTCCAAGTACTAGGAATAGTAGTAGGATTTAAATGACAATACTCAGACCACCAAAGGGAAGCAGATTTAGTAAATTCACATGTAGCGGCACTAACACGCATATTCTCAGGATATTTTAAACATGCAAAACGGTGTTCTACTTCCATCTACCATGTAAGATATGTATCAGGATTATATTTACCCTCAAAAGATGGAATATTTAATTTAAGCTTTGCAACATGATCATCATCATGTACCGGTGGTCGAGCGTTGCGGTGGTAATGTCGGGGACAGCCATCAGGGTGTGGAGGTTGTTCAACCTCCTCGTCAAACAGATCGTCGTCGTCGGGGTCGTAGTAGTACCCGTCGTCTGTCCCCAATGTCGCAGCAGCAGCCGCGGTGGAAGTCTGAGGTGCCTCAGTTGCAGCGGTAGCCGCCTGAGGTGCGGCGGCAGCCGAACCAGCAGTACGACCCGTGATCGGAATGCGCCGTGCGCCATGCCGAGGTGCCAATGGGGCGGGGGCGGGTGCGGGTGCCGGCAATCTGTCCAAAACCTCCTTGAACCGAGGGTCAAGCTTGTCGTTGAAGGATTTCTCGAGTCCATCGATCTTGTCCATGGCGTTGGTGAGCTTGGTGTCAAACTCCCCTAGTCGTGCATCCACATCTTCAGCGCGACCGACCAAGAGTTCGGAGAAGTGGGCATGTAGTTCTTGGTTCGTCATTGTGGCAGGGTTCCGCGAAGTATCTCTCATGGTTAGTCCTTTAAAAAGCACATGTATATATGCCTATAACTACGGAAATATGGTGGAAGGCACACGTAATCCGTCAAGCAATATACGAAGCTCTTACAAGTTCTTACCAAACAGCAGGAAAAAGGCGATGTGCAACCGCGAGGAGCAGTGGGTCCAGAGATTGAACCGAGTGATTACCAGGAGTCAAGACACCGCACATGGAGAAATCTGTGGAGCTCTGGGAAGGCTTAGCAAAGGGGTTAGCAATTATCAAAACAACAATGCAAATGTTGAAAGAATACTCAACGACGGTACTATGCTGGTCCTAGGCTAGACCGTACTAGAGACGCGAGCCTAGATCACCAACGATGTCACGACGAGACACAACAAACAATGTATGATGATATGGCACGCTGAAAAGCGAACCAAGATGTTGAAAATCACTATGATGGCGAGTGTCTAGAACTGATCTACGGGGTCTAAAAACAGGTTAGCCCAATTTTTTTTCAAAATTTTTGTATTATGCTCCAGAAAGCGCGCAGGTGCCAAAAAAATATCGCTATAACGGCCGATGGAGAAAAGTGATCCCCGGGGCCGAAAATCAGTATAGCCAGAAAAAATTTCGGAGGCGGTTCCAGACTTTTTTTTGCTCTCCTTCTGGACTTACGACTGAACTTCTAACTCGACACGGACTTTAGCTCAATACGGAAACAACAAGAAAGGAGAGTAAAAAAGAAATAACTAGGAAACAATAACTCTACTCGGACTCGTGCCGCGACAGGAAAGGTGATCGGATCCGTGTCACGGTAGGAAGGCGGTGGCGGAGTATTAGGGTTTATGGTGGCTCGGTGTATGGCGGCGGAATATGGTGGCGATGATCGGCGAGTGTGGCGGTGACTTGTGGGGTATCGCAACTGCTGTGCTCTGATACCACTCTGTAACACCCTCAGAATCGGACCTATGCAAGTTTGAGCGAAACCCGCCAAACCCGCATAGAAACGATTCAAAGGTGCCCACCAGGCACTTTCGTGCGGGTGGAAAACGAAGTAATAACATTACACAACAGTCCTTGATGGGACCCACAGAACAGATATATACAGCACGACTCCAAGAGTCAAGAATACAGATGTAATATACAAAGATCCAAATCACCTTGAAAATGACAGAGCGTCCGACTACGGACAAGATGCAAATGGGGCTAAGAGCCCTGAAGAATAACCAATGGCGTCCATAACCCTGCCCAGGCCAAGCCGGAAGGGTAACCCTGCTAACGACGTCGATCTCAAAACCTGCTTAAACAAAAGGGGTGCCGACAAAGGGCAAAGGGAAAAGAGGAGCGTCAGTACTGAGGCCAGTACATGGCGAGGCTAGAATTCGGCGGTCCTCGCCTACATAGGTATGGTGGACTGAAGCGGCAGCGGCAGCATGCACTAAACAACCTATAGAGACTCGATACAACTGGCGGCAATTCAGAGGGGGGTAAGAAGGACCTATCCGGAACCAACCTGACACTATCATCAAACAAACCCATCCTGGCGTTTCCCCCTCGAGACCAAACGAGGAAGTCAACCGAGGAACTCACACGGTTGGCAGTTTTACTTATTCAGTTATAGTTGCGGCACTTTACCAGTCAGGTTTAGATAAGCGTCCTGATAAAGTAAGCAGTGGGCACTTTTAGTTAACCATTCCGTGATAGTTGCAACTCTTAATAGACAGATACAATTAGCATGAGATAAACCAAAACCCAGCAGTTGTTGGTACTTTTATTCAGCCATTCCGTTGTAGTTGCAATACTTACTAGTCAGGTACAATGGTCGCAAGCGACACTCCAAACAAGCAGTTGTGGGCAGTATTAGTTAGCCATTCCATTATAGTGAAGCTGATTACTAGTCATTATAAAGTCAAATTTATAGCAATAAACTTCAGTTATGCTTGTCTATGATCGAGATACTGTGCTCCAAGTCGTCCATAACCGCGGACACGGCTTTCAGAAAGTTTTAACCCGGCCGGGGTGCACAAATAGCAACACACACACGATCAACCTCGGAAAAACCAAATCAAAACCCAAGGAGGTCTTCACGACAGAGCAATCACAAGATTCAGAAATATTTCAGGGGGCCACCCCATTGAGTAGAACCGCAACAAAGTAAGCAAGCTCCAAGACGGACTCAAGGTTAGCGCCAATGGCTGTAAGCGACTGGGAACCCGAAAACTCGGGGTGTCGATACCGCGTAATCACTCCGCTTACCTAAACAGTACAGTGTGCTATCTGTCGCACAATTTAAATAAAGCAGTAGCATGGCATAAGTACAGGATCGTAAATAAAACCTCAAACTAGTTGTGGCCCCAAGAAATAAGACGGAATCAAGCTCTGGCTAAGGGGGGCCCATACTCCCCATATGTGGATAGCGCGATAAATCAAGGAACAGGTATCAAGTACTCGGGGTCCTACGGGACACAAGTGGGCGTTCGGAAACCAAATATTATCTATCACCCACCGATGCCTCTGCTTATTTCAATTTTAGTTGTTAAATAGGAATTAAAGTGAACGATAAGTAAAACTATGATCATCTCCAACATCAACATGCGGCAATACATCAACAACTGTGGCACTGGACGACACGCAACAACACTTGAGCAAGCGACTACGACGCGCAAGTCCAACTATTTACCAAACAACAGGCAATAGGATGTGTCCAAGGCAATATACGGCTGCAGGGAATATCATGGGTATGGATTCTAGAGCAACGCAACACAGATAGCAATAGATCAACAGGAGGGAATAAATACTATAAAAGTAAGATAGGTAGAAAGGGGGAGATGCTCGCCTGAAAACATTGTCGAAGGGTCAACCGAAGATCGGGGCGAAGCTCACATCAACTCAACGGCCTTATCCGCGAAGAAGCAAAACACTAGAAGAACACCGGATGCAATATTTAATACAACGGCAGAAGATCGGCATGATGCATGCATGATGTATGGCATGGCAAGGTGCGATGCAATTAGGTCATATTAAGCGGAACCGGGGTTCCGACAATTAATTAGATGGTTCGAGTTATTTAGAACCCCCGCAATTTAAATGTTGTTTAACATGGCAGGCGATAACACCGGGTTCGCTACACAAATTGAAATGAGGCCGATATGAAACTGGATTTGCCCGCATATGGGCCCCATATTTAATTAGAGGTGAATCGGCATAAGGCCCCCAACCAACAATATGCATGCGAGATGACAATTAAATATGCAACAATTCATGCGGTTGACCATTTATATAAAAAATAGGGTTCTCGGAAGGGGTTCACACATTAGGGTTCGGCAGATCTTGTTAGGGTTCGACGAACTTGGGGTTCCGGGGTTCGGGGTTGGTCTCGGGGTCCAGGGTCCGACGGATCGTTCTCGGACTCCGGGGTAGGTCTTGGCGCTTCCGGGTTCTCGGGTCATGTTGTCGGTCATGGCGTTCGGGACGAAGCACTTGTCGCGTCGGGGTCTCGGTGTCGCATCCTGGGAAGAAGATCTTGTGGCATCCGGGGGCATCGGGTCATGGCGTCTGTTTTGTCGTTTCCACGGCGGAGATCTTAGCGGCCTTGTCGAGGATGTTGTCGGAGGTTCGGCGAGTGTCCTCGGCTCGGCGCCGAAGGCCGTTGGCGAGCTTGGGGTGCCTCAAGACGGTCATAGGGAACATCAGCATACTCCCATGGCACACATACACGAGCACACGCAGACGCGCACACGGAAGGCAGGGCCCACAGGATGACGGTGGCGGGCCAGGCGAGGTGGGGCCGGGTCGCGGGTCTGCAGGGGGGGAGAAGAGCGCGCTGGGGCGGCGCCGCGGACGGGGAGAACGGCCGGAGAGGCGGGGCTCGGCTCGCGGGAGGTGGAGGCCCGGACGACGGTGGCGGCGACGGCGCAGAGCTCGTGCGGGCCGGCGGGCGAGCCCGGAGGGGCGCGCGGGGCGAGGGTCGGAGAAGGGGCGGTGGCCGGAGGGGAAGCGCGCCGGCGGCGTCGGCGCCGGAGGAGGCCGACGGTACCGGGGCGGCGGGAGCGGGCGGCTAAGGGCGGCGGAGGGTTGGGCGCGCGCGAGGGAAGAGGAGGAAGAAGACAGGGTGTGTGGGGGTTGCGCGTGGGGAGGCTGGGAGAGGTGGGCCAGGGGTGGTCCACGCGGTGGGGACACGGTGGGGACGCGGGGAGGAAAGCGCGTGGGTCCCGCGTGGGTCCCGCGTGGGCCACGCGTGCTGGGGGGAGGGGCTGTGTGGGGTGGGTCCAGAGGGTCAGAGGGGGAGAGAGAGAAAGGGTAGATAGGTCTGGGGTGAGAAAAGGAGAGAGGGTGGGATGGTGGATTGCTGAGGTGGCAGGTGGGTAGGTTTTGGGTGAGAGGGGGAGGTGGCACGATTTGGTTGGTGGGTAGATATAGATTGGGTGGGGCTAGGATTTGGTGGGGCTGTTTTCAAATGTGTGTTTGTTTGGTCATGATTAAATTAAAACAAGGCCATTTTGCAAACAGTTTTTAGACAAATAAAATCTTCGATGCGATCGGGGTTTTGTGTTTGAAAATAAGAGGGGTATTGGTATGAATCAAACTAGGCTTTTCAAATAATGCAGACCAACAATGCATGATGATGACGATGCAAAGCACAAAAACAACGCGATTTTCTAGTAGTGGTTTTGCGGGATGCCACAATTCGACACCACTAACAATGGATCTCGCCCTCGAGATCCGCCTCATGGTACCGGAAGGAGGGTCGGCGGTCTGCATCTTCTCGCTTCGTGCAGATCCTCGCGACACCACTAACAAGAGGTCGTTGTCCGTGATCGTCGAGAGAACACTCCGGAAACAAAAGGCCGAAGGCAGAGGTATCAACAATAAGCCACCTCTAACTTCGATGGAAAGAGGGAACCGATGCATTCTCATCCACTTCAATGTACAAAAGCGAATAGAAGGGGTAGTCGGCATGGGGGCCAATCCATCACGCACCCAAACTATTACTCTGCACAATCAGTAGAAAAGAGTGCAACCATTCTCGGAATCAGACTGAAGATCTCGACAAACGAGGTTCGGAAACAAAGGAGTGATGCAGACTCTGCATCGGATCTGGCGTAGATGATGATGTCGTCGCGTCGGAAAACACCGGAAGGCACAAACAAGGATCAAAGAATGGTACCACAGCAGACGGTTTCCTCAAGCAGCTTGAACACCGGATGGTAGAGCACCGTTATCAAAGAAGGAAGCGAAACCCTGAAGGTACGACGGAACCCAACCACGAGAAATCCTGGACTCGAAGAGGAAGAAGAGAGCAGATTCAAAACACGTCGAGATAAGAGGAGAATAGCAAGGGTAAGGAGTAAAATCAGACCTAATCAGAACTATCCAACCGATTTTCAAAAATAGTTTGACACTCTACTTCGGCCGTTAGCTAGGTTATCCTACAGGCTGGACTTGTGGGGTATCGCAACTGCTGTGCTCTGATACCACTCTGTAACACCCTCAGAATCGGACCTATGCAAGTTTGAGCGAAACCCGCCAAACCCGCATAGAAACGATTCAAAGGTGCCCACCAGGCACTTTCGTGCGGGTGGAAAACGAAGTAATAACATTACACAACAGTCCTCGATGGGACCCAAAGAACAGATATATACAGCACGACTCCAAGAGTCAAGAATACAGATGTAATATACAAAGATCCAAATCACCTTGAAAATGACAGAGCGTCCGACTACGGACAAGATGCAAATGGGGCTAAGAGCCCTGAAGAATAACCAATGGCGTCCATAACCCTGCCCAGGCCAAGCCGGAAGGGTAACCCTGCTAACGACGTCGATCTCAAAACCTGCTTAAACAAAAGGGGTGCCGACAAAGGGCAAAGGGAAAAGAGGAGCGTCAGTACTGAGGCCAGTACACGGCGAGGCTAGAATTCGGCGGTCCTCGCCTACATAGGTATGGTGGACTGAAGCGGCAGCGGCAGCATGCACTAAACAACCTATAGAGACTCGATACAACTGGCGGCAATTCAGAGGGGGGTAAGAAGGACCTATCCGGAACCAACCTGACACTATCATCAAACAAACCCATCCTGGCGTTTCCCCCTCGAGACCAAACGAGGAAGTCAACCGAGGAACTCACACGGTTGGCAGTTTTACTTATTCAGTTATAGTTGCGGCACTTTACCAGTCAGGTTTAGATAAGCATCCTGATAAAGTAAGCAGTGGGCACTTTTAGTTAACCATTCCGTGATAGTTGCAACTCTTAATAGACAGATACAATTAGCATGAGATAAACCAAAACCCAGCAGTTGTTGGTACTTTTATTCAGCCATTCCGTTGTAGTTGCAATACTTACTAGTCAGGTACAATGGTCGCAAGCGACACTCCAAACAAGCAGTTGTGGGCAGTATTAGTTAGCCATTCCATTATAGTGAAGCTGATTACTAGTCATTATAAAGTCAAATTTATAGCAATAAACTTCAGTTATGCTTGTCTATGATCGAGATACTGTGCTCCAAGTCGTCCATAACCGCGGACACGGCTTTCAGAAAGTTTTAACCCGGCCGGGGTGCACAAATAGCAACACACACACGATCAACCTCGGAAAAACCAAATCAAAACCCAACGAGGTCTTCACGACAGAGCAATCACAAGATTCAGAAATATTTCAGGGGGCCACCCCATTGAGTAGAACCGCAACGAAGTAAGCAAGCTCCGAGACGGACTCAAGGTTAGCGCCAATGGCTGTAAGCGACTGGGAACCCGAAAACTCGGGGTGTCGATACCGCGTAATCACTCCGCTTACCTAAACAGTACAGTGTGCTATCTGTCGCACAATTTAAATAAAGCAGTAGCATGGCATAAGTACAGGATCGTAAATAAAACCTCAAACTAGTTGTGGCCCCAAGAAATAAGACGGAATCAAGCTCTGGCTAAGGGGGGCCCATACTCCCCATATGTGGATAGCGCGATAAATCAAGGAACAGGTATCAAGTACTCGGGGTCCTACGGGACACAAGTGGGCGTTCGGAAACCAAATATTATCTATCACCCACCGATGCCTCTGCTTATTTCAATTTTAGTTGTTAAACAGGAATTAAAGTGAACGATAAGTAAAACTATGATCATCTCCAACATCAACATGCGGCAATACATCAACAACTGTGGCACTGGACGACACGCAACAACACTTGAGCAAGCGACTACGACGCGCAAGTCCAACTATTTACCAAACAACAGGCAATAGGATGTGTCCAAGGCAATATACGGCTGCAGGGAATATCATGGGTACGGATTCTAGAGCAACGCAACACAGATAGCAATAGATCAACAGGAGGGAATAAATACTATAAAAGTAAGATAGGTAGAAAGGGGGAGATGCTCGCCTAAAAACATTGTCGAAGGGTCAACCGAAGATCGGGGCGAAGCTCACATCAACTCAACGGCCTTATCCGCGAAGAAGCAAAACACTAGAAGAACACCGGATGCAATATTTAATACAACGGCAGAAGATCGGCATGATGCATGCATGATGTATGGCATGGCAAGGTGCGATGCAATTAGGTCATATTAAGCGGAACCGGGGTTCCGACAATTAATTAGATGGTTCGAGTTATTTAGAACCCCCGCAATTTAAATGTTGTTTAACATGGCAGGCGATAACACCGGGTTCGCTACACAAATTGAAATGAGGCCGATATGAAACTGGATTTGCCCGCATATGGGCCCCATATTTAATTAGAGGTGAATCGGCATAAGGCCCCCAACCAACAATATGCATGCGAGATGACAATTAAATATGCAACAATTCATGCGGTTGACCATTTATATAAAAAATAGGGTTCTCGGAAGGGGTTCACACATTAGGGTTCGGCAGATCTTGTTAGGGTTCGACGAACTTGGGGTTCCGGGGTTCGGGGTTGGTCTCGGGGTCCAGGGTTCGACGGATCGTTCTTGGACTCCGGGGTAGGTCTTGGCGCTTCCGGGTTCTCGGGTCATGTTATCGGTCATGGCGTTCGGGACGAAGCACTTGTCGCGTCGGGGTCTCGGTGTCGCATCCTGGGAAGAAGATCTTGTGGCATCCGGGGGCATCGGGTCATGGCGTTTGTTTTGTCGTTTCCACGGCGGAGATCTTAGCGGCCTTGTCGAGGATGTTGTCGGAGGTTCGGCGAGTGTCCTCGGCTCAGCGCCGAAGGCCGTTGGCGAGCTTGGGGTGCCTCAAGACGGTCATAGGGAACATCAGCATACTCCCATGGCACACATACACGAGCACACGCAGACGCGCACACGGAAGGCAGGGCCCACAGGATGACGGTGGCGGGCCAGGCGAGGTGGGGCCGGGTCGCGGGTCTGCAGGGGGGAAAAGAGCGCGCTGGGGCGGCGCCGCGGACGGGGAGAACGGCCGGAGAGGCGGGGCTCGGCTCGCGGGAGGTGGAGGCCCGGACGACGGTGGCGGCGACGGCGCAGAGCTCGTGCGGGCCGGCGGGCGAGCCCAGAGGGGCGCGCGGGGCGAGGGTCGGAGAAGGGGCGGTGGCCGGAGGGGAAGCGCGCCGGCGGCGTCGGCGCCGGAGGAGGCTGACGGTACCGTGGAGGCGGGAGCGGGCGGCTAAGGGCGGCGGAGGGTTGGGCGCGCGCGAGGGAAGAGGAGGAAGAAGACAGGGTGGGTGGGGGTTGCGCGTGGGGAGGCTGGGAGAGGTGGGCCAGGGGTGGTCCACGCGGTGGGGACACGGTGGGGACGCGGGGAGGAAAGCGCGTGGGTCCCGCGTGGGCCATGCGTGCTGGGGGAGGGGCTGTGTGGGGTGGGTCCAGAGGGTCAGAGGGGGAGAGAGAGAAAGGGTAGATAGGTCTGGGGTGAGAAAAGGAGAGAGGGTGGGATGGTGGATTGCTGAGGTGGCAGGTGGGTAGGTTTTGGGTGAGAGGGGGAGGTGGCACGATTTGGTTGGTGGGTAGATATAGATTGGGTGGGGCTAGGATTTGGTGGGGCTGTTTTCAAATGTGTGTTTGTTTGGTCGTGATTAAATTAAAACAAGGCCATTTTGCAAACAGTTTTTAGACAAATAAAATCTTCGATGCGATCGGGGTTTTGTGTTTGAAAATAAGAGGGGTATTGGTATGAATCAAACTAGGCTTTTCAAATAATGCAGACCAACAATGCATGATGATGACGATGCAAAGCACAAAAACAACGCGATTTTCTAGTAGTGGTTTTGCGGGATGCCACACAAGATAAACACTAGCAACAGAGAGCATGCAAGATCACAAATAACACAGACATGATATAATCATAAAGATAAAACCATTAATCAAACCAACATAATAATCTCAATATCCATCGGATCCCCGCAAACACAACATGCATGATTACAAATAGATTAGATCTTGATCCTGAACGGAGCTCACAAGATCTATACATGAAAGCACAAAGGAGGAGATACAACCATCTAGCTACTACATGGACCCATAGTCCAAGGTGGAACTACTCACGAATCATACCGGAGAGATGGCCTCCGGGATGATCTCCCCTCCGGCAGGGTGCCGGGAAGAACTTCAGACCCCCCTGATCTAGGGACGATGGTGGCGGCAGCTACAGACGGTTTCGTGGATTTCTGATCGGGTACTCAGGGTTTCTGCATCGGGGTATTCTTATAGGCGAAGGGGCGAGACCGGGAGGCGGCCAGGGCCACCAAACCCCAGCCAAGCGCGGGCCCACCTGCCCCCGCGCCTGGGGTGGGTCTGTCCCCCTGGCCGTCCCCTCCGGCTCTCCTCTGGACTTCTTGTTCCCCACGGAAAGTAATTGACTTTGACGTGTGTCCCGTCCAATTCCGAGAATATTTCTTTACTAACTTTTCTAAAACCAAAAACACCAGAAAATAGGCATCTGGCAATGTTGCAACTTGTTAATAGGTTAGTACTAGAAAACATGTAAAAAGCACCTCAAAGTGTGGACAAGTAAAGCAAAGTAGATACTAAACAAGCATGGAGCATAAAAAATTATATATACGTTTCCAACGTATCAGCATCCGCAAGCTTAACTCGTGCTCGTCCTCGATTAGGTAAGTGATAAACAGAATAATTTTTGAGGTGACATGCACCCTCACAATAAAGATCCAACCATTTGCAAGCACTGAAAGCTGGGATCAAAGAACTCTAAACATGTGCATGAAAGATGGAGTTGTAACAATAGGACATAGTAACTATGCATGCAACATGACAAGCTACAAACAAAGGTCATGAATAACATGCATTGAAAAACATTTGTTTGTTTCACATACAGAAAACATAGCATAGTGGCAATCAGCTTGTCCCTCATAGAGTAGCAATATAATGCATAGGACAGCTACAAAGTTCACAAGGGTGACTAGAAAAAAGTAGCACAAGAGCAAGTAATAACACAATATGCATCAATTAATAAGATTTGGAACACTACACAAAGAATGACAACTATGCTCTCTTAATGGTGCCTAAAGGTAGAAGGTGGAGACTCAATAATGGTGGAAAAAAGGCCTTTTTGTAAAGGAAGCAAGGATTACAAGTTTCAAAAAGAGCTTCCAAAAATTATGGTACTTGTTAGCTTTCAGCCTCATTGCCCCTATCATAAGCATCTTGAAGTGGTTAAGGTTAAAGTGGCAAAGCTGGAGTATATGCTTGGCGAAGTATAAGTTGGCAATCTCATGCCCCTTGAATACGAGGGCCACACCTCATGCATACTAAACTTTGGATCCAGGTAAGTTCTTGTCACTATAAGTATTTGCATATCATTGAGAACCGCCAACGGGGTACCCCTTGCACATGGTACATGAGATTTCCCATAACCAAAATGACAAGGCAAGCAGACAATGAGCATCTCAGCAATTCTTCTTAGGTACCATGGGAATATGGTGCGTTTTTCTCTCTTTCCTCTTTTCTCAATGTGTCTCTTTTTTTATAAGAAGAATGCTTCATAGATTTCACTATGGTGATGCTGTAAGTTTTCACCATGATTAGGCATGACTTAGGCTAGCGGCCCAGGCATTTCTCTAACACATGATACAAACTCCATGGACTTACAAGTTCCCTCTTTATTTCACACTGGTGACATCCATAGACAAAAGAACATGATATCAACTGAGTACAACAAGGTACAAGTGCAATGTTGAAAACGTTCCCCGTGACAGCATGGTTCTGCTAATTCCAACTTATAAGTGCAAGCATATATAACAAAGTTGTTGCAATAGTTCAAGTTTATTAGGGGCAAAGAATAAAGTGTGCCATCAAGTTTGTGAGGGCTTTAATCACTAAGTTTTCACATAACAAAATAGTTTTTAATTGGAAGATAAATGAAAACAAGAATATACTTGGAATGGTGTAACACACCATACATAGGATGTAACATCCCAACATTAGAGCTTAGAAATAAGCTGAACACACATGTGTGCATTGCATTCATGCATAGAAAATTTGAATAATTTTCGCGCTTTTGAATAAAACTTATCAAAGTGATTGAAGGTTCTCTTAACTTGATGGAATTGAAGTAGATCATCAAGTTGACTGCGATAAGTTTCATGACATTTGCTAAAACCTTATTTTGGGTAAACATGATTTGATCTAAGGGTAGATCAAATGTAATAAAATTAAACCCTAATACATTACTTGGTGATTTATAATTGATCCTTAGGTGATCATATCATAGTATTCATTATAATCACTTATGAATACCAAACTATAAATATAACACAAATAATAAGAATGTAATAACCATATCTTAATCTCACCTACTTATACCATGAGTATCATGGAAATACCTAACTTTAATTCTTTAGTGAGATTGAGTAGGAAAGAAACCAAAGTCAAGATCATTCACCATATATCTTTCTTTCCATATCAATCCTTATCATCTCTATTGAATCCTATCCTTATATTTGTTGTTCATCAATATTGAGTAATGAACTATTGATTCACCAATTCTTAACCTATCAACTCTTGTCCTTATTATAACATTCACTTAAGGCTTATAAAGAAAGAAGTAAGAAGAGGTAAATAGTGATGCTACCTTTAGATGTCATCTATAGGATGGGAGTGATTGGAGGAAATCAAATCAATATGGTAACAAAGAAGATTACAAGGATGAAGTCTAAAGATAGTTACCAGGAGTAATCCTGTTGGATCAAGTAGGTATAGTCAATAAATTATATCTCTTAAACCAATAAAGCTAAATGGAAGATAATTGTAATACAACCGTAATGTTGTATGGATGGAAGCCTTATTTAGCCAACTGGAAACCTGAACCATAAAGGATCAAAGGATTATAATGATCATGCCTTACTCACCAATATTGAATGCTTATACCATGTATAAGTGGCATTGGTGGATAAAACATGATTGAACCATAATATAGATTTATTATCCTAGATTAGTCATTACAAGTCACATAATATAATGTGAGGTTGGAGTATTTGTTACTAGAGTTAAGTAGAGAGAAGATAGTATGATTAAGATGATGTTAGAGCAACATTGGATTAAAGAAGTAATATTTTCCTCTTTGGAAAATCCAAGCACTTGAGGTGAGGTAGGATTTGATGTATAAATCTATTGAATTGATATTAGTAAAGCTCATCATGTTAACACATGATGATGCATATGAAGGAGTCGTATATCTAGGAAAGGAATTCCTTAATTAGGGGTCCAGGATTGTGAATTATGGAAGATAGGAATTCTGGGTAAACATTAAACCATAAATCTATAATCAATCTTAACATCCATCCCATCTGTTGGATCAATCATCTTGTTTCCACAATGGTTGATAGGAATAATTTCCTACATCAAATCATTTCAGCATATCTTGGTCATTCTCAACTATCATGACCACATATGCTTAAGAACTATCTTTATCAATTTTGTCTCATAAAGTTAGCCTAGAAAACAATCCCACTATTTTAATTTAAAGGGTGATATCAATAAAGATCATAAACATAAAGACAATATGTTTAGCCATTCACCCTTATTCACAATTATCAAAGGATATAAAAATATTAAAACTCCCATAATTCATGGTAGACATTTATAATCTCAAACCTTTAACTCTTAAGTTAGTAATAATAATATATTTATATTGCTATTTCTTAAATTCATAGGATTAATATTAACCCTATTAGTACTTAGAACTTTATGTATCAAATAATTATGAAGGATCAATATATATAAAAGTTTCTTCAATATTATAAATCAACAAGAATCAAAACTCATGGATCAATATTAATACATTCTTTAATAAGTTTATGAATATGAGATAAATTAAATGCATATACTTAGTTATATCAAACCATTACAATTACAATTATAAAGAAGAAACAAAAATCATTTTATAAGTTCTCCATAAATATATATATTTATATCAAAAGGCAAATCTCTAAAAACCTAAGTGATGAATATTACACTCAATAAAATAGTTTCCTATTAGTTTAAAATTATAAGGAAATCAAGAAAGATATCAACACCACTTATTTTCCAATATTCCTGTATTATTTATTGTGCTCTATAACAATTCTGGATATTTAAATCCATATAAAAATTCATAGTTAAAAGGGTATAAAGAAAACAGAAAATAAAAAGGTTCTGTTTAATAAAAAACTGGAGCCAGAGTAACAACCAGGCTGGCCCATCTCTCCTCCACTTATTTACTGCCCAGCATCAACCTTTTCTTCTCCTGCTCAATTCACCGCAACCCAGTAACGGCCCAAGCCCACATACCTTTTGACAATCTAATCCGTCGTCTTCCTCCCCGGGACAAGGAGCTCGCTGGAGGGTCAACGACCATCCGATGCCGCCGTCGACGTGACGCTGCCACCGAGGCCTCCGAGAGGATAAGAATGACACGACGACGCCCTAATCCTAATATTGACCATTCCTCGCGCTCTCTCTCTAATTTCATTCACAACACCGAAGTCACCGCCGGTGAGTTCCGACTAGCCACTGATGCAGGCCATCTCGAGGACCATGGGATGATTGAGAAGAAGCGCGGTGTCTCCGAGATCCTCTAGGTGGAGCACCGCAACAGGAGGAGCTAAGATGGAGACGAATGTCTCAAATCCCTTTCCATGGTGGTCGTGGGAATCCGCAAACTTGCGCTCATCTCCGGTCACCATCATCGACAATGATCACACGGCCACACTCAGGGTACACTCACGCCTCTCTGGCCTTAATACCGTTTCTTAATTCCTCCTCTAGCCCGAGTTCGTGGAGAGGCCGGCGGGCACCGCCGCAGTTTAGCTCGACGGAGCTATTTCCGGTGAACCTTCATTCAGGCAAATACTCTGTTTCGACTCGGCAACATGAGTAGAGTGGAACGCAAGCGTTCAAATGCCACGGGAAGCCACAAATTGGCGGCGCCGCCGCGTGCCGTCGTGCTGACCTCATCAATCCGGCGACCGACGTCATCTTTGACTAGGTCCTCGGGTTGACTGGGTCATCTACCCCGTTGGCGTGTGACGTGGCTGGTGTCCCACCAGTCAGCGACTGGGACTAGCCCAGCCTTAGTAGAAAACGATTCGGAACTGTGCTGAGGTCACAGTGACATCATGCTTACATCATAATGCTTTTTATTGATTTGTTTATTGTTTCTGGAAATGTAACATCCCTAAAATCACAATTTCAAAGTTTGCATATCATTCATGCATGCATATAGATTTGGGATCAAATTTCAAACTCATTTCAGAAAAACAGAAGCACTTGGTGCTATGATTTTATGTGAACAGATTTAAATCAAATGGCTATCCCCATTTGAAAGTTTGATTGTTTATAAACCAAGTTTGTTGCCTTCTATGAAGATAGGTTTAAGTGTAGAATTTAAACCAAGTTTTCAAATTGGGGAAATAGTTTCAAAAAAAGCTATTTTTCAAATTTTGCAAACCAAGTGCCAAGTCTCTGATATTTTGATCCCCAAGCTTGACCAAGCCTTTGCAAAGCAACCACATGATCTTATGCCTATATTTGAGACTACTGCTCACTGCAAAGATCCCAGGAAAATTTGAATTCAAGTTGAACTTGAAGTCATTTCAAAATCTATTCAGAAAATCGAATCAGAAAAAGAAAAGAAGCAAACAAATAGAAAAGGCTGAGTTTAGCCCAGCAACGGAGCAGGCCCAGCAAGCCCACCAGGGGGATCTCTTTTCTTCTCTCACGCGCGAGCACACCCATTCAGCCACTGACGGCCAGACCCCACGCCCCTTCGGTTTATTTCCCTGACCAGCGGGCCCCGTCCACGTCATCCTCGTCTTCCTCAAACCACGCTCGCGACCACGTCGCTGCTGCTGTCAAGGCCGGTAATGGCGCGGTGTAATTGCCCATTATTTCGCAAGCGTTTCCTGTCGCACCTAGGCTTACTTAAACCCCTCTGCCCCGCAAGCATTCCCCCTCTCCTCGCTCACTCCGCCACCAGGCTGCGCGCAATTGCCCTCGAAACCCCGCAGTACCGACAACTTCGGCGGCCAATTACGGTGAGCCTCGACCGCCCCTCTCTCTGGTTCAAACGAGACTCGCGCTTACGCTGATACCTTCCTTTTGCCTGCTCGTGACCCAGGTCGTCGTCTCCGTTCGCGACCGAAACCACCTGCGCCGCCGATAAACTCCGGCGACCAATTAAGGTAAAACCCGAGCGCCCCTTGCCCCCTCCTTCACGCGAGCTTGTTCGCCTATGTCTTGCGCAAATCCTGATGCCACTGGTTCATGCTAGGGTGACGCCAAACCTCGTCAAGGACCACGACTGCAAGCTACCGACGCCGCCCGTTACTCCGACGAGTTCCTGAGACCGTGCCAGCGCGCCCCTTCGCAAACCAACACCACGTCGAGCTTCAGCACGCCACCGCGGATCCGGTAAGCGCCTCCCTTCCTTCCCAGGCGACCTAGAGCGCCAGCACCGCCGCGGTCAGACGCGCCGCCGCCAGTCAACGCCGCTAGCGCCGCCCGTGTATGGTTAGGACGATTAGGAGCGTCAGATGTAGATCCTACGGCGTAGATTAGAACGTGGGCAAAGAGGTAAGCGCGCATCTGAGCCGCCAGATCTCACTTAGATCCTACGGTCCGCGTTTGTCGATCCAAACGAATCGGTACGCGCCAGTAATACTACGACACGTGTCTAGGGTTGATTCAAAAACAGAATTCAAAAACAGATTTAGATCCAGATTTCAAATGGCTATAACTTGAGATTCCCACGTTAGATCTTTGCAAATTTTATACCGTTGGAATTAGTGAGTCAAGCCCTTTCTGAATCTCCAATGTGTTTAACAAAAAGTATCTGTTAAAGTGACTTTGTATGAATAAACATTTCTAGGTCCATTTTGAGTATAGATTTGGTTTAGCAAATTGTTTTAGGGCTAAATAAGTTTAGTTAGCAAACTTTGTGACTTGTTATGTTTCTGTATCATGCACTTGCTTGGTAGAGTTTTCAAAATCATCACTTAGTAATTTCTTGCATGCATGCATTCATATTTTGATTGTATATAAATTGAGTGTAATTGTATGCTACAAATTTTTGTGTAGATTTTGCTAGTGATTGTGATTGTGAAGAGTGCTACTCTCCCCATTACCAAGGCAAGTGATACTTCATGATATTTCCACCCTTTATTTTGAATAAGAATTAGAATTATTTTTGCTAAGTCTTGCATGCTACTTTTGCCAAATGCTAGGTTGGGAAATCCTATGTAGTGTAGAATTGTAGAATTGCTAGGGAATTTTCCTAAGTTAAGATACTATGCCATGCTTAGCCTAGCTAGTAGAAAACAAGGGTTGGTAAAGTATGTACATGCTATGGTGAAATAATTCTAAGTCCTTTGGGACTCATGCTTTTCTTAATAAAACAACTAAGTCAATGAACTTCCTGGGTGGAATGGGACTTGAGTGGTGGTTTTTGGTTGAGTGGTTACACAAGGCCATGGATTTGGCTTGTGTATCTCACTTGTGGTATGCCACCCAGGCACAAAGGGATTTGGAGGCCAAGTGTTGAGAAAGCTTACAGTGCAACCACTTGGCAATATGGGCTCTGCCTTGATCATATAGGTTGCTAGAACTTAGTCATTTGGACAGTTGGTGGTAGTGGGATGATAGGTTGGAACGCGTCTATTTGACTAAGTAAAGGCTTCTGAAAGGTCCTGTCTTGGGAAACCAAGTCTGGTGGGGAAAGTGCACAACCTCTGCAGATGGAAAATCTAAGTACTTAGCCAAGTCCATGGCAATGGACAACTTGAGCATCAAGACATGGAAGCTACAAGAATCTCATCACTCCAACTTCTAAGTAAAACTTGTGGGTGAACAAGGGTGAAGGACCCCAATGTCTATTGGTGGTTTCTTGGGAAGTTTTGATAAAGAAAAACTTAGTGATTTCAACTAATAGGAAAATCTATGTTGAGCAAAGCAAGCCAAGCTACACTTAGCCAAAATGCATATAGTAACATAGTCCACTTAAAATTTACTAAGGTATCACTTGCCAATACTATTCCAAAGTATTGACCCTCTGTGGCTGTAACTTGTAATGTTGCAGGTTACTCCGACGATGACTAGGAGTCATGAGTCTACACTCAACATGCTTGCCTGTGGCACATGAAGATGAAGACTTATGTTTATTTACTTATTCCAAGAACTCTTGTATTAGGCCTATGGCCTTGAGTTGTAAAAGACTTGGTTTTATCTCTGGAATGAATGTAATAAATGACCTTTGTATCTGTGTACTTCATCTTAAACTGTGGATGCTAGCAATGATCCAGGGACTAGCATCGCAATCACAGGGATCCTTTTCCTTTACAAAGGAGGGGTCTTACAGGAAATGACATGGCACAGGCCCCACTAGTCAGTGACCTTGGGTAGGTCTTGCCTTGGTAAGAAAAGTATTATCTGTTTAGTAAAAATTGATAAACACAATATGAATTCAAATATTAATATTACAAAAATAAAATAAAATAAAATAATTAAATCTTGTTTAATTAATAAATTTTGTTTTATAATTCAGAAAATTATGTGTAATATATGAATTTTTTTAGAAAAACAAAATCTACAACTTAACACTATTATCAAATATTATTATGGTGATTATTTAAATAAATATTATTTAATAAAGGTTTTATAAGTAATAAAACTTAGATAATTCATATTTAAATATTGATAAATACTAAAAATATAAATAAAATACCAAAAATCTTAGAAAAAAATAAAAACAATACTTTAAAACTATAATCATACATTCTTACTTGACTTAATTAAATATTTATTGTTTATTAAGTGTTTATAAAGTAATAAACCTTATTAAAATCATATCTTATTATTTATAAATCACAAAAATAAATGTAATATACCAAAATGATCACAAAAATAATACCTACATGTTAAAAATATGATATTCCACTTTTGAGTTAAATAAAAAGTTAAACACTTTCATAAATTGAATTTAAACCTATTCCTTAATTAATAATTCATATAAAGGTAAATAAAATTTGTTAATAAATCTAAAAATTAGTCAATTGAGTCTAATAAATAGTATTAGTCCTAAATATTGGTAGTGTGCATTCAAAATGAATTAACACACTTTAAATACAATTTTATTAAATTATCTCTCAACCATTAATATAGATTATTTTATAAAAGGATCCTTATCCAATCTAAAATCTACAAGAATAATTGTAATAAGATAAAACCCATTCCTTTATATTAACCACAAGTTTATAAACAAATCAAAACACTATAAGTGAGTTCATAAGTAGTAAATAATATTGTTTACTTATTCACAAATCTTAACCGCACCCTTATAGGGAGGTAAATCCCTTTATACATTTATAATGTAAAGAAAACACTACCAAGTAAAAATAATACCCTTCTTATGTAACTTTAAAGAAACATTATGAAGTAAACAAGGTATAAGTATAATAAGCATTACACCAAAAGTCCATCTATATTTTAAAGTTAACCTTAGTCTACAAGACTTTCAAAATAATACTAAAACCTTTTTATGTGTTTTATAATTAACTTTGGTCTGATATATTTAAGTCATAAAGCATCTCAAGCCCAAACTATTCAAGCAAGCACAAATAATATCAACCAGACTCAACTAATCACAATGGTTGTTTAGACCTTGGAAAAGAAATCTTTTCTTCAAATGTTATTCTTTTTTTCCACTTCAAACATCAAGTGACAATCAATAATAATTACATTACATTAAGCTTTACTTAAATACTTAGGATTGTTAACACTTAAGTTCTTTATAAATGCCATTACTTGTAAGGTAAAATTTGAAGATAAGGCCATTCTTATATAAGTAATCTTTACGTAGCATTCCACAATTGTGTATCTCATTGTTTTATGATATTAGAATTACATGTTGTTTCACACACACACACTCACAAGCCTTAATAAGAAGCACATGTGTGAAACTTAATCTAAAAGGGCAACACATTCCAAGGAAACCCTTTCTAGTATCCAAACCCTAGAACAAAGTTATTCTCGGGATTCGCGTTTATCAAACTTGCATTACATTACTTATGAATAAAATCATATTTCTTCTTTAAACATTAGTCCTTACTGGACCAATGATGCTGATTCAGATATTGGATGTTATATTGTCTTGAAGACCGTGAGTGCATAATCTTGCAATCACAAAAGGCAAGCTCACACTTGCTCATGTCCTTTGATTATTTTCTGTAAAGTATTTTACAAATCCAGTGTTGTCATAACCTGCATTTGAAAAAGGTCAGAAAACACTATTTTCATAATAATGTGATTATAGGTTATTTACCATGAGGTAATAACCTACTATAAGAGTTCCGGTGGTAAAGGAACATATTATCTAGGACTTAACAACCAATGTCGCCAGTGATTCTTGCGCTGTATATTACGCGTTGACCATGAGATTTGGAATGGGACGGAGAAGTCAGCTGTATCTTTTCCCTCTCGCATGGATCCGGATGTGCGGGTCGTGGCTTTTATCACTCGTAGCGTGCATATTATATGGTAATTCGTAGAGGATATGCAGCATATGGGTGGGAGCCCTCAACGTCCCATGATAGTTCCGGCATCTAAACGGTCTGTACTGCCAATTGTCGTAATTCAATAGGTGGGCTGGCGTACACCAAGGAGACATGCGGGGTCACGGAGAAGTCAGTGATTGGCTTGGATCTTAGTCTGGGCCTCACACCAAGGAAGTGTGAACGAACCTGCAATTCGGATGTGCAACAAAGCTAAGATCTCTCATGGGTAAAGTGACGCACCTCTGCAGAGTGTAAGAACTGTAACTTGTTACTCCCTGTTCCGGGAAGGAGCTGCGAACGCGGCGGGAAAGGAACTCCATGAAAGTTCTGGTAAACCCGTGAAGGCTGACGGACATAGCTTTTCAGAATAAAAGCAACCTTTGAAGAAATGTTTACGAAAACTTGCATGGCTTACGTCCTATGGTCCGTGGCTGTAGTCATAGTGCATCAAACACTCATTTTCTAGTGAACTTGCTGAGTACGCTCATACTCAAAGTACCTTCTTAACCCTTGCTAGGTTCTAAAGCCAGTATAGACGACGTCTACATCAAGTTATGCTCCAGGAATCATCATCAAAAGCTAAATCTCTTCAATGAAGTTAAGGAAGTCAACATATATATCAAATCAAGTGAAGACGAAGTTGCGGATTAGATAAGAATAGAATCTCTAGCCATAGAACCTACTTCTGTAGAGTATTGCAATAGTAGCAATGCAAGCCTCAATAGTTTAGATACTAGTCTATTAGTATAATAGATTTGAGTTGATTATTTATAATTTTTCTTTGTAAGAAGTTTCTTTCTCTCTCTTTAACCTAGAGTGTTCCCTGGATCTTGTGTAAAGAGTTGAGTTGTAACCTATAGTCATGTCTTGGACCTGCTGTGTTTCTGTTGTACCACTCTGAGGGATGTAATACTAGTGAACGGTGTTTCATTGGTGTTATGTCAACGACTATAGTGTACTACATCATGCAGTGGTATGCTGGGTCACCGCATAGGAGTTTATAGTGGACACTTTGGAATAACTTGATTTCTTGGGAGTTGGAGGCATGAGTAGAACTTACTCATACAAGTGGAGGCTAGCAAAAGACTGGGAGCAACCAACTAAGAGAGCAATAATGGCCATAATTATGCAATGCAACAAAGCAAACTAATCAAAGCAAATAGTGGTACTACAAGTCAAGGACTAAATGATCATAGAGGCTAATGGTGACTTATCATAGTCATAACATGGTGTGAGCATGTGCCAAGTCATCCCAAGCAAAACATCAAAGGAGAATACCACAATACTATGCTTTTGCATGCTAAAACAACGCATAATTTCTTCAAGGCACACTAAGCAATCCCAATTGTTTGGAACAAGACATGCTACAACAATAATTACTAAGCATAATGCTAAAACAACACCTAGCATGTCATGCTAAAGTCTAAGTCACAGTCAATGCAAGCTCCTCTTGAACTTCAAGCAAGAACTTACTACTCCTTTCCAAACACCAAGCAAACTTATTTGCAAAACGACACATCGAGAATGGGGGTCCAAACTACTAAATCAAACTAAACAAAGCAAACAAAAACTAAGACGCTCCAAGAAAAACACAACTGTGCATGAAACAATAAAAACGAAGTGTCTAGACATGCCTGAGCTTTTTATTCATGAAGAAGGGGATGCCTTGGGAATCCCCAAGCTTTGACGCTTGTAACTCTTGGATATTTCTTGGGGTGACACCATGGTGGCATCCCCAAGCTTGATATTTTGTCCATTCTTCATCTCATTGCATCATTCTCTCTCTACACCTGAAATTTTTCCTTCATACAAAACTTCACACAATCTTCATTAACAACATTAGTGTATTCAAAAGATATTAGACCCCTGGCAAAGCTTTGGAACAGCAAGGCTTTTCACTAAAAACAGAAGCTACTGTAGTAACTCCTTCAAAGAAACTCATTTTACCTGAAGAGATCTCAAAAAGGAATCAATAAGAAGCAAATGCAAATAATGGCAGAAATCTGTCAAAACAGACCAGCAGGTAGAAACGAATTTTTTCGAACATCTTCTGTTGCTCAAATCAAAAAGTGTTGAACTAACGAAAGTTATCTAACATACTGGGGGATTTATTAGTAAATTTTGAGCTCAATACTAATTACAGAGCCTTCTCACGAATTTTTGGTGGAGGACAGAAATCTGTTTCGGGATAGCAACTCCCCAAATCTTACTCCCTTCTCATTACAGGTCATTCTTGGCACAAAAATAAAACAAAAAGGATAAGGAGAGGTTATTACAGAAATAATAACTTCCAAGACTCAAGGAAACTCTTGGGTTATCTCCCAACAAGTACTTTTCTTTAACGCCTTTAAGTTAGGCACAAGAAGCAAGAAGAATCAAGTATTTTCAAATGAAGAAGCATTAACATTCATACCTGCAAAATCTTCAACTATGAAAGGTATCTCATCCAAATGGGTTTTGGAGGATCCTTTCTCATCTCTCTTTGGTCTACTACCTTCATCAAAAAGATTTTCAGGGGCAATCCAATCAAAGTTCTTTTCAAAGGCTTCATGCATTCCAACAAGTTTAAAGGGTATGGGTATATTGAATTCTTCTCCAGGATTAGTTTTATCAGAAATACCCACAACATCTACACTTGAACCTATCATATTGAAACGTTCAAAAACCTTTTTTTGCTTCCCTAGCAACATCATGGAATTCTTTTGATAAAGTTTCAAGGATGAATTCCCTTTTTTCAACATTCTTCTCTTCTTTTAGTTTTAGGAACAAGAATTGTATGAAGGTGTTAAGGCTAACAAACCTAGCCTCCAACATATGAACTAAAGAAGCTGCAACTATCTCATAATTAGGAGTAAGCTCTGCTATAGATTTATCCTCAATATCCTCATGCTTGCTAAATAATTAAAGAATTCTTCAATATTATGTTTCCCAATTATGCAGCCACTACCTATTACAAGATCTTTCAGGGCAACTTGGGGGAACAACATGGTGAGATAGAGCGGGAACTAATTTTTTGTGTGTTTTTGAATAAAGCAAGCAAACCAAACTAGACTATTTTTTTTGGGTTTTTTGAAAAGAGGCAAACAAAACCAAGCAAAAGAAACAAAGCAAACTAAAAACAAAGTAAAGATAAAGGAAGTGAAGGACTCCCCTAGTGAAGACGTCCTTAGCCTCCCCGACAACGGCGCGAGAAAACTTGTTGATGACTCCTTGGTGGCGCTAGAGAAGTTGGTGCTTGATGTGGAGTCTTGTTGGGAACCCCAAGAGCAAGATGTGAAGAGCACATCAGCAAGTCTTCCCTCAGTTGAGACCAAGGTTATCGAACTAGTAGGAGGAAGGAAACGTCACACAGGTGTTGCAAGCAACGCGGAGACCTGCACAACACAAACTCAAGACTTTGCCCCAACGAATCAGTGAGGTTGTCAAGCTTACCGGTTTGCTATAACAAAGGATTAAACATATGGTGTGGAAGGTAATGGTTTGCAGCAAGTAAACAAGTAACAGTGGAAGATGTATCAATGGTAAAGATTGGACCGGGGTCCATAGTTCACTAGAGGTGCTCTCCTTAGATAAACAACATGGCATGAAGGGTAAACAAATTATAGCGAGACAATTGACAGGAAGTGAGCAAGGCATAACAATGAAATTACTAGACAGAAAGATCCTATGAGGTTGATTGGGCAATACAACAATATACATAGACCGTCACCCAAGTGCATCTATGACTAGAAGTCCACCTTCAGGTTATCATCTGAACCCCCTCCAGTATTAAGTTGCAAGCAACAGACAACTGCTTTAAGCAAAGTGTGTAAGGTAAACAGTACACATGTTCCATGAACAAGAGACCGTTGTTTTCTCCCTAGTAGCAACAACACATCTACAAAGAGATTTTTGTAACTTCCCTTGGAAACTAGAGGCATGAACCCACTATCGAGCATAAATACCCCCTCTTGGAGTCACTAGCAACTACTTGGCCAAGATAACCACTAGCAACGGAGAGCATGCAAGATCACAAACAACACAAATATGATAGAATCATAAAGATAAAACCATTAATCAAACCAACATAACAATCTCAATATCCATCGGATCCCCGCAAACACAACATGCATGATTACAAATAGATTAGATCTTGATCATGAACGGATCTCACAAGATCTATACATGAAAGCACAAAGGAGGAGATACAACCATCTAGCTACTACGTGGACCCATAGTCCAAGGTGGAACTACTCACGAATCATACCGGAGAGAAGGCCTCCGGGATGATCTCCCCACCGGCAGGGTGCCGGAAAGAACTTCAGATCCCCCCAATCTAGGGACGATGGTGGCGGTGGCTACAGACGGTTTCATGGATTTCTGATCGGGTACTCAGGGTTTCTGCATCGGGGGCTTCTTATAGGCAAAGGGGCGATACCAGGAGGTGGCCAGGGCCACCAAACCCTAGACAGGCATGGGCCCACCTGCCCCCACGCCTGGGGTGGGTCTAGCCCACCTGGTCGGACCCTCCGGCTCTCCTCTGGACTTCTTGTTCCCCGCGAAAAGTAATTGACTTTGACGTTTGTCCCGTCCAATTCCGAGAATATTTCTTTACTAGCTTTTCTGAAACCAAAAATACCAGAAAACAGGCATCTGGCACTATTGCAACTTGTTAATCGGTTAGTACCAGAAAACATGTAAAAAGCACCTCAAAGTGTGGACAAGTAAAGCAAAGTAGATACTAAACAAGCATGGATCATAAAAATATATATATACGTTTCCAACGTATCAACTGTGCCAAGAAAGCCATAACCATGACCAGTACAACCGGAATATCAGTAGAGAATGTATCTGAAACCTTGCCCCATCAATTCAAGTGCAACAAGAGTCTAGCACAACCAACCATTGACCAAGTCAGAGTAGTCTGGGAATACCCCGATGTATTTCCAGATGTTTTGCCCGGTATGCCCCTAGATCGGGATATCGAGTTTATCATTAAACTAATCCCTTGAACCAGACCCATAGCCTAGAGACCTTATAGTATGAACCCATCGGAATTAGTGGAGCTGAAGAAGCAACTGGATGCTATGCTAGAGATAGGACTGATTCAATCAAGTGTGTCGCCATGGAGATCACATGTCTTGTTTGTGGACAAGAAAGATGGAGGTAACCATTTGTGTACGGATTATCGGAAGCTGAATGATGTCACCATCAAGAACAAGTACCCACTGCCGAAAATAGAAGATCTGTTTGACCAGTTGACCGGTGCCAAAGTGTTTTCTAAGATTGATCTTAGAACTGGGTATCATCAACTCAAGATTCGTGCAGAGGATATTCCCAAGACCGCCTTTACCACCAAATATGGATTGTATGAGTACGCTGTCATGTATTTTGGATTAACCAATGCCCCCACTTATTTCATGAACCTCATGAATAAGATTTTTATGGACTTCCTGGATAAGTTTGTCGTTGTGTTCATCAATGACATTCTGATCTATTCCAAATCGGAAGAAGAACATGAGATACACCAAGGACCATCCTTAGAACCCTTAGGAGCATCATTTGTATGCCAAGTTTAGCAAATGTGAATTCTGGTTACAAGAAGTAGGATTACTCGGACATATTGTGTCAGCCAGAGGAATTGCTATTAACCCTGCCAAGGTTAAGGATGTTGAAGAATGGCAGGCCCCGACCACTCAAACCCAAGTTCGTGCATTTCTCGGATTAGAGGGATATTACCGCAAGTTCATAGAAGGATTTTCGAGCATCTCAAGACCCATGACCCAATTGTTGAAGAAAGATAAGAAGTTTGAATAGACGGACAAATGTGAAGCAAGATTGATTTCAGCCCCAATCTTGATTATGCCGGATATTACGAAGCCTTTTGATGTGTATTGTGACGCATCCAAGATCGGTTTCGGATGTGTGCTAATGCAAGAAGGCAAAGTCATATATTATCTATACCGGCAACTAAAGCAGCATGAGCAGAATTATCCTACCCATGACCTTGAACTAGCAGCCGTAGTTTTAGCCTTGAAGACATGGCGGCATTACCTCATGGGAAACCGTTGTGAGATTTATTCGGATCACAAAAGCCTGAAGTATATTTTCACTCAGAAGGAGCTGAATATGAGGCAAAGGAGATGGATAGAGCTAATCAAGGACTATGATCTGGACATTCACTATCACCCTAGTAAAGCCAATGTGGTAGCATATGCCCTTAGCAGATTGCCATGTCGCTTAAACTCCATGATTCTGAAGGAGCAACCAAGTTTGCACAAGGAGTTGGAAGATTTCAGAATGGAGCTTGTAAGTGAAGGATTTTTTGGCTAGCATAGAACTTCAACTCACTTTGATCAGTCAGATCAAGGAGGCGCAGAAAGGAAATGCTAGTATCGACGGAATCAAACATCGTATTGTTACAGGGAAAGTACCCAGATTCACCGAAGATGAAGGAGTTTTGTGGTACAAAGGACGTATCTGTGTGCCAACAGATTCAGAGTTAAAGCAAGCTATTTTGAAAGAAGCCCATGATACTCTTTATTCTATCCACCCCGGAGGAACGAAGATGTATCAAGATTTGAAAGAGCAATTTTGGTGGCATAAGATGAAGAGAGAAATCGGAAGCTACATAGCCAAGTGTGATATCTGTCAGAGATTCAAGGCGGGACATCAGAGACCCGCAGGACTATTGCAACCATTGCAGATTTCGGAATAGAAATGGGATTCCATCGGAATGGATTTTATCACCGGTTTGCCTACATCTAGTAGGGGAAATGACTCTATTTGGGTCATAGTAGATAGACTGTCCAAAGTCGCCCATTTCTTACTAGTTAAGACCACTTATCAGAGTTCAAAGATAGCAGAGTTGTATATTGATAGAATAGTCAGTTTGCATGGAGTCCCCAAGAACATTGTGTCATATCGAGGAACCCAGTTTACCTCGAGATTTTGGAAGAAAGTCCAAGAAGGATTAGGAACAAGACTAGATTTCAGCACAACTTATCACCCTCAGACTGATGGAAAAACAGAGCGAATAAATCAAATACTCGAAGATATGTTGAGAGCTTGTGTATTAGAATATTGATCTAAATGGGAAGATTGTCTGCCGTTCGTAGAATTTTCATACAACAACAGTTACCAAGCCAGTTTGCAAATGGCCCCATTTGAATTAATGTATGGAAGGAAGTGTCGTACCCCTTTGAATTGGTCGGAAGTAGGAGAGAGTCAGATTTTCAGACCGACATCCTACGAGAAGCCGAAGAGAAAGTTCACAAGATCCGTGAGCACCTCAAGACCGCCCAATCCAGACAGAAGAGTTATGACGACAAGAGACGTCGAGACCTAGCCTTCAGTATCGGAGATTTTGTGTATCTCAAAGTGTCACCTTTGAAAGGAATGCAACGTTTCCAACTCAAAGGAAAGTTAGCCCCCAGATATATCGGACCCTTCAAGATTCTGAATCGTCGAGGAGAAGTATCGTATCAACTGGAACTGCCAGAGGAGGTGTCAGCCGTGCATAATGTGTTTCATATCTCTTTACTTAGCAAATGCCTAGAAGTCCCGGAGAAGAGAGAAGTTTTCAAGAATATTGATCACAGAACCATAGAGATCAACGATGATCTGGAATATCCCGAAGTACCCATTCATATTTTGGAGGAAGCTTTTAGAACCACCAGGACCCGGAGTATCAAGTTTCCCAAGATCCAATGGAGTAACCATACCGAAGAAGAAGCTACCTGGGAGCGAGAAGACTACATTAGGACGGAGTTTCTATATGTTTAAATGCTAGTTTTATTTTTCTCAAATTTCGGGACGAGATTTTTTTTAAGAGGGAAGGTTTGTAACATCCCAAAAATATTAATCAAGGTTATCAATTTCAATCACTCAAATTTAGGGTTAACAAAAAACTTTTGTTAATTAAAACCCATATGAATGCATGTGTGTATGTGATGAATGCATGAATGCTTGTATGGACTTGTCTGATTGTTATGAATGGCAAGGATTAGTTTAAAGATGAAAACAACATCATCTAAATCATTTCCAAGCAGAATCAAAATCAATAGAAATTCAAAAACAAACCAAATAAGCAAACAGTCATTTTTGCCAATCTTGTTCACTAGACCACTTTGAGTGTTTCTAGTCCAAAATTTCTAACAGAAACAAATCCAATTCTTTTAACCCCTTGCTAGACCAAGTAAAAGTGAACCCAAGCCCACCTTGCAAACCCACAGAAACATTTGGCAACCCTATTCAAATGACATTTCAAAATTGAGTCTAGTTCATATGGTAAGATCACAATTTCTCAAAACCCAACCAAACCAATTCACCTTGACAAATCCAAACAACTAGAGACCACCTAATATGTGCCCAATACACTCACCAAGTATCATCCAAAAATTCAAATATGAATTTCTTGCGGCCATTTCATCAAACACGTGGAGACACAAACCAAATTCTGCCAAACTTCACTGTTTTGAGCAGTAATCCTTTCAAACATTGTTCCCAATTGATCACCCTTGTCTCCCCCAGTAACAACCAGTGCATTAAACCAACTTAGACCCCTACCAATGCACCATGTCGTGCATGCCTGAGCCAACCCTGGCCAGCCGAACCATCCATCGCTGCGCCTAGGCACCATGTCTAGGAAGCACGCCACCGTCCGCCGCCACCCCATGTCCAGCCCTCGAGCCTTGACAAGTAGTAGACCACCGAGAACACACGCGCCCAGTTTGTCTCTGCCGTGTCTAGAGCGTGCCAGCTCGCCACGCTCGACACGCTCGCACAGACCATGCCTCGCCTTCGCCGCCCGTGCCTGCGATCACCACCTTCCCAGGAGACCACCAGACATGACCGTTCGCCGCCGCGCAACCAGGAGCGCCTGTGCGTCGTAAAAAATGCCGTCGGTTCCGCTCAGATCACCCACGTGTTCCGACCAAACCGCAATGCTCCTTGCCGCGCCATCAAGCCGTTGAGGATCACCAGGAGACAGCGCACCGCCCTCTAGCCTCAGCCATGCCGTTAGCTTGCTGTAACCCCGACCCTGACGAGCACTGCCCATGACGTTCGGCCTCTCTCGCTCGCCTATAAAAGGAGGCCTCCCCCGCTCATTTTCTTCACACCAGTTCACTCCCCACCTCTCACTGATCCTTTCCACCTCTTCCCGGAGCAAGGCGAGCTCTCCCTCGCCAGAATTTCGTCGGAGCCAACCGCTGCTAGAGGAGAAGGGCGCCGTCGATTGGAGCCACCCTAGGAGGAGCCATCAGTACCAGAAGAACCATCGTTGTCGACTTTGTCATTCGCCCCCATCGCCGACCATCGCCTGAGCTCAAGTGAGCCGCCCCATACCCCCACTGGCCGCGCTTGGGTTAGCCACCGATGTGTTCTATTCCGACGAGGACGACAAACGTGAGCCGTTGATGCTTAGTCTAATCCTACGGTCGTAATCGCCCCGTACCCCTTTAAACCCCCTGTCTCCCCGACGCGTGGGAACACCACTTAACCAGCCCCCGCACGTTGTGCGCAGTGGGCCGACCCAGTTAGAATCCTCGCGACCCAGTAGTTTAAATTTGATTTATCTATTTAGTTTCAACCTAGTTCTGGCAGTGGATTCAAAATTCAATTCGAAGAGTTTTACTAAACCAAATAGCATGAAACCAGTTTTTTTTAGAAAGATATGGAAATTCTTAATGCAAGCCCGTTGGATTCAAACCATTTGAAATTATAGATCACCAATGGTAAAAATAACAAGACAGAGACTTTTCTGCATTCAAACATTTTTCAAAATTCAACCATAAATGCTTTTGAGTTGATTCAAAATCTCAAAAATCAAATTTGATAAGACCCTTCTGAATATATAAAAATATCTAGGTTTACCTGCAGTAACAATGGACAAGTAATAAAAGAATTCCCCATAGGCATTTCTATCCACTTTAATTAATTAAAATAAAAAGGTTAAACCTTATTAAATTGTGACACCACTTTAAATCACATTCCCAAGTATTGAAATATGTGGTGAGGACATGTGTCAACATGATTCCATGTTTTAATTGGAGAATATTAAATCTTAAGTAGTTTTTTAATGAGTAGAAATTACTTTTCTAAAATAAAATAAATAAGACTATTTTCTTACTTCATGTGATGATTGTGATGATGCTAGATCATCTTGTGTGAGACTTTGTGTGATAAATAGAAGTAGTTAAGTATTTTTTGGTGATTGCATACTTCGTATTTATTCATAGACGCTAGTACCGACCAAGGATACGAAGAGGAAGGAAACTACTACGAAGAGGAAGTAGAGAAGAACTTCAACCACTGCACTGCACAAGGCAAGCCTCACAATACAAGTTAACTTAACAAGCTATCTAAGCAAGCTAGAACTTTGCAAGTTAACATTTGCATGATAAATATGCAAACTAGATGCCTTAGGCATATGTGATTATACCCCTTTGATTATACGAAATCCCAGTTTTACTTGCAAGCTTTATTAGTTTATTTCTTTATCAAAATTCTTTGTCTACTTTTAGGTAGTGCTTGTGATATTTTGGAAAGATATTATAGGTAGTATAAAGAGCATAAAACTTGTCCTAAGTTAGGTAGAACTTGATGTCATCCTGAGGCATGAGATTAGACTTAGATAAGTCACACTTGATTATCACCCCTCATTAGTGATTACCCCCAACTTTAGTGGCTAGTGCTAAGTATAAAACTTGATGACTTTAGATGGGAATACTTGGTGAAAATGGTTATGAAAACCTTAGAATGATGAGTCATTATACTGAAATGTTTTGACATGTGTTATTGAACACCATATGATTTGATGATGAAAATGTTGAGGCATGAGCCTTAGCCCTTTATAAAACTGATGGTTGTGTTCGGATGCGATACCATTCCAATTTTACCGTACAACCACAATACTCGAATTTGGGTAGGGATTGACTGGAAGTTTATATATCTTAGTATGGGTTCCCTTGCGGTCGAGGTTTGAGCTGAGGCTACCTCGTGATGATTGACCACCTGTGAAGCTCCCAAGATGACAGATGGTCATGGCTGGGAGGCCAAACTCATAGGAGAGGTGCCTATACTAGGGTGTGTAATTGAAAGGTTAGGATTGATTATCCGCATACTGAGTATGGTGAATTCAGGATTGTTTCTGACGGATGTATCGAATATTGTGGTGAAAGTGTACCATCTCTACAGAGTGTCAAACTATTCGAATAGCCGCGTCCGCGGTTATGGACAGTTGGAGTGGCCATACTGTTCCATTGTCAGATGTTTTCAAAATGACTTGTGAAATGAATCATGACCTTGACTTGACCACAACAGGGTTGTGAAAGCTAAGTTCCCACTTAGGTGTTATAAAACATTAAACTAGTTTTCTTTACTTCTGAACTCGGCTAGAGATAAACCTGCCTTTTTGCAAAACAACCTAGAGCTTAGTATTCCTACTTGAACCACTTTACTTGTTAGTGATAGTTTGCGAGTACTTAAAGAGTACTCATGGCTTCGTCCCTGGATATTCCCGTGGCCAGACTATGAGGAGGACTATCAGTAGGATTGACCGCAGGAAGTCTACGACAACTAGGATCATCTCCCATCTTTAGCATTGCCTGTGACTTTGAAGATGGAGCTTCGCCCACGCTACCGTTATTATATTATTCCGCTGTATTGATTGTATTAAGATTCGATCATGGAATACTTTATTTGTAAGACCTTTATTATGGTTTGTAATGGATGATGAACCATGGTACCAATCTGTTATGTCTCGCAAAAATGGTAATCCTGGGATTGCGATGTATGGCATAATAGGCATCTGGGGTTAAAAATCCGGGTGTTGACATAGACTAATCTCCAACCACTCCTACCCTCCATTGTCGCCACCACACCCCACCTGTCGCTACCGCTAAGGACCCGCGCGTCCACCCTGCCTCCCTGCTGGCCCCACCCTCACACAGATCATGCACGCTCCCCGCGAAGGCCCCATCTTGAGCAAACCGCCCTGATGCCGCCTTTCTTCTGTAATCCCTCCTCGGATCCCCACGCGGCTGCTAGGGCCCACCATGACTCGGTCGCCCATGCTCGTGTAGCGACCCCCACCCACGATGTCGTGACCGCGCACGCCCCTGCCGCATGATCCCATCGCCCCGCTTCTCCATCGTGATTCCCTCTCCCTGCTGCCACTGTACGCCCCTAGCGCTTCTCCTCCTCCGCCAGGCCCCTGAGATCCTCCAGGTCTAGCCTCGCGGAACTGTCGTTGCCGACCTCTCCTCGCCCCTGCGCCCGTCTCCCCCTCCTAGTGTAGAGCCACTGGCCGCCCGTCGAGCTCCCTGCATCAAGCCCGCATCGTCGCGCCAGCATGGCTGCCACCAGGAGCTCGCCCTCCTCGCCTTTGCTTCCCTTGTCCGCGACCACCGCCTCGGCGCCCCAACCTCTGCACTAGCCACTTGGTCATGCCCGCCTCTGCCCCTCCTCTTGTCTGCCTCCCTGATGTCTACTCACTTCTATTCTTGTAGACAGTTGTTGGGCCTCCAAGTGCAGAGGTTTGTAGAACAACAACAAGTTTCTCTTAAGTGTATTACCCTAGGTTTATTGAACTCAGGGAGGAAGTGGTCAAAGGTATCCCTCTCAAGCAACCCTGCAATCAAAATACAAGAAGTCTCTTGTGTCCCCAACACACCCAATACACTTATCAGGTGTATAGGTGCACTAGTTCGGCGAAGAGATAGTGAAAATACCAGTGGTATGGATAATTTTAAGTGGTAACGGTGCCACAAAAGAGCTTCCGACAAGGAGGAAAAGACTGGAAGCAAGCAAACATGCAACAAATCTAGTTGTAAACGGTGTTTCAATGTTTAGAAACAAGGCCTAGGGATCATACTTTCACTAGTGAACACTCTCTCATATAAATATCTTATCTTAATGATACTACTCTTAACTACTCTCCGGTTGGACACTCTAATCCATGGTAGGGCTATAACAGCACTCCTAAAAGTCCGCCTTTCCCATCTAGATAACCCCACACTGTCACCTTGAGCGCTAGATGGTTCCAACAAACACCACAATTTCATAGAGAAAACCAACTCAAAATATACTCATGATAAATATATATGTACCTAGCTTAAGCGCCACACACGTGTGCACGCTGTCACTTTCACACACGTGGGGAAAAGCATAGATCTATTAAAGCACGATGAGTATTTATGTAGACTCTAGCCTAAGTGACACCATGGCATGCACGCTGTCACTTTCACACACATGGGGAGAGCAGAGATCTATTAAAGCACTTGAGTAGCAAGGTAGATCTACTTGATTACAAAGCTCATGAACACAATATGATCACGCATAGAGAGAGATGAACACATAGCTATCGGTAGAGCCCTTATCCTCGAGAGAGAACTACTCCATCCTCATCATGGGAATCAGCAACGGTGATGAAGATGGTGATGGATATCAATGGAGACGGCTCCGGGGCACTTCCCCGTCCTGGCAGGGTGCCAGAACAGAGACTTTATGTCCCCCGAATCTCCCCTTCGGTGGCGGCGGCGCTGCGGAACTTTTCATGGATGTATGATGGATGATTTAGGGTTTCTGAGTCGGGGGCTTCTTACAGGCGAAGGAGGCAAGGTCGGTGGAGGCCCAAGGGGCCCACACCCCTTGGTGGCGTAGCTAGGGTCGGCCTACGCCGCCCTAGGGTGTGGCCACCCTGGTGCCCTACTTCGTCTCAGCTTTGATTTTCCGTATCGCTCAGGGAAAAATAGGAAGATTAGATTTTGTCCCATCCAATTCCGAGAATGTTCATTTTTTTAGCTTTTCTGAAACCAGAAACAGCAGAAAACAGGCAACTGGCACTATGACATCTTGTCAATAGGTTAGTTCCAGAAAGTGTATAAAAATACCTCAAAGTGTAGACAAAGCAAAGCAAAGTAGATACAAAACAAGCATGGAACATCAAAAATTATAGATACGTTTACGACGTATCAAGCATTCCCAAGCTTAACTCTTGCTCGTCCTCGAGTAGGTAAGTGATAAAAAGAACAATTTTTTAGGTGACATGCTCCATCAAAATCAAGATCAAACCATTTGCAAGCATTGGAAGATGGGATGAAAGAACTCTAAACATGAGCATGCAAGAAGAAGTTCTAACAATAAGACAAAGTAACTATGCATGCAACATGAAAGGTTACAAACAAAGATCATGAATAATAATGCATTGAAAGGCGTTTGTTTGTTTCACATATATAAAAAATAGCATAGTGGCATTCAGCTTGTCCCTCATGGAGTAGAAAATAAATGCATAGGACACCTTCAAAGTTCATAAGAGTGACTAGATACAAATAGTTTATGAGCGAGCAATATCAACAATATGAATGAATCAATAAGTTTTGGGACAATGCATATAGAACTAAGATGGCAACTATGCTCTCTTAATTGGTGCCTAAGGATAGAAGGTGGAGACTCAATATAATAGTGGAAGAAAGGCCCTTCATAAAGGGAAGCAGGGATTTCAAGTTTCAAAAAGAGCTTCCAAAAATTATGGTACTTGTTAGCTTTCAGCTCTCATTGCCCCTATCATAAGCATCTTGAAGTGATCAAGGTTAAAGTGGACAAACTATGGAGTATATGCTTGACAAAGTATAAGTTTGCAATCTCATGTCCCTTGAATACGAGGGCCGCTCCTCATGCTACTCAACTTTAGTCACCTGTAAGTTCTTGTCATCGTAAGTACATGTGTATCATAGAGAACCGCCAACAGGGTACCCCTTGCACATGATACAGAAGCTATCCCATAATCAAAATGACAAGGCAAGCAGACAATGGGCATCTCAGCAATCTTCTTATTTACCATGGGAAAATGGTGCCTTTTTCTCTCTTTCCTCTTTTCAATATGTCTCTTTTGTTTATAAGAAGAAAGCTTCATAGATTGCTCACTATGGTGATGCTGCAAGTTTCCCCTTGATTAGGCATGGCTTAGGCTAGCGGCCCAGGCGTTTATCTAACACACATACTGATGTCTATGCACTTCTATTCTTGTAGACAGTTGTTGGGCCTCCAAGTGCAAAGGTTTGTAGAACAGCAACAAGTTTCCGTTAAGTGGATTATCCAAGGTTTATCGAACTCAGGGAGGAAGTGGTCAAAGGTATTCCCTCTCAAGCAATCCTGCAATGAAGATACAAGAAGTCTCTTGTGTCCCTAACACACCCAATATAGGTGCACTAGTTTGGCGAAGACATAGTGAAATACAAGTGGTAACGGTGCCAGAAAAGAGCTTCTGACTTGTTGTTGACGTGGGGTAACGGTGCCAGAAAATAGCTGATGGCGTGGAGGAACATACTAAAGGCAAACTGAAGGAAGCAAGCAAACATGTAGCAGATCTAGATGCAAACGATGTTTCAATGTTTAGAAACAAGGCCTAGGGATCATACTTTCACTAGTTAACACTCTCTCATATAAATATTCTCTCTTCATGATACTACTCTTAAATACTCTCCGGTTGGACACTCTAATCATCGGTAGGGCTATAACAACACTCCTCAAAGTCTGCCTCCCCCAATCTAGATAACCCCACACTGTCACCTTGAGCGCTAGATGGTTCCAACAAACACCACAATTTCATAGAGACATCCAACTCCAAATATAACTCATAACAAATATTCAATCTAGCCAAAGTGACACACAGGGTATGCACGCTGTCACTTTCACACACGTGAGGAAAAGCATAGATCTATTAAAGCACAAAGAGTATTTATGTAGACTCAAGCCAAAATGCCACCATGGCGTGCACGCTGTCACTTTCACACACATGGGGAGAGCAGAGATCTAATGAAGCACTTGCGTAGCAAGGTAGATCTACTTGATTACAAAGATCATGACCACAATATCATGCATAGAGAGAGAGATGAACACATAGCTACCGGTAGAGCCCTTAGCCCTGAGGAAGAACTACTCCCTCCTCATCATGGGAATCAGCAATGGTGATGAAGATGGCGACGGAGATCGATGGAGATGGCACCGAGGGCACTTCCCCGTCCCGGCAAGGTGCCGAAACAGAGACTTTCTATCCCCCGAATCTCCCCTTCGGTGGCGGCGGCGCTACAGAGGTTTTCGTGGATTTCTTCTAGATTCCCTAGGGTTTCTGGGTCGGAGGCTTCTTATAGGCGAAGGGTGGGGCCGAGAAGGCGGCCAGAGGGCCCACACCCTCCTCAGGCATGGGCCAGGCTTGGCCGCGCCCATGGGTGGTCTGGCCACCCTCTCGTGCCTCTCCGTCCCTCCTTCTGGATTCGTGTCCCTCGCGAAAAGTTATTGACTTTGGATTTTGTCCCGTCCAATTCCGAGAATATTGATTTTCTACCTTTCTGGAATCAAAAACAGAAGAAAACAGGCAACTGGCACCATGGAAACTTGTTAATAGGTTAGTTCTAGAAAAGATATAAAAACACCTCAAAGAAAGACAAAGTAAAGCAAAGTAGATACTAAACAAGCATGGAGCATCAGAAATTATAGATACATTTTCGACGTATCAAGCATCCCCAAGCTTAACTCCTGCTCGTCCTCGAGTAGGTAAGTGATAAAAAGAATAATTTTTGAGGTGATATGCACCATCAAAATCAAGATCAAACCATTTGCAAGCATTGAAATCTGGGATCAAAGAACTCTAAACATGTGCATGAAAGATGGAGTTCTAACAATAGGACATAGTAACTATGCATGCAACATGACAAGCTACAAACAAAGATCATGAATAACATGCATTGAAAAACGTTTGTTTGTTTCACATAGAGAAAACATAACATAGTGGCAGTCAACTTGCCCTCGTAGAGTAGCAAATAGATGCATAGGACACCTTCAAAGTTCACAAGGGTGACTAGAAACAAATAGCACAAGAACAAGTAATATCACAATATGCATCAATCAATAAGCTTTGGAACAGTGCACGCAGAATGACAACTATGCTCTCTTAATGGTGCCTAAAGGTAGAAGGTGGAGACTCAAATAATGGTGGAAGAAAAGCCTTTTCTTTTATAAAGGAAGCAGGGATTTCAAGTTTCAAAAAGAGCTTCCAAAAAGTATAGTACTTGCTAGCTTTCAGCCCTCATTGCCCCTATCATAAGCATCTTGAAGTGATTAAGGTTAAAGTGAACAAAGATGGAGTATATGCTTGACGAAGTATAAGTTGGCAATCTCAAGTCCCTTGAATACGAGGGCCACACCTCATGCTACTCAACTTCAGTCACCTGCAAGTTCTTGTCATTGTAAGTATTTGCATATCATTGAGAACAGCCAACGGGGTACCCCTTGCACATGGTACATGAGCTATCCCATAACCAAAATGACAAGGCAAGTAGACAATGAGCATCTCAGCAATCTTCTTATGTACCATGGGAATATGGTGCTGTTTTCTCTCTTTCCTCTTTTCTCAATGTGTCTCTTTTTTTTATAGGAAGAATGCTTCATAGATGTCACTATGGTGATGCTACAAGTTTCCACCATGATTAGGCATGGCTTAGGATAGCGGCCCAGGCGTTTCTCTAACACAAAATACAAACTCCATGGACATACAAGTTCCCTCTTTATTTCACACCGGTGGCATCCATAGACAAAAGAGCATGATATCAACTGAGTACAAAGTACAAGTGCAATGTTGAAACCGTTCTCCATGATAGCACGGTTCTGCTAATTCCAACGTATAAGTGCAAGCATATACAACATAGATGACACAATGGTTCAAGTTTATTAGGGGCAATAATATAAAGTGTGCGATCAAGTTTGTGAGGGCTTTAATCACTAACTTTTCACATAACAAAATAGTTTAATTGGAAGATATCTAAAAACAAGAATATACTTGGAATGGTGTAACACACCATGCATAGGAATTTATAGTGTACACTTTGGAATAACTTGGTTTCTTGGGAGTTGGAAGCATGAGTAGAGCTTACTCATACAAGTGGAGGCTAGCAAAAGACTGGGAGCAACCAACTAAGAGAGTAATAATGGCCAAATCATGCAGTGCAACAAAGCATTACTAATCAAAGCATAGAGTGGTACTACAAGTCAAGGACTAAATGATCATAGAGGATATGGTGACTTGTCATAGTCATAACATGGTGTGAGCACGTGCCAAGTCAACCCAAACAAAGCATCGAAGGAGAATACCACAATACTATGCTTTTGCATGCTAAAACAACGCATAATTTCTTCAAGGCACACTAAGCAATCCTAATTGTTTGGAACAAGACATGCTACAACAATAATCACTAAGCATAAGGTCAAACCAACACCTAGCATGCCATGCTAAAGTCTAAGTCAAAGTCAATGCAAGCTCCTCTTGCACTTACAAGCAAAAACTTACTACTCCTTTCCAACACTAAGCAACTTATATGCAAAACAACACAGCGAGAACGGGGGTCCAAACTACTTTATTCAAGCAAACTAAAACAAAATCTAAGACGCTACAAGAACAACACAATAGTGCATGAAACAATAAAAACGAAGTGTCTAGAAAGAACTGTGATTTTTATTAATGAAGAAGGGGATGCCTTGGGCATCCCCAAGCTTTGACACTTGTACCTCTTGGATATTTCTTGGGGTGATACCGGGGTGGCATCCCCAATCTTGAGTTTTTGTCTATTCTTCATCTCATTACATCATTCTCTCTCCACACCTGAAAATTTTCCTTCATACAAAACTTCACACAATTTTCATTAGCAACATTAGTTTATTCAAAAGATATTATACCTCTGGCAAAGCTTTGGAACAACAAGAATTTTCATTAAAAACACAAGCTACTGTAGCAACTCCTTAAAAAATCTCAATTCACCCGAAGAGAACTCAAAAAGAAATCAATAAGGAGCAAATGCAAATAATGGCAGAAATCTGTCAAAACAGACCAGCAGGTAGAAACCGATTTTTTTGAACATGTTATGTTGCTCAAATCAAAAAGTGTTGAACTAACGAAATTTATCTAACATACCGTGCGATTTATTCGTAAATTTTCAGATTAATCTGAGTTACATAAACTCCTCACGATTTTTTTGGTGGAGGACAAAAATCTGTTTCGGGACAGCAACTCCCCAAATCTTACTTCCCTCTCATTAGAGGTCATTCTTGGCACAAAAAGCAAACAAGAAGGATAAGGAGAGGTCATTACTGAAGTAATAACTTCCAAGACTCAAGGAAACTCTTGGGTTATCTCCCAACAAGTACCCTTCTTTAACGCCTTTAAGTTAGGCATAAGAAGCAAGAAGAATCAAGTATTTTGAAATGAGGAAGCATTAACATCAATACTTGCAAAATCTTCAACTATGAAAGGTATCTTATACAAATGGGTTTTGGAGGACCCCTTATCATATCTCTTTGGTCCACTACTTTCATCAAAGAAATTTTCAGGAGCGATCCAATCAAGATTCTTTTCAAAGGCTTCATGCATTCCAACATGCTTAAAGGGTATGTGTATCTTAAATTCTTCTCTAGGCTTAATTTTATCAGAAATACCCACAACATCTACACTTGAACCTAGCATATTGAAATGACCAAAGACCTTTTTGTCTTCCCTAGCAACATCATGGAATTCTTTTAATAATGTTTCAAGGATGAATTCTCTCTTTGCAGCATTCTTTTCTTCTTTTAGTTTTAGGAACAAGAATTGTATGAAGGGTTTAAGGCTAACAAACCTAGCCTCCAACATATGAACTAAAGAAGCTCCAACAATCTCATAATTAGGAGCAAGCTCTGCTATAGATTTATCCTTAATATCCTCATGCTTGCTAACATGATTAAAGAATTTTTCAATATTATCTTTCCCAATTATGGAGCCACTACCCATCGCAAGATCTTTCAGGGCGAACTTGGGGAACAACATGGCGAGCTAGAGCAAGGTGGCAACTAGAGTAGGAACTATTTTTTTTTTGTGTTTTTGAATAAATCAAGCAAACCAAACTAGACATTTTTTTGGATTTTTTTTGAAAAGAGGCAAACAAAACCAAGCAAAAGAAAGAAAGCAAACTAAAAACAAAGTAAAGAGAATGGAAGTGGAGGACTCCCCTAGTGAAGACGTCCTTAGCCTCCCCGGCAATGGCACTAGAAAATCTTGATGGTGACTCCTTGATGGCGCTAGAGAACCTGGTTCTTGACGCAGAGTGTGTTGGGAACCCCAAGAGCAAGGTGTGAAGCAGCACAACAACAAGTTTTCCCTTAGTAAGAAACTGTAACATCCCAGCATTTAGGAACTAACGAAGGGTAGATTTAGGAATTTGAGATGTTGCATGCATTCAGCTGTGAAATTGTGGGTAAATTTTTCGCCAAATAAAAACCTAAAGTGATCAAAGTTTCTTTCATGCTTTGAGCTTAGGTATAGTCTTGAAGGATGATTGTTATAGACTTTGATATGATCTTTGTGGATTAGAGTGTTTCGAGAAATGAAATTTGAATTTAAAACTTGAGTGTTTGAATTAAAAATTCAAAAGAATTTTGAATAATGTTTGCGTATTTGATTTAATTAAGAGTTAACCAATAATAACTCAAACTTTAAATAAAATAAGATAATCAATAAAATGAATATTCCAAAACTTCATTCAATAAAGAAGTTACACAAATGTAACTTATAGAAATGAGCAAAAATCTTTACTATAGTAAATAAATAAAAGAATAATATTTCTTTATTGAATAATAGTACAATATTTATTACAAAAGGATAAAAATAAAAAGTACAAAATAATAAATTAAAGATTACAATTGAATCAGAGAGATATTACAAGTGACTATTCTATACAGAAAAAGAAAAACCTAAACTAAAAGTCTTGATCTTCAAATATAGTACCTGCAAAATAAACATAAACAAATGAAAGAAAGTTAAAGTTAAAAGGATATTACTCTCAGACTTGACAGTGAAGTGCACTGATCAAGGTTCATCATTGAGTAATTTAAGGGGCAAGTTTCACCAATATGAAAGAGTATATCTTTCATAATTTTAAGCCATAAGTCAAATAAACAGCAAGGAGGGGCAAGTTTCACCAGCCAAGTAAGAGTAACCAGATAAAGGTAACTTCACAACCAGAACATATCCACAACCTGTGCAGCAGACACACAGGCAGCACACACACCAAACTACATGGGTGTGCTGTTAGCACCATAACAATAGCACAATCAAACAAAACCATCAACAAAGCCGTGGGAAGCCAATCCCCACACCATTCCATTGTTCTTACACATCAAGCACAACAGTCACCAGCTAAACCCAGCCAAAGCCAAGCTAAATCACACCAATCAAAACCTTGGATCACACCACCAAGCTAAATGGTGACATAAATAGGGGGTGGATCAGGTGGATAGCAAGACCAAGATCAAGCCATCAGGACCAGGAGGTGAAGGGCTAGATCAAGGACAAGCTAGGAGATGGAAATACCAGGAGAGCATCAGATCAAGCTACCACAAGATCAACCACAGGAAACCCCACATCAAGTGACAGTGGTGAGTAAATAGACCATCACATGATCTATCTGTCTAAGATTAGACAAGCATACATGATCTGTCTTTTATTCAAATTCTCAGAAAACACCCAAGTGGGGTGAATCCATCTCTAAACTTTAAACACTAAAAGCAATCATAAAACTATAAAGATCCAACTTAGATCTCAGGACAACATCATTGATCTAAGCTATCAAGCTATATTTCAATTCAAGAATGAATATAGCCAAGAACTAAACCTCTAGGCACATCTCTTCAATTAGAGTAGCACCTTAGGATTTAATCCTATGGATCTATATAAGTTATCAAACTTATAAGCATCTTTCCCCAACTTTGATTCAAGAAACAGTAGCTGGTATCACTACCAGAACTAATCCTTGAGAAACAACAAGACAAAGATTTAATCCCTAAACCTCAGACCAACATCATGGGTCCTAGGGATTTAAGAAAGGAGTTTCTACTTATCTTTACTGCCAAACTCATCTTAAGCTTGAACAAAACCAAGCTAAGTAAAATAATCTAGTCTTGTGTGCCATATTAAAATGGTGTCACAAGAACAATTCTAAACTAAGCAGGTTAAGCATCAAATTTTCACAAATACAACTAACCACTATGAATCATTTTCCTGTTCTTAAACACAGGAATCATAAATAGGATATTCAGATATATATATCTTCACTGTAGGAGATCATTTGATCTCAAGTTATATATGAATTCCTAAGCCAACAGTACTAATACAGTGACTTCATCACACAACACCCACTGTCATTAACCAAGTAATGACAGTGGTGAGTTATTAAACCATTGGATTTCCCAAGTATTGCTTCTAAAGCAACTTTACCATTTGAATCATATAAAAATTAGTCCATAGAATCATCTAACAAATCACTAGCATCACCATAGCTAACCATCAGCAGTAAGCAACAGCAAGTCACCACTTAACAGGTTCAAGGATCATCAACCCATGATTCAATTCATCAAATATTTAATCAACAGAGGGATTTGAACCCTAAATAGAACCAATCATCTTAATCAGGACAGGACAGTAACCAGGAAGGCCACTACCAACATCTAGCATGGGAGGGCCTATCACAGAGAGCATGAGAGGGAGAGGAACCGCTCACCATAGTCCTCGCTGTAGAATAGAAGAGGATGCAAAGGGGCCGACGACCATGGCGGCACGGGGAGAACCCCCAGGGGGCGCTGCAACCGACACAACGCCACAGCGGCGACTGTAGGCATGTCTGGGGGCGAGAAGCATCCCCACGGCACACAACAGCAACGGCGGGGTCAGCACCAACGCCAACCCCAAACCCTAGGGTTCGGGACGGCATCGATTTGATCACAGAGGTCTCCAGGTCCAAATCCAATTGGATAGGAGGGTATATCGGGGTCGACAACCTCATCCCGCATCACGGCGGCGGCCAGGAAGGTCCACGGTGGCGCGAATCGCCGGTGACAGCATCGCTGACCACCGGGTCGAGGGAGGAGAAGGAGAGAGGTGAGCTCGAGGGACAGAACAGAGAGTGTTGGGATGAGTTGGGCCAATACCCCTTTGGGGTATGTTTTTGACTTTGCCTAATGGGCCACAAGGGCCCAATAAACCTAAAATAGTTAGCCCAAATCCTTTAAAGCCCGTGCTAATAATTTGAAAAAGACCAAAATGCCCCTGAACTTAAATAAATTCTAGAAAATAGAATAAAAGTCCAAAAATTATAAATAAAACATTTTGGATTCACAATAATCCAAACTATCCAAATAAATTAAGATATAAAATTTTAAATATATAAATTTTATTAAGAATTTTGTAATATATATATTCCTTATGGAATTTTGCAAAATTATTGAAAGATGATAAAAATAAAGAAAAACCACCTTCATTATGTATTAATATTGTAATATTTTACAAAAATACTAAACAAATATTCAATGACAATTTTTTATATTTAAATGATAATTCTTAAAGGAATTATTAAATTAATAAAAGTCAAATAAAAGGAAATAAAATAAATAAATACAATATTCTATAAATATTAAAAAATTAACATTTATAAATCCTTAATTAATTAAAAAAGATTATTTTTATATAATTTAAATAAATGGGGGAGAATACATATAAAGCTAAATGCTGCATTACATTACTCTGCACAATCATTTTGCTTCTTTAAATATTGTCATTACTGGGCAATAATGATGTTTTTGTAGACATAGAAGCTCAAGGTCCAGTGCAAGCATCAGACTTCACTACCTTGCCATCACAAGGCAAGTTCATCACTTGCTCATATCCTTTGAAGAGTCTTTATCAAAGTATTTGCAAATTGTGTGTTATCATATATACTTCAAAGAAAGAAAATAATATTTTCAAAAATAAAGAACTCATAGATATCATTCTAAGTGATGATATAATGGAGCAATAGAACTTAGGGTTCTATTTGCAACAATGATGACCAATTAGGGACTTAATAACCCCTGACATCAGTGATTCTAGCGCCGTATATTACGCATTAGCCATGAGATTTGGAATGGGATAGAGAAGTCAGATGTATCTTCTTCCTCTCGTATGAAACTGGATGTGTAGGTCGTGGCTGTTATTCTCATAGCGTGCATATTAATTGGTAATTTGTAGAGGATATGCAGCATATGGTTGAGAACCCTCATCCTCCCATGATAGTTCTGGCATCTAACGGTTTGTAAAAACAATTGCCGTAATTCAATATGTGGGCATGGTGTACACCAAGGAGGCATGCGAGGTCGCGAAGGGGGCATTGATTGGATTGGACCAACTACTGGGCCCCACATCATGGAATTGTGGACGGGAAAGTACGCCCGATTGTGCAACAAGGAGTTGATATCTCATGGGAAAAGTAACGCACCTCTGCTGAGTGTAAGAATTATAACTTGTTACTCCATGTTCCGGGAAGGAGCTACGAACGCGGCAGGAAAGGAACTCCATGAAAGTTCTGTTCAACCTGTGAAGGCTGATGGTCATAGATTTTCATAATAAAATCAATCTTTGAAGAAAGATTTACAAAAACTGCATAGTGCGAAGGATTTATAATCCGAGGTGGTAGTTAGAGCATCAAACTTCCCACCTTGCATATAATGAACTTGTTGGGTAACACTGTTACTTATCTTTTCCTTTGATCCCTTGCTTAGACTCTGAGGATCTCGAAGACGTGCGAATGTATGCAGCTGAATGTCAAGAAGATGTGTTCTACGAAGAGCCTGACCTGTCAGGAGGTGTTGAAGGAGTGGATTACGAAATTCTCTATGGTGTCGATGATAACGAGTCCAACTAAGTACCCTAGTTAGTAGTAACCAACGGAGCCGAGCAGCATGAACTCTATAGAATATGCTGCCGATCTCAACTCCTAGTAGGAGTTGCTACTTTTAAATTCCGCTGAAACACTTTATATTTTGGTTTGTAAGTTGAATCCTTTTATAGTCTTGAACTTCTGGTATTGTAATAATAATAATGTGTGAATGTTTGTAATATGGACCAACAATGTTTCTGTTGTACCACTCTGAGGGATGTGATATTTACGGAACGATGTTCTATGGATGTCATGTCAACGACTATAGTGTACTACACATGCAGTGGTATGCTGGGTCACCGCAGAAACCGAGGTTATCGAACCAGTAGGAGGAAGGAAACATCACACAGGTGTTGCAAGCAGCGCGGAGACATGCACAACACAAACTCAAGACTTTGCCCAACTAATCAGTGAGGTTGTCAAGCTCACCGGTTTGCTATAACAAAGGATTAAACATATCGTGTGGAAGGTAATGGTTTGCAGCAAGTAAATAAGTAACAATGGAAGATGCATCAATGGTGAAGATTGGACTGGGGTCCATAGTTCACTAGAGGTGTTCTCCTTAGATAAACAACATGGCATAAAGGGTAAACAAATTAAAGCAGGGCAATTGACAGGAACTGAGCAAGGCATAACAATGCAATACTAGTCAGAAAGATTGTATGAGATTCGATTGGGTAATACAACAAGATACATAGACCTCCATCCAACTGCATCTATGACTAGAATTCCACCTTCAGGTTATCATCCGAACCCCCTCCAGTATTAATTTGCAATCAACAGAAAACTACTTTAAGAAATGTGTGTAAGTTAAACAATCCACTTGTTCCATGAACAAGAGACCGTTGTTTTCTCCCTAGTAGCAACATCACATCTACAACCAAAGAGATTTCTATCACTTCCCTTGGAAACTAGAGGCTTGAACCCACTATCGAGCATAAATACCCCCTCTTGGAGTCACTAGCAACTACTCGGCCAAGATAGATACTAACAACAGAGAGCATGCAAGATCACATACAACACAGACATGATAGAATCATAAAGACAAAACCATTAATCGATCTAACATATTAATCTCATTATCCATCGGATCCCCGCAAACACAACATGCATGATTACAAATAGATTAGATCTTGATCATGAACGAAGCTCACAAGATATATACATGAAAGCACAAGGAGGAGATATAACCATCTAGCTACTACACGGACCCATAGTCCAAGGTGGAACTACTCACGCTTCATACCGGAGAGAAGGCCTCCGAGATGATTTCCCCTCCGGCAGGGTGCCGGGAAGAACTTTAGATCCCCCGATCTAGGGATGATGGTGGCGGAGGCTACAGAAGGTTTCATAGAATATTGATAGGCAAAGAGGCGAGGCCGAGAGGCGGCCAGGGTCCCACACCCTACCCAGGTGCGGGGAAGGGCCCACCCGTGCCTAAGGGGGGTCTGGCCACCCTGGTTCGCATCTCCATCTCGTCTTCTGGATTCATGTCCCTCACGGTAAAATATTGACTTTGGATTTTGTCCCGTCCAATTCCGATAATATTGATTTTCTGCCTTTCTGGAACCAAAAACAGAACAAAACAGGCAACAGGTATTGTGGCAACTTGTTAATAGGTTAGTTCCAGAAAAGATATAAAAACACCTCAAAGTGTAGACAAAGCAAAGCAAAGTAGATACTAAACAAGCATGGAGCATAAAGAATTATAGATACGTTTCCGACTATCAGCTATCGCCTTCCACCCGAGCATCGCCGGTTGCCGCGGCCCGTCGCCCTCCACGCGCTCGCGCAAGCTTGCCCTGTGCCGCTTCGTCTTTGTGTTGTCCCGCACATGTTTGTGCATGTATATGCCAGGTTGTTTAGAAGCTGGATGTACATGTGAAGGTAGGAGATACGAAGTGGTGTGTAATCATTGTTTGTGGCTATGAAGATGATGTGGTAACGTCATGGTGGTGCTAAAATGGTAATGTCGACCATGCGAAGATTGCTTGATGCCACCAGAAGACCAAACCAAAACCAAGTCTGGCCCCGATAATCGACCCGGGTTCTTCTCAGATGCAAGGACTCTTACCGGAGGCGATGACACCGGTTCGACAAGATCGCCTTCACAAATAGCCATGACCGATCTCATATCCGAAGATCGTTCCCGCCAAGCCCGAACCCCTTGACCCCTCCGAGCCCCCAAGATCACCGAAACCCACCAAGTGTGACCCCTACCCGAGACCCCTATTTTATAATTGCCATCTATATAAATTGTTGCATATTAAGTTGTCATGATGCGGTGACCCAGCATACCAGTGCATGTGTAGTACACTATAGTCGTTGACATGACATCCACAGAACACCGTTCCGTAAATATCATATCCCTCAGAGTGGTACACCAGAAACATTGCGGGTCCATATTACAAAGGTACACACATTGTTATTATTACAATACCGGAAGTTCAAGAATTCCAAAAGATCCAACTTACAAACCAAAATATAAGATGTTCAACGGAAATTTAAAAGTAACAACTCCGACTAGGAGTGGGGCTCAACAGCTTATTCTATAGAGTTCATGCTGCTTGGCTCCGTTAGTTACTACTAACTAGACACTTAAGTGGACTCGTTCTCATCGACACCATAACGGATCTCGTAGTCCACGCCTTCAACTCCTCCGGATAGATCAGGTTCTTCGTAGAACACGTCTTCTTGGAATTCGGCTGCATACATTGACACGTCTTCGGAATCCTCAGAGTCTAAGCAAGGGATCAAAGGAAAGAATGAGTAACAGCGTTACCCAACAAGTTCATTATATGCAAGGTGGGAAGTTTGATGCTCTAACTACCACCTCGGATTATAAATCCTTGGCACGATGCAGTTTTTGTAAATCTTTCTTCAAAGATTGATTTTATTCTGAAAAACTATGACAATCATCCTTCATAGGTTGACTAGAACTTTCATGGAGTTCCTTTCCTGCTGCGTTCGTAGCTCCTTCCTAGAACAGGGAGTAACAAGTTACAATTCTTACACTCTGCAGAGGTGCATTACTTTACCCATGAGAGATCAACTCCTTGTTGCACAACCGGGCGTACTTTCCCGTCCACAATTCCATGACGTGGGGCCCAGTAGTTGGTCCAAGCCAATCACTGTCCCCTTCGCGACCCCGCATGCCTACTTGGTGTACACCATGCCCACATAATGAATTACGGCAATAGTTTGTACAAACCGTTAGATGCCAGAACTATCGTGGGACGTTGAGGGTTCCCACCCATATGCTGCATATCCTCTACGAATTACCAATTAATATGCACGCTATGAGGATAACAGCCACGACCTGCACATCTGGCTTCATGCGAGAGGAAGAAGATACAACTGACTTCTCTGTCCCATTCCAAATCTCATGGCTAACACATAATATACGACGCTAGAATCACCGATGTCAGGGGTTATTAAGTCCCTACTTGATCATCATTGTTGCAAATAGAACCCTAAGTTCTATTGCTCTATTATATCACCACTTAGGATGATACTTATGATTTCTTTATTTATTAAAATATTATTTTCTTTCTTTCATAGCATATATGATAACACACAATTTGCAAATACTTTGATAAAGACTCTTCAAAGGACATGAGCAAGTGATGAACTTGCCTTGTGATGGTAAGGTAGTGAAGTCTGATGCTTGCACTTGACCTTGAGCTTCTAGTTCTACAAAAACATCATTATTGCCCGGTAAGGACAATATTTACAGAAGCAAAATGATTATGCAAGTAATGTAATGCATTATTTAAACTTATATGCATTTCCCCCAAAAGGTTCCTTTTTAGTAATAAAAGATTTATAAATATTACTTTTTAATATTTTATAACCTATATTGAATTATTTTATTTTATTTCCCTTTTACTTGACTTTTATTGATTTATTAATTATACCTTTATTTTATTACTAAATATTTTATTTAGTATTTTTCAAAAATACTATAATATTAATGAATAATGAAAGTTATTTTTATCACTTTTCAATAGTTTTGTAAAATTCCATAAGGAATATTTAAATTACAAAATTCTTATAAAAATTTGAATGTCCAAAATTTGATATGTTATTTTATTTGGACAGAATGGATTATTGGGATTCCAAAAATATTTTATTTATAATTTTTTGGACTATTATTTTATTTTCTAGAATTTTATTAAGTCTAGGTGTATTTTGGTCTTTTTCTTTTTATTAAAACAGGCCTGAAATTGTTTTTTTGGGCTGGTTATTTTTATTGGGCCCTGTTGGCCCTCTAGTACTGGACAAAAGAGCCACCCCGAAGGATCTGGCCCAGCTCGGCCACTCCTCACTGCCTCTCTCTCTCTCGCGAGTTCATCTTTTCCTCCTCTGACCCCGACCCTATGGCCGACGATGCCGCCACCGACGATTCCCGCCGCCGTCGGCCATTCTGGTCGCCACCGTGGTGCATTAGGGGGTTGTCGACGACGCCTGTTCATTCTATCCAATTGGATTTGAGCCGGGCTCTCCTGTGATGGATCGATGCCGCCTCGAACCCTAGGGTTTGGGAACTGGCATGGATTCAAGAGCGACCATGGTTGTCGTGCGTTGCGGTGATGCTCTGCACCTCTAGGCATGATCAGGGTCATTTCCGTGGCGCCGTGCGGGTTGCAGCGCCCCCTCTAGGGTGTTCCCCATGCCGCCATGGCCATCGGCCCCTCTGCTTCCTCTTCTATCCTTCAGCGAGGACCTACGGTGAGTTTGATTCCCCTCTCCTGGTGCTCTCTGTGCTTGCTGATTCGATGCTAGATGTTAGCAGTGTCCTCTCTGGCTACTGTCTGATTCAAATTAGGATGATTATCCCTTTAGGGTTCCTGTGATGTGCTTGTTCATGTACTAGAGGAATTGATTCATGTTTAGATGGTCTGTACACATACTAAATGCTTATTGGCCTGAGGCTTGTTGGTTGAACTGATATATGATGTTTCTGGTGGCTTACTAGATGATTTGATGCTTAGATTGCATCTGATTCAAATGATGTGGTTGTATGGGAAACATGCTTAGTAAAGCTAATGATCTAATAGCTTTCCACTGTTTATTTGATTCATGGTCATGATTATGATAAGATACATCTACTGTCCTAGTGCTATTAGCTTGGAAATTAATATGTGGTTTGAGATCATCATGATCTCAAGCAGTGAAGTGTATTATAGGAATATTCTAGTTATGATTCCTATTTTTAACAGGAAAATGATTAGTTAGTTGATTTTCTGAATCTATGATGATTTACTGCCTTTCCTGATTCATATTGAATTGTTCTTGTGACACCATCATGTATGGCACACAAGTTTAATTCTAAACCATGGATTTTGTTAGTTTATGCTTGAGACAATCTTGGCTTTGAAAGATAAATAAAGATGCTCTTATCTGAATTCCCTATGACCAATGATGTTGGTCCGAGGCTTAGGGATTCAAATCTTATCTAGTTGGTTCATCTAGATAGTCTTGGTAGTGGTACCAGCTATTGTTTATTGAATCAATGCTTGAAAAAAATATGGTAGTGAGCTTAATCAATCTATGGATCCCAAAGATTTGTTTCTAAGGTGCTACCCTTCCTATAGGGATGTGTCTAGAAATAGATCATAGGTATATGTATGATTGAATTGTAGAATATGGTTTGACAACCAGAGCAAGGATGTTGCTCTGAGCTCTGGTTGAATCTTGGTATTTTGTGGTTTGCCTTTAGAGCTTAAAAGAAATCCCTATGATGGATTCACCCCACCTGGGTGCTTTCTGAGGGTTTGTTTTATAAAACAACACATGCTTTCTCTGAATAAGATGAATAGATTATGTGAAGGTTTTATGAAACTCACCACAAAAACTGATATTTGTGGAGTAAGTTGGTGATGATCTTAATCTGGTTTTGCTGGACTCCCGTGCTTGATCTGGAGCTAGCCTGCTCCTCCTAGATTCTAGGCTTGGCCTTGCTGTCCACCTGATTCATCCCCCTCCTTATGTCACCATCCTGGTGATGTTTGGGTTAATCTGGGTGGTTTGGTTTGGCTGTTGTTCTTGGTTTACTTGCTGTTCACCCTGGCCGTGCTGATGAAGATTTAGTTTAGGTTTTAGATATAGGATAGTTAGTAGATGTAATTTTCTTATTCCTTTGTAATTTTTCTTTTATAGTTCTTGTAATCTTTATTTTATTCAATTGTAATAAAGATTATATCATTATTAATAAAGAATATTCTTATTCTTTATTCTATTGTAACTTGTTTATGTCTTTATGATATGAAAATGATTTTCATAATTTCTATTGTTTTGAGATTTAAGTTATACTACCTATATCTTAATTAATTTAAGACTCAAATCTTATATCTAAATCATTTAAATTATCATTAAAACACTTAAGTTTTTAAATTCAAACCCATTTCAAAACACACATACTTCTTTTAAGATCACATCAAAGTTTATAACAATCCTCCTTTAAGTCTAAACCTAATCTTAAAGTAAGAAAGAAACATTGATCACTTAAGATTTTATTTGGCAAAAATTTTACCCACTTTTTCACAAATAGATGCATGCAATAATACATAATCCTAGATCTACCCTTCGTTAGGTTCCTAAATGCTGGGATGTTACAGACTTCCCCCCCTTAAATTAAACTTTGTCTCGAAGTTTGTTGGAGATGTACCTTAATAGTTCTGGATAAGTTTTTCTTAAATCATCTTCCTTCTCCCATGTGGCTTCCCTTTCAGGGTGATGTTCCCATTGTACCTTGCAATATTTGATTGCCCTATTCCTCAATATTTTCCAATTTTCTTCCAGAATCTTTCAATATAAGTCAGGTCTGCTTGTAGTTCTATCTCCTGATGTGTTATTGCATCCTCTGGAACTTTCAAACATTTGCGAAGTTGTGACACATGAAAAACATTATGCACTTGAGCCAGTCTTGATGGTAACTCTAAAGCATAAGCTATAGTTCTGTTTTGGCTCAGTATCTTGAATGGTCCGATATATCTTGGACTTAATTTTCCTTTAAATCCAAACCTTTTTACTCCTTTCATTGGACTTACTTTCAAATATACCATATCTCCTACTTCTGGATGCCATGATCTTCGGCTTTGATCCGCATAACTTTTCTGCCTACTCTGAGATATTTTTAGTCTATCCCTGATCTTATCAATGATGTCTTGTCTCTCCTTGATATAATCTGGCGCAAATTCTTTGCTTCTTCCAGGTTCATACCAACATATTGGTGATCTACACTTCCTTCCATACAAAACCTCATATGGAGCTTCCTTTAGACTACTCTGATAGCTATTGTTATAAGAGAATTCTGCCAATGGTAGGTGATCTTCCCATGTTCCTCCAAAATCTAGTGCACAAGCTCTCAACATGTCTTCTAGTATTTGATTTGTTCTTTCAGTTTGACCTCCTGTCTCAGGATGATATGCCGTGCTGAAATCTAACTTTGAACCAAGTGTCTCATGCAATTTCTTCCAAAATGCTGAAGTAAACACTGATCCCCTTTCAGTTACTATCTTCTTGGGTACTCCATGCTTACTTACTATCTCTTTGACATATACTTCAACTAACTTCTCGGCATTATCCTTTTGATTCACTAGAATAAAATGTGCACTCTTAGTGAGTCTGTCCACTCTAGTACTGACTGAACTTTAGATGGATTCACAGCAATCCCATCTTTACTGATCACATGACCGAGGAATTCTACCTCATCTAACCAGAACTCACACTTACTGAACTTAGCATAAAGCTTATGTTCTCTTAAAGTCTGCAATGCTATTCTTAAATGGTCAGCATGCTCTTCCTTATCCTTGGAATATATATCAGAATATCATCAATAAAAACGATGACAAACTTATCCAAATATGGCATGAAGATCTTGTTCATCAGATTCATGAATATTGTCGGTGCATTGGTCAAACCAAATGGTACCACCAGATACTCATGGTGTCCATACCTTGAGACAAATGCTCTTTTCGGAACATCTTCCGGCTTGATTTTTATTTGATGGTATCCAGATCTTAAATCGATCTTTGAAAATACTATAGCTCCTTTCACTTGATCAAACAAATCTTGAATTCTTGGTAAAGGATACTTGTTCTTGATCGTCACGTTGTTCAGATTTCTATAATCACCACACATCCGTCTTCCACCATCTCTCTTATCCACAAAAATTACTGGTGTTCCCCATGAAGATACACTTTCCTGTATAAATCCTTTTCTTGCTAACTCATCAATTTGCTCCTTGAGTTCTTTCAACTCCTTGGGTCCCATTTTATATGGTGCCTGAGATATTAGTGTTGTACCAGGTATTAGGTCAATGGTGAACTCTATCTCCCGGTCTGGTGGCATTCCTGGTAATTCCGTTGGGAAAACATCTTGGAATTCTTTAACTACTGGAATTTCTTCTAATTTAACTTCCTTCATTGAATTCAACTGCAGATCCACCATGATATGACTGTGTTTATCTGCCTGGTAAACTATCCTTGCTCCACTTGGAGTTTTGATTGAGACAGTTTTCTCCTCAAAATTAATCTGAGCTCCGTGTTTCATCATCCAATCCATCCCCAGCACTACTGCAATTCCCTTCAAAGGAATCACATAAAGGTCTGCGAAATATGTACAACCATAGATCGAGATAACCTGATCTTGTTTTATGTGGCGTACAATCACATTCCCTCCTGCCGTAACTATGGTCATAGGATGTTCTAACGTTGCCCTTCTAATCCCGAACTTATCACAGAATTCTTCAGAAATGAATGAAGTAGTTGCACCAGTATCAAATAGAACTTTGCCGGGATTGGTAAGGATATTGAGCGTACCTATTACTGCATGCTCCGAATTATCCACCTCCTCGAGGGTTGCATAGTTCAGTTTTCCGGTAGGTCGGTTTCTCTTGCCATTATTGTTCTTGCCATTGTTTCCTCCTTTATTGGGCTGTCCATTTCCTCCACTGGCTTGTTCTTCTCCCTTGGTAGGCCATCCACCTGGTGGTTTGCTCGGACAATCCGGCTTGATATGCCCCTTCTGACCACAACCGTAACAAATCACTACAGGCTTTTTGCACTCCCTCTGGAAATGCCCTGGAATTCCACAGTTGTTACAGATAACATTCCTTCTCGGATTAGATTGATTTCCACCACTTCACTTGTTATTGTTATTGTTATTGTTATTGTTATTGTTGTTGTTGCCATAATTCCTATTCCGGGGTTTAAACTCCAGGTTAGGTTTAGGTTTGCTTGCCTGAATTCTTTTGGTTTCCTTCTTGGCTCTCTTCCTCCGGTCCTCTTGGACATTCTTGTAATCATCTTTAAAAGTAATGGCTGCATCCAACAACTGCTGATAAGTTTGCTTATTGGCTAACCTTAGCTGCATCCTTACAAATGGATTTAATCCACGCAAGAAACGTTTCTTCCTCTTCTCTTCAGTGTTAACATCCTCCTAAGCATAACAAGACAGTTGGATAAAATCCCGGATGTACTTCATGACACTAGTATATCCTTGCTGAAGCTCCTCAAATTCTCTCCGCTTCAACTCCATAACACTTTTCGGAACATGATATTCACGGAATCTCTGCTTGAACTCTTCCCAGGTAAACTCTCTTCCTGGTTGTTGCATGGCTAACTGATTTTCCCACCATGATGCTGCAAGTCCAGTCAAAAGATGAGTTGCATACCTCAATTTCTCCTCATCATTGCAACCTACAGTTTTCAGCTTCCTTTCAGTATCTGCTAGCCAGTCTTCTGCATCCATTGGTTCAGGAGCTGATGCAAAAGGTAACGGTCTTGCATTCTGGAAATCAGATAAACTCACTCCTCCACCTTCAGGTGCCCTCTGATTTGCTCGTCCCAGCAGCTCTTCCATGAACTTGTTATAGGTCTCTTGCATCATTTGCATACATTGCATAAAATTATGTTCCATTAACGGCCTCATTGGTGGTGGTGGTGGTAATGCTTCTTGGTTTGCTGTATCTGCATCGGCCTTTTCATTGGCCTCTCGCTCCATCCCTCAGCTTCTTGGTTTCCCGTATCCATGACCCTCTAGTCCTGCAACATAAAGCTAATACTCATAATTACATCATGCACATGTTTTCTGAGATCGACTTTACGCACAGAACTAGTCACAGAATGAAGATCCAAAGAAAATCCAAATTTGCATTTTACATAATATCATAATGATACAAAGTCATTACAACATATACCATATTGGTATTTTACAAAACTACCTCATTTCTAGAGTACAATACACCGTACTTGTTACTACTGTCTAGTCATCTCTTTCTAATAGTAACTACGCTCATCGTACATGCCTGATGTCCAACCGTGATGACGTGTTGTTCGTCACACAGTTTGTGGAACAAATGTCCTTCCAGAAGGAACATACTCAGTATCTGAAGTGTCCGGACTTGAGTCACTACTCAACCTGAGCGCATTGACTCCCTCCAGCTCAGCTGAAAAGTCTTCAGAAACATATTCAACATTATCTCCAGCCTGCATCTCCTGAGCTTCATCTCTAGAGTTGTCACCAGGATACGCACATCCTGCTGCTCCCCTGGTGCTCTCGTGGACAAGATAATTGAATACTGGATAATGTATATTCCCTGGGCTTTAAGAAGATGTTGATGATTCAAACACCCTTTCCTCATGATCTTCTTCTTCATCCTGATCATCCATTGACATGGTATTTCTACTTCTGTTATTAGGATTCATTCTTGCACCCATACAACTAGATTGTCCAACATTTCTGTCAGAACCATCTGTGGACATCTGGTGTTCATGAGATCCATTATATGATCCCATTCTCCATCCATCCGAGTTCTCAATAGGAAGTTCCGAGTCAGAACCATCCTCTAAGCCCTGTGGTACTGCAGACCGCATATCTATAGTAGGATCATATGTAGGTTCAGGTCTTGGTGAGTAAGGATATGGTGTAAAAGATTCCGGATCTATAGGTATATCCTTAAAGATAGGTGTTGCACTACTACTTGCTTCTTTCTCTAACTGGGATGCTAACTTCTTCCTCCTTTCCGGATCAGTTAGATCCTCTAACATGTCATTTTTGTCTTCAACAATCACTTGATGAGTCTTATAAAAAGACATAACGAGTGTCCGGTACCTGTCCATAAACTTGGAAGCTAACTTAGGATGCTTCTTAACCAAATTAAGATGATCCGGTATAGGCTCCGAGTCTATAGAATCATGAGGTATCACAAAAAATGTGCTACCTTCAAGCTCCTTGGTTTTCTGCTCCCGGATATTAGCTATTGCCTCTACAACAGCAACATGATAGGCTGCTAAATGACTCCTACCTTCTCCTATGGGTAGATCGTGGTACAGTCCAAGCTTCTCTGGAAGTTGGATACTCACACGATACTTGGATAACATCCGGCCATCAAGATAAGTGATAGTATTTACTGGTATTCTAGTTGGACAATTAAAAAGCTTTAAAAGTTGCCGAAGTTGGTCTGTAAATGATCCTTGATAATCATCAAGAGTCTCCTCTTTCCTTACCAAAGTCTGTTTTGGAAACTTTGGTGCCATATCTCTGTATATCGGAAAAATATTTTTAATTAGTATCCAATAATATATTGCATCATAACAAAGAATTATCGCACTAAAATATATAACAGAATATTCTCATTTGAATACCCATTATATTACTTTTAGAGAATTCTTTATCGTTGCCAAATCTCCTACAAGTAATACCCTTAACTAGGTTTCCAACCTAAGGTCAAAGCAATTTGCTATGATACCAACTGCGGTGACCCAGCATACCACTGCATGTGTAGTACACTATAGTCGTTGACATGACATCCACAGAACACCGTTCCGTAAATATCACATCCCTCAGAGTGGTACAACAGAAACATTGCGGGTCCATATTACAAAGGTACACACATTGTTATTATTACAATACCGGAAGTTCAAGACTTCCAAAAGATCCAACTTACAAACCAAAATATAAGATGTTCAGCGGAAATTTAAAAGTAACAACTCCGACTAGGAGTGGGGCTCAACAGCTTATTCTATAGAGTTCATGCTGCTCGGCTCCGTTAGTTACTACTAACTATACACTTAAGTGGACTCGTTCTCATCGACACCGTAACGGATCTCGTAGTCCACGCCTTCAACTCCTCCGGATAGATCAGGTTCTTCGTAGAACACGTCTTCTTGGCATTCAGCTGCATACATTGGCACGTCTTCGGAATCCTCAGAGTCTAAGCAAGGGATCAAAGGAAAGAATGAGTAACAGCGTTACCCAACAAGTTCATTATATGCAAGGTGGGAAGTTTGATGCTCTTACTACCACCTCGGATTATAAATCCTTGGCACGATGCAGTTTTTGTAAATGTTTCTTCAAAGATTGATTTTATTCTGAAAAACTATGACAATCAGCCTTCACAGGTTGACTAGAACTTTCATCGAGTTCCTTTCCTGCTGCGTTCATAGCTCCTTCCCGGAACAGGGAGTAACAACTTACAATTCTTACACTCTGCATAGGTGCATTAGTTTACCCATGAGAGATCAACTCCTTGTTGCACAACCGGGCGTACTTTCCGGTCCACAATTCCATGATGTGGGGCCCAGTAGTTGGTCCAAGCCAATCACTGCCCCCTTCGCGACCCCGCATGCCTCCTTGGTGTACACCATGACCACATAATGAATTACGGCAATGGTTTGTACAAAATGTTAGATGCCAGAACTATCGTGGGATGTTGAGGGTTCCCACCCATATGCTACATATCCTCTATGAATTACCAATTAATATGCATGCTATGAGGATAACAGCCACGACCTGCACATCCGGTTTCATGCGAGAGGAAGAAGATACAACTGACTTCTCTGTCCCATTCCAAATCTCATGGCTAACGCGTAATATACGGCGCTAGAATCACTGATGTCAGGGGTTATTAAGTCCCTACTTGATCATCATTGTTGCAAATAGAACCCTAAGTTCTATTGCTGCATTATATCACCACTTAGGATGATATTTATGATTTCTTTATTTATGAAAATATTATTTTCTTTCTTTTATAGCATATATGATAACACACAATTTGCAAATACTTTGATAAAGACTCTTCAAAGGACATGCGAAAGTGATGAACTTGCCTTGTGATGGCAAGGTAGTGAAGTCTGATGCTTGCACTGTACCTTGAGCTTCTAGTTCTACAAAAACATCATTATTGCCCGGTAAGGACAATATTTAAGGAAGTATGCAAGTAATGTAATGCATTATTTAAACTTATATGCATTTCCCTCAAAAGGATCCTTTTTAGTAATAAAAGATTTATAAATATTACTTTTTAATATTTTATAACCTATATTGAATTATTTTATTTTATTTCCCTTTTATTTTACTTTTATTGATTTAATAATTCCTTTAGGAATTATTAATTATACCTTTATTTTTTTACAAAATATTTTATTTAGTATTTTTCAAAAATACTATAATATTAATGAATAATGAAAGTGATTTTTATTTATTTTTATCACTTTTTAATAACTTTGTAAAATTCCATAAGGAATATTTAAATTACAAAATTCTTATAAAAATTTGAATGTCCAAAATTTGATATGTTATTTTATTTGGACATAATGGATTATTGGGATTCAAAAAATATTTTATTTATCATTTTTGGACTATTATTTTATTTTCTAGAATTTTATTAAGTCCAGGGGTATTTTGGTCCTTTTCTTTTTATTAAAACAGGCCTGAAATTGTTTGTTTGGGCTGGTTATTTTTATTGGGCCCTGTTGGCCCTCTAGTACTGGACAAAAAAGCCACCCCTAAGGGTCTGGCCCAGCTCGGCCCACTCCTCACTACCTCTCTCTCTCTCGCGAGTTCATCTTCTCCTCTTCTGACCCCGACCCTATGGCCGGCGATGCCGCCACCGATGATTCCCGCCGCCATAGGCCATTCTGGTCGCCGCCGTGGTGCATTAGGGAGTTATCGATGACGCCCGTTCATTCTATCCAATTGGATTCGAGCTAGGGCTCTCCTGCGATGGATCGATGCCGTCCCGAACCCTAGGGTTTGGGGATTGGCATGGATTCAAGCGCGACCGTGATTGTCGTGCGTTGTAGTGATGCTCTACACTCCAGGCGTGATCAGGGTCGTTGCCATGGCGCCGTGCGGGTTGCAGCGCCCCCTCTGGGGTGTTCCCCATGCCGCCATGGCCGTCGTCCCCTCTACTTCCTCTTCTATCCTTCAGCGAGGACCTACGGTGAGTTTGATTCCCCTCTCCTGGTGCTCTCTGTGCTTGCTGATTTGATGCTAGATGTGAATGGATTATGTGAAGGTTTTGCCGAATAAGATGAATAGATTATGTGAAGGTTTTATGAAACTCACCACAAAAACTGATATTTGTGGAGTAAGTTGGTGATGATCTTGATCTGGTTTTGCTGGACTCCTGTGCTTGATCTGGAGCTAGCCTGCTCCTCCTAGCTCCTAGGCTTGGCCTTGCTGTCCACCTGATTCATCCCCCTCCTTATGTCACCATCCTGGTGATGTTTGGGTTAATCTGGGTGGTTTGGTTTGGCTCCTGTTTTTGGTTTACTTGCTGTTCACCCTGGCTGTGTTGTGGTGTGGTGTAGTGTGGTGTGGTGTGGTGTGGTGTGGTGTTGCACCGAGGTGCTTCCCCACGGCCGTGCTCTGGTTTTGTTTGATCTAGCTGTGCTTGTGCAGTCGACAACACACCCTTGCATGCTTGTGTGTGTAGCCTGTGTGCCTGCTATGCACATATGGATAGGTTCAGAAAATTTGATCTTACTGTTACCAATCTAGTTTTACCTTGGCTGGTGAACTGATCCCTTTTGGCTGTCATTTGCATTCTGGCTGTGAATTTATGAAAGATGAAATCATTCAAATTGGTGAAACTTGCCCCTCTTTAACATTTCTCAGTGATGAGATTGTCAAGTGCACCTCACTGACATATCTAAGAGAAATATATACTAACACTAATCTTGTTTTATTTCTGTTTAATCTTTGTTTTGCAGGTTCAAAGATAAAGATGAAGATTTAGTTTAGGTTTTAGATATAAGATAGTTAGTAGATGTAATTTTCTTATTCCTGTGTAATTTTTCTTTTATAGTTCTTGTAATCTTTATTTTATTCAATTGTAATAAAGATTATATCATTATTAATAAAGAATATTCTTATTATTTATTCTATTGTAACTTGTTTATGTCTTTATGATATGAAAATGATTTTCATAATTTCTATTGTTTTGAGATTTAAGTTATACTACCTATATCTTAATTAATTTAAGACTCAAATCTTATATCTAAATCATTTAAATTATTATTCAAACACTTAAGTTTTTAAATTCAAACCCATTTCAAAACACACATACTTCTTTAAGATCACATCAAAGTTTATAACAATCCTTCTTTAAGTCTAAACCTAATCTTAAAGTAATAAAGAAACATTGATCACTTAAGATTTTATTTGGCGAAAATTTTACCCACTTTTTCACAAATAGATGCATGCAACAATACATAATCCTAGATCTACCCTTCGTTATGTTCCTAAATGCTGGGATGTTACACATGATTGCATTCATAACATGTGGTTTCGTGGGCCTTATGCCAATTCACCTCATAATTAAGTATGGAGACCATATGCGGGCTTTTTGGTCTTATATTGGCCCCATTTAAATTTGTATATTGAATCAATGCTGTATTTTGCCTTGTTAATACAACATTAAATTGCGGGTATCTAGACAACATGAACCATCTAATTAATTGTCCGGACCCCGGTTCCGCTTAATATTGCCTAATTGCATCGCACCTTTGCCATGTCATGCATCATACATGCATCATGCTTGATCTTCTTCCGTAGTATTAAATAGTGCATCCGGTGTTTATTCTAGTGCTTTTCTTCTTAGATCTTCGGATGAACCTTCGGCAGTGTTTTCCCAGGCGAGCATTCTCCCCTTCTACCTATTTTATATTTCTAGTCTTTACTTCCTCCTGTTGATCTATTGTTATCTGTGTTGCGATGCTTTAGATTCCGTACCAATCTATACCCCATGCAACCTATATTGTGATGGACACCTCCTATTATCTGTTGTTTGGTAGATAGTTGGTCTTACGAGTCATAGTTGCTTGCGCAGGTGTTGTTTATGCCTTTGTTCCACAGTTGTTGGAGGAATGCCTCATGCTTAATGGTGGAGATGATAATGACTCAAATTACAACTTTATATTAAAATGTTGGGAATAGTTATAAATAATGCAGAGGCACCGGTGGGCAATAGATGTTTTTTGGTTTTAACCGCTCACTAGTTTCCCTTAGGACCCCGAGTACTTGATACCTATTCCTTGACTATCGCACTATCCGCGTGTGGGACCATGAATCCCCTTAGCGAGAGGTTGAGTCATATCTTATTTCTTGGGGCCACAAACTAGTTTGGGGTTTTATTACTATCATGTACTTATCCCATGCTTATGCCATGTTTACTGCTTTATTTACTACTGTTGCTCGTGGAGAGAGTTTACTATTGTACTGTTTAGGTAAGTGGAATGTTTTCACGGTATCGACAAGCCCAGTCACAATTTCGGGTTCCCAGTCGTTTACATCCATTGAAGCAAACCTCTAGGTCCGTTTCGGAGCCGACCAACTTCGTCGCGGGTAGCTTAGTGGGGTGCCCCCCTAAAATATTTTAGGAATCTTGTGATTGCTTTATCATGATGCCTCGTTTGGTTTTCAATTGGTTTTTCCGAGGTTGATCGTGCATGTGTTACTATTTGTGCCCCCTGTAGGGTAAATCTTTCTGAAGGTCGTGTCCGCGGTTATGGATGACTTGGAGCACAGTATCTCGATCATAGACAACTATAATTAAAGTAGTGCTATAAATTTGACAATAGAATGACTAGTAATCAGCTTTACTACAATGGAATGGCTAAATAAAAGTACCAACAACTGCTGGAATTGGGATGGCTCATGCTATATGTATCTGACTAGTAAGTACTGGAACTACAACGAAATGGTAAACTAAAAATGCCCACTGCTTATGATATCAGGATGACTCATGCTATCTATATTTGACTAGTAATTTCTGCAACTATAACGGAATGAATAAAATTGCTAACGGTGTGAGTTTCCTCGGTACGACTTCCTCGTTTGCTCTCGACGGGGAGATACCAGGATGGGTATGTTTGTTGTTATTATGAGGTTGGTTTCGAATAGGTCTTTCTTATCCCTCTTTGATAGTTGCCAGTTGGATTGAGTCTCTATAGGTTGTTTAGTGCATGCCGCGCTGCCGCTTCAGTCCACCATACCTATGTAGGCGAGAGCCACCGAATTCTAAGTCTCTCCGTGTACTGGCCTCAGTACTAGCCGCTATCTTTTTTCATTTTCCCTTTGTCGGCACTCCTTTTGTTGTGGAAGGTTTTGAGATCAACGTCGTTAGCAGGGTTACCCTTTCGGCTTGGCCTGGGCAGGGTTATGGACGCCATTGGTTATTCTTCAGGGCTCTTAGCTCAATTTGCATCTTATCCTTACTCGTATGTGTACCATTTTAAAGGTGATTTGGATCTTTGTACTGTATACCTATATTTTTGACTCTTTGGGTCGTCGTTGTATATATCTATTTTGTGGGTTCCATCGAGGACTATTGTATAATGATATTACTTCATTTTCCACCCGCACGCAAGTGCCTGGTGGGCACCATTGAATCGTTTCTATGCGGGTTTTGCAGTATCACTAAACCTTGCATAGGGGCGATCCGAGGGTGTTACAAAGTGGTATCTGAGCTCAGCAGTTACGATACCCCACTGGTCCAGCTTGTAGGATAACCTAGATAACGGACGTTGTAGAGTGACAAAAC